>CM076575.1:280433081-281033081 GCA_034641835.2 Pinus albicaulis
ATAATTCTCCACAATAATGGTATTAAATCGTTATCTTTTGACAAAAAATATATTATCGGGCATAGCGTCATCAAAAACTCATTGGAATGATCAATGATGATGGACATTTTTTGACCGTCACCAAAAGTAACAAAAAGAGCATTGGTGAGGGTCAATAAAAGTTTGTCACTAGAAGTGTCACCAAATAGAGAATTAGTGATGGGCCTTTAACGACCCTCACCAAAAGTGAAATGTCTTTGGTGACGGACCATAAAGGACCATCACTATTTACACTCACAGTGATGATTTTTTAATGATCAATGATGATGGACATTTTGTGACCGTCACCAAAAGTAACAAAAAGAGCGTTGGTGAGGGTCATTAAAATTTTGTCACTAGAAGTGTCACCAAAGAGAGAATTAGTGATGGGCCTTTAACGACTGTCACCAAAAATGTCATTGAAAATGTCTTTGGTGACGGACCATAAAGGACCATCACTATATACACTTACGGTGACGATTTTTTAATGGTAGTGTATATGTGACATTGGTGACGAACTTTTGTTACACCATTTTTTGGTCATCTAACCTTTTATCATTAGATGGACCCAAGTACACCATGTAAGACCAGTTTTACCCTAAGTAAAACTGCTTTCACTATGTTAAAATAGGAAACCCCAAAAGGAAATATTAAACAAACCTATATTTGTTTGATTTTCCTCATGGAATAATTAATTAAACCATAATTTAATTATTATTCCCAGTCATATTTAACCCAAAACAAAGAAATTAATTAGATAAACCTTTATTTATCTTATTATTTTCTAGGAATAATTATTTAAATCTTATTTAGATAATATTCCTTGTTAAATATGACCAAATCATCCACAAATAATTAAATAAATCATTATTTATTTGATTATCCTTCAACCACTTCCTTAAAAGATAAATAAATCATTTATTTATTTATTATTGACAAATAAAGGGATTTGACCCAAGTCAAATACTTTTTCCCTCCAACAAATATAATAAAATATTCCATAAAAGGTGGATCTATATTTGGTTAACATTATTTTAATCATGCACCAAGATCTAGAATGACCCAATATTTTGTTATAAATAGGAGGGTTTTTCCCATCATTCTTCACCTTTTGTTGCCTATTAGATCACTCTGGATCTATACACTTGGTCACCATTTTCTGCCATTTTGCTCCCTTTGAGCTCTATTCTTTTGCATTGGGTTTTCTACACCTACAAGAGAGAGAAAGCTTAGATCTGAAGTGCTGAGGACTACAAAGAACCCATCCCATTGAGGAGAGCTGGATACACCTTCTTGTTTTCCTCCCAGGTGCCTTGTAATATAAAAATTCTTTCAAAAAATTGTGTTCTTGTCTTGTCTGTTGGATGCATGGAGCAAACCCTTTACTTTACTGCTTAATGTCTTTCCATTTATAGATCTGGTTGTTGCAGCATTTTTATCACTAACCGTAGATCTGAAGATATTTGGCAGCCACTATTGTTGTTAGGGCTATTAGTTATGCGTAGCTAAAGTGGTCCTTTTTCGTACACTTCGACGAAGGATTCATACTAACAAATGGCGACTCCACACGGGTTTTAAATTACGACCGCTGTCGTTTTTCATATTCCTGCATATCCAGCTAACGGACCACGAGGTTTCTTTTTAATTTATTTTATATTTCCTATTTTTATGTTGTTTTCTCACATAAAACCTAAAACATTAAAATTTCTAACTTCGTGTGTTTCGGCTATTGCGCGGGTAGCGAGCTTTGACCGCAGGCGGGGCAGCAGCTTGCAATCTGCCGCGAGACAACGGAGCGGGAATCGCACTTTTTGGCCCTAAACACCGACTTGGACCTCCGAGGTCGCACTTTGCTGTTTCCTGCAACTTTTGCCTTTGAAATCAGGTCGAAAGCTGAGCACCTGCCATTTTTTCAGCATTTTTTCTGCAATTTTTCTGGGTTTTTCTGCAGCTTCTGTCAGGGTCCTCCAGCCTCTGTCTCAGCCTGTTTTGACCAAGTTCTGTTCTGTTTTTACTCATCTAAGTGGGAACCTATCCCCTTAGGGCTTTAGTACCCTCCACTTTTTGTGGAAGAGTTTTAAGCTGTTTCAGCCGTCTGTTTTTCAGAGCTTCAGCCTCCTTTTTCCAGATCTGTTACCTGCCCTTCAGATCATTTGAAATCAGCCTTTCTTCCTTTCAAATCACCTCCTGTCGTTTTGTTTGGACCTCTTTTGAAGGCCTCCGCCTTGCACCCTCCGGTTTTTTGCTGATTTCCTTCCTTTTTCCAGCCACCTTGCCTCTGTCTTTTGGCTATGATCTGCACCTCTTTTCAGCAGCTTTGTCCTCTAGATCCCTGTCCCCCTTGACCTTAGATCTATTGGCCCCTTTTCCGTGTGTTTTACATAGTTTTTCCCTTTCTTTTCAGCATAGTTTTGAGAGACCCACCTTCTTGGGTTAGATAGATGCACAAGTAGCTGTTATTTTTCTGTTATTTCAGCATTATATTCTGTTCTCTGTAGGTTTATTTTCAGCTACGCAACACACTTTTTCTTGCTCTCAACAACGGAAAGGGTTTAAAAATTAAAATTAACGCACACCACACACTGACCCTAAGTGAAGAAGCGCCCGGTTAACACCGCCTGGCAAAGACTCTAAAATCAATTGTCACTGCACCTTATCTGCCCTTGACCTTTCTTGATTCTGTCCCCTTCTGCCCTTGTCGGTTTCCTTCTTCTTGTCATCATTGCGCCCCCAAGGCGCCTTTCCCGGAGACTTCTTGGCCTTCACCCTCAGTTTCCGGTTGATCGACCTGCTCCGCACCGCCGTCGTCGAGCCAGTCCACCTTCGAGTCCACACTCCGACTCCTCTCCTGATTCATCAGGTCCTCCTTCTCCTCCTAGTTCTCCCCCTGCCACCTTCACTATGTCTGGTCCAGGGCCTAACGCTAGCAGTTCTCTCGGCCCCAATGCCGGCCCTACTACTAGCGGAACCGCCACAGGAACTACCCCGGCCACCCCTGTGCTGCCGTACATTGCAGGCCTCAGCCTCCCCGATTTCCATCAGTTGATCAATGACCCCATTCACCACAATGCTAACTGGCCCGCTATGCCAACCAAGCTCCCCTCAGACATCCCTAAGTTTGAGGACCTTAATGGAGAAGATCCAACTAATCATGTCCGATCTTTCCACATGTGGTGTTCCTCCAATTCCATTACCAATGACTCCATCCGTCTTCGTTTGTTCCAATGCACGCTTACCGGCGAAGCTTCTAAATGGTATGTTGAACAAGCCACCTCTACCCATACCACCTTTGAGACTCTTGCCCAAGCCTTTTTGTCGTACTTCCAGCTCCCTCTCCGATACGATACTGGCACGGAGCTCTTGACTTCCTTTAAGCAAGCCTCTTCAACCCGCCTTTCCGCCCATGTTCAGGAATGGCGATGAAGACGGAGCTTATGTCGAGCCCCTCCCTTCGAAGATTGGGTTTACATGGACTGGTTCCTGCGCACCCTTCCCACTCCCATCGGCAAAGATGTCGCCTCTCATTTTCCTCAAACTGAAGAAGCCGCCCTCCAAATAGCTTTGAAATATGACCTGATCTACGCTCAATCTGGTTATGTTTATACCGTTCTTCCTGACATCCCCAGGCCCGGTGGCACTAACGCCCCGGGGGCATCTCATTCCGCGGACGGTATCGTTGGAGCCCTTTCCCATCCATATGCTCAACCTCCTGTGGGCTATGGTCTCCCTCAGGGAGGGGCCAGCTCCTCCGGCACTCTTCCCCCTCCCGGTAGCATGTATCCAGGATACAGCATGCCTCCTCCTTTTGCCCAACCTCCTGCTTACCCCAATGTTGCCCAACCCACCCATTACCCTTATCCGCAGCCTGGTGCGCCAGCTCCTCCAGCATATGTGCTTCCTCCTCCCTTGCCTCCTCAACCCCAGCACCAGCACCTATAGCCCCCTCTAGGGCAAGTATTTGCACAGCAGGGCGCGACTAATTCCCCTTCTTCTCAAAGAAGGCGGAGAGGCAACCAAAACCAATCTGCCCCTGGTACCTGAGTACCCAATTCTGGTGTGGACCCTAACACTGGCAACCAGCAACAGGGCATTCAGCCCAAGCCGGACAGGCCACTTCGCACAAGCAAGCCCTGTTCGTGTTGTGGTGTTTATGGTCATTACACCCACGATTGTCCCCTCTTACCTCAGATGCGGCAGATGTGGGAGTCTCAAGCCACATTGCGCGGACAACACGCCTCCCCCCATGATCCTCCTAATGTGGCCACTACCCAGCCAGCTGTGTTTACTGACCCTTTCCCTCAACAAGGATTCGTGGCTACCCAACCGCCCGACAGCCAGGTAGCCGCCCCCCATTCCATTTTTGGTTCCTTTGATTACCAGATCCTTATGATGCACTCCGATCCTACCCCATCCGTCGATCTTCACCTTCAAACTCGGTCTCGTCAGTACCCCAAGCCTCCTGCTCAGTTTGCCCCCAAGCCTCCCTCTTCAGGTTCTACAGAGCCTCTTTCGACATCCAGTGGTCCCTTACATATCCCTCAACCCAAAGTTCAGGTCCCTACCAAGATCCCTAAGGAACCATTACGTCGAAATGCTGCTTCTAGTGGAGCTGCTCATTCGTATAGTATAGTAGATTATCTGGCGCAGTCTCCTGCTGCCATTTCCACACTAGAACTCCTCCAGTCGTGCCCTTCCCAAAAGAAGGCTCTATTATCTGCCGTGGGCGCTGTAGATCCTGCTGATGACCAAATGATTATTTTCGACGCCACTCAATCGGACCATCCTCCCCTCCCTCCTTCCGTCGCCTTCCAAATCCCAGTCAAAATCCGGAACGCCAACGTGTCCCGGTGTATAATTGACGAGGGGGCATCCACATGCGTGATGTCCACTTCGGTTTGGAAGCAACTCGGATCTCCTGAGCTGGCCCCTTCCACGATCACCCTTCGCGCGTGGGACGGTCATGCCTCCCAGCCCATTGGCCTGTTTCGTAATTGTCCTATCACCCTCGCCGGTAAGACTGTTTGCGTTGACGTCGAAGTCATCGACGCCCCGCTAGATTACAACATTCTATTGGGGCGAAGCTACACCTATGCTATGTCTGCTGTCCCATCCGCGGTCTTTCGCAAGATGTATTTTCCCCATAATGGAAAGATAGTCACCATTGACCAGTTGACATATCATGAGCCAAAATCTCAGACCTCCCCTGAGACGACCATCTCTTCTGTAGCCAACAAGCAAACCGTTGATTCCTTGACCAGTGTCTCCCCCGGCATTTACAAAGATTCCTCCCTGCTTGGAACTTTCCCTAACCTTCCTCCTCCTCCCATCACTGATCCCAGCTCCTCGAATGTTTGCATGATGCAATTGTCTCAGGCTGCCCGTAAGCGGCCTGCCTCGGCTAGTCAGCAACCTCCCCCTCGCCCGCCGCAACCTGCTCCTAGCCATTCATCTCAGCCAGCCGGACCTCCTCCTTCTGGCCCTACCCCTACAGCTGGTCTCCCTGAACCCCTTTACCCTCCTGGATCGGTTCCTCCTGGCCTTAACCATCTCGAAGCCGTCCCTCCTGGTCATTACCCTGCTAGGCAGATCCCTTTCCTAGCTCCCCCTCCCGGAGTATATTCTATCCCCGTCATGGCCACCCTCTCTCTCCCTAACTTGACCTTGGGCATACCGGTCTGGTACCTTGATCCCCCAGCCGCCACCCCTCCTGGTCATCCCAAGCCCTATATGGCTTTGACACCGGTTCAACCGGTCCCCCTAGCTTCCTCCGTTGCCTCTGTGCCCCCAGCACCTCTACAGGACCCTTCTCCTGTCGAGACGGCACCCGGGAAGAAAGGCAAAGCCCGCAAGGGGGCACCCAAAGACAATACTACCACGACTGACCCGGCCCCTCCGCCGCCCGCGAAGCCTTGCGCTTTATGTGATGTCACCGGTCATGCCACCCATGCTTGTCCCGAGTTGCCCCGTATTCAGCCCATGGTTAAAGTCGCGTTCCCCGAGTCTACGGTCCCTGAAGCCCCCATTCCTTCTCCGTCCGTAACCAAGAACCCCAAGACTCTCCGCACCAACAAGCCCTGTGCTTTGTGCGACGTTCATGGCCATTACTCCCACCATTGTCCTCACCTGACGCACTACCGCGCCTCTTTAGAGGTAATCCGAGAGTATGAGGTTGAACAAAATCAATCCGCCTCTCCTATCCTCGTGCAGTATGCTTCAGGTCAACCTGAGGATCCCCCCGCTCCCATCGACATTCCCCCCCTGATGTTCAGATGACGGAGTCTACTGTAACCATCCTTTACCTATCTTCCTCTGCGAGACACTCGGAGCCTAGCCCGTCTGCATCCTCCCCTGTTGTGTCCCTTGATCACCCTGTTCCTCCTCATACCCGAGATCACTCCACTTGTGTCTCTGTTGACCTCCGCAGCCCGAGTCCTCACCATGTTTCCGATAGCCCTCATACACCACCTTGTCTGAGTCTTGATCATCCTGCCCCTTACACTCCCCCCTGCGGTTGCCGCCTGATGATTTCTGTACACTCACGCTGCCGTCATTTCCTTTCTTCCCCTCATTTATTTTCTTGTCACACCATTCTGCAGGACCCCCCGTCCACACCCTTTATCGGCTACGCCGATGGTGCAAGTCGCTACTCCAGGAATCTAGCCTCGGTAGGTTGGGCCATCTTCACCCCCTTGCATGCCCTTGTTCTTTCTAACGGGGTATGCATTGGTTCTGCCACCAACAATCAGGCCGAATATGATGCAGTGCGTGGTCTGTTAGCTGATGCCCTCTTTCATCGCATCCTCCATCTGCACGTTTGTTTGGATTCCCTGCTTCTTGTAATGCAACTAAATGGTGTTTATCGTGTGCATAACCCTGTGCTGTTTAGACGCTATTTACGAGTGAAAATCTTAATACGTGCGTTTGAAACCATAACTTTCAACCATGTACCTCGAGAACATAATCACTATGTAGATAGTATTGCAAACCATGTTCTAGATTGGCATTTATCACACACATTTCATACAAGACAATAACATTAAATCAACCATCAAAAGACGATGCATATCCATAATATGTGTCGCAAAACATATGTTTAGAGTCCATCTACTCTGATACACACGACATGCCCATAGCATGTTACAAACAAAAAACCCAAAACTGGGGGCACCACCTGCCCCTACATACATCATAGGGGGCACCACATGCCCCTACCCCTAATCACTATCTGGAGGCTCCCGAGCCAATGGCTCTGCCCCTGCAGCATGTAGATCACGCATAGCCTGACCGGCCATCGCCATGCGCCGCATGATACCTCGCCACTCAGAGGGGAGACCAACACATGGCTCTATGTATTGGTCGTCTAAATCCTGCCACCCGCGCTCTGATACTCCGGTCAAAAACCTTTCGCATCTACGGCGGATGTCCTCCAGCAGGGCGGCTGCATCCTCATCCTGCGCCGCTCTCGACCCACTTGGACCTGTAGCCCCAGACGCTGCCGGTCGTCCCATATATCCGGCCGGTTTTACCGGTGCTATATCTGCATACCAAAAGTACATGAATCAGTATCATCAATTACTATTCAAAAACTTTAACATGCCCACACAAGAATAGAAATTTGTCACTTACCATCGGGCCCCCAGACTCGACCAGGCGGAAGTGGCAGATCCGGATCCCCACAGTAGCTCATCCCACTATAGGGGTAGTCGTCTATGTACAGCGGCATCTGATCCCAATGGGCAAAAAACTCCGGTTGAAACACCCGCCCGACCGCCCCTCCTCCTCCTCTGCACAGTAGCCGTCCCCAACGGCGCATCCTGGGCTCCCTCGGGCCCCCATCTGGAAGCTGTACACGAGGCCTCAAGGTCGGGATCTTCTCAAAGAAGAAGGCGCACAACAAAGTCCCATATGAGCAGTCATGATTCACCTGCCGCCTGCATAGCGACAACTGTCGCTTTAGCGACACCAATAACATTTGGGCCCACCCATAGTAGGTCCCACCCAACACACTTTCCACTATCATCATCTGCCCCCCAGTGATGTGATGGAACGCCTGGATGCCCAGAATTCGCAGCACAGCTGCGACCACTGCATGGGTTTCTAGCCTCTCTAGATCCCCGATCGGTATTCGAGTCCCCTTGACTTGGAGACCCGGTCGACAATGGCGTTCCACGAACTCCATGATATGCCGCCCCCGCGGCAACACTGGCTGTGTGTTTCCCACCATCCCCAGTGGCGGGAGATGAGTCAGGAAGTACACGTCCTGGATCGTCAGCTCGATCCTGTGCCCCTGCACTACAAATATCTCCTGATCTGGATCCCAGTAACTGATAATCCGGGCCAGTAACGGTTCCCCTGCTCTCATCAACGGGTTCTCCAAAAACTTGAGAACCCCAAATCTGGCCAAAACACGGCGGACGCCCTGATCCGCCTGGATCTCTGTCCGTAGTGTCCCCAGATCTCTCTCTCTCCAGTTGACCCGTAACTCTACCATACCTACACAAACACATCATTTTTGTCAGCGTACAGATCGGGAAAACCATAACCAAACACCAAAACCCAACTTCCAGCCATAAAACAGCACCAAAACCCCCTCATCTCCCAGGTCGCAGTTTTCTGCTCTTTTCTGGACCAGGTCACACTTTTTGCCCTGATACCTGCGTCCTAGGTCGCACTTTTTGCCCCAAAAAGTGCGACCCGGCCGTAGAGATGAAGGAGGGACTGTTTCTGGATTTCTGGGCCCTAAACTGAAAAAGTAATCCATCAAAATGCAAGAGAAAAGTTAGACCTCCTACCTGCAACTGACGGATCGCAATTCCAACGGTCGGTTTGTCCGCTACGTTCGCCGCAAGATTTAGGGCCTTCTCTCCTCTCTACATTCACCACAACAACAATAGAAAATGAGTGATTTTGGAGGGAAAACCGCCTTATTAAAAGAGAACCCCTGTTTCTTCTTTCGACTTCCGTGACCACACCGTAGCCCCGTTTGACGAACCGTCTGCACCGTTGGAAAGCTCTCACCGAGCCCTCAAATGGGTATCTATTAGTTTTTTGAGATCTGACACTCCACCAGGACACATTTTGTCCAAGAAGGGTCACTTCACCCCTCCTCAAAATCGAATTTCCTCACTTACGACACTTGTACTTGGGGCGCCATCTTGCCACCTTACTTGTCTTCGTTCGTGTTGATTTTCGTCATGAGTTCCCATCATGTACTCATGTTTCCATGGTCCCCCATTGGGGCCTTTACTGTGTGGCAGCACCATCGAGTCGCCCTTGTTTAGAGCATCCAAGTTGAGTCATCATTCCCTCCATCGAGTCTATATCGAGTCCCTTTGTACCCCACTATAGCCCTCCATCCGTCATTGATTGGTCTCTCTCTTGTGTCGCACATTATGACCTTCAGTTCCACTGTCCCCCATCCCTGATGATGTTGTGTCAGTCGCTGCCATGTCATTTATGCCCTTTATGCTCTAACAAGGGAAGTCGTCCATTCGCTACTCAGTCCTTTCCATTTCACCATCATCATTAGTGTCAGTCTGTCCGTCGCTCTACTATTTTCTCTCGTGCCTTCGTTGAGGATCTCTCATTACCTCAACTATGGCGAACCTCCTTCTGTCGACATCAGCTCATTTATTCTAGAAGCCAGGCCTAGAGGGTGGTGTACCTTGGTTCCAGCTTTCACTCCTGTTCGGGGCCTCGGATCAGGCAAAGGGATATCTCCTTTCCCTTTGGCTTGATTGTTTCTCCAGCTTCTTCAGCGTGATCGAGATTCGTATACTTGATGGTCCAGTGATCTAGCAGCAGCTCTTGATGATTCCCGGGTGTGTGTGAGATGTTTCAACCCTCATGAGGGGGTGGCCCTGCAGGTAGCCCCCCACATGCCCGGATGACCTCTTCTTTGCATCCTTCGATGCAGCTCCAGATATTTGATGATGTTGGCCATAGCCACTTGCAGCGCCTCTTCGATTTGCATGTATCAGTCAGATTTTGTGAGCCCTTCCCCATTTGCAGGGGGCATTTGGGTTGTATTTGTATCTCATGTACTCAGATATTATTGTACAAGTCTTGGCTGTTATCCCAGGCACAGCATGTATGTGGGATTCCTCATTGTATTTTTATCTGGCTCATGATTATGCCAGCTGTATTTTATGGTTCGGTCCCTTGTTTACTGGACACACTATTCTTTTGTACTTTGTCTCGGCGGGCATAGGTATGCCTTCCCCGCCGCCTTCAGCACAGGTACCCTCTCATAAAAAGAGACTTGTTGCACCTGCGAGTCTCGTCTCCTCAGGGTTTCGTCCTTCAGCACACTATCTACCTTACATTTCTCTCTCTGACACCCCTTTTGTTGTCTAGTGATTGTGTTCTTACAACGTACTTCGGTCATACGATTTGCTCCTGACACTCGCACGCTGGGGGGCAATCTGTTACACCATTTTTTGGTCATCTAACATATTATCATTAGATGGACCCAAGTACACCATGTAAGACCAATTTTACCCTAAGTAAAATTGCCTTCACTATGTTAAAACGGGAAACCCCAAAAGGAAATATTAAACAAACCCATATTTGTTTGATTTTCCTCATGGAATAATTAATTAAACCATAATTTAATTATTATTCCCAGTCATGTTTAACCCAAAATCAAGGAAATTAATTAGATAAACCTTTATTTATCTTATTAATTTCTAGGAATAATTATTTAAATCTTATTTAGATAATATTCCTTGTTAAATATGACCAAATCACCCACAAATAATTAAATAAATCATTATTTATTTGATTATCTTCCAGCCACTTCCTTAAAAATATAAATAAATCATTTATTTATTTATTTTTGACTAATCAAGGGATTTGACCCAAGTCAAAGACCCTTTCCCTCCAACAAATATAATAAAGTATTCCATAAAAGGTGGATCTAGATTTGGTTAACATTATTTTAATCATGCACCAAGATCTAGAATGACCCAATATTTCGTTATAAATAGGAGGGTTTTCCCCATCATTTCTTCACCTTTTGTTGCTATTAGATGTCTGGATCTATACACTTAGTCACCATTTACGCCCATTTTGCTCCCCTTTGAGCTCTATTCTTTTGCATTGGGTTTTCTACACCTACAAAGAGAGAAAGCTTAGATGCGAAGTGCGAGGACTACAAAGAACCCATCCCATTGAGGAGAGAAATTTGGATACCTTCTTGTTTTCCTCCCAAATTGCCACCCAACGTATAAAAATTCTTTCAAGAATTGTGTTCTTGTCTTGTCTTGTTGGATGCATGGAGCAAACCTTTATTTCTTTGTATGTCTTTCCATTTATAAATCACGGTTATTTAAACACTGACACTAACATGATTTGAAGATGTTTGTGACCATAACATTGTTAGGGCTATTAATTATGCGTAGCTAAAGAGTGGTCCTTTTTGTTACTTCGACGAAGGATTCATGCTAACGAACCTTAAATGTCCGTCACAAGCATGACCACTCACCAATGTATGCTTTTTTCTTGTGGTGACGATGAATTTGACTTTAAATCTTGGGAAACACTTCTAGACAACCAAACAAAGTGTAGCCCAATGTTTAGTCAAAATGGAGTGGTAATAGGGAGCACATAATGTTCTTATGTGTTGTTAAACCAGCTCCAAAAATAAAATAAAAGAGATATCAACGCCTTAGAAATAAGCCACTTCCGGAGAGCGACCTCCAATACATGACATGAATGAAAAATGCTTGGATGATACAAATGAAAAAACCTCCTTTCTATATATAGGAATCCATGGGGCCTGATGTAATCTTAGTGGGGCCACAATGTAATCTAACCGACCTAACAATAATAATGTAAGGGCAACGATAATAGCAATATGGGGGTTACGGGGTAGAGCAGTAACAATAAGGGGTTACTAACAACAGCAGGGACTATACTAGTAATAGGGACCCAACATGCTCCTCTCGTTCAAAAGTGTTTTCCTCAATGCTTGAGTAGCTCACGGTGCTTTTGTATGAAATTCTCATCCTCCCATATAGAATCTTTGGTGGGTAGTTGTACAGCGATGAAAACTCTAAAATTGATCGATTTCGTAGCTATCGAGTTCTTGTTTCGATCACACAACCCGAGTTCCAAATATGGTTTTCCTTCGTGTCAATTTCTTGCAATATTGTTGACTAGAAGTTTTCCCCTATAACCTTTTTTAAGCATGAAACAAAAAAAGCTGGATGCACTCGCAAAGAAGCCGAAGCGGCAATTTGTATGCAATAGTACCAGTATTTTTGCAGCACCTTGTGAAGACCATAATGCTTTGGCGATAATTTTTTATCATGCGCTTTCTTCGGGGACATTTTTTTGTATGTGGTTGTGGCCGTAAAATACCTAGTCTCCCACGTCAAAACTCTCTCCCACTACTATGTTGATCTCCTATTGTTAAATTCGATTTTGTGCCAGAATTTGACTGTCGTTTAAGAGTTGGAAAACTTCTTGTTGATTCTCGACGTGATTCTCCATTGCTTGAACCTAAATTTTCATGAATGTGATGGTTGATGGATGATATCCATAAGTGCCATAAATGGGGTCATTTGCTAACGATGTGGAAGGTATATACTACCATTCGGCGAGAGGTAACCACTTGACCCCGATGTGTCCTTATCGGATACAAAACGATGAAGATATCCTTCCAAACATTTTATTCACTGTCTACGGTACAATACATTGGATTGAGGGATGATAAGATGAGCTATGAACTAGTTGAGTACCCAAGCAAGAAAATAATTTCGTCCAAAAATTTCCTATAAAAATGGGATCTCTTGTCACTTCTGATAATCTTCGAAGTTTTCATGTAGCTTTTGAATTGTTTCCATAAATGCCGTAGCAAATGTACTTACTTTAAATGGATGAATAACGCAAAAGTGTGCATGTAGTAAGTCTATCATACCACCATGATAGCCTCCTTCGCCGGACTTAAAATGGCTTTGATAAATCCATTGAAATATCCTCCCGATTATTATTGGAATGGATAAAGGTTGTAGAACACAGGGTCTTAATTGTCTCAACTTTATTTTGTTGGAAAACCAAACATTCCACCACAAAACTTTAAATATCAGATTTAAGGCCATCCCAAAAAAATCTTTCTTCACCTTGTGCTAAGTTTTTAAATCAGGTGTCCTCCTAAAGGAGAAGTGTACGATTCAGGAAAAATGTTTTAGTTGTAGTTTCACACAAATGTATAAGTGATCTTTGTACCATAAGGAATAATTTTTCCAACTAAATGTATGAGATGTACTAGGATCTTCTTGCAACTTTTCAATGAGTGTCTGTCTTCATCCTTCTTCCATTCACCCCTTGCTTCGGTTATCCAATCTGGTTGGATAATAAGTAATTCAAACAATGCTTCCCTCTTCGTCATTCTTGAAATTGCATACTGCAACAACATTTAACTTCCCACATAGTTATTTCAAAGTCACTGCTTAACATCTTTGTATTTATTTTCTTTGTCTTCTTGAAAATAGTCTTTTGTTTAAAAGTGTTTTAAGACTATCATGATAAATTTTACCTTGAAGTGTCTTCCCATTAGTGGAGTCTCCCATTTCTTTAGTGCATGTAGTATTGCAAAATTTCCTTATCATAAATAACCTTTTGTAAATACTTTGCCTTGATTGAATGACTTTCAAAATCAATGGGTCTTCCTTCTTGCATTAAAATATTGTAATTCCATTTCTTGGTGCTAGGCGCATTGCCTCTTTAAGATGTTCAAGAGCCTTAGTTGTCCCGGTCCATGAAAATGCATCTTTCTTCAATAATGTTGTTAGAGGTCACGCTGTTCTCCCATATTCTTAACAAACTTGTGATAATACCATATAAATGGCTATAAAAATACTTAAAACTGGCCACATGGTTGTGGGGACTCCATTCCTTAATAGCTTTAATTTTTTGGAATTACGTAACACCCTCCACCGAGATACAATGTATTGAGATATTCCACCTCTTGTCTTGGAAAGAAACATTTGGATTTTTTTGCATATAATTGTTTCTATCCCAATAGTTTAAATGCTGCCATCAACATATTGAATTGTGAATCATTAGACCTACTATAGATTAGTATATCATCAAACAATATTAGCACAAATTTTCTAATGAAGGGTTTGAAAATCAAATTCATCAACCCTTGAAATGTAGAAGGTAATGGTAATTCAAAAGGCATGAACAAAAATTCATAATGACCCTCATGAGTTTGAAATGTTGTTTTAGATATCTTACATCACCATTCTAATTTGATGATATCTGAATGATCAACAAAGGTAAAATAAATTGCTTCATCTAAATTATTAATGATTTATCAATCCTGGGAATGGAAATTTATCTTTAATAGTGAGCTTATTGAGCTCCATATAATCACAGACATGTACCGCGATTATCTTTTGTTAACACCAATACCCCTAAGGCCCAGGAAGAAAGAACTTTTGACTAGGTTGAATTATACCAACCTCGCATTTCTACTACAATAATCGTTGATTTAGCTCTTTTGGACATAAGGATATACGTAGCATGATGTTTGGAGGAAGACTTCACGGAATCAAATGAATATACGATCATGATCATGAATAGGTACAGGAGTCCCTTTGAAGTATCAAACCTGTAGAATTGTGTCAGAATTTTTGGAGATCTGAAATAGATGATTTTGTGTTAAGACTTCTAGTGAGCATTGTCGATGTCGTTGTTCTTTATTTAGAAGCTTTGTCATGACATTGAAGCTTATTATCTTTCACGACACTCCACACAAAAATACCCGAAAATGATGCATTCCTTTCCTTCGAAAAAAATTTCAAGAAGGCTGTGAAAATTAAAAGATATTGTCCCAAGGTGTAACCATTACCTCCTAGTACAACATCAACACCTCCATTGGGATGGAAAGCATTGGAATATTAGAAAGCCATATTCCCTCATAGTAAACTTGATATTATGGCATTTTTTGAGAGCAGTTTTATGGTTCCTCATTTGCAACCATCACTTGACATTACGGTCCCCTTGGTATGGAAACAATTCAATTCCTTGGCTACCTTAAAATGAATAAATTATGAATTTTCACCCGAATCAATCAACACTATTACCTTTTCTTCTTGATATGTCCTTCTATCTTATTGGAGAGTTGAAGGTGGTAATTCCTGCCAATGCATTACCTTGATATGATGATTCATTTCTTCTTCTTCTAGGATTTCTTCATAGTTTATATCCTCTTTTGAATTTTCTTGTTCATTTTATTCCTCCTCTTCACCACACAATCTGTAAAATAATTTCTTCTAAGCACACACTTATGACCTTTAGTGTATTTGATGTCACAATTGTATTTTTGCTCTTTTTTCTTCCAATTTGTGGTGTCAACCTTTTAGGTTGTGGAAGTCTAGAAATGTGCTTCCATCTTTATAGATGTGAGTGGTAGGCTTCCTTGTCACATAATTTTACATTCAATTTTTATTGTAACTTTGAATACCTTCTCCAATGAATCGGGTTCCCAAACTCGAACTTCATGTTGGATGCTATCCTTTAAATTCCCTACGAACATCAATCCTGTGTTCCTGGGAATATACGATTGCCCGCATATGTTATTTTTTTTTCAGTCCTCAATGCTCTGCCCCGAACCCATTGTTTGAGATTCATAGTTAACTCGAAGGTGTTTCTCTTTGTATCACTATGATATTATCATTTCTGCAGCAAAAATTGACAAGTGACAATATTTTACGACAAAATTGTCGATACCATACAAATGTATTTTTTCTAAATGTAAATATCTGATGCTTACCTTTTTTGTATTTTGCCATGATTATTGAGATCTAAAATATTTATCATCTGTAGTATCCGTATTTAGGATCACTTTGTCGAATTTCACGATATCCATCTTTTGGAATATGGTGGTTCTTCAATCCAACATTAGAGTTTGCTATGAAATCACGATTAACATTTGTTTTGTTCTCATCATGAAGTTTCTTCTAATATCTTTTAGCAAATAGGAATCCTTTCTTGTATCAACTTTGACAAATCTTCCTTCAAACCATATCTTCCTTCAAACCTTCCATTTTCCTCCTTCATCCTTCTAACCTTCCATTTTTTCTTTCATACCATTCTTCAATATCATCATAGATTCCATACAACTGTTACCAAGCAGTCCATTTTAGCTGCTTTTCTTCAAAACATCCATTTCATTTTTGGTTTCTCTTTAAAACAAATTTGGTGCATTTATCTTGTAATTTTGATATGTCATGTTGCATTTTATTCACCTTCATGAGCCATAGTAGGCCGCCTGTCAAACAATAGGTGTTGAATTATTTCTAGGGGGAATTTTACAGAACCTAATATTGATATCTATTCTATAATATTAGGTTGAATCATTCAAATTGATTCTTCAATAAAATTGTACAATTAAGAAAAAACATACTAGCTTTTTCTTTCATGCAGAGAACACAAATGTTGAAATTGAATCTCTCCATGATTCCGGATCCTAAATATTTAAATTTTTCACACGAAGGTATCACCGTTCTATTTCTAATGCCATGAGTGACCACAGTGAATTCTTCAAGACAAAGTTGTCCAATCTCACAATGACCTAATTATGAATTTGGTTCATTGAGCAAAACTTGTACCACATGTCACTTTTTTTCTCCTTCGACTCTAAAATTGATGAAAAAACTACAATCCATTTCTTCACTCCAAAATTTACGAGAATTAAACGTAATGCTCATAGAGAGTTATGAAGATTTTCCCATGATCGCTTCTTTGAGGATGAAGTTTGGGGAACTGCAGAAATAACCCTAACGTCCACGGATCACTACCTCCAAAATAATTTGAATCAATCTATGAACATTTCCACGATTTCCTCGAGTTTCGACTTCTCTCGAAAATTTTAAAAAACTTTGAACCCTCGTGAAAAATATTTATAACGAGATTCCTGCGATGTTCGTACAGTTAAATTCATGAAGCACTGCAAAAATCCTAACTTCCACAAATAATATCTTTAAATATTGTGAACTAAGCTGCGAGTTACCAAACAGTGTTCCTAAGCATTTCTGACTTTCTTTGTTTCTAAAAATTTCTGACACGAATATTGTAAAACGTTATAGCGAACATGCCCACGATGACTATTTGGACGAGAGAAACCATAGAATCCAAAGCTACGATACAAATGTTGTGAAACTAGGCTCAAAAATAGAGAAAATAGATATAAACGCCTTGAAAATAAGCCACTTTGAGAGGAAACCTCCAATACCGTACATGGACGAACAACACTTGGATGATACAAACAGCAAAACCTCCTTTCTATATATAGACTCTGGTAGGACCCCAAATGTAATCCTAGTAGACCTAACAATAATAATGTAAAGGGTACAATAATAAAAATATGGGGGTTACGGGGGTACAAAAATAATAATAATGGGGTTACACTAACAGCAATAAGGGACTATACTAGTAATATAGGGACCTAACATTATAGTTTATGGTTGTGATGAATGGTAAGTGATGAATTTGGCCCTTTAAAGTGGATGTAAAGCCCATATTGGTTGATCTTAAGTAAGAGTCGAGTTCTATTTGAGTTCCTAAAGAAAGGTAGTTAAATAATGACAATCCAACAACATGTGATTCCTTTATTGTACAAGCCACTATCTCTTTGGTAGAAATAGAACAAATCATAGCCACCTTGTGGGTATGCCTTGTCTTTTTGTAAAATATACTATGGTTTCCAATTGGAGTCATATAATCCCTGCGAGTGGAATGTCCCTTTCCGAGGTATCCCCATTTCTATTTCACAATAGAGCGTTGTCTGCTACGACATCAAGACCTTCCCCAACCCAGGACTTTATTTTGAACCAGGTGATATTGAATTCATAGATACCACGAATTTGCAACTAACTAGCTCTCCCATGGTTCCGGACAAGGTAAATAGCGCTTGTTGGGGTGGCTTTGAATAAGTAACGAGATGGCATGTTCATTATATCTATCCATTTAATTTTTTAGTAGCTACTTTAATGCCAACGAAAAAAAGCGGTACAAGGAGGTATGTGGCCCGGACAAAAAAAAATGCGATGCAGGGGTATGTAGTGGACAACAAATTCTAGTACGGATGCTATGTCGTCGCTTTCTATTTTATGGGTTTGGCATTCCAAAAGCTGCTTAAAAAGCTTGCGTGGTGCTTGTTGAACCTTCTTTGATATCAAGTAGAAGTTTGGCTGATTCATGTTCCCAATCCACATCACTGCTCTTTTAATCAATATCGATCTCGATGATTTGTGCTGGCACCATTGATCCATGTTTTAGGACTTATCGCTTCTTCAAAGTATGTCTCAGAAGGAGTCAAGTCGAAAGTGTTCGCAGTGATGAAATCACATCGCTTGCTCCCCCTTGGACATCCATGTACCCGCAGAAAAAAATAGTTCACGTGGGCATCGAGGATAAGGGTTAATGTAATAATCAAATTATTTATGTGTAAATGTATTTGTAACCCACCCGAAAAAATTTTGATGGTCGTTGATATGACTCAACCACAAAGGAAACACATTGATAAATGGTTATTATGAGAATTATATCATGGTTACCTATAAAATTTAACAAAGAATTATTTTATATATTCATGGCCACGATAATATATGTATGGTTATTTTGAAAATTTGTGATATAGATATTATTAACGTGAAACATATTGTATCCAAGGTTGTGTATTTTGTGTTTTTGACAGTTTTGAATGCTATATTATTTCCATTGCAACCACCTTCAACTATGTGATGGAAAATGAAATTAATAAACAAAACATGGATTATTCATTAAACTTAATACAACGAAAGATTTTAAATAATCATGTGAAGGTTGTCCATATGTTTTGTAATAGCCATGTATAATCCTGTGTGTTTGTAATTTTTGTTGAATGATGTGTAGAGTTCACCTTGATAAAATTTGTGCCATGTGCTCCCACGTCGGCTTTTTTCAAATTGTTGTAACATACAAAAGTGATATGACTTGGCTAGGCATTAACGAAGATTAGTACATATAATAAGCTGGTATAGATGTACTGCAGTAGTAGCACTTTATCACTTTGATAATTCTCCAAGGTTTCTCTGGGTATTTGGATAAATGTTACTATTTTTCTGCGAGAACATTAGTGAAAGATGTGGAGACATCATGAGCCTTCGACAATGTGAGAGCAACTTATAAGATATCATTTTCTGGATTTCGACTTTGCAGTTTGAGCAAAGTGTTATATGAGGTGTTAATCAACCATGTCAAAGGATCAAGAGTGGTCGGAGCCAAATTGAGCCTTACGCCAGCTTGACTGGCTCAAGTTTCCTCACTAGGGAAACTTTGCCTATAACATCCTTGCTAACACCAAAATGATTACATACAATTATTTGTATTTTTCACTCAGCTTTCTCGGCTTGAAAGATGAATGAATGGATTGGAAAGCCACCACGGAGCCAGAATTTTTTATAGGGCTTTAAATTAAGCTTACTTAATCGACATAATTCGAGAGAAATTTAAATGGCTCTCTCCAACTTGCATAGGTGGAGGTCGATCGAGTGTGGACGGTGGAGTTGGGTTAGCAGTGTTGAGAGGAGAGGACAATTCTAACTCTTGGCGATGACAGATGTCTATTTAAATGTTTGTGTAACCAACGTGCTAACCAACGTGTGGATGTATTTGGCCTCCTGGCATATCCCTTGCTCTAGATCATTTCATGGTGCAAAAATGTGACAGAGGAAGAAGATCAATCATTATTATAAAATCACATATAAATCAGAATTTTGCATCCTAACCTATTGTAGTTATGAAAAGAATACGGTGATAAATGACTCATTAGCTCCTTGTGTACTCTGGTGGGAATGTTAGTGAGCATGAATTACAGACTTGATATGACTTCGTGTGTTGTAAACCACCCTCTAATTCATCGCTCAACTAATTGTTTTGAAAATACCGGATTTGAATTAATGAGATTCAACCACCTTAGAGTTCATCACTCAACTAACGGTTCCAAGGAAGCAGTCATTGTTGAATAGAAAAGTTCATTTAACTTCAACAAGTGGTTTCGTTTAGGGAAAGTTATGGAGGACATGGAATAAAGGCTGTATTGAAGTGCTTAAAGTTATATTTAATGAAGTTTCAATCTGCGAGCTATTAGAAGTGTCGACCTTGGGTAAAAATAAATCGATGCCAAAATTTAGGGTATCAACTTTGGATATTAAATTTTCGTGTGTATTA
The DNA here is from genome assembly GCA_034641835.2 of Pinus albicaulis. Classification (NCBI taxonomy): domain Eukaryota; kingdom Viridiplantae; phylum Streptophyta; class Pinopsida; order Pinales; family Pinaceae; genus Pinus; species Pinus albicaulis. The sequence continues at coordinate 280,453,323 of CM076575.1, forward strand.
AAACTTCTTACTTGTATTAAACTCTCGGCGGGTATACATTGTTATTTTAAAACTTACGATGCCACTACTGGGTTTTTGAAACTTTGGTTAAAGTTTGTTGTACGGAACGAAGTTGCCCTTAGACACGTGAAGGGATGACAAAAAGTGACAAAAATTTGGATAAAAATTTGGTGAATAGACACATACTGCGAGAAAGTTTGGGTAAATTTTGGTAGTGACCAATAGAGAGTCGAAAACAAAACTTTGGATAAAATTTTGGTGAACCTTGTACTATGTGGGAAAATTTTGGTCGATCAAAACTTTGCATTGGGAAACCTATTGTTCAATGGTTAGTCAAATATCATAACGCATTCGCTAAGTCCCTTTAACCGAAGAGGGGACTAATAAGGAGGTTGTGGAAACCGAGGGAGAAATTTATATTTAAAAAATGTCAATGATAATTGAAATATTTTTAAATGAGATGAATATAATTATAAATGTGTATTTGTGATATAAATAAAGCTATGCTCATTAAGAAAACGCTTATGGAAGGGAATGCGATTACCAAAGCTCCCAAAGATTTCAAGTATTTATTGCAACATAGAAACAAACATGTTCATGATGAGATTAAAAATAAAATGCGCATTTGATATTTCGATAAATTTTCAAGGTCGAAGAAAAACCCAACCATAATACTGGATCATGTTCGATTAGCGACATTGTTATTATAAAATTATTATTGATTATGCATTAAATTTTATCTTAATTTTATTGGGTTCGGTTGAATCATAACATTCAGTGCGAGATACACTCCTACGGGGGAGCATCAATGCATGTGAAATTTGTGGAGGCAAGAAAGAAAAACATCCAAAATGAAGAATTAATGAGATAATGGACAATGGTCTATTAAAATGTCATTTCATAACGTTTTCAAATATTCATATTAAAATAAGTTTTTAAAATGCAGAATTATTTTCTAGCTTTTTTAAAATCAAATATTGTTTTTTTGTAAAACTATATATTAAACATTAGGTATTATAAACCCATACTATAAACCCTAATATTATAAAACATTATTATATTAAAATAATAAGCCTATGTTATGAATAAATATTGCAAACGAGCAATAAACACTAATATTATGAACTCCAATATTATAAACCCAAATGTAAAATATAGTCAAATGATGTTGTTTGTTGTTAAATTTGGTAAACATAAGGTTGCTTGAAGTTTTCATCACTATATAAAAATATTTAAAAATTGACTATAGAGGGTGACATTGTCGAGCTAGTAACTGGTTGAATATGTTGATTATTAAATTTAATCAATAATAATAACGAAGGGGTATTTTTATCGAAATTGAAGGCATTAATTGTAAAAAATAATTGAACATGTTAACTACAATAAGTAAATGTTTCTTAAACATTTTTTAATGTGTGATAGAAGATTGAATAACTTGAAATGTAATGTAACATTGCGACAAATTTTGATCATGGTAAACCATGTAAACAATGGTATAAAGGTTGAATTTGTTTGACTATGGTGACTAATGTCGTTGACTATATTTCATTATTAATATTAATCGATAGAATAATAGGAAATTATGTTTAAATGGGATTGAAGAGATGATTATCATGACTTGGTCAACAAACATAGTCGAAGATGTTGAAACACGTAAATAAATTTGGTTGACTAATTTTGTGTGTCGAAAAGGTGATGTTTGGTAAATTACCAATATATGTAATATTGTGCCAATTATTGTCACATTGTGACAATGATTGTCACATTGTGCGATGGTTGTCACATTTTGACAATGATTTTCACATTGTGACAATATTTATCATGGTCAACCCTATGTTATACACCAGTTAAATATATCATAAAACCTAAAGTTAAACGCAATATTATAAGCCTAATATTTAAACCGAAGAATATTATAAGCCCAAATATTGACCTAACATTTAATCCCAATATTAAAACTTAAATTATAAACCTAATTTTAAATTCTAATATTATAAACCTTATATTAAACACCTATATTATATTCAATATTATAAATCCTAATACTAAACCCTATGTTATAAATCCTCTTGTCAGCGGTATTATAAACCTAATATTGGCTTGTAAATGTCAGAAACCAAATGTTATAAATCCCAATATTGCATAAACCCAAATGCTAAATATGGTGGAGTTAGGTTGACTATTATTAAACATAGGGTTGACAAAAGACATATTAAAACTATATTTGTTTGTTGTTTTATTTCTTGGGTCTATCATGTTGTGTCTCGAACACATCATAATAAATTCATATACTACAACTATGTCAGGATTTTAGAGCTTTTGGCTTACAAACGAGAAAATATTTTAATTTTGGCCCCTTTCCATAGGTCACTCTTTGAGTTGTCAATTAATTAAATAATAATTTCTACAATTTGGTAAATGGAAAAAAATTGAAAATGTTAGATGACCTTGTAAGGTAAAATACTGATTCACATTTGCCTTGGAAGAACATGAGGCTGCGGTCCACATTTAAATATTCCTTGTATTATACATGCTAAATCCATTAGAAATCACAATAAAACTACTATCGGGACCAATTTCATTGTTCTAACAGCTTGTACTGTTGACATCCAACAAAACTTCTTTGAAGGATTTAAAGTCACACTCAATTATGTCTTCCAAATACCCTTAGTATCAATGTTTGGAGACTTCTTTATTTTTATCACTTCTAGAGGAAACATTAGTAACCTTAAATACACAATTATCCCACTATGAAAAGTTTTAATCTTTTCATCAAACTTCAAATCTGAAATGTGTGCTGCGTTCACCACGGATCCTTCTAGTGTTTCATTAGAGAATACAGGGCACATAAAAATTAATTTTCAATTGATAAACATATTTATAACACCAAATTATGCAAATCAAGAAAACAAAAATGACAGCAACCATCGATATAATATTAAAAAAAACTAAATATTATGGGTGGATATCTTGTCTATTTATCTTTTAAACCATTTTTCACCATTTCATGATAAGTTACCATCATTTAGAGTTTTTTTATATCATTCCCATGCCTTTATCCAATCAATATTATTTTCATTCTATAAATGTATTGCATCCTCTTATTGAGCTGTGTTAAAATAAAAATTCACATACTAAGTAGTTACCACAGTGTGCCTTGATAATGTTTGGATTATGTGGGAAGACTAAAAAATTAAATAAAGTGTGATCTACATAAAAACATTAAAAGTAAATTGCTATAAATCTCACTATATACGTACATGTCACGCCCGCCTAATCTCTACCTTTCCCAAATAGGTGCTCCCATTCAAATCTGGCTTTGATGGAGTTGATATCCCAAAATGTGGTCCACACACTATTCATGGCAACAGAATTTTGAGTCTGTAATATAAACCATGGTTTGATCATACCATATGTCCTCTAATGAGTGTCTCGGAGATGTGATCTTTGTTTAACCGACATGCTTCGATTATTTCAAAAGTGCCTCTCTAACCATCCATCATGGTACCTTTGTGTGCACCAAGTCCACATTTTTCAATCTCCCCATCTAGCTAGATGCGATGTAGTGTTCTTGTGCGTTGAAAAAGTGTTGGAGGTAAGATAATCTCATAAATTTCACACTAGATGAGAATTTTGTGTGCTTGATGCTTTATTTCGTCTTTATCGAGTCTCTATCAATGCGAAAACCGTCTAAAATTGACAGCAACGGATCCGTGTTTCAACAAAGAGTGTACCTATAAAGTACAATAGAAGTAAAAGACATGCGAGCGAAATATAAAGTTTGACTGTAGAACAGATTGACACATTTGTGCACTAAAGTCACCTTACCTCATATTTTTCGAAGGTGATTATATAACTTTGTTTTGGCATTTGCTATCAAGTGATTTTGGAGACGATAGAGGTAGAACATATTGTAAGAAAACTCAAATAAATCATTATTTACAATTTCATAAATTAGTGAAAGGAGTAGTAATGCTGGTATGTTTCACCAATTTAAAAGGCTATATACACCCAAAATTATTACCTTAGTCGAGGTGTGCCAATAATGTATGAGTTATGCCATCTAATTCACCTTTATTTGTTGGGTTATTATTTATGTTTGAAAAAAAAGAGTGGGAAATTAAAGATTTTTAGATGACCTATTTTACATCATCTCTTTGTTTCTATATCAATAACCATGAAAGGGAACTCATATTTTCATCTCCTTCCATTTTGAATGAATCACACTTTAATTTTATCGTGGCAACTCTTAATTCCATTACAAATATTAGAAAGCTCTTTCTTTTCCTCCTGCCCTCTGATAAACTTTCCCGACATTTCTATTATGTTCTCTTGGTGTGCATTATATCGAACAAATGAACAATTTCTAGGTAGTCGTGAGCGGGATCATATTTGAATTATACGGGATAAATTTTATCTTTCAATATGAATTCAAATTTCATTAATAATATTCTACATATAAATACAAAATTTAAACCAATAGATTCAACTTCCAAGGTTTCTATTCAAGCATTCGTAATAATAATCATAACTCTAATGGATTAGGTGTACAAAATTCCACTCCCCATCCCTAATCCAAACGGGTGTATATTAATCCAAAAAGGCTAAATGGAGAAAAAAATAGTAGCTAATGGTTGAATGAGCTCTCTTAAAAGATTGTTTAATCAGAGCAACCAAATGGTAGAAATTGAGGTCTCCACCAATAATGGTTTAAGGATGATCATAGGAACTAAATATCGAATTAGTTCTTGGATCAATTCCAAATATGGTTATACGATGAAGTATTATGCTAATTAGAAGTGCTCCCTAATAATGGTTTAAACATGACCACAATCGATGCTTAGCGAGAAAAAATTCTTACTGGGTGGTGGCTTAAGGTTGGTCACCAACTAGAAAACAGCAATCTGTCTGTGGTTACTCTGGCCCTGCGGGCTCTAGAAAGTTGGCTTTGGTTTAGGTTGTGTCTTAGGATCACTTCATAAATATTCAAATGATGAATCTTTGAAGCATGTAATTGACTATAAATTCCCTCCTGTTATAAACGGGGTGAGAAGATGAAGAAATATTCACTTCAACGGTAGTGATAGTCGAGAAAAAAGTTATTTGGTATGGTGATATATCTTCTTGGATTTTTAATACCACGCAATAAGTGATCAATCCAAGGTGAATATTTTTTTTGTTAGAGTCTTGTTTCTATAAAAATATTTCTGAATGATGAGCATTCTTACCACAATGCTCACAAGGGTGAATATAAAAAAAATTATCTTTCATATGGCTAACATGATCACAATGTTGGCATGTAACATTCTATGGTTGTGGAACATGAGAAAGTGAAAATGAATTGTCATATAGAAACCCAACATTATGAAATTTTATGGGCTTAGAATAGTCCCAAAATATGAAATGACACATCCATGTCATATCAGGAACTGTTTTCCTATTGTTAACAACTATTACGAAGGACGGGTGATGGAAATTGAGAAGCACAGAGAATGAACATCTCCATCTTTATGCAAATTTTCTCCTATAATGGTATCATTATTTTTATTAATCTCTATCTACCAGTGCAAGTTCAAGCACAAAACGAGAGATATGTTACGAACAAGAAACAGAAGCTTATAATTAAAATTTTTTGTTGTAGTTCTTGTCTTTGGAAATAATATTCAGGTTACAAAAATGTGATCTTATCCATAACTAGATTAGAATTTGTAACAGGAATAATTCATGCTCCATGAGCACATTTCTTTGGTTGGTGGTTGGCCTTAAACCACTACGTAGAAAATTCGGTTTCTATTACATCGGATTGTGGTCATCTTCAAACTATTATCGGGAGCACTTCCACACCATTTCTTTGTATAAATAATGGTATCAATTCAATGGTATATCTATTTTGTCTTATTCTATTAGGGTTATAGTGAACAATAAAGAACAATCCAAGAAATTTGATTGAATCCAATGGTTTGAATATTGTATCTATTTGCAATATTCTTAACAAAAGTTGAATTCATGTTCCAACAATCTTCATTTCTCATGGAAGCATAACATTATCAATACCTTCATGAGGACCTTCAAGTTAAAATAGATAGTAAAATATTAAAATAATACTTTTCAATTAGTGCAACAAACAAAATGCAATAAAAATATAAAATATTTCAGGTACCTGCATTTATGATAGAAGTAATTTATTGATCCATACCTTGACATCTAATTATGTTATAATTTAATTTCAATATATTGGGTGTCATTCCCCATGGCTTGAATCATTCCATTTTTTTTCCATTGATAATTTTTTTTTTGGAAAATCGATAACTATGGTTCTATTTATGACGATAGATACCACAAAATTGGAGGTCACTGATATAAGGTCCCAACTAGACCTTACCATTTTATGTGGGTGTCCATTAGATATGGTCCCAGTGATAGCACAAAGAAAGTACAATCGTCCTTTTCAATGAGCAATACCAAATATGCCTTGTGGATGTTCAATTTCGATGTATCAAAGTTATCTTACTATAGGCGGAATATAAAGTGAGCCTGCGGGAGTAATATTACTACCCTAGTGGGAACACACACATCAATGATAAATACTGTCCTTTCCAGAGTAGAAATAGTTCACAAGGTTCAATGATTGTTGTAAACGCAACAACACATTTCCAATAAGGAACATTGTTGTAAAATATTTCAACTAATTAGGTACTTAATGAAAACAAAATTGAACCATAAAAATTCAAATAATAGTCTTATAAGCATTCACAATCAATCTGTGAAAATGTGTTTGTGAGAGCTTGATATCAAGTAAAAGTACCAATATAGATAAATACAATGAACACCTGGCTCCAATAGTTGAAATTAATAAGCCATGCTGCTCCCCAAAATTTAACTTTGTGTATACCTTGTGGGGAAAGCCAAGGTTAAAATTCATCTACATGAGGAATGAGGATATATTTATAACTTGAGGAATGACCTTTTACATCCTCATGTCTCTTAATTGTCTATCTTCTAGTGACCTTTGGACTTATACAACCTTTGGAATTCCAAACTTTTGGAATCACCCCATGTGTTACCCAGTATTACATTTATTTTGGACCTCCATAAACCTTTATTTCATACATGACTCTTGAATTCACTAATTTTCTTTTATATTGATTACAACAATGCATCATAGCTTCGACATCATGATCGCAGTGAGACTTGACCGTCACTATTTTCATGATTAGGACTAGTGATGGATAATATGCTTTCTTTAGTGGCTGTTGCTCCTAGTTGTGTCTTCATTATTTATTCATGTTTTAATCATGGGACTTTCACACCTCAAAGGGTCTAAATCTTGGATTCTTTAGGGTGATTCAATCATAAATATTCACATGTGTTCTTCATTCTTTACGTACTTCCTTTTAGTTGTTCTCTTTGCTTGTGATGCTTCCTCATTATTTTCGATTGTCCACGTGTTTATACAATACCTATATCTACAAACACTCATTATTAGAAACTCTCATCTTGAAAAATATCCTACTCTACTATGATATATGCATATTTTATGTTGAACCCCAAAATTTCTTCTTTTCCCGACATTTTTTCATTCCATTACTCCTTGATTTACGTGTAACTTTAATTTGGGCATCGATTCAAAAGGTTTACGGAATATCAGTTCTTTGACATCTCTATTTCATAAACGATAATGTTCCCTATTTTGCTTAATATATTCATTAGGTACAAAATTACGATTTCGCGACTAATGTATGATTAAATAGGCTGAGTTCCAGGTTTGAAATGGGTTCAAAAGCTCAAGCCGAGGAGCCGAGGCATGAAGATGCGGAATTAGTTGGTACAAACGTTTTTATCACCTTCATATCCTATATTTATAAAAAGCACTGTGACTCACTCAGTCAACTACCATAGGAGATGAACGAGGTGAGTGAGATGCATATTTTTAACCTCACAATTTGTTGCATTCATGAAAATCATGGGATCACTTTATCTTATCTTTAAAAATTAATTTTAACTAGTGTTAATTAGCACAAGGCATAATTCTACTGAAACATTTAATGCACTTAAATTTTGTAAATATGCCTCTCGGCATAACGACCCACCAGACTCGGTTTTAGAATGTAAACACTCTGTTTTATACAAAACTTTTCTTTCGTTCTTATTTCTCTATTGTGTGATTTCAATTAAGGGTTGATCATCTTGTGAAGGCATCATATTGATACCTAATTCACATAGGATCCCCCCTCAAGATAGTAAGGTTTCCTTTTAAATGTAATTAGTATTTCATTTTATGTTTTTGTAGGATTATGTTAGCCTAATTTTTTTATTTTAAATGTGAGTTTAATAATTTTTTCATAGCAAGTTTGTCTAATCATTTTATTGTTGAGTGAAAACGAGATCTCTTGTACACATGGACAAAACATAGGTTTACATATATCGATGCTTGTGCTTTACATTTCGGTTACATAGACGGATGATGGTTTTTTAGCGATCTGCGGATTTATCAATTGAAGATGAATGTTTGATTATCATAGCGTTGAAAGACATATGTCGACTTTTAGAATCTGAGGATCCATCTCGAGGATAGAATTTGAAGATGCTTGAAAGAGGACCCAACCAATAATAAATAGTAGAAAAACGAAAATAAGAGAGTGAGCCATTCTTTTAATATATTTAAAATTATTATTATTAATGAATTATCCATAAACTATTAAGTACCAATTAATAAATTATCTAATAATAATTGTTTCTTAAATTAATTAATAATAAATAAATAATTTATTAGTTTAAATAAATTTAATGACTTAGCTAACTAATTTATTTTATATTTTTATTAAATTAATATTTTATTAGTTATTAAGAAATTTAATTGTTATAAATTCTTTTTTATATAATAATAATTGTTTATTACTTAATATTTACTTATTCATAAGAATAACTAGATATTGTTTAAATAAATAATTATTTGATTTTAAACATATTCTATGAAAATTTTATTTAATTATTTTTAATAATTTTTGGTTTTTAATTTTATTGATTTTAATAACTTATTAATTATGAAGAAGATTTAAATGTTTATAAATTCATTTTTATATAATAATAATTATTATTTCTCAGTTAAGATCTATTTATTTCAAATAATTTGTTAGGTTAATCATATATTTTATTTAATTATTTTTAATAATAATTTTTTATAATTTTAATTTAATTAAATGTGATTTTCCTGCGGTTTATCTAAATTTTATAGGTCACATAAGCAAATTCCTAACAATTTAATTTTTTATTATTAATTTTGACACTCAATTTTCATATATGCACATAAACTCATTAATAACTATTAAATAAATTAATTCTATTTATTTATTGTCAATTATTTTTAATAATTTTTAATTTTTAATTTTATTGATATTAATAACTTATTAATTATTAAGATATTAATTATTTCTCATGATATTTATTTTATTTAGAATAATAATTTATTAATTTAATAATATATTTTATTTAATTATTTTTATAATTATTATTTATTTTTATAATTTGTTTTTATTATTAATTTCAACCTAAATTTTCATATATGCATAGAAACTCATTAATAACTATTAAATAAATTAATTCTATTTATTTATTGTCGAATAAATAACATTAATAAAAATAATTATCGAGTATATTGTTCAAATTAATTATTAATTATTAATTCATGTTTATTAAGATGTCTATATTGTTGTTAATATTATTTATGAAATTTTAAACCATAGAAGATAAAAAAACATAAAGAATGGGGGACGTGCGAGATACTATACCTAGAATGACGACGGAAATAGAGGCAAATTTTTTCGATTATAGAATTGAACTATCATTGATTTCACTTCCTCCATCTCTATTGAAGTTATGAGGTACTTAATAATCTCAAGGGCTTCTCTAATTTTCTTCTCCTATGATGCTTCTCTTTGGAGACGATTTTGGCACTTACTAAACATGTGATGCTTGGTCTTTGAAGAGTGTTAGGCAAGTTCCGGGGATATCACATTCTTAATATGCGCTCATGCTCCTTAAATGTTTTTGTAGAGAACGTCTAGTTTCCCCAATATAACTTTTCCCACTCGAAAAATCAATCATATAAACTCGCTAAATATACTCTTGGTTGATATTATCCTTAACTTTAGTCACATTACGTGTCTTATTGTTCATGTAGGCGAAAATTGAGTGAATATGACATTTTCCTCAAAATCTTAGCGATATTACTCTGTAACACCTTTTATACATGGTAGAAGAACCCTACCACGGTTGTCTTGAGTTCTATGGTGCGCTTGAAAAGGAGTGAACCCTCGAAGTTCTTCTTATGGATTTATTAATATCTCTTTATTTGTATCCTATGCCCTTAAATACAGAGGTCAAAGTGATTGATCTCCCTCATTAAGGTCTTTTTAGGGATAAGATTTGCGGAGATAAAATTTCTTACATCAGAGAAGTAGATTCATTTTGCGGTATAGTTTCAATTCAAGCAAGTGTGATTTCATTTGAAAGCCAATGTGTTTTCAGATTCAAACAAGGAGTGTGATTTCATTTTTAAATCAAGTGTGATTTCAATTAAAGAAAATTGTGATTTTATTTTAAAGCAAGAGTGCCATGATTTCGGTTAAAGAAAAGTGTGTGTGTGATTTCATTTTAAAAAATCAAAGAGTGTGCTTAAATTTAATTTTTAATTGACATGAGGAAATTTTTGTTATTCATTTCAAAGATAGTGTGATATTTCTTTTTGTGAAAATATTAATTTCATTTACTTACGTAGAGAAACATGCATTTATATATCTCAAATTAACTTGGGAATTCTTTGAGTGTCAAAGACTCTATTTTATAAAGTGTATATAAATTTCATCAATATACTGGCCTGATTTTGATAATCTATGTAACTAATTTAAATCTAATTAAATTACTCAAAAAATTTGGCATCGTTGGTAGGGAAGTGTATATATGAGTCTTTCTTTCTATTTTCTTAAAAACAAAACAAAATTTTTAAAAATGATATGCATATGGAAAAAGATTCTAGGGGTAGATTTGTAAGGGTAGGAGTTTGAATCAAACATCATGAATCACCCCACCAGACCTCATAAGCATGCCTGCCTCAAAACTCGTATTCCATCAATTATTGGGAACATGGACTTACATTGAGGTACTTAGATATCGTCAACCTAGAGATTCACCAAATTCCTCTATTGAAGCCATAGTAGATGAAAAAGATCCTACATCCCCAATATAAGGGCTGATATTTTTATCTTCAGCGGAGAACAGCTTCTGGGGCAAAGAACAAGAAATCCCAAATGAAGAACAATAATAAGAAAAAAGAAATCTGTTTAGCATTCCATTGATGAAACCGAGGAGGAGGAACTAGAAAATCCAATTTTGGAACCTTATGTTTATCACGAGGAATCTACAATGGAAAGATAAGGAAGGAGAAGTACACGATGTGAATGGTGGGCATCTTAGGATTGGAGGTGGAAGAAGAGGTAGAAGAGGTGGAGAAGAGAAGAGGAGGAGTGGTAGACGATATCCCGGAACCTTTTGATTTCCTCTCTTTGATGAATATACAATAGCCACAATGAAAAATGTCTCATCCTCTATCCTCCCTAATTTCCATTGATTAAGGAACAAGGATCCAAAACATCTCTCTATGAGTTTTAATTTTTGTGTAGATCCTACAGTTACTTTCTTGACATTCAAAGTGAAGTTGTTTCCTATCCACTCTTAAGGATGCAACATTAAAATGGTTTATGGTACTAGGAACACATACGATATTTTTATGGAAGAAATGAAAAATAGATTGTAGACAAATAAAAATATTATTTTATGCCCCATACCCTTAAATATAAATTCTTTAAAATGCGAAAAAAGAGGATGGTTGAAGATTTATTGAAATATTTTCTTACAATATTAAAAGAGCTAAGATGAATACTCTAGATGAAGACTTTGAAAGTTCCATTGTTGAGAAATGTCAGGACATGATTGGATAGAAATTTTCAATTTGATGAGTAAAGGATATGTTCTTAGTTATCATTTGGAGATATTTTATTTGTGCATACACATTTCAAGGAAAGTAAAGAACGAGAAAAAATCCAAGAGATCTATGTAAGTTAATAAATCTAGGTGGGACAATAATTAGGGATGAAATAGGGAAATTTGCTTGGAAATTTTCAAAATAGGATATTTTAAGAGTCTTGGTAGAAAAAATACATACCCTTAAAATAAAAAACAAGAAAAAGATGAAGAAAATATTGCATTATCTATATTTTTCGCAAAATGTAGAAAAGTACGCCAGAGAATTAACTATTGACTTAAAAAGTGTAGAAACCTATGTTATATATGTAGAAAACCATGATACAAAATTTCCTTCAATTCCGAGTCTTAAATATTTTTATCAAGAGAGTAATACCAAATAAAGTGAGATCTCTTTGTTTTGTGCTAAGAGACGATGAAAAAAATCCACAAAAAAATTAATCAAGGTTTCCATACTCAAACATATGCTATACCACAAAGGTAATTGGACCACACCATGCCTTGGCGACCTTGGCCTCAACCTTGGGCACAAGGTTGGAAAAAACATAAATATCCTCCAATATCCACAACCTTACCACCATTTTCATAGTAATATTTTCCTTAGCCTCTTCAAACCTCTCAACCTCAAAATTCAAACCCACAACTTTCATTACCGACTCCCACAAAATCTAAATCTGTTGCCTTGCCTAGCCACTTAAAAATCCAAATAATAAGAAATCACAACTTTGTCTAAAATGTAGAAAGGGAAAAAATTTCCAAACTTACATGATAACTTCATTAGATATAAACAATGTTGAACTTAGATATGGTAGAGTATTGGAAAATAAATCACCATGTTGTTGTAATTAGGAATACGAGAAGGAACATTTCTTCATTATGAGGTATCATAAAAACAAACCACCCCTATACATTTTGATGATAATCTAATAAACTAAACTCACATTATAAAACAACCTTGAGTTTAATTTCCAAAAATAAACTTTTCTTGAACGATTGAAATTTGTCAAGGGGTGAAAAATAGATTGTGTTTCCAAATTATGACATGATATATGAACTAAAGAATGTTTGTATAAAAATTCCTTTGTTGTTGTCAATGAAATATCCATATTTTCAAAGGAAATTAGGGAGTAAGTATTGTCTGGCGATAAGAAGAAAAAGAGGTTAAAATAATTCAATTGGTTGGAAAATGTGTGAATATCATGATTAGAAGAAAGAAATTCAGATATTTAGATAGAGTAGTCATTGTGAAGACACACATTAATGGTATTGAAATTATGAACATTGCTTATTTGGGGGTAGTATCAATATCATGAGTAAACAAACTATGGATCAATTGAAACAACCTAATCTTGAATATACACCTACATTGTTGCAGTGCTTGGAACAAATATGTTATCAAACACGGAAATGTGTTAGAAATTAATTTTTATTCTTATGTTCACGGGAATATAGTGTCGACTTCATGATCTTAAGAGTCCAATAATAATCTAGGAGGACATCCATTAATTCTGGGTAGACCATGAGTTTAGCTACGGTTGTTGCTTTTATCATTTGTATATCTAGTGATATGTTATCTGCGATGGAAGTTAAATAAAGAAAGTCACATTATGTCCTCCTTTCAGGCTGCAATAGAATTATAAAGTGAAGAATGGATAGAGTGTGCTGCGAAAACTTTGATATAAGAACAATCTTTTGCTACTTCACAAAGCAGGCTGAAGAAGATCAGATTTTGAATTTAATGGAAAATAATGAATCTTTCACTCTCGTTGTGAACAAAGTCGAGGTTTTTAAGAGCAATCAAATATTGAATATTTATCACCGCGACTTTAATGGCTTTACATTTTATCGGAGAAAATTTTCAATTATAACAATGTCTTCGAGAATCAAAACAATGGGTTGAGGACTAGGAGTTTGCATGGTTGATTTGATAAAGGAAGTGCTTGCACGAGTGATGGAAAATTTAATCACTCCAACATACGGCTGTAATGGTTTTTACTCATGTGCAAAGGTTGATCTTCTTGGATTCGCACGTAGGCAAGAGTTAAAAGTTGCCTAGAAAGTTTCCATGTCTTTGAGGATAAACATGTTCATCTCTTGGAGTAGGAATGCATTGCTATAAAGTTCAAAGATAAAGATAGGAAGTCTAAATCGGTCAAAAAAGTGCATTAAATCTCAATCCTCCAGAGCATGTATGGAGGCACTTTTACAAAATGGGATGCTGATGATATAGTGCAGATTGTCCTGGAAAATGGATTTCCTTTCAATTTGAGCCTTTGCCTCTGTACATTGGTGAGCATGGTGAGAGAAAATTACGACATTTGAACTAGGGTATGAATCTCTTATGGTGAAAAACTAGAAAGTACATTCACCGTGAGGAGAAGGGAATAATAGATAAATATTTGCTGTGACCAGCACGCTGAAGTGGCCATTGGCCTCATGGGTTTGTATTATTCTTTGTGTTTATTTTTGAACTAATACTGAGAGATCAATTATTCCTTCTATTGTTCTTGAGATTAAAGTCAAAGGAAAGGTGGTGTTTCTAAGAGTAGATTAAGCAAGGAAATAAAGAGAGAGAAGAATAGAGGAAATTATTTCACATGTATTGAAGACTTCATTCTTAGAGGTTGGACCAACTAGTAGGAGTGAAAATAGTAATAGATGCATTGTTTCTATGCTAGATTGTGTGGAACACTCATCAAAGTGCAGTTCCCTGGAAATGTTTGGACTCCATGTGTTTCACATTCATTGTACATTTGTTTGGAGTGTTGAACCTGTTGTTTTTGTGTGCTGTGATACTACATTATATAATTAGTAACCATGCTAATGATGATATTATTACCCAACCAGTTTGGAAATTCTAAAAACATATAAAAATTGTTTTTCTAATTTCATTTTTAGTGAGAAGGATTGTTAGGCACGGAGAGAGATTTCGAAAAAATGATTGCTAAATGATGACGAGGATCAGTGGAATATCTCATCTTGAAGATATTTCTAGTCTAGAAATTGCAATCGTTGGGAGTTTTGACTTTAAATATTCCATTAATGAAACGAGTTTAAACTAGCACGAAGCAATGCCAAGGGAAAAGGTGTTATCAAGTAAGAATTGAACCAACGATCACGAAGTAATCGCGACATGTTATGGTGTTTCATGAATGTTAAGATGTAAATTTTCATACTCTTTCGAAATTATGACAAGTCGTGGTACAAACAAATAAGGGAGATGTCCGGTCTCTTGCAACTTGCTGCCATCATCTATTGGTAAATGTCAACAGTAGCTACGGACTTTTCGTATTTTCTCTACGATGTTAAATAGTAGATATATTTGTGCGGTACTTGCATGATCATGAATTTTGGCTCCAAAATGTTCTATTCGGTTAACGAGCACAACTTCGGATGCACGAGAATGTCTTGATTCTTTCAGGAAACGCACCTCCAAAATGCATACGAAAATTTGTTCAATGTTTCGGATTTTATGACGGAGGTGTATGAAAAAATAATCGGCTGTGGGAAAGCATTTTCATGGTTCCACAATATTCATGATAATCCTTTTAAGAAATTCATTAATAGAGCCTACATGGCCCATCCCATTTTGCATACATGCAATGAATGACATGATTGAATTTCACGTACCCAAAATTTCTGATTTCAAATCTATTTACAGAGTACCACTTGAGAATGAAATATTCGCCATCCAAATGAGATCCATAATTGGAAAAGTATTCCTCTAGTGTATTCTTTTTTTGGAAGAAAGGAGGCCCATCAAAATATACATAATGTTTATGAATAAAGAAATGTGCTTCCTCGTCAAAGAGTTTTTAATTATTTAAATTTTGGAGAAATGTGCTCCATCATTCTATTTGAACTAATAAGAAAATACCTGCTTTTTGAAAGTGTGGAGACGTCTGTTCATGAAATTGTTAAATTATATATATATATATATATATATATATATATATATATATATATAGAGAGAGAGAGAGAGAGAGAGAGAGAGAGAGAGAGAGAGATATATATATATATATATATATATATATTATTTTAATAAAGTACATGAATTGTTGAGAAATGTGCTTTATTAGTATTTAAAGACGGAACAATTATCCATACGTAGGTGTTTCAATTTTTTTAAAAATAAAATGGTAACATTTTTCCAATAGAGCTAGTAATAAGGCCATAATGGCTGAGGATTCGGTTTTGTTTTGTTTTCATGTTTATCATGTTTTTAGTGTTTTCATAGGTTTTACTAGGCTTCGTTATTATACACTTCCATAACGGAGTTTTTAGGATGAGTTTTTTTGTTTTGTTTCGTGTTTTGCATTTTGTTTGTGTTTTCATCAGGTTTTCCATAGCTTCACAAAATGCTTAAAAAGAGAAAAAAATACTAAAAACAAATAGTATTAACTAGATGGCGTGATATTTTGTTTAATTGTGCTTGAAATTTGTCGGTGGCTATGGAGCTTTTCATGTTTTCTACGATGTTAAATATTAAATGCATTTGGGCGGCACTTTCATGATTGTGAATTTGTGGGCCGACACAAGTTATATTCAATTAACTGTAACTCCGGATGCGTGAGAATGTAAAGTGGATTCTTTGGCAATGAACCTCCAAAATGCGGAAGAAATTTGTTAAGTGTTTTTGGATTTTTACGATGGGGTGTCGAAAAATATCGGACGTGAGCAGCATTTCCTTGGTTAAGTAATATTCATGATAATCCTTTTTCGATATGCATTAATAAAACCTATAGTCTCCCATCACCTTTTACGCATACGGTGAATGACATCATTTTCCTTACCCAAATTTCACTTGCTAAGATCTATTTACAAGTGCCACTTGAGAATGAAGTATTCGCTATCCAAATAGATCCATAATTGGCAAAGGATGTCTTTAGCGTTTCTCTGTTGTGAGGAGGGTTGATTCTGAAAGGAGATGAGGTTGTTTTTAAGATCGCAGAGGAGTCCATGGCAAATACAAGGACATCTCCTCTTGCACACTGTCATTACTGACGAACACATCTAGGCATGGATGAGAAAATACTACTAGAAAATAAAGAATCTAATCTTGAATTTGGGTGTTCATTTAGCATTAATACAACTAAAGCCACGTACATCAAATATTTTGAAAGAAAATAAGTGCATATAGTTTTGAATACGGGGTTTAAAATATGTGTACATAGCATGAATTGACCCAATATGTAGTCCTTAGGAAGACCGCTATGAAAAATTGTTTTTAGCTTCGCAATTCTACTTATGAAGAGCGGACACATGCTCATCTTTGAGAGTATGATAATCCAGGAGAAAATGGATCATCCCGCTTGTGCGGAGTTTTGTTATAAGTGAGGCCAAGAGTGAAAGTAGTCCTACAAGAGGTGAAGTTATTTTCTTCAATATCTCTTGCCAATATGATTTCTTGCGCTAGAGAAGAGGAGCCTCACCGAATACACACACTGTGTATGTCAATATCCTCGAGAGTCCTCACGATGAAGATACATAACATAAGATCATCTAATATTTGAGAGACACAAACAAAAAATCACCCTACGGTGCTTTATGAATTTTTTTCCAAACCTATCCCCATTTCTCTACTAATACTTTGGGCGAGGAGAATACCATCCTTATAGATGAGTTCTAGATGCTGGAATTTTTTTGGCCCTCCTTGAATATTATAGCATTCCCGTATGATAATCAAAATATGTAAAGGGTTTGAGGTAGCATGGGGTATAGAGTGTGTGGAGTTTCCGAGGATTGTGAACTCATATTCAGCATAATGTGTGAGACCATGAGGTTGTTGTGCAAAAACTATGTGGAGTGAAAAAGTATGTGGAAAATTTGTAGCTCATCTTGTTAATTTCTTGAAAAAGTTTGAAAAATTATATTGATCCTCTGCGAGTCCTAGGAGGACCATACGGGTCCAGAGATACAATGATTGGCTTAAAGTACAATGCTCCAAAATTCAAATTGGTAGGAATGAGACAAAGTTAGTGTCAAGTTGAAGATCTCGTCTTTCCGATTCCAATATGAGCGCAAATGACACTCGATTACGAGTACGGTATGGAGAACTTAGAAGCGGTCAAAGTTCCAAGGTTGACGAGAGTGACTTGGTAGGTTAAGGGAGAAAAAAATTGAAAAGTTTTTCGGTTGGCCGATTACGGCTAGCTTTGGCGATTTACGCGAGGAAAGTTTGTGGAGACGGTGAAAAGCACTCACTTCGGTCGAAAATCAAGAAGATTTGAAAATAGGGTTTGTTATAATAAAATAGAAATAAAAAAAGGGCAAGGGGTGGGACATGGCGCCCTCACTCCAACCACATAGCAAATTTCATTTTAAAATTCTGCGGGGTTGGCGGCCATGGCTCGCACGCCCACCCATATTAACCACAATGAATTTGGGAGAGGTGGAGTTGCTCACCCCGCGTCCATACTCCATGTCTGACCAATGAATGTTGTGAGGCACGCTGCCTAATGCGGGTTTTGCTCGAACCCATAATTTGCAAAAATGTCGGCTGGGTGCCCAAAAAAACCAACATTTTTTGGGGAGGGGTCGGGGGTTGACACGGAGGCACCCTCACAATCCCGAGGATCTCAACTAATTCTCCTAGCGACTTCCTTGGGGATTCCCACGGCCATGCCTATTTAAACCTTTCATTTGAGGAAAGTGAGACACGCGGACCGGGAGCACGTTTATTGAGATAGAGTGGAACCTTGCAGGCACTTTGCATGGGACGATGAACCATGAGCGCAGGCTCACTCCGGAGGGAACCCGAGGTATATGCGGTCATAATCGGGGCCAAATTTTATATGGATTATGCACCTCTCGGTGACAAAGGAGTCCAATGGTGATGTTTGTTTCTTCCTCGAGAGGTCTCCAATTTTAGGTCACTTTTAGCTGTTGAGGTATAAGGGTTTAATTTTTCATTGATGCTTGTACTTTCCTGTTTTTCCACTTGATGAAAGAGGCCTCAACGATTGAGTAGGGCCTAGGAGTTGTAGTCCCTCGTGAGCCCTACTCCAGTGACCTCAGTTGTTGTATTCTTGGCATGATTTTATGTGCTTCCTGCTCTTCTTGTATGTTCATGACATTTTAAGTTTCATGGTTAAGATGAAATTTTACAATGCATTCTTTGTTAGATGATCCAAATATAATAGTTTAAAGTTAGGATAAAATATTTATTAAATTAGGATATTTAATTATTATTAGAGACACTTATAAATATAATGTTGTTAGAAAAGATAACACTCTATAGAATAGTGTCGTATCTTAGGTTATAAAATATGAATAAATTTAGTAGATTGGTTAGAAGGTTATTTATTATAAATGGACACTTGTTGTTGTTTTTATCAAGTGGTCCATAACTAAGATTAAGTTAAAGACATGTAGCTTATAAATAGGCTATTTTTCCTAACGTTAGCGAGAGTGTTGGATTTTACGTGTGTAAACTCTTGCTGATTCCTATGTAATTTATTTTCCCATTATTAATAAAATTAAGTGTTTGAGGACACTTTTGTATTATTTTGGTATTAGGGAAACTTCACTTATGCAAGTGACGGGAGGATGAGATTCTAGCTCTGCAAGATTATGGAAAACTCCATGTCCAAATTGTTCATGCGAGTTGAATTGGTATGCCAATTTGTCAAATTTTCCTTTCAAGGAAAATAAATTTAATCATGTTGATTTTAGGATTTTAAAATACTGCACTCGATTTTGAAGATTCATTTTTTTCTAAAATCTCATGTGCTCCAAACACTTTGTATTATTTTTTAAATCCTACGGTGCACTATCCACATGCTCATTGAGTCACTTTGCCCTACGATCTGGCCTTGGTTTCCCTTCTTCTCGCCCTGCTCCGATCTCTCGCTTAAAACGCGAATCCATGTTGGCTTGGTTAACATCAATTGGCACGAACACGTTGACATCCTTTGAAGCAGTCCTGGCTATTGACCAACTCTTGTTGTCAAATCTACTATCTGCATAGCATGCATGGTCGACCAAAAATTTGTAGCATTTTACAAGTAATCGGCTTTGGCATAAAAGAGGCTTTGTGTCCTTAATAACGAGAGAACCTTGGCTGTGAGTTCCTGTGTTAGTAGCCTGTAATATAATTGTGTGATGTGTATGCACGTTGTCTCATCAATTTGTTAGCCGATTCTTGAAAATATGACGGCCAAATCGAGCGATTTCTCCATATTGTCATCTACTGTCGTTGGCTTTTTTATCCAGAGGCACTCCAAAGGGCTGACTCGAAACCTAGGAGTAAGAGGTTTGCTTAGCGAGGTTTCTAAAGTTGAGTCCATTTCTATTGAGAGTTGAGAGAGATGAATGTGGTGTGCATGTGCCTCAAAAGCTGTGACCTCTGCTGACGAGGACCGCTTCAAGCGTGATTCAAAGCCAGGGTATATGTTCATTCATCCCCAAATTTAAAATCATTAAAAAATTGATGTGATGGAGATATGCCATAATTTCTTCGAGCACAGTGACGAGAGCATGGAGATGTAAATTCACGTTTTTCGAGGAGTTTAGGGTAAAATAAGATGAAAATAAATGAGTACAAATTATTGAGATTGAGGGTTAAACAAGGTGTGAATGACAATAGAGTTAAAGAATTTGAACGTTGTATGGTTTCGGGATTTTTTGTTATTATTATGGTGAGCTGCGGATGCTAACGTGTCCTTCATATCATTCGATCACATGGGTTTCTCTAGGCACACAAAATTGTAAATAATTAGTTGGAAGTATAATTGGGGATTCCACATTTGCATTCACTTTCGCAAAACTAGAGTATGAAGGTTCGGTTCGATTCCTTTCACAGGCGCTCGTTTGAGTAAGGCACGTGGCAACATTGAAAATTGCGCGGAGTCTGATCTATTTAAAGTTTATAGCCCGGTTGCGTGCTTTGGTATCTCATTTTTGGGACCAGCAGCTTCGGTCATGGGGAGATAAGTGTTCTTTTTACAATATTTGTAATGTAAGTGGGATAATTTTATTTGGGGTGATTATTTTACAAAAAATTTCAATTTTGTGGGAGAAATAGGAAGATGTCATTTGTAATGGAGAGATAAGGAGATTATTTGTAATATTTTTGGAGAAAGCGGGTTATTCTGTAAATGTTTGGAGCGAGAAAATTTTGTAATTTTTGGACTAATAAGTAGATATTATTTGTAATTTTTTATTTTGGAGAAATAAGGGTCATTATTTTAACTCAAAGTACCCTTTTTGCTTTTGAGTATATATAAAGAAAGGAAATTTGTAAGGGCATTGTGAAGTGGTCAAATTTTGAAAATATTTCATTGTAAACACTCAGCGAGAAATTGACTGAGAGCGAAGTGCAAAAAGATCGGTCATTTTTCTCCTTTTCAACAACTAACGAGGGTCGAGAGCCAAGCATCAATACAGATCATTTTGCACAGTGTGTGTCGTTTTTTACATGGTGTATTTCGTAGCGACCGATTTGCTCATTTTTTTCTTGTGCTTGATTCTTTTGGTGTACTACTTAAACATTACCATGTCAGAGTTTAGCTAATTTTTTCTCTAATTCTAATAAGCTCGAAGGAGTGAAATATTATAAGACATGGAAACGTCTAGTGAAATCACTCTCATATATATTGAATTGTGGCATGAAATATGTGGTGGAGAGTGATATTAAGCCCTAATAAACCAACAAATGCGGCTTTACTTGCAAAATGAAAGTAAAAAAAGCCTAGGGACTCACTTTTATAAAGTCTTTAGTTAACAATGAAATGTATATTCTATTGAAAACGCCTCGGATGCTTGGAATGCTTTTTGTACATTCAAAGATGCTATTTTATACACAGCCTTTGAATCAAAGAAGGTTGAGTCTTCAGATTAAAATTGCTTCGACGAAAAATTAACTAAAGGTGGTGATGTTTCCTTAATATATTTCCACGAAGCTTAAAAACATCGAAGCAAAGAAACATAAATGTTGGTTTTCGAGATTTCGATGAAATTTTCCTTACTACAATTTTAAATGCTTTGGATTTTCATTGTCTTACACACATTTAAGGAAATTTTGCAAGTAAGCGGTAAATTAGAGAAAGATCAAGTTTGATGAGTTGAGTGGTATGAATGCCCAACATGACAAAAATTTTGGGAATAAAAACATAATGAGGAAGATGTCTTCTTCAAAAAAGCTATCTGAGAGTGAATCACTCAAGTGATAGTTCGAGAAGCGGAGAGGTTGGGGGAAATTTAAATCAAGAATTCAAGTAGCACATAGTATACACGAGGTCAGTGGTCCCTGCACCAAAGAAGAAGAAACAATTTCAACAAAAGGCTACGATTCGAGTGAGGAGAGAAATTTTCCGAGCGGAAAGACAATTTTCAAGGTAGAGGAAACGATCAAGGTGAAGAGGATATCATCAAGGGAGAGAGGAAAAAGTCAAAGCAAAGGCGAGAGGACAATATCATGGAAGAGGAAGCGGAGAAGATCTAAGTCAAATTTTTATGGAGAATATGTAACAGAATTTTGACATTATGCTGAGGATTGTAGAACCTCCATTGATAAAATTCCTAAGTTTCACATCCAAACTCTTGCCGCAGGCTTCCAATGATGAAGATGATCATGATGGATTTCGGAAGAATATGTATTCACCAACACATAATCAATAGCTTTATAGGTTTCAACCTGTGCTTATAAGTGATTACGAAGATGCATGGATTATGGATACATGAGAAACTCAACACATGACTTTTGACGTGACAACTTTTCGAACTTCCAACAATTCCATTTCAATTCAATCTATCTTCTTGATAGCGTACTCCTTATGGAAAAAGGTGTAGTTAAATCTACCTAGAATTGGAGAAAGAATGATTTCAAATGTATGGTAGCATGTCCCAACACATTTAAGCAAAATTTTCTATCTTTGGTCACAATTCAACAAGCGGGACATATGGTGATTATGGAGGATGGCTTAGTTAAAATTAACTGGGTCAAACAAAACATGAAAATAGTGATGACGGGTTGTGAAAGATGGAAAATAAATCCAGAGATGAAAGGGCAGGTTGTCCAAGAAATGTTGAACTGCCGAGTAGCAAGTATGGACATTTTCAGCGATCATATTGTGGCATGTAAAGGAGCCATGGCCATCTCAACTTTGAAAGTCTCTCTACGAGTTACAAAAATAATGAATGGTTAAGGGACTTCCAACCTTCAAAAGGAAAATGAGTGTGGAGCTTAGCATTTATGGAAAACAGCAATCGAGATACTTTTCCCATAAGTTCATGGCGTGCACGAAATAGGTGTTTTCAATTGGTTCAAAGTGATATTTGTGGACCCTTACAAACTTCGCTAGAGGAGGATGCAAATATTTCTTAATCTTTGTTGATGATTTTAGAAGGATGACTTGGGTATATTTTTTAAACAGAAAACTTAGAATAATTTGAAAAGACTTTAAAACTTTTTGCCAACTTATTGAAAATGAAGTTAAGGGAGAAGATTGGCACTCTTCGGGAGAAATAGACAATGGAGAATAATTCACATCGAAATGAATTGAAAATTGTGCATGGATAATGGCATAAAAGCGACAATACCTGCAATGTCTACACTCCTCAGTGAAATGGAGTAGTATAATGAATGAGCGCTTGCCTTGTTAGGAATGGCAAGATCTATGTTAGCTTTCAAAAAGTTGAGTCCTATGTATAGGGCCGAGGAAATTCATATGGTTGTGCTAGCTTAAGGAACATATCTGCACTTTGCTTCTTTTGAACAAAATCACACCTTATGAAGCATGTGTTGTGGCTTAAACCTCGAAATAAATATCTCGGAGTTTTGGATCACTATGTGTGTGCACTTAGATTACGAGAAGGAAAAACAAACTAAGCTTGACTCTCGAAAGCAGGAAAGTACACCAAATTCTTGGGTAATTCGGTAGAGAAGAAAGGAGTGCGATATGTTTTTCCAATGGGTGGTGTGTGGAGGGATGTGATTTTTGATGAAAATGAGGAAAGCAAGAGTGCTAAAGAAAGTGAAATTATTCTTCAAAATTTAGAGACAAAGAGATTGATAAAAGAAAATATGAAATATACACATTCAACCAAACTCACAAAATTGGTATGAACTTGAGTTTCCTTCATACTAGAAATAATTCATCCAATCCATCTTCTTCACTAGCGTCGTACTGGGTCTTCTGAAGTTCATCCAAATCTCCTAGTAATGCGAGTTCCTTTTAAAAATGACTCCTCACTTGCAAAATCCGCGAGTTGAGTCAATGAACATATGTTTACATTAAGCCCTCTTTACGATGATGGTGATTTTTCACAATATCAAACCAATGAACATCGATTGCCAAAAATGGGCGGTTACAACTTTTGAATATGTAAGAGCCTAATGAATAGAATAAAGACAAACGAAGAATGATCACACGTAGTGAAGGAAATTTTTGCCTTTATAAAAATTATTACTACTTGAAAAATTATTGCCCATGGAGAAGGTAGTCCATAGCCTGCGAAAATATTGGCAACATTCTATGGTTGATGAATATCGAGAGCGGTCCTCGACAACCACACTACTTGGAAACTTGTTGGGTTTTCATCAAAATTTTAAACCCACGGGATGCAAATGGAGTTTACTCAGAATTAAGTACAAAGAAAAATGGAAATATATAAAAGTACGAAAAGACTTGTTTCCAAGAGGTATTGCGCGGCGGGGAGAGATTGATCTATGAGGAAACGTTTGCTCCTATAGCTAAATGGAACACCATCGACTCACACTTGCCTTAGCCGGATCGGTAAGGATGGAAAAGTTCATCAAATGGATGTAAAAATTGCTTTCCTCAACGGATGATTTACGAATAAGTGTATATGTCGCATCCATCGGGTTTTGAAATTGAAGGATAGGAACATACGTGCACTGCCAAAGCCGATCGAGAGCTTTGTGCGGGTTACAACTCGCCCGAGCTTGGTATGCCAGCGTGGATAGACTCTCACATTGGAAGGTGGCTTAAAAGCGAGGATGAGATACGATGATGCTGTATGTGTCTTGTAACAAGGTAATGTGGTAATTTTGGTTATTTATGTAGATGATGTTATCACTCGCAAAAAATGATGATCACATTGCACGGTGAAAAATATGAGTTACATGCGAGTTTTAAGATGATAGATTTGGGACTACTTCACTACTATCTTGGATTTGAAGTATTCCAACATCCACATCGTGTCTTCATTTATCGAGTAATAATGCAGGTAGAAGATAGCATTTTGTAGTGGATACGGGATTGGAAGCACTTTGTTCTTACCCCCATTGAGACAAAACTTGAACTTTCAAAATTTGAAAGGAAGGAAATGGTGGATAGCACTACTTATCGACATTTGATTGGAAACCTCATTGTCGACAACGACTCGGCCTGAGATATTTCCGCTTACGTCATCGGGTATTATTTCACACTTTATGCATAGAACCATAAGATATACATTGGAATGCGATGACCAAAGTGTTCTTCATTATATCCAGGGAACAAAAATATTTTGGTCTTCTTTCACTGAGAGTGACATTTTACTTGGTGTATTTTCAAATGCCAACTTTCTTTGGCTATATTGATGATAGGGCATCGGAAACTCGGAGTTATTTAATGAACATGGGGTCAATTGCTGAGATTATATTGGAGTGAAGCGAGCTACATTGGCGCTTCTTCGGTAGTATCGGAAAGTACATATCAACATGGGAAGAAGCATGTGAGATTGTTTTGGTTTGCGTAGAGTTTCCACGAAGACTTGGGAATTCCTCCACGACGAGAAGCTACATGCGTTATTCATCGACAACTTGGCAGGTCAACAATAAAGCTTACAAAAGAACCTAGTTTTCATTTCAAAGACAAAGCATGTGGAACTTCCAGAGCGTATCATCATATCGGATCACTCATTGCAGATAATGTCATCGAAGCCAATTTGTGTCCTACGAGATCAAATCTACGATATCTTCCTTGAAACCTCTTGGAAAGAAATAAAAAATTTACTAAGTTCGGGGGATGAAGTTGGTATGTTTTATGTCGTATCTTTGGATCATGGGGAGGAATGTTGAGATGAGTCCAAATATCATAGTTTAAAGGGATTAGGATAAAATATGTATTAAATTATAATATTTAATTAACATTAGAGACAACGAAATAGAATATTGTTAGAAAAGATAGCGCTCTAGAATATTGTCATATCTTGAAGCTCTAAAACAGGAATGAAAGTTAGTAGGTGGTCAGAAGGTTCATTTATTATAAATGGACACTTGTTTGTTTTTTCAAGTGGTACATAACTGAATTAAGCTAGGACATGTAGCTTAATAATAGTTTATATTTCCTAATTGCGAGAGTGTTGAATTTTACGTGTGTGAGCTCTTGCAATTCTAATATAATGTTACTACATTATTAATAAAATTAAGTGTGTGAGGACACTTCTTTGTTAATTCTTTGTTCCATCTCAAGAAGCTAAATATTTTTGGATCTGCTCTAAGTTAAGTGCGATTAGACGAAAACATACCTTTCTGCGGGAATGCTGATGAATCCATGACGAGATCAGCTCGCCTGGTCAAAATAATCCATTGAGGTTGCTACCATTACCGTTTGTGAATACAAATAGACATGAAAGTTCGCTCTTGCTGCGAGCTCATGTTGGTGTGGAAAGAGAAAAGAAAATTCTCTCTTGTCCCTGTGGATTCTTACGCTTCTTGTTGCGTGGAAGAAAAAAATGCCTTACTATCCCTGAGTTTCATCTGCTCACAGGCAAGTACGGAGAAATGTCTTTGGGCAGTGCGGTCATTGTTCAAGACTTTCTTGAGATGAAACCTAACCATCTCTATCTCATTCTTTGCATAATTCCTTGCTTCTACCTATGATTTATTGATGAAATTTTCTCGCTATGATCATTGCTCCATTAGAATTTGGAGATAATCGATTTCCCGAGAGAAATCCTCTGGATAAATTTTGCAAACTATGAAATCTTGATAAAATTTTCTTTAGCACTCGAGAAAAATTTCGCAAACCCCTTTGGAGATTTTCTGCAAAACACTATTGATGAAATTTTGAATTTTTCCATGTTTGCCACTTGGTCTTGCCCTCTTGAGAAATTTTTCCTTGCTTGCGTCGTTCAAAATTTTCATTTTACTTTGCAAAATTAACGTAGGAAATTGAAAATATAGTTATAAATTATAAAATGAATTTATGTTAGTGTAGTAATTTTTATAATTAAACAATAATGTTAATAATTAATTTTAGTTAATAACTTTTAATATGATATAGTTTAAAAAATATTAATAAAAATAGTTTTGGAAAATTTTAGGAATCGATTATATTTTGCAAATTTAATGTAGAAAATTGAAAATGAAATTATAAATTATTAAATAAATGCGTATTAGTGTACTGAATTTTTATAATTAAACAATAATATTAATAATTTTCTAATATGATATAGTTTAAGATTAATAAAAATAGAGTGTAAAGGAAAAGTTTCACGATTTTTTATAAATGATCAAATATTTTGCCCTGAAAATATTAAAAGAAATTGTATAGTAAATTTGCCTATAAATATTAATTCCCTATATTTTAATTTTAAAAAACAAAGGATGAGATAAGTGTATTATTAAATGATTAATTTTTTTATATATACTATACATAATAAAGTTCCTTATATTTAGGATGTTTTATATAAAAATTTTCAAACAATTTGAGTTAACAAATTTCTCTTTCTTATTTGTATTTCTGTATAAGAATTTGAAACCATTTGTTTAACAAAATTCTCTCTTTTATTTAGAACTATACAAAAATTTAAAACCTGTTTGGTTCAGTTCATGATCATAAATCGAAATGTCGACAAAAGTATGAAAAAATAATATATTGAATTTTTTATTAAATCACTGCTAATAAATACTACGCGGAAAATAAAGAAAAAGTGAAGTAATATTAAAAAGGGTGACTCCTACAAGCTTGAGATTTTCCTTATGAGCCCACTTTTGAGGTTTGAAGTCTCTAATGAGTGTATGGTTTTGAAAGCAGCCTCCACAGGCTTTGCACACGTGACACGCTATCTCGTAGAACTGGGTTTGCACTAGCAAACATTGTTGATCCAAACCTCCACGTTTATGTTTTTCCAAAGCTATGCCACTGGTGCGTTCTATGTGTTGTTGATAAGTATTGTAACGGAAGTGGATACTTTGATGGTGGACGTAACACCAGAAGTTAGACTGCGAGTTGAGGACAGAAAGACCTTACTCTTATGCACTCATTTTTGCTTGAGGTATGAAAGAGGCTTGGAGAGATCGCCTCTACTCAAATGGAAATTATTTGGTAAAAAGTCTGCAGAAAGGTTTGGCATGGCAAGTAGTGAAAATCCATGAATACCATGATGGAGATGAATTACTAACTCGTTTAGCGGAAAAGAAAGCCCGGACCTTACATGGAAAATCCATCCTGACAGTCACTGGAGACCAATTATTTGACTACAGTGTTCTCGGGAGACCACCTGAGATATATGCTATGCGGTTAAAACATTCGATTTCGATTTCATGTGCTGCCCTTCACTGCACATTGGACTGCGCCAAACATGTATTAGAGATGCTTACGGATCGATCACACTTCGAGTCCGGGATTAATTCTAATGGAGATATAAAAATTCATGGATCCCATCGATGTTGAATAGAGCGAGGTGATTTTTCTCCCGAGAAAGAGTACATCTGATTGTTTAGCTATCCGGTCCTGAGTTCTACCGTGATATCCTAGATGAGGAAAGGAATCAAGAATTGGTAGCGTATGATCTACCACTGAGAAGAAGAATAAATTGTTGCTAGAATGAGTGGTTGTGAAGAGATTGTAGTTAAGGAAGATCTTTGGTGGGTTGTTTTGGTCGTAATGTACATTACGATGCCACGGTGATATACTTGTGAAAACAAAAGTGGGATTCGTTTGGCATATGATTTTATATTTCATGACAAGTCGAGGATATTGAGATTTGATATCACTTTATTCATGACATGGTGCGAAGAAAAGGAGCGGTTATATTTCCCCCACGCATCGACTCGTAGTAGTGAGATAGAGAGATATTCTCACGAGGCAGCTCGAAGAGAATGATCTTGGTATGGAGAAACGGCTTGGAATAATGTATGTAGCCCCTTCGGATAAGGGTAAATCACTAATCAAGGACACTAAGCAAAAGCTATTCCTGCGCTTGAGCTCTCGAGGTGAGGAATTGAGACAGATGGGTTGGTCGAGGATTGATGTGTCTATAGAAAATAAGGCTCCTTCATATATGTTACGGAGTTTGAGATACTTCTCCCCTTTCTTCGCCAGTTAGAAATGCTTCTCCCCTATGCGAGTGTTGTAGAGTGTGCACCCAGAATTGGCATCATACCCTCAGGCAAGTCTTGATGGAATACGCTCCTCGGTTGGCGAATTTGAGAGTGTACTTGGGGTGTACTACTCAATTCAATTATGATGTACATGTTCTACCATGTGAATCATGAGAGTTATTGATTGGAAGATTAGTAGGCAACAATATTTCGTTGAGAATTTCTCTCCTTTTGTGATTACGGGTTGAGAATGAGGCTTCTGCATTGATATTCCGAGTTTTATATGTGCTCCACTATGTGATGAATTATCCTAATTTTAGGTATGGGTGGAAGAATTTGCTCCGAGAAATTCTTCTTCTTCAGGATTCTCCAGAAATTTTCGGCGAGATGGAGTTGAGCCATGACAACACCATGATGTGTAAATATGTACTGAGTAGAGTATTACGAGTGGAATTATTCCTAGTTGAGAGAGAGTATTAATTTTTTGAAACTAGATTCAAAATCCACATTAGATAGAGAATATGGTTAATATTATAATTTAAATATATTCCTCTTTTTGGAGAGGACCAAAATTGACATATATATTTCCCCAATAGGTTACGAAGAAGTGAAGTTATGAATTATATTTATGGGTTGGGCTTAACACACATGTGTATTCGATTCAAGCCTAAGCGGTCCCCTCACAAAGCTATAAATAGAAAGCGAGCCTTAAGATTATTCTCACACATTCGCTCGAAGATTTTCGTCTTGTAATTTTTTTCCTTTGATAATTTTTTCTATTTTTGGCTCTCCACGGATTTGTGCAGGAGAGGTTCACGCGAGGGTTCGAGATCATAGGCAAGAGGCTCACTGCGATGTGTGTCTTTTGAGCATGGGTTGTGGTCACGATGCGGGGTTTTCGAGGCCGACCATGGAAAACCATGTTAAGGGCATGGCTAGATTGGTATGCCGCATGGGAAGACATTGTTCAAGTCATAGGCTAGGATTTATGAGTCGGAAATCGAGCTGATACTGGACTTGGTTCATAGGCTAAAAGTGTTGGGTGATCGAGGCCAAGTTTGTTATAGTGGGCTCACTATGTTAAGGTCGTAGCTAAGGGATTTTTCGCTGATCTCTGTTGGATCTCACTCGGTTCCTTGTGCAATGCATTCGATTGATCTGTCACTTTCGGTCATAGTCACTTCGGATCTGAGTCTTGAACGACATCCTGGATTCATATCTGGGACTTGGTAGCTGAGATCACTTGGTTCTAGTGATCCATCATATGCATGCTCTTGATATTATAGATCTACATATATTTATATCATATCTATTTATTTCCAGTTGTATATGTATGTGGGATCATTGTAATCCTCCACTTTGAAAACTTTTTATGATGATATATTGAAGAAAGAATATTTGAAAGGGTTTCCCCCATAGTGGGTTTCCCTAGTCTTGGACAAATATTTTGTCTCTTGTGGTTTTTATTTTCTTCTTTTTTTGATGCATGCATTTTTATATCTTTAGTTACAACTTGTGGTTATTTACATTTCTTATAATTGAATGCTGTTGTTTGTATGAATAATTAATTTTTGGCTACTAAGTAATTGACACAACATAAGATAGTATGAAAAATTATTAGAACCCTAATTGGCTTTGATATTGAATTGTCGAAGTTGTTGAACACCATGCATCTTAGATATGGGGAGTATGTTAGCACACTATCTTGTCCATCTATAGTGCTTATGGTCCCTATCCACTTTTTCGAGCTACGGTGGCTAGATGAGGAGGTACTTCCCATGTGAGGCGAGACTACATGGGTGGGATGTATGCTGGGGAATCCCACGAGAAAGGTGAACCACTCATCTTGTTCACATATGTACTAAAGGATAATGCGATCGACTCATCCTCATGCATATCATTAAATGTATGTAGTGATGAACCACTCACCATACACACATGTGTCATCAATTCTAGAAAGGTGTGCACTCACTGCACACGTGAACCATCATGGGTTGTATCACGAAAGGTGAACCACTCACTATGGTCGCTCATACGTCTAATAAGTACCCCAAGCGGGAGTTCACAGAGTTCAATGTCCAACTCAAGAAAGACTACACGAGAGGGTCCATCAAAAACTCCAAGTATCTCGAAAGAAGACTAAGCACGTTTACCTTCCCCCGAGGGCTTTGTGAGGATTTGAGCAGTATGTGATCATTTATTCACGATGTGTTGGAGCCTTATTTCTCCCTATTGTACCATATGTCGGATAAAGTGGTACCTAATGTCGATATGCTTGGAGCGGTTGTGGAACATAGGATTATCCAAAAGGAAAAATCCCACTGCTGGCCCATCGCGATAGATCATGGTGGTATGTAACACATGCTCAAATAACTAATTAAATAGCTTCCATAACCAAAAATTGTCACATTAGGCCATACTAGTAGCAATATCTTCGTACGGTTATGCTTTAAGAAGGTAGAATTATGCTTCCTAATCATCCATGAGAGTGAAGTAGACCCCAATGAGAAGCAACCTCTTGATGTCTTCTATCAATCACATTTCCAACCCCAATCGAGCATAAAATATCCATGAAGCCTCGATTTTTTAACATTGTATATCATTCCATGAGTGGTATTGTGCCACAAATATATCTCAAGATATTCTTAGTAGCAATTCAATGTATTATATGAGAGCTCGATCATAAATCGACTCAAATTATTCTGACAGATGAAGAATATTTTTGAGTGGGGAGTTTCTACAGAAACATTAGGCAAGAAGTTTTCTATACTTGGAATGAATTTTCCAATTCGGGCCCAACAACACTCCACATAGCCATACGTTGGGTCCCTATGTTACTAGTACAGTCCCTTATTGTTGTTAGTGTAACTTACGAGTTGTTATTGTTGTACTCTTGTAACCGATATTGTTATTATTGTGCCCTTTCATTATTATTGTTAGGTCGGCTACGATTATATTGTGACCTCTTGGACTCCTATATATAGAAGGAGGTTTTGGTCATTTGTATCATCCAAAAATTGTTCATTTATGTAATGTATTGGAGGTTTCCCCCTACATAGTGGCCATTTCTACGAATTTGTCTCTCTTCTTCTTATCTTTGGAGGGCGGGTTCATAACATTTTATGGTATGGAGACTTTCGGATTCTGGGGTTTCGCTTCTCCAAATAGGTCATCGTGCGAATTTTCGCCTCTAACATGTCTACAAAATTTCGGAAGCTAAAATTTTTACGAAGAAAAAGTCGAACTCTAAGGAGTTTCTTGTAAAAATTTGAGAGCCCGGTTCACAATATTTTCGGAGATATGATGCGTGGAAGTTAGGATTTTTCGAGCTCTCGAATTTCAACTAAAACGAGTTATCGTTGAATTTGCGCTATAATGTTTTGTCTGCAAGTTTCCAAAGCTGAAATTTTACGGAGTAAAGTTGAAATCCGAGAAACATCCGTAACAATTTTAGGTCTTGCTTTCACAACATTTTTGGACATATGATCTCGTGGAAGTTAGGGTTTTTCAGGGCTCCCGAATTTCATCTCGGAAAGAGGTGACCATGGGAATATCATCATAACTCCCCTCTCTAGGTGTCGGATTGGCGTTTGTAAAAAGTGGCTGAAATTACACATACTTTAGTTTCCTTTTTATCAATTTTAGATCTGAAGGAGGAAACATTGACACGTGGCATGTCGTACAAGTTCGCTCTGTTTGAACCAATCCAATTGGTTCATTTGTGGGAGTTTGTGCATAACTTTGTCTTGAATAATCCAAACAATTCGGAATTTGTGGAATTATAAAGAATATTTAGAGGGGCTACTACGGGAAATGAAATTTATATATTGAAGATTTGAAATCATAGAGATAATTCGGCTTTCAATATTGAGCTCCTCAAAAGAAAGAAAAAGGTTTGTATGTTTTTTTCGAATTGCATAAGTCTTGTGTGAAAAATCCGTTTGAAGTGAATCCAAGGGCATATTTGCGACATAGATATTAGTATTGGGTTCTAAAATTCCATCTAAAAATAATTCAACACCAATTAAGCCTTTAGAAGGCTCTACTATGACTCATGAACGAGGAAGAAGCGCAACATGACATATCAAAAATTACAAGAGCAAGTGCACCAAATTTCGCTCTCGCATGAAACAACAAAAAATGAAATGGAAGTTTTGAAGAGAGGCATGGATGGTTTGAACAATGGAATGGAAGCTAAAATGGATGGCATGGAAGCTAAGATGGATGACATGGAAGCTAAGATCGATGAAAAAATGAAAGAAAACATGGAAGACTGATGAAGAATGATCTAAAAGGAGACATGGAATGTTTGATGACAAGCTTAATACAAGAAATTATTCCTAATGACAGAAATATAGTAGAGGAAACTCATGATGAGAACAAAATAAATGTTAATTGTGATTTCATAAACTCTAATGTTGGATTGAAGAATCACCATATTCCAAAGATGGATATGAGCAAGTTTTATGGCAAGGATCTCGTAACATGGATACTACGGATGGAGCAATATTTTGATCTTAATAATGTGCAAAACACACAAAGAGTGCACATTGCAACTTTATATTTAGTATAAAATACATTTGTATGCTATTGATGGCTTTGCTCCACAGTAAAAAAAATGTCACTTGGTCAATATTTACGGAGAAATGATAGCAAATTATGAGGATACAAAGTGTTACACCAATTTTTTTGTCATATAACTTTGTTACTATTAGATGGACCAAAGTACATCATGTAAGACCAATTTTACCCTAATTAAAATTGCTTTCACTATGAAAAATAACTTAGTAATCCATAATTTATTAAGTTTTTTATGGTCTAAACAAGAAACCCCATGAGCAAATATTGGATAAATCCATATTTGTTTGATTTTTCCTCAAGGAATTATTAGTTAAACAACACTTTAATTAATATTCCCGTTCATATTCTTGAAAATAGGAAAATTAATGAGATAAAGCATTATTTATCTTATTATTTTATAGGAATAATTATTTAAACATCATTTAAATAATATTCATTGTTAAATTTGACTAAATCATTTATAAATAATTGAATAAATCACTATTTATGTAATTATTACTCAACCACATCCTTAAAATAATAAATAAATCATTTATTTATTTATTATTTAGAAATAAAAGGGATTTGACCAAATTCAAATTCTTTTTCCCTCCAATAAATATAATAAAATATTCCATAAAGTTGGATCTAGATTTGGTTAATAATATTTTAATGTATGCACCAATATCTAGACTAACTAAACATTTTGTTATAAATAGAAGGGTTTTTCCATTCATTCACTACCTTTTTGTTTGCCTAAAGATGACTTTGGATCTATGTTTTAGTCGACTTTTGATCCTCCATCATTGTCATATTTTACTACCATTTTTCTTCTAAGCTCCCTTTGAGTTCCATTTATTTTCTAGGTTTTCTACACCATCAAGGAGAGAGATCTTAGATCCGAAGTGCTAGAGGACATACGAGACCCATCCCATTGAGGGGACTTGTAACTTCTTTCTATGTTCCCTTCCCGGTGTCAAAAATACATTAAAAATATTCTTGTCTTGTCTATTGGATGCATGGATAAACTCTTGCTTTTATTTACTACTTAATGTCTTTTAATGCATATATCTCGATTTTGTAGCATTTATCTTGGTCAAATAACTATAGATCTAAAGAAATTTGTAGCCATCTAAAGAAAATTGCGGCGTTTTCTTTGTCCAGGTTGTAGCCTTTTGCCACCTCATTTGCACCACTTTTTCCCTTTGGTTTTTTGCTATTTTACGCACCTATTTCCAGCAGATATGACCTTTATATCATTGTCCTCCCGTACTTTAGATCCACTAGCTATTTTGGTGTGTTTTGACTAGATTTTTTTGCCCACCCATAGACTATTTGTTGGGAGGTTCACCTCCTTGGGTTTAGATTGATGCATTTGTAGTTTGTTCATTTTCGTTATATTCAATTCTCTGTTATTTGTAGATCTGTTTACGGTTATACAACACACTTTCTTTTTTTCTCTACACATGTCTAGGTTTAAAAATTCATTAACACACTTAACACACACACACCCTAAGTGAAGAGCGCATGGTTTGCATTGCCCGGAAAATAATATAACACTGTGATTATTTGATCTTGCACCTCTCACCGCCCCTGTGTTTGAAATTGTAATCATTTGAATACTTGTACCTCCTTTCCCTTATTGGTCTCTCTGCTTTTTGTACCGATCCGTGTTTTTCTTCCATCATTGTGCACCCAGAGAGCATTTATCCCGAGAGACTTCTCCAAAAGGCCTTCATCCTCGAGTTCCATGTAGGAAGACTGCTCCTTCGCGTAGGATTCGCGTTAGTCCCTCCACAAGTCCCCAATTTTGACCTCACTGCAGTTCATTGGGTTCCCCTTTTAGTTTCCATCCCAGTTATCCCCCTATCACCTTCACCATGTTTGGTTCGAGATCTAATGCTAGTGGTAGCCACGGCCCTAATGCGGGAATACTACTAAAGTGGGACCACAACAGGGAACTATCACTGCTCCCCTTCCTCCCTTATATGGCAGGCCCTGTCTTCCTAATTTTAACCCGATTGATAAATGACCCCATAAGACCCTCATTGGCCTTTTATGCCAACCAAGCTCCCCTTCCCGTCCCCAAGTTTGAAGGTCTTGCTCGGAGAAGATCTCTACAAACCATGTTCGACCTTTCCACATGTCGTGTTTGTTTAACTCCATCACAGTGACTCCCCTGTCGCCTTGAGTTGTTTCAATGTATGCTTACTAGAGAAGCTTCCAAGTGGTATGTTGACTAGGCCTCCTCCTCTCGTACTAATTTTGCGACTCTTGCTCGAAATTTTTCTGTCTTGCTTCTAGCTTCCCCTTCATTATGACACCGGTATCGAACTTTTGACCTCTTTCCGTCAATCGTCCGAGACTCGCCTATTCGATCGTGTTCGGGGAATGGAGGAGAAGAAAGAGCCTATGTCAAGCCCCTACCTTCGAAGACCGTGTCTACATGGACTAGTTTCTCGAGATCCCTTTCTTGCCATTAGAAAAAAGATGTTGCATCTCATTTCCCCTCGAGCCGAAGAAGATGCTCTCCAAATTGCGTTGAAATATGACCTAATCTACGCATAGTCTACTTATGTTTATATCGTCCTACCCGATCTCCCTAGACCCGAGTGGTGCCCCGATGCACCGAGGGAATCCTATGCCCGCGATGGTATCATTGGAGCCCTTTCTCATCACGTACACTCATCCTCCATGGGTTATGGTTTCCCTCGGGGAGAGCCTAGCTGTGCCAACACTTTTCCCCTCCCGGTAGCATGTATCTAGGATACGGCATGCCTCCTCCTTTTGTCCCAACTTTGTTTACCACAATGTTCTACTAACCTCCTTTTTTATTTGTATCGACCTGGTATACGACTCCTCGGCCTTTAGCACCCGCTTTCCCTGCCTTCTCAACCCCCACAACAACATCAACCCCCACAGAGCGGTGTGATGGCAAGAGGGCGCAAATAATCCTCCTACTTCGAAAAAAGAAGAGGAAAGTCACCCAAAAATAAATCTATCCCAGGTAATCGAGGACCTAATCCCCAAGGGAATGCACCTAACACTCGCTAACCGCTACGGGACACTAAGCCCAAGTAGGACAGGCTTGTTTTCTGCAAGTAAAGCACTTGTTCTTAGTTGCGGTGTCTATGTTCACTACACCCATTATTGTCCTTTTTTACCCCCGGATGCTGTCGAGATGTGGGAGACCCAAGCAACATCGCGGGGACAACAAGCCTCCCGTTAGTTTCCTCCTAATGCGGCACTTATCCAATCGGTTGTGTTTACCAATCCTTTCCCTCGGCAAGGATTCGTGGCTACCCGACCCCATAGCAGGTCGGTGGCCTCTCAACCTCCTCCATATGGTACCTCTAATTACCATATTCCTCATGATGAACTCGCGACCAACCCATTACCCTTGACCTCCCAACCTTCAAACTCGGTCTCGTCAATACAACAAGCCTCCCACTAAGTCTACCCCTCGAGCCCCCTTCTTCGAGGTTCCACCCGAGCCTCTTTCGACAACCAATGGTCCTGCTGACGATCCTTGAGCTAAGTGAGGTTCATACCAAGATCCCCAAGGGACCATTACGTCGAAACATTTTTCAGGAAAATCTTCCCATTCGTATAGTATATTAGATGATTTGGCGCAATATCCTACTACCATCTCAATCTTTGGAACTCCTCCGGTCATGTCCTTCACAAAAAAATATCTACTAACTTCCATGGGCGATGTGGATCCTTCATATGACCATTTGATGTCATCTTCGATGTTGACCCAGTCGATGAACATCCTCCCCCTTCCTTCTTCGTCACCTTCCAAATCCCCGTCGAGATCTGGAATGCCAAATTCTCTCGTTGTATCATTGATGAGGGGCATCAACCTATGTGATGTCCAATTATGTTTGGAAGCAACTCGGATCCCACGAGTTGGCTGCTTCCACTATCACCCTCGAGCATCGGATGGCCACTCTTCTAGCCCATTGACCTATTCCACAATTATCCTATTACTCTTGCGGCCAAGGCTGTTTTGTGTTGACGTAGAAGTCATTGATGCCCTCTTATATTACAACATTCTATTGGGTCGTAGATACACTTATGCGATGTTTGATGTCCCATCTGGCGGTTCACCGTAATATGTCATTTCCTCATAACGGAAAGATAGTAACCATAAACCAGATTGACATACTGAAGCCGAAGTCTTAGACTCTCCTAATTCCATCATCTCTTCGATGGCCGATAAGAAAAGATATGCGAACCTACGACCGATTGTCTCACCGAACTCTACAAAGACTCCTCTTTTCTTATTTCTTTCCTCGGTCTTCCTCCTCTTGTCTTTGATCCTAGCTCGTCGAACCTTTGCATGATGCAATCATCTCGAGGCTTCCCTCAAAGCAACCCACTTTCGACTAGTCGGTAGCCTCGCCCTCCGCAACCTGCTCCTAGCACTTTGATCACACGGGCCCCCTCCTCAAGGCCCTTCATCGCAACTAGTATCCATGAGCCTCTGTACCCTCACAGCACTGGGTTCTTCCTAGCGTTAACCATCTCGGAGATGTCCCGCCTGGCCATTATCCCTGCGGTCGGATACCATTCTTAGCTCCCCCTCTTGGAGTGTTTTCGGTACCCTATTACGACTACCTTATCCATTCCTAACTCGACCTTGGGGATCCCATTTTGGTACATTGATCGATCGCCTATCTACTGGTCGGCCCAAACCTTTTCTTGCTTTGACCACGGTTCCACTGGTCCCCATGACTCCCTCCCTCTGGTACCATACCTTATCCACCTCAACGAGGAACCTCCTCTTGTTGCGACGACTTCGGATGAAGGGGGCAAAGCTCGCAGAAGGAACCTAAAGACAAGGACACCGTGATGAATCCCACTCCTCCACGGGCCTCCAAAGCGTGCCCACCGAGTGTGCTTTGTGTGATGTTGTCGGTCATGCCACCCATACCTTTCCCGATCACCTTGCCTCAAGCCCATGGTCAATGAAACGTTTCCATGAGTCCGACATTCCTAAGTTCTATGTCACTATACCTGATTCATTCCCGAAACTCAAACACTTTGCACACAAATCACCCTTCTTCTTTGTGTGATTTCCATGGCCACTACACTCACCTCTTTCCCCTCCTTGAAAAGTCTTTACTCCTCTTTGGAAGGGTTTTCAATTATATACCAAGCGCAGACAAGTTCACCTCTCCCTTGTTTGCAAGTTCTACTTCAATAGAACCCGAGAAGACACCTCTCCCATTAAAAATTCCCCCCTCCCGATGTTGAAATGATGGAGTCTTCGGCCACAATTTTCTGCCTATCATCATCCATGAGACCTGGGTGGAAGACGTGATACTTCCCCTCTCGCTCTTGACCTCCCTTCGGCGATCACCTTGGGCTCATCCATCGGTAGATCCTCTATCTACTTACTCTTCTATCATCCCCCATGACGTTGCGCATATGAGCCTTTCTTCACATGATGATGAGTCGAGTAGCTCTACCAAGTCGGTGGTATCCCTTCCTCTAGTCACCTCATCTTCCATTCCGATGAAGACATTATGGAAGCAATGATCGACCTCGACTTTACGTAGGGATGATATGCACCGAGCGTGTGTACTTCCTCCCACAACAATACCATGACCAATATGTTGTGGAAACTAAATAATTCATTCTTTGATGAAGTCGATTTATTTAATCCATCCCTACACCCGATGCTTTCGAAAAAGGAAATATGGCCAATATCCTCCTACCATTAAAATTGACATTTCGACCAACGAGGGTAGAAAGAAAAAGCATCACATTGGGTGCCCAATGCACCTTGGAAGAAATTTAGAGCTGACAATAATATATTCAAGGAATCTCAGTGATGTTTTTCGCACAGTCTTATTCATGAAATTCACGAACTTAATCCGCATGTCGAACATCATGTCGATACATGGCATGATGCCAATCATGTCCGTCGAACTTGAGACCCATTAATCCTTCCGGATGAGAGGCTGTCAAATATGAAAGTCGATAAATCAAACGGACTAGTTTTATCTATCACCATCGAATACACCACTTTGGTGTCCAATCCGGTTCTCGTTCTCAAGAAACAAGGCACCATCCATGTACGCACTAAATTTCACGACACGAAAGCAGCTTGTCCCAAAGAACAACTTCTGAGACCATTCATTGACGATATGATGACAGGTGTACGCGAGCGGGAGGTTTATCCTTCGTGGAGTTTCTCGCGGATACAACTTGATTGTTATCCCATTGTCTTCCGATCGACTTTAATACTGTGTTTTATTAGTTCGCGGGGAACCTTCGCCTATAGGGTCATGCCATTCGGCCTTAAGAATTCTAGAGCCACTTTTCAGCGGGCCATTTCTTACTGTTTCAATGACCTAACTCATATTATCTTTGCTTATTTAGAGAACCTCATTACACGTTCTAAACATCGGGCGCAACAGCTCCATGATCTGCATATTGTATTTCTCCGATGTCGCAAGTATAATATCCATCTCAACCTGCTGCAGTGTGTCTTTTGTGTTCCTATCGGTCATCTTCTAGGGTTCATAATGTCTAAAGATGGTATAAAACTTGACCCATTTAAAGTTCAAGCCATCCTTGAGCTTCCTATTCCTCATATCTTATGCCAGTTACAAAGCCTCCAAGGCAAATATAATTTCCTTCGACGGTTTGTACCTGACTATGCCACTACCACGCATGGGTTCCTTATATTCCTCAATTCTAACATTCCATTTGTGTGGGATGACTATGCTCAAGTGTCTTTTGATGCCCTAAAACATGCTCTGACATTTTCTCCCTTGATTCGTCCCCTTGACTTTGATAGGGATTTCATCCTATACATCTCAGCGTCCACCCATTCGATTGCTGGAGTCCTTAGTCAAGAAGATGACAATGGAATAGAGCATGTTATATATTATGTCAGTAATAACCTTGTAGGCCCCCCTGTATCCTAATCACATGAAGATAATTTAGCATTGGCTATCGTGTTCTTGGTCCAAAAACTTCGTCATTACATCCTCATGTGTTCTACCAAGGTCGTGACTAATTCCAACACTATCGCCTTCCTATTGTGCCATAAAATCATCAATGGGAAGTATGCTAGTTGGATCGTTATCCTCTAGGAATTCGATCTTGAATTTGTCACACCAAAAAGTAAGAAAGGTTTAGCCCTCGCTGAACTCATTTCTGAATTACCTACCGCTACGCAGGATCCTCTAGTTAATGATGATTTACCCGATGAACATTTGATGCCATTACAACAGATGATCCTTGGTAGGGTGACATCCTCACTTATTTTCAAACCCAAAATTTCACCCTCCATCCTGATTGTGATGCTCGATGACATATCCGACACCAGACCCCTTACTACCTTCTTATCGGTGATGATCTTTATCCTAGTGGTGTAGATACTATCCTTCGTTGTTGTCTCACGCATGCTGAAGATGAGCAATTCCTCAATGCCTGCTATAGCGGTGTTTGTGTTGGCCACCTCTCCAGTCTAGCCATTGCCTAGAAAATCATGCACACTGGGTATTTTTGGCCTTCTCTCTTCGATGATTGCATTGAAGCAGTCAAACACTGTTCCAATTTCCAACATTTCACCCCTAAGGTGCAAGCCCCTCCAACTCCCCTCCATCTTGTCATCTCAGCTGATCCCTTTTGTAAGTGGGCCATGGAATTTATGGAGTTTCGACCTCCATCTACTAGTAACCACAAGTATATCATCGTGGTGGTTGACTTTTTCACAAAATGGGCTAAGGGCATGCCAACGTTTAACAACACGGCAGCTACCGCATCCCTCTTTTTCTTTAACCATGTTATCACTCGATTCGGAGTTCCAAAACAATTGGTCTCTAACCATGGCCAACATTTTGAAGATGAGATATGGTGTCAGCTATCCTCTCTATAGGGCTTTGAGCACAAATATTCATCCTCCTATTACTCCCAAGGTAATGGCCAAGTTGAAGCAGTTAATAAAATCCTTAAA
This sequence comes from Pinus albicaulis, assembly GCA_034641835.2. Taxonomy (NCBI): domain Eukaryota; kingdom Viridiplantae; phylum Streptophyta; class Pinopsida; order Pinales; family Pinaceae; genus Pinus; species Pinus albicaulis. Next base: position 280,495,175 of record CM076575.1, read on the forward strand.
GCCATGCTTCAATGGACGGTGGATAAGCACAAAACCAACTAGCACCTTATGCTCTTCCCTGCTTTGTGGATCTATATAACTTCTGTTAAAACCACCACCAGGTTTACTCCTTTCCACATTGTTTTCAGCGAGGAGGTAGTTTCACCGATCAAGTGTGAAATCCCTTCCCTTCATTTAGCCGTCGAACTTCTCCCTAACACCCAACCTTTATAACAATGACTTATCATGCTTGATCATGCCTCCGAAGATGATCATGTTGCATTGCAAACCATCAAAGAAGCTAAGAAACGCACCAAATCTCAATATGACCAAAAAGCACACCCTCATACTTTTCACGAAGGTGATCTCGTTCTGGTGTATGACCAGGCCCATGATGTCCTTGGTCATGAGAAGTTTGACTCATTATGGCTAGGCCCTTACATCATCGGTAAGGATCTAGGTAAAGGGGAATACCTCTTAGAGGATTTTGAAGGCCACCCTCTTCCTAATCCTCACAATGCACTCTATCTTAAGAAATATTACCCTTAGCATTTCCTTCCTAAGATGCATGTTCTATTTATTTTAGGTAGCTAGCTTATGATTTTTTTTTGATTTGATACTTCATGAGGACACATTTTTTCCAAGGGTCACTTCACCACTCCTCAAAATCGAATTTCTTCACTTGCAACACTTTTACATGGGGCACCACTTTGCCTCCATACTTGTCCATGCTCGTGTCAAATTTCATCATGAGTAACCATATTGTACGCATTTTTTTATGGTCCTCACTGGACCATTTCTATGTGGTAGCATCATCAAGTCGCCCTTGTTTAGAGCATCTAATTTGAGTCATCATCACATTCATGGAGTCTATCCCGAGTCCCTTTTGTATCCCGCTATATTCCTCCATCCTTCATTGCTTGGTTCCTCTCTCATGTCGCACATTATGGCCTTAAGTCATACTATCCTGTGTCCCCTTTGATATTTTGTCACTTGCTGCCAGGTCATTCATGCCCTTAATGCTCTAACAAGGAAATTCGTCAGCCCGCTACTCAGTACCCCCCATTCCATCATCATCCTTGGTGTCAGTATGTCATTTGCTCTACTATTATCTCTCATGCCTTAGTTGAGGATCCCTTATTGCCTCACCTATGGCAGACCTCCTTTTTTCGACATCAACTCATTCATTCCAAAAGATTGGTCTAGAGGGCAGTGTACCTTGGTTCCAGCTTCCACTCTTGTTTGGTGCCTCGGATAAAGCAAAGGGACCCCTTATTTCCCTTCGACTTGATTGTTTCCCAGCTCTAGCTCCATATGACATGATCTAAATCCGTATACTTGATGTTTCAGTGATGCAGTAGATTGTACCAGTGATCCCAAAGTGTGTATGGAATGTTTCAGACCTCATGAGGGGGTGGCCCTTCAGGTAACCCCCCACATGCCCGGATAACCCCTTCATTACAGCCTTCAATGCAACTCCATAGATTTTATGGTTCCGGCCTTAGCCGCGTGAAATGACTTTCAGTTTTCATGTATCATTCATATTTTTAGAGCCCTCTCCTATTTATAGGGCCTCTTTGGTTTTACTTATATCTCATGTACTCAGATATTATTGTATAATTCCTGGCTATTATCCCAGGCACAATATGTATGTGGGATCCATTATCATGTTTTTATCTGGCTCATGTTCATGCCAACATGTACTCTATAGTTCAGTCCCTTGTTTACTGGACACATTACTCTTTGTACTTTGTCTCTATGGGCATAAGTATGCCTCCCTCGCCTCTTTTAGCATAATTACTCAACCATAAAAGAGACTTGTCATACCTGTAAGTCTCACCTCCTCAGGGTCTTGTCCTCTAGCGCTTTGGTCTACCTTATATTTCTCTCTCCATGAATTCCCCTCCAATGTCTAGTGATTGAGTTCTTACAACGTACTTTGGTCATACGATTAGCTCCTAATGCTCACACGTTGGGGGGCAATCTATTACACCAATTTTTGGTCATCTAACCTGTTACTATTAGATGGACCAAAGTACTCCATGTTAGACCAACTTTACCCTAAGTAAAATTGCTTTCACTATGAAAAATAACTGAGTAATCCATAATTTATTAAGTTGTTTATGGTATAAACAGGAAACCCCATGAGGAAATATTGAATAAATCCATATTTGTTTGATTTTCCTCAAGGAATAATTAGTTAAACAACCGTTTAATTAATATTCCTGGTCATATGTAATCCAAAACAGGAAAATTAATGAGATAAATCATTATTTATATTATTATTTTGTAGGAATAATTATTTAAACATTATTTAAATACTATTCCTTGTTAAATTTGACTAAATCATTTATAAATAATTGAATAAATCACTATTTATTTAATTATTACTCAACCACATCCTTAAAATAACAAATAAATCATTTATTTATTTATTATTTACAAATAAATGGATTCTAATTAAATCTAAATTCTTTTTCCTTCCAAACAAATATAATAAAATATTCCCATAAAAGTTGATCTAGGATTTGGTTAATAATATTTTAATTATGCACCAATATCTAGACTAACTAATATTTTGTTATAAATAGAAGGGTTTTTCCAAACATTCACTATCTTGTTGCCTTAATATCAATTGAATCTATACTTTGATTTTGGTCTGACTTTGATCCTCCATCATTGTCATATTTTGCTACTATTTTTCATGTGAGCTCCCTTTGAGTTCCATTTTTTGTCTGGGTTTTCTATACCATCAAGAGAGAGAGATATTAGATCTGAAGTGCTGAGGACATACAAGAACCCATCCCATTGAGGGCGACTAGTAACATTTTTCTATCTTCCCTTCCCAGGTGTCAAAAATACAAAAATTCTTAAAAATATTCTTGTCTTGTCTATTGGATGCATGGAGAAACTCTTGCATTTATTTACTGCTTAATGTATTTTATTGCATAGATCTATATTTTGTATCATTTATCTTTGTCAACTAACTACAGATCTAAGGAAATTGGCAGCCATCTTTGATGGTAGGGCTAAAGTGAGATTTTTTTGTACACTTGCGATTAGAATTCATCCTAACACAAAGAGAAACACCTTCTTTAGCCAATTGATAAATCTCAAACAAAAGGGTTCAGTGGTGGAGCACATTGATGACTTCCAAAAATTGAATATAAGGGTAACTGATATTCCAGAGAAACACAAGATTGATGTCTTCATAGGGACTTTAAAGGATAGCATCCAACATGAATTTCACGTTTGGGAACCTGATTGAATGGAGAAGGCATTCAGGTTGGTAAGAAATATTGAATGTAAAATTATGGAAACAAGGAAGCCTACCACTCACATATATAAATATGGAAGTGTTGCTACTCGTAGACTTCCACAACCTAGAAGTTTGACACCACAAAAATTGGAAGAAAAAAGAGAAAAAGAGCTTTCCTACAAGTTTTATTACAAATACACTAAAGGTCATAAGTGCGATGAGAAGAAATTATTTTCATAGATTGTTGAAGAGGAGGAAGAAATGAACAAGAAACTTCAAAAGAAGAGTATATACACCAAGAACCAACCCTAGAAGAAGAAGAAATGAGTCCGACTCATATCGTATAATGCATTGGTAGGAATTACCACCCTCAATCTCTCAAGCTAGAAGGACATATCAAGAAGAAAAAGGTATATAGTGTTGATTAGTCTTAGCAAGACCAAAATTTTATTCATCAGAAGGTAGCCATGAATTGAATTTTTTTCTATACCCAACACCTAATCTCAAGTGATACAAATGAGAACTACAATTTGCTTTGGAAAATTCCCATAATATCAATATAACCATGGGGGAATATGTATTGAATAGTCCAATTCTTTCCATTCCAATGGATGTGTTGATGTTGTACTAGGAGTACAATGGTTAAAATCTTTGGGGACGGTAGCTTTTAATTTTCAAGAACGTTTTCTGGAATTTATTTTAAGGAAAGGGAAATCGGGTTTAATGGGATATCGTAGGAAGCTGTGAAAGATAATAAGCCTCTAATGCCATGAAAAACCTTCTAAAGCAAGAAAAACAAGGCCTAATTTCACAATTATGCTCAATTAGAAGTTCCAACATCAAAATCATCTATTTATCGAGATCTCCAAAAAGTCTCATGACCATTCAAGGTGTTTGAAACTCCAATGGACTCCCACCTATTCGTGATCATGAACATGCTATTCATTTGATTCCGTGAATTGTTCCTCCAAACATCGTGCCCATGTATATCCGTATAACCAAAAGAGCTAAATTAAATATATGATCGCACAAATGTTAGAGGCATCTAAGATTTCAATACAAACCAATATTATATCACGGCCCATATTGGGGTATCGAAAAAACATTATATTGCCTCTATAACTAGAGGGAGGGGTTTTTTTATTTATTATATAAAATATTTATATTTTGAGGTAATTTTTCTCTGCCAAGTGGAGTTAGTGAGGTCGTGGGAAGGTGGGAAAGAAAATACCGCGTAGAAGGAAATGTGATTTTGAGGAGTTTTGGTTCGATCGGGTGCATTTGGAGAGATAAGGTGGGGAAGGCAAAGAACATGGAGGAGGAAATGAATGCTCTTAGTGGGAGTTTTGGTTCGACCGGTGCAGTAGGTTCTGGAGCAGAAAGCAAGGTGGGAAGAAAAAGAGCACTAGGAGCACAGAGAAGAGGAAAATGTGATTTTGAGCTTTGGTTGGAGTTTTGGTTCAATGGCTTTGGACCGGAGGAGCGCCGGGTTAGGGAAGTGTAACACGATTATGAGTTCTCACTGCGATTGCTTCCTTAACCGGTATGTGAGAGTGTTAAGGAAATATCGTGCGTAGGAGAGGGTTGGTCTGATCCTTCAGCCAGGTTCATCAATGATTATTTCTCATGTATCTACCTTTTTGTGAATAATAGAAAGATTGAAAGTTGCATCCTTGCAAGTATGAGAGTGTGCCTCCATTACACTTATTTTGGCCCTCTGTGTAATTTGAACCTTACACGTTGTATTCTGATATGATACCAAATAATTTTTCCAAACTTTGTCGAGCAACCTAAATTGTGAGTTCTTTTTACTAGGTTGAATCTAGGTTTTCTAAGCTTCATTTGCATAATTTTGTATCGCTTGGAACTTTTATGTGAGAACCATAACATTTGAAGTAATTTTAGCTAAATAGGTTTATTTGGTTCCTCTACGTGAAATACTTCATTTCAATTTTTCATGAGGAGGGTGATAAAACTCCGTGAAGAGATTCAATCTAAGTCTCCTATTTCCAAAAGCAAGAAAAAATCCTAGATATAAAGCATATGACAAACACATAAATCGTTCAAACAAATGTATAAATATCCGTATAAAAAACAAAAATCATAAAATCACCCTAAGTGATAGGGTTGGCTTGTAGGTTTCAAGTGGCTATAAGGGCTCCGTAAATGGCCCCGAGAGGAAAGCCTCCAAAGGAGGTATGTGGTCCCCACCTAAAATCTGCAGCGGTGACTCCCGTGGAGAAGAGGGTGGAGGGAAATGGTGGGTGTGCTCTATAGAGCAAGGGCGAGCCGGAAGGCTCCTACGAGTCATGTCATGATAAACCCCGGAGGTTATGAGTAGGACTTAGAGCATTCGGTCACATTGAGAAGGTATAAATTAGAAAGGTTGCCACATGCTGAGAAAAGTTGAAATGCATCTAGTCACAGAGAACGTATTCAAGTTTAGAGCCATTCTTGCAACCAGGTTGTAGGGAAGTTTAAAGCCATTCCTAACCAGGGCGATTTACAGAAGCAAATAGTCATTGTTTTTTTGTAAATCCAATTCACCAGCTGTTTTGCAGTGTTTGGGCATAGCAAGACTCAAACCTGCGACCAAAGGCTCTACCAACTAAGCTATACACCCATTTTTATGCTTTTCTAATGATTATTATATTTACCCACTATTTACGCTATATTTCTAGATGTGTGCTTAGGCTTCATGAATGAGAATTTTGATTCAAAGTGGTGAATTAGGGTTTGAACGTATATGTGTTCCACTGGAGAGTCTTCCATTTCTTTTGTAATTTTTGAATGCTCACAAAAACTAGTAAGAAAACAAATTTTGAATCACTGTAGTACTAGTTTTTTTTTAATCACTCTAGTATCAGTAACTTGCCAAAATTCAGTCACAAACATTATAAAGTAAGATGGTAAGCATTACTAAAACATTATAGCTATTGGTATGGGTATTGAAGATTTGAGTCCCCTTACACAAATCTACAGCACAAAGTTTGTTTGAGAGAGTCATGCAGCTTTTCAATCAAACTAGTTCAACTAAAGCAAAGATAGTCATTGGTCTACAGAACAGAGTGATCTTTCTAGGTTACAACTTTTCTAAACAGCAAAATGCATATGAAGATTGTGATATCTAGGAGTCACTGAGTGGTCACCACGGGGGCGTCACTGACAAACCAATATTATACTATGGGAGTGATCTATCAAACAAATGATACATTCATCCATGTAAACCAACTACATTCCTAATACATGAAAAGTAGGTAGGCCAATTTAGGAATGTGTGCATAAAGGGTGGCATGTTATCCAAAAATAAGTTAGAACCATATGCCTTCTTCCATAACGATGAATTCATATCCAAGAAGTGTGCCATGGCACATGTGAACACACTAGCAATAGTCAAGACACTCATCATGCTAAACAAAACCCTTAGCAAACATGTAACTCCTCCAAATCCACATACATTGGATGATGTGACATGTCTCCAAATATGTGAAAATGAATGGATCCATGTGAGAGAAACATCCAAAGGTGGAATTTACACTAGGATACCTCAAAAAATAATGCTCAGTGTTTAAGGTAAACATCCTAGCAATCCTCCAAATATGAAATGAAGATCCTAAAAGGTGGTGGTCCATTAACACATATGCATGAAAGAAATAGTGTATTAGCTCCAAAACAGACTTCTTCCAAACATGATTTGCTTGGACAAGGCCTCATGTTATGTGAGGGGTAACACTCTCCATAAACTCTCAAACACTATGGATTGACCAAATAAATGTATATATTTTAATCCCTGACTTCTTTCATGATTGGTCTTAGCTATGTTCTTCCATTCCACTAAGGGGATACCCTAATTTTTTTTTTGCATGTCCACAAATCCATGAGCATTTTTTCTTGATATTTTACAAAAATCCTTCTAGGATAAGCCAAGGAATTCTAGAGTACTACAATTACTACCAATATAGACTTCCAAATGTCAATTTTCCTCTAACTAACAACCATCTATTACATTAATGCTTTGTTTAATCTTTAATATTTTATAATAACTAGAACCAATCCCTCTTCCCATATCCATTTGGATTTAGAAAGATTCCAAGGCATTTGAATGCTTCCTTGAATTCAATATGAGGGAAAAAATTGTAACTAACTTTCTAGTTTAGTTTCCAAGCATATTGCAATTTCTTGAACTTTAACCTCCACAATCATAACAACACTTTATATCTCTAGAATTTCGTATAGTTTTTGTTGCTTCTCTTAGAGATCCATTACTTAACAAGAGTACATTATCTATGAATAAAATATGAGATAAGGATGATACCCTTGTAATCTTGGTTTGTAAGTTGGGGTTCTAACTTTTTGTTAGAGTTTTATTGAGAAGTGTTGTAGCTCAAATGTTCCGGGTGGGTTGGGATATCGAGAACCCACTGACAGGGAAAAGTGTCTACACAAACTGAAAAATCCCCTGGGAAGCAAATGCCAGAATTGAAGGCAAGTCCCATGCAGTGCAATTGTCCTGGACTGTAAAATAACCTTGACCTCAACTTTTGGAGTTGGTTCTATTTTGTATAATTTGTCTGTTGATTTAATTGTGTCTGAGGTCACTTTCAACCCGTTTATATTTCACTGTGGGATTTTCTTTTTGTGTCCACTGGAAGGTTGAAGCAACTGATCTTGATGGGGTATTGAACTGTGGTTCAGAAGTTTTCTGAATCATAGATTACTTTGTTGAGTTAGATGGCTTGTCAAAAATGAGTATGATATTTAAATTAAAATTATATCAGTGTTCTGCAATGTATTGATCTGTTGCTCTATTGGGTAGACTTACATTAACATCGCTGTTAAAAGGAGATCTTGTTTGAGGAATTTTCTGAATTGTAGTATACTTTGTTGAGTTAGAGGTTTTTTTTTACATATAATTTTTAAATACTGTTAATATATCTATCTATATATATAATTTGTTATCTTATAATGTATGTGTAGGTTGTAGGTTGGCCTTTTCATCACGCTATCAAAAAGTTACATCTGATATGTCGTTGTGTTACTGGGCTGCCTGATTGATTTGCCTGATGGGAAACCAGACTAGTTGAACAAATTTATAGTCTTCAGATTGCTGAGATTTTGCATTACAAGAGCATCTGACATGACAAATACTGCTGAGGATAGGCACGCATGCCTTTTCTTACCGATTTCCCTTCCATGATATGCATTGACACAAAAATTGAGTGCTTAAGACCCAAGACTATGGAGTTGACAATAAAAGCCATGCTTTTATGGTTCAACGCCCTTGGCTGGTGTTCCCATACTGCTCTATCCCCAAGCGCATTAGAGGGCTTGTTAAAATTGAGTATGATCTTTAAATTAAAATTATAGCAATGTTCTGCAATTTATTTTTCTGTTACTCTATTGGGTAAACCTACATTAACATAGTGGTCAAAAGGGGTATTTCTAAGCAGGCATTGCATCAAAAAATTTGAGAATCACATGGCTATGTTCAAAATCTATTTATAATTTGAATACCTCATTACATTGTTTCTCAAACATAGGAATCCTCTGCAGGTCTGCAATCTATGTATCAGGTTCCATATTCTAGATGATCTGAAGGAATGAGAAATGATTAGTGCATTGATTGACTGGATTTTTACGTGCATAAGATGTATGCTGCTATTATTTGATTTTATTAGTAGTCTCTTTCAAACTGGGCCTTGTTTTAAACGTGGTGTTCGTTCACTGGTGATATTTGCTGAAATATTAAGTAGTGGCTTTGGAAATCGCTGTTATCTCTGCCCTATCTAAATGATATGAGTTTCAAAGGGGCGAATATGTTTGCAAGCAGGTCCCAAGTCCATGTTTACATCCTAAAACCTGGTGTGCACCAGATGGAAACACTTACAAAAATAAAATAAACCAGGCTATTAAATTCTATCATTTTGGCAAGAGCTGGATTTTGAAATCTCAAGGTGGCCTTATTCTGTTGTAGTGTAAAACACCTAGGACTGGTTTCAAAACATTCTGATATTTTCTTGTTCCTTCTTTTTTTTTCATATCCTCCAATGGTAGTAGGTCCAATACAGTGATTTCTACAGGATGGGCTAAGTGTTTTCTCAACACTCAGCTTTTGGGTATAAGTTATTGTGGTGTTAAATACTTCCCAAGCTTCAATGGGAATATGAGTGCTCAAACAGTAAGGCATACTGCTTTGCATTTTCCCTGAGCATCTTCAATTCAAAATAAATATGGGGCCTACCAGTGTCACAAAAAATTCAATATGTATTTGTGACAACTATATATTGCTTGCTAATAAGTTAAAAGACAATACTTCTATCATGCAAGCGTGCACTAAGAATGTTCTGTTGGTTTGGTCTGTTAGATTGAAATTATACCAGAATATGACTCAAACCGTTTCTTCAACTCCATTTATTCCCAGCCTTTAGATAGTAGTACCACAACTGTATAGATGAAATAATCCACTGGATTCTATCTTCTAAAAATTGAAATAACTACTTATCTATACATTAATGATTAGGTATGTGCATATAACATGTCCATTTCATACATTTTCCTCTTCAATGTGAGATTTTGCACGCCATAAGTTCACATTCATTATGTACCTTTACATGTAGCACAACATAATTCACAGCTCCTCTTTTCGGCGTTCCCTTGCACCCCGGTGCAATTGCTAGTTATTACTTCATAATTTCAAGTTATGTACATAATGACTTGCACACCACAAGATTTGACATTAAAGTTTTGATTATTTTCTTAGAGGACACAACATAATAAAGGATAAACATGTAATAGACCTTCTTATATCCAATAATTTGGATCATGTTGGATTACGGTAATGAATCTTTTTATATGCAATCATTTGCATTGTGCTATGTTAGGTATTGATTCAGATGATCAAACTTACTATTATAAATGTGATATAGATAAGAGAGATAATACATTTTATTAATGTCCAAGAATAAACCACAAAAGTATGTCGGAAGGACTAAAGATAGTATATCCATTGTCAGTACAAAGTGGTTGTGCCAAGTCAATATGGTACGCAAGAGTAAGGATTATCAAGGAATGTAAAAGCTAATTCAACTTAACAATTTACATCAGGTCACTGCATGCATAAATGAGCACTTAATATTTGTATCTTGCCTTTCTATTTATTTTATTCTCAATCAGTAAAATATGAAGAATTTCTTTATATATCAAAGAAAAATCAGAATTGGGAAACTAAGAGCCAAGACCTAGATGAGAAAAGTCTCGAAGAATTCAAAACTTTAGAATCCATTTCATACCAATGAATAGTAAAAGCTATGATGGTTTGGTTTTGACACGGTTTTGACCTCTTTAGGACACAAAAAATGATGTAAATAAGGCCAAAATTGAGGCAGATTTTGGGGCCTAAGCTTGCTTATAAGTTTGTCAATGTTTGACTCAATAAATCAACTCTCAAATCTGTTTTAGTACTATGTTTTATTTCTGGTTTTAGTTCCATTTGAGGAATCCATCGATAGTACATTTTGAATCAAAGTGCTTCATCGCAATAGTAAGAGTTATTCATGTTTTTTGAAGATTTGAATTGAAAGTGCATACCTTGCTTCCTTGCTCTTTTTTTCATAATAAACCAATATGTTTGTGGAATTTTACTTACTTTTTCATTTATTTATGTGCAAAAACAGATGGAATTGTCTTATAAAATTACTATCGATGAAGAGAAACCTGTCATTGGCATTGTTAGGTGTCGAGAAGGTTGTACATTTGCTGAAATCCGTGATGAAATTATGGATGATGGAATCGTTGAATACCCTTTTGATTTTATCCATGATGGAGTAGCTCTAAATCCAAAGCAAGAGAAGAAATGGAAAGTTTATACAACACTTTTAGGCATCAAGAGGAAACTAGACACATTTTATGTGGAAACAAGGTGTTCAAATGCAGAGGAAGCAATACCAATCTTTGAAAACATTGAAGAGAATGTGGAGGAACCTATGCATAAACAACCAAGAGTTGAAAATATGCCTTTGTCAGTGGAAGAAACCACAATTTTTGATTCTTGTGTATTGGCATCTTGGGAAAAAAAAGTGAAAAGTTTAATGGAAGAGTTTGTCAATGAGAAACTTACTCTCAAAGTATATTCAGAAAAGGGAGAATCTAAAATAAAGATCCATTGTGAAATTTGTGGCATTGATTATGCAACAGGTGATGTATCCTTGGTAGCGCGAACAATGCGCAACTTCAAAAACCATCATATGAAAACAACGTCCCATCAACAACGCCTTTCAATGCCAAGTGGTAGTGAAATTCCTTCATGTAAAAAAGTACAACAAACAACAGTGGTTGGAGATCGATTTCATATTGAACAAGCAATCAAACTTCTAGATGATTTCAACAAGACACAAGAGCCTAATTTGTTCAAGGTGGTGGAAGCAACACTTGCAGACTATAAGGACATGAAAAAAGTGAGAGTTGAATGTACACGATGCAATAAATGGTTTTGTTTAGTTCCGACAAGTGGTAATATTGTCATTTCTCTAAATGAACACATGAAATCAAAGAAGCACACTACTACTACGACAAATGAGGCTTCACATCAGGAGATTGGGCTGAGGAGTGGCATAGTTGGGAGACCTAAGAAGCCTACCAATGATAAGTCCCAACAAAGTTTGACTAGGTTCTTAGTGCCATCATCACCATCAGTCTTACATAGGGGTTCTACAAGTGCAACTCCTACTTCAGGTGTGTTAATTAGTGGTTAATTAATAGTTTAGACTAAACTTGAATATGAATTTGTATATTATTTTATTTATCGTAATTCTAATTATTTATTTATTTATTTATTGTGTTGTCATCTTATTATAGCTCAATTGTCTCCCTTGTTACTACAATGTTGGGGGTATTGGTATCCTTATGTTGATAGAAATGGGGAGAGATTGGAAACAAAGGTCCTAATGGATGATCAAAGGGGTGGAAAATTATGGGCCATAGAGAAGCATACCAAGATCATGCTATGTTATGAGGGTATTGAATGTCGTATTGATGGTACATATAGGCATATTCATTGCCAGAGGGGTTCTGAAACAGGGACCCCTTTTGATTCATTAACATGTAGATTTTGTAAGTTGGTTCCAGAATTTAATGACTTCAGGATGCGATTATATCGTGAATCAAGGTGCACCAATAAAAGAAGTGAACGAGATACAGGAAAAGGTAGAAGATTGGACTATTTGACTCAAAATGAATTGAAGAATGCTACAAGGGTTACAAATGCTAACCATAGATCAACAATGCGAGCTCTTTGGTGGGAGAGGACAAAGGTTGCTACACTCTCTATTAGAATGAGATCTCTAAAGGAAAAGTTGTTTGAATCGGTAGAAAGGAAGGATGTCTTTAGGTTTTGTAAGGATGTTTGTGAGGCACATAAGCAAGGAAAATTACAAGGTAAAGATGCAGTTTGGGAATTTTTCAAGGATATATTTCATAATTTGATTCATGAAAAAGCAGGGAGAAGGTATAGTACATCCACAAAATCCCTTTATGAGATGATCAAGTTATGGGGAGGTCCTAGATTACATAACTTTATTAGCTTGAATATGGATGGTCCTTCAATATATACAACTTTAAGGCAAGTTAGAAAGTCATTGACATATATTCCAGGGGAGCACGAACACATTTTTGAGGCAGTTGGAAAAATTTATGCTTCTTATAAAGCCAAACATGGTATATATGGACCAATTCCTGTATGCCTTGCAGAAGATGAAACAATTGTGAAAAAATATGTTAGGTGGGTAGAAAAAAGTGATACATTGGTGGGGTTTTGTGGTTTGAAAGAAGAACATCAATGCCAATCACATTTCTTGGTGACAGTTGGTGAGGGAGATGCAGGCTATGAGATTATAACAAATTCTTTTAAAAACAATGTTATTGGACATTATGCACATGTTATTATTGCAAACCCTTTACATGAAAAACTTCCTCGTTTGGTTGTGGTTGTTCATCCAACATGCAATAAATTCAATGCAAATTTTGTTTATCAACAATGGGAAAAGGTAGAATTTATGTGGAAGAAACACGTAGAAAACAATTTGGGACCTATTGTTGGTCATTCCTCGGATGGGGATAGTAGAAGAAGACAACTTATGTTGAAGGATTATTCTTCAACATCAGGTCCTCGATATCAAATTCCTTGGGAAGGGTGGAGGCTAACTGGGTTGTACAATGGTTGCAATGTAACAGGATTGCATGACCAAGATTACATCCACAATGGCAAAAAGCTAGTGAATCCTTTGTTTAGTGGTCGACGAGAATTGGTTTTATGAAATGAGTACATAAGTTTTGGCCATGTCAGAATGGTTTATCACACTTTTAAAGTGGATGATCACAAGCTTAAGTGTGAAGATATAGAGAGGATGGATCGAAAAAATTGGGGTTCCGCACAACGGATTGCTTCAAGGCATGTTCAGAGGTGTTTGAAAGAGTTGAGAAGTACACCAAGTGGAAAGTTAGAGAGGACACTAGCTACAGAGACTTACCTAATGATTGTTGCTGACTACATTGAAATCTTTATGTCTCATAGTTTGAGCCTCTGGGAAAGAGTGCGAAATGCTTCACGAGTTCATCATTTCTTCGCATTATGGTTATGTTGGGTACAAAAACAATCTCATACTAATGTCAACATAAATTTCATCAGCAGAGAGGCATATCAAGATGTGAGAATTTCTTGTCATTTTGCAGTTTTGTTGATGAGATTGTTTCGAGATCAATACTCTAACTTGCCATTTGTTTTTTACTTGACTGGGTCAGATGTATGTGAGAACTTCTTTAGCAAAGTTGGTGGGATGGTTGGAGTGGAGAGGGCCTATGATTTCACTGACTTGCTTCATGCTATTGGAACCCTTAATAGAGTTGTTGAAGAAGAATCAAATTCCCAAGGGCTTCATTTTAATAAATCCCATAAGAAGCAAGAAAACATTTGGAATAAATTGCAACAAGAAACAATACAAAATATTGACATATTGTCGCAATATGATTCAATATCCACAGATGCTAAAATTGTAGAAGCCCTTAAGAATGGATTGAAGGATGCACAAGACATTTTATCAACTCTTGGAATGAAACCAGAAAATTACACTCAATGTTCGTGGTGGGTTAAACCATGGACAGAGGATAAAGATTATTCAACATTTCAAATTGTGGATGAAGTAGTTGATGATTCTCCACCAAGATGTTCCAACTCTATATTTCAATCTTCATCTTCATTAGTACACAATGAAAGTGAATTGCAAATAATGGAAAGTGAGTGGAGACACGAGTTGGATGAAATTTTAGATTCCACTGATGAAAATGTAAGCAAAACTATAAAACCAGTGGTGAATCTTGATGGTAAGGATATGTTCAAAGCATGTTTGGTTAGTCAATTGAATGGAAATCCAACATTATCCAAAGATAGGTTGACAAAAGTGAGAAGTGGGTTCTACTTTAGGCGAGATGGGAATACTTGACAAAAGGGTGTTTCAATTGGCTTTGGAATTGGATCAGATTGTGGGGTGTTGTTTGAAAACAACTCAATTCCTCCCACTGAACGTACTGCAAGAAAAGGTGTTCCTCAAAGTACAAAACAAGGTGTTTCTTGTGGAATGTGGTACATTGGAAGGGTTCAAAGAATAAGGAAGAAGGATGGTAATAGGGTGTTTGATTACCATAATGACATTGAACTTTTGGATAGATTAGAAGGCATCGAGCTTCAATTATGTTGGTATAGTAGAATAAAGGGGCAGCACGTGTATAAGTATGATTCGACTGATCATGCTTTTGTACAACTTGAATCTGTTATAGCAATCGCAAACTTATCGTACAATGATAAGAATGATACATACAAATTAGAAGAAATTGATTACAAAGTTTTTTCAGATTTTGTGAAAAATTTGAACAAGGTTAATTTTCAAAACATTCTACTTTCACTTTCCTTATGTATTTCCATATGTTGGATTATTTATAAATAATTTTTGGTTATATTTTTGTTGATTTGTTTGTATGAATCTGATGTTAATTTTGTACTTTTTGGCTTTAGGTATAGTGAATACTTCAAATGGTGAATGTTAGAGATAACTCAACCTTTTTTTGCTACCTACTTTTTGGTGTAAGTTTCTTTCACTAGCCATTTATCTTTTTGTAGTTGTGTTTCATTCAAACATTAATTTGGTATTTCTTCAATAAAAACATTATAATTACATACCTATATAACTATATGTACCCCTTACCTCAACACATATATACATTTTGAATATAAGGGCATCCCTTACCTCAACACTTATGTTGGATGCCTTCTACTGTGGTTCTTCTGAAGTTGGTCCATTTAATCATGAAAAGCAAGAAGAATTGGTTCCTTTTTTATGAATATGTTTTGAAGAAATGTATGTGGTTCTTCTCACTAATGTTAATGTTTTCCTTGAATTTTTAGATTAATGGTTCGCTTGCTAGAAAGGATATCAAGGATCTAATGGCACGGGGTTCAATCAAGATGGTTTCTGTTCACTCAAGTCAACAAATTTACACTAGAGCAATGGCTAACACATGAAGTGCATTTGATTTTGAATGTTTTTGTGGTAGTTGGATTTCCTATTTTTCAAATTGTACATATAAATCAGAGTTTGTAGATAAAAAAATGTTCCATCAGAGTCTTTTTGCAAGTATTTATATTTTGGCCACCTTGATATCATTTTTATTTTTATTTTTGCAAAAATACATTTATTATTTTGGAAAAATAGGCCCTTGTAATTTGGCCTATAAAAAAGAAATGTTTTTGTAATAGAGGGGGGTTGGATATTGGATATATCACAGGAGAGCTATTGTACTTGGAGATTTTTTTTTGATAATACAGAGGCAGTTGCAGTAAGAATTTTGGGATTCATGTGGTATGGCTTTATAGCATTGTATCTCCTTCGTGTTTCATTTCTTCGAATGTCTTCTCAGTTCCATTTCATATCTTATGCTTTCATTGATTGTTCTAAAGAGTTATAAACATAATTCATAAATCAATTTATGCTCTGTTTTGTAAGGGCAATTATGTTGTGTTACTTTCTTCTTATAGAATGAGTTAATTATCTAAATGCTCATTCTAATTCCATTTCTCATCCTACACTACAATGACAAAGCCTGAAAGCTATCAAAGTCTACCTATCTTGCCCCATTATCGCTACTGTAATTCATTTAGCTAACAACTTTATAACACTATCCTTGCTAGCAACAATAGGTTTGAATTGGTGTCATTATCACTGCAAGGAAAACACCTAAACTTGATACTGATCTAGGATTTTCAGATTGCTGAACACCATTTCCACAAATTTTTATTGAGTTGTTGAGGCTCATAGTTCTATCATAGCTCCATGCTTATTAAGCACCCACAGTCTCACCGTGGTTTGGGAAGTCCTCATTAGTCGCTTACCCTGGTAGGTCCACACAGTCTGGTTACAAAGATGTTGATTGTTGAGTCCATATGTGCAGGATGCCTCACCTCTAGCACAATATATGATTGTGGGACACAATGGCTGATGTTAAGACCTCGTTCAGGTGTGACCATGCTAATCGAGTAAACAATTTTAGTTGATGCCATAGGTGATATTTTGTCCAAACATGTTGGATAAATATCATACGTGAGTTCAAGTAAACAAGTCTACCTATTACATGCACAGGTCAGGTGCCACAAAATGATATGCACTTTCTTAAGTGTAATGGTATTTGAAGAATGTATCCATTTCAAACGAGGGAATAAGCCCAGTCAAAATTGTGAACTGCCCAGTCAAAAAAGTGACTATGATGCATTGATGGTATTCAAGGCTTCAGTGGATTCAAACAACAAACTTCGCTCTTGGAAAACCAGGGAAACATGCATAGGAAAATGGATCGATGTCATCTGTCTAAACAATAGGGTTATTCGGCTTGTGCTGTAGAGCCTTGACCTCACTGGTCTCATAGAATCCTTAACTGATTTAGACCAGTTTATCGTCTTAAGCCTCAAGGGGAATTCATTTGAGGATTGATGTATGTTGCTTAGATGGTGGGATAAGAGTTGTAAAATTAAAGTGGCTAGTGCAGAGCTCCCAAGCTTGGTTCCCCCTTTTGTTTAAAGATTGGTCTGTGTTGCTTAGATGCTGAAATATGAGCTGCTGTAAAATTCTAGATGCTGTAAAGTTCTTAAGTGGTCAGTGCAGAGCTCCTAAGACATTATGAGATCATGGGTGCTGAAAAGGCATGAAACTATGTTTAAACCTAGAGCTTTGCCAACCCAGAATTGGAAGAAAAAGAACCAAAATTACTACAGGCAGCTTTACATTTCTTTAAACTTTTTATGTCTGGATAATTTGATTATTAGAGTATCTTCTATTCTGCAATACAGGGGATATGATTATATGTGTGTATTTGCAAGTTTGATTTTTTCTGTATGTTCCTTTCTGCCACACTAGGGATATCAATTTATGTTTGCATTTGGGGATTTGATAATTGGAGTATATTCTAATTTGTCAAGCTGGGGAAGCCAGGCATTCTGTTGGACAGTTTCTTTGACTGCATCACGGAGATTGCTGCAGCGCTGACTCTTACACGGATGGGTGAGGCTGGCTGCAGAGTTGACACTACAGCCAGGCTTGCCCAATGGAGAATAGAAAATTTGGCTTCTTATACTTCCTACAGGAAGTCCAATCCTTTCAAGATAGGGGTGTGGAATTGGTAAGCATCTTTATTCTGGATTTTTTCAACAGTTGTATTGATGCTCAACATACAGATGGGGAATGGCCAGTAGAAAAGGTTCTTCAGGTCATAGTTGCTAATAGCTAGTCATGGTGGGGTGAAGGGATGAAGGTACAAAATTGGCTATGACATGGTAGAAAATGACGATAGTAATATGAAAAAAACTTTGTTTTGAAAGAGTCATGTTTCAATATTTGAATTTTCTTTTATTATTCTCTATATTTGTTGTTAGTGGTTTGATTTTTCCTAATTATAGATGGTTTGTGTGTTTTTTAGATGTTCACCCAGTTAAAATTCACCTATGAGCAGGAACTTCACCCAGAAGAGTTTTTTATTCCATATGTGTGGAAGTTAGTTGTATCGCAGAGGTATGGTAGCAGATAAATTCTTAGGATTTATAATCTTCTGATCTCCCCTACTATTGAAGTTTTTCTGTTCAATGAAATAGTGATTTACAGCGATTGTTTTCTTCATTAAAAATGAAAATCGTCTCAAAACTAACATGTTTTTTAGTCAGTTCATTATATGTTAGTGGTCACTAATGCAAGGTAAAAGTGGGTAAACCCCTCAAAAATTTGTAATTTTCTACAGTCCAAGATTGCACGCAGAAAGATTTCATAGATGATATGTTAAATTGTTTAATACCATGCCTCGGTTTTATAATTCGTGACTTGTTGAAAGCATCAATTTTCTACATTTATTTACATGGTGATCTGTGTATTGTATTCAGTGGCGTGGATTTCAATCTCAACACCATTCACTTATTTCAAGCAAGGTCACCTGCAGAGGTGAGTATTCATTACAACCTTTGGTTCAAGATAGGGGTGTGGAATTTGGCCACTATACTCCTATTTGACCATTATTCTTTAGCCCTACTCTTCTGCTTGATTGCCACTTGATTTGAGATCTAAAAAATGAGTGATTCTTATTTCAGTGTCATGGCTATTGTTTGAAAAAATGTGACATATACATTTTACTGAGGTCTCCTATTTGAAAATCTAGGGGCTAGTAACATACTTGGGTCATTGTCTCCCAAATAAGGATACATGTTACCAATGGCCTTGCAGCATTCATGGGATGATGAAAAAAGTGCTAGAACCACATCTTGACTCAACTTTGTGCTACAACCAGAAAAAATAGTCCAGGTTAAAACCTCAGTGAGTGTAGATTCTGTGTAATCTAAAACCTGGGTTATGAATTTCCCTCTAGTCATCAAGTGTATGTATCAGCGATTATATCAATATGGTGGTCCCTCTTATACATCTTAATCGTATAATTGTCCTTCTTGACCTCATTATCCTTAGGCTTTAACTACTCAATCTGTTGTGAGTGATGACTCTATTTTCTTGTGGCAATCTGATTTTGGTATACTCGGTTGTGACAGTGATGGAGTTCGTTTATTTGTACAAAAATTGGTTTCTGGCATCCATATATTGGATATGACTAAAATATCAACCAACTCCCCTCATTGGAAGAGAATATGCCACAGAATTTACATCTAATACATTAACAATTTGACTTCTGATGAAAATGTTATA
The DNA here is from genome assembly GCA_034641835.2 of Pinus albicaulis. Taxonomy (NCBI): domain Eukaryota; kingdom Viridiplantae; phylum Streptophyta; class Pinopsida; order Pinales; family Pinaceae; genus Pinus; species Pinus albicaulis. The sequence goes on from CM076575.1 coordinate 280,514,687, forward strand.
CACCGGCAATGCAAGCATCCTTAACCAGCTATCTTTTCCATTCATGGGAGCACATTTCTTATGGAAATGTTAAACACCAGCAATGAAAACATCATTAACCATCCATCTTTCCCATTCAAAGGATCAAATTTCTTATGAAATATATGCATAATGTCACATATAGATCATATTTCTTACGAAATATATACATAATGTCATTGCAACTTGATTTGAACTTGAGATATTTAACCTTGCAGATTTTATGGTTAGAGAATGATGTTCTCCAGTTGCTATAGAATGAGTTAAAATTATAGATAGGACGACTTGAAAGGAAACTAGAATTAAAGCAATTTCATGCCATGTGGTGAGTTAACGTGCACAACACATCATTAATCACTATACATGGGAGCACTCCATTGAACACGAAACCTATATACTTTGTCAACTGCCATATATTGACCTTTTCTTCACTAGTATATATATATATATATATATATATATATATATATAGATATATATATAGAAAAGAAGATTCAATAGTCGTGCAAATGAACTTAACAAGAATAGGTCAAGAGAACTTAATGAAAATGTATCCTTTATTTGTTGTCAAATGAACCATGGTTGAAAAAATTGTCATTACTATTTAGATGACCTGATTTGTTTTTATCTTCTTTGAATTTTATTAACAGAGAAGGTAAAGAAACCTACTGCAGGTTTCATTGGAAGCCTACTTGTGGACTCAAGTTTTTTCTTGATGAGAAGGCTGTAATTGTTGGAGGTACCAATCACAGTCATGCTACCAAAGATTTATATGATGCCATAGCTTATGGTAACTATCCTGAATGGAAGCTATGCATTCAAACTATGGATCCTGCAAATGAAGATAGGTTCAACTTTGATCCTCTTGACGATACTAAAATATGTCCAAAGAATCTATTTCCTTTGCAGGTAAAGTACAGTTAAAATACTTAAGACTGAAACTATCAGTCATATAATCTGTAATATAAATTCTTCTTGCTTCACAATTTTCAAGTTCTGGTAGTAATTCAACTTTATATGCTCTTCAGTTTCAAGATTTTTGCATTGAACCATGGTTGAAAATTGGATCCTTTTCTTGTGCAACCTGTTGGGAGGATGGTTTTGAATAGAAACATTGATAACTTTTTCAATGAGAATGAAAAATTGGCATTTTTCCCTGGAGTTATTGTGCCCGGTATCTACTACACCGATGATAAAATGTTCCAGACTCGAGTTTTCTCATACTCTGACACGCAGAGGCATAAGCTTGGGCCAAATTACTTGCTGCTTCCTCTGAATGCACCGAAGTGTTCCCATCATAACAATCATCACGATGGTTTTATGAATTTCATGCACAGAGATGAGGAGGTATGTTACATGCCATTACTTCCCTGCTAGTATCAGCAATATTCTCTCTTTTGTATTTCTCACATGTGGTTTGGTTTGGCATAACACTTTAGTGCAACTTAAATATCGATTAAATTTTTGTACCCTAATCTAAAGATAAAATTTTCCATCTAGATTCTAAAATCCCCCATATAGAGGATGATTTAAGGCAACTACTATTACTAAATCCTTATATAAGCAACTACTAGTACACATTTTCTGGAGTGCTAAGATCTAATGGAAATTGCATTTTGTCTATTTCTTTTCTTTTTTTTCCTTTTCCGTATTTGCCAACACTGTGTGCTTATGATTGGTTTGCTGACACAATTTAAGTTGCTTTCTACAGTGAGTGCTGAGTTCTACATTCTACAATTGAATATGCCAACCATATCATAAGTCAAACAGGCTTAAAGAAGCCTTCAGATGATGTATTGAATTTGGTGAGAAGAGACTTATTCAGTGAATTCCATAAAACAGTTCCACATATGCCTTCTCCATTTTTTATGAAAGCTCATAGATGGTGAGACTTTGGGTTACATGATTGCAACCTCCATCCTCGTCTATTTGATAACTAGTTTAAATGTCAACCTATAAATTTTTGTTTATCCTAGTCATCGTGAACAAACATTTAAGGATGCTTCATAGATGTAGGATAATAAGGATATATTTGACTCAATATTTCAGCCATAAGCTTATCAACTTCAAAGAAATTAATCTGGCTAATATGATTTCATATTTTGATTGCAGGGGTAGTGCATTACCAACAACATTCAGTGCAAAAGATGACAAATGTATGTGGTTAGATAACAAGCGATTTGTTGTTTGTGGTGATTTTTGTGTTGCTCCAAATGTTGAAGGTGCCATATTGAGTGGCCTTGCTGCAGCTTCAAAACTTTCACAAGTACACAATTCTCTATAGCTCCTTAATCACGTCAAAGATTTGCTGAACTTAGGACACGTCCAAACAATAGTTTTCCTTTCTGCTGTTATAAGAAAGTAAATTATTTTGAAGAGCGTCATATGAAATTTCAAACAAGATGTAGGTATTCTAATGCTAGAATCTGTCGGGTGTTGTCACGTCCAAACTATTTATGTGAATTAGCATTTGATCTCTTGTCATGAGCATTTTTTTGTTTGTAGCAATGGGTTATTGTAGCAACAACTCCATATTAAAGTCATTATACACCGTCCAACATCGTCAATATGGTTATCTTTTTTTCCATCTATACATTTTAAGTAATATAAGTGTGTCAAAGCCTTTGTTCACTTACCATGAAGAGCTCAAAAAGAATGACAATGTATCATTGATCGAGGAAAGAAATAAGTTGTAGCCCCCCTTGCAACTTGTTACATGAAAATGATTCTCTATATGTTATTCTTTTAGTTTTTTCATATTATTTCTCTTCCAAAGATTATTAGAAAGAACATGTTGCCCCAATAAAATGACATTGGCTAGTGTTATATTTTAAGCACAAGTATAGGATCTAGTTATGATAAAATGCTACACTAATTATTGCAAGTAGAAAGGGAGACAATAGAATAAATTAACATTAAAAAATACTAAGTGACTAGAAAGCCAATTTGAATTCACTTGATTTTTGCTTGACTTGAGTATAATTAAATAACCTTTTCATAGAGAAGTCATGTGCTCTAAGTGTCGTTCCAAGTGCATGCACAACCAACAGAAAACTACCTCTCCCTTAATTGTAGTTATCTGGGCCAAAAATTGAGTTGTAGGGTCTCTAATAGAGTTAGGGTCACTAATAGAGTCAAAATATCTACTAAAAAACTCTAAAATATGCTTGCTACATGTCATATGGCATGATTTTTCACCTGTGATATTCATTTCAATGGATATTTTTGGACTGTTGCAACAAGGTACATTTTTAAATTTGATGGATTAACATATTGGTGCACACAAGGAGAGAGGAATATCACTAAGATGGATGGTATGCATTCTCAGATGCATGCATACTGAACTGAAGGGTACACCTCCCTAATTCTATTCTTGGCAGCATGCACAGGAATTTTGGGACTTAATGTGCAGGTTTCAAGGAGGAATAGCTTTTTAAAATAAGAAAAAATCATTGCAACGAGGATGAATTCTAGGAGTTTTGATCTCTGTCATTGCAGATTCAGAATCTAAAAGACTTGTAAATGCCTAAAAATCTGGAATGAGTAAAGCTTGGGCACTTGGTCATCTTCCTCATGTATTTTCCATTGTTGGTGAATGCTTACATCTCTATTTTTCAGCCTAGTCAAGTTAATTTTGTGACATGGTGTGGGCCTTTGTCCCCTGGTTTCACTAAGATTATTATGAATTTTCCTAGTGGTCCTTGACCACAAAGATTGGTAAGGTAAGAACTTTCCTCTGATTAGGTTTAAACAATAAGAGTAGGGTTGTGTCTAGGCATATGTTGTAGGGTTCAAAATAGTGTTACGTAGTGAGATTCATCTAACATATATGCCTCACTGGAATTCTCTATCTCTTATTTGACTTCAAGACCCAATAGAAAACATCTATTGTTGGATCCTTCCCAAATATTATTACTATTTTCCTTGTTTATTTTACTTGTTGGCATAGTTCATTCTCAGTGATTTATTTGTAGATCATAGGCAGGTGATACAGATACCCCTTTTTTTTGGGAACAAAAAACCAAAAGTGAGAGGATTTCAAGAGGTGATATTTATTTTTCTATGAAACATGCACCCAAGGCTCATTTTAGGTGTCAAAACATTCCATGAAAATATTTGTGCAATCAAAATCTCCAATGATCTAAGGAAGTGTACCACATAAGCATCAAGACAAGGTCTAGAAATTCCCATAAGAAAGCTATCTTGAGTGTGAATATCCATCATGGCACAACGAAGGGTTATTAACATATCATACACCCCACATCAGATGAAGAGCCCCCAAGCATGATTTATACACTTTTTCCTTGCACCTAGAAAATGATAGGCTAGAGTTTTAGATCTTCAACCCACCTTCTCCTTTTATTTTTATGCATTCTTTCTAAAAGAAAAAAACACTTTTTATGGGAAATCCACACTAAATTTCCTTTTAAGGAGGGCCTTATCATACCCGGATGGTCACAATACACACCAATATGTGGTGTTGTATTCATGTACTTTTAGTATTCTTGTACTACTAGGTACAAAGTATTCTTGTCTTAATAAAATATACCATGGGGCTCTCATTAAAACACTTAAATTAAAAACAACAGAGAACAATGTTTTTTTTTTCATTAAAGAAAAGGGAGGGTCTCATAACTCATCCTCACCTTTCCTTTTCTTCCCTATATAACTCTTTGAAATTGTAACTTTTGTTGTTCCACCTTAATAAGACACTAGTTTGAGTACATGAGGTTGTAGTTGGATTTTTGAACAAGAAGCTTTCAAAGGGAAGAGGGTCTAGACTTGTGATTGAACACCTTATTTGGTGCAAACATATTCATAAAGATTGATCAATTGATTTTTCATCATCATATAGATCAATTTATATGTTATTTTATACACATGCACATAATCAATCTTCCCAAAAAATCGTTGATATTTGTATGCCTTAGACCATTAAATGCCACAAATCATAGTAAGATGTGCTTGAGTGTGGATTGAGTAATCACATTGTGGGAATACTAATATGCATCTCTTATGTATATCACAAGAAGAAATGTGAATTGTAGAATTCATGTGAGGTCATAAGAGAGGCATCATGTCATTATGTTAAGGATATAAATATAAAGGGGTGTAAAAAATGTTAATGAAAAAACAGATACCTACAATATATAGTGAAAGTAGGGGTTTTTTAAATTGGGAAAATGCAATGGGTTAGTATTGGTAGGGTCTTAAATAAAGTGATTTTTAGAGGTATTTTCCAATATGTAGTCAAATTAAGGGTATTGTTTAGTATGCCACAAACGCACGTGCTATGCCATAGGTTAATTGAGTGACGCCTCTGTGGTTAGAGGCTGGTATAATTCCACCTAGTCAAAGTTATTTCTCTGCTATAGTAGTATTGGTGCATAAGAAGGATGGATCATGGCGCATGTTTCTGGATTATAGGGAGTTGAATAAGCTCACTATTAAAGATAAATTTCCCATTCTTGTGATTGATGAATTATTGGATGAATTAAATGGAGAAATTTATTTTACCAAGTTGGATCTTCATTCAGGATATCATCAAATTCGAATGAAGACTGAGGATATTCTGAAAACAACATTTTGAACTCATGAGGTTCATTATGAATTTTTGGTCATGCCTTTTGAACTTACCAACGCACCTTCTACATTTCAAGGGTTGATGAATTCCATTTTCAAACCCTTCCTTAGAAAATTTGTGCTAGTATTTTTTGATGACACACTAATCTACAGTAGGTCTTGGAAGGATCATGTTCAACATGTTGACAGGGTGCTCAAACTATTGGAGGAGAAACAATTATATGCAAAAACATCCAAATTTTTCTTTAGAGTGCAAGAGGTGGAATATCTGGGTCATATTGTATCTCACGAGGGTGTTAAGGTATACCCTGACAAAATTAAATCCATTGAGGAATGGAAAGTCCCCACAACCATAAAGAAGTTGGGAGTATTTCTCGGGTTAACATGATATTATCACAAGTTTGTTAAGAACTATGGGAGAATAACAGCACCTCTAACAACATTATTGAAGAAAGATGCATTTTCATGGACTCCTGAAGAAACTAAGGCCTTTGAACATCTTAAAGAGGCATTGTACCTAGCATGAGTCTTAGATATGTCAGACTTCACAAAAACATTTATTGTAGAATATGATGGCCCAAGAAATGGAATTGGTGTTGTTTTAATGCAAGAAGGAAGACACATTTCTTTTGAAAGTCATCCAATCAAAGGAAAGTATTTACAGAAAGCTATTTATGAGAAGGAAATGTTGGCAATACTACATGCACTTAAGAAATGGCGACCTTACCTAATAGGAAGACACTTCAAGGTAAAAATTGATCATGATAGTCTTAAACACTTATTGGAACAAATACTATCTTCAAAAGAGTAGCAAAAATGGGTCGCAAATATTTTGGGTTATGACTTTGAAATCATCTACAAAAAAGGGAACTTAAATGTTGTTGCAGATGCACTGTCAAGAAAGGATGAAGAGGTGGAAGCATTTCTCTGTGCCATTTCTATTATCCAACCAGATTGAATAACCAAAGTAAGGGATAAATGGAAGAAGGACGAAGAAGTGTGGATGCTCATTCCAAAGTTGCAGCAAGATCCTATTACATATGATACATTTAGCTATAAAAATGATTCCTTATGGTACAAATATCGCTTATATATTTTCAAGAATTCCCAAATAAATAAAAAAAGATTCTTTACGAATTGCACACTTATCCTTTAGGAGGACACTCAGGATTTTTAAATACTTACCACAGGGTGAAGAAAGAATTTCTTTGGGATGGCCTTAAATCTGATATTCAAAAGTTTGTGGTGGAATGTTTAGTTTGCGTCTTCTACAACCTTTATCCATTCCAAGTCAATGTTGGGAATAGATTTCAACGGATTTTATCACAGGTTTACCTAAGTCCGAAGGAAGGAGTGTCATCGTGGTGGTAGTTGATAGAATTACCAAGTATGCACACTTTTGTGAATTATCTCATCCATTTAAAGCAAGTACAACTGCTATTGCAATATTGAAACAATTCTGAAGCCACATGGAAACCCAAAGATTATTGTAAGTGAAAGAGATCCCATTTTTACTGGAATTTTTGCATGGAATTATTTTATTGTTTGGATAATCAACTAGCTCATAGCTCATCTTATCATCCTCAATCTGATGGTCAAATTGAGAGAGTGAATAAATTTTTGGAAGCATATCTTTGTTTTCTTGTATCTTATAATAAAACGCAATGGGTCAAGTGGTTACCTCTTGTTTAATGGTGGTATAAGACTTCCTTCCATATTGTAGCAAAAATGACCCCATTTATGGCACTTTATGGATATCATCCACCGTATATCACATATTCTTTAAGAGAAAATTCTAACGTTAAAGCAATGGAAGATCACATCGAGCATCAACAAGAATTTCTCGAACTCTTAAAGGATAACCTAAATTTGGCACAAAATCAAAAGAAACAACAGGCATATCAACATCGCAGCGAGAGAAGATTTGATGTAGGAGATTGGGTATTTTTACGGCTACAACCATACAAAAAAATGTCCCTCAAGCAAGCTAAGAAGGATAATAAATTATCTCCAAAGTAATATGGTCCTTACAAGGTGTTGCAAAATATTATTACTATGGCATACAAATTGGAGCTTCCTACTTCTTCATGAGTGCATCGATTTTTCCATGTTTCATGCTTAAAGAAGGTTATAGGGGACAAAATTCCAGTTCAAACAATATTGCCAGAACTTTATGAGGAAGGAAAAATCATATTAGAACCTGAAGTAGTCACAGAAATAAGAACTCGACAGCTACGAAATCGATCAATTTCAAAGTATCTCATCAAATGGAAGAACTTTCCGACTGGAGATTCTACATGGGAGGATGATAATTTTATACTGAAGCATCCGGAGCTACTCAAGCATTGAGGAAAAAACGTCTTTGAAGGAAGGGGGCATGTTAGGTCCCTATATTACTAGTATAGTCCCTTATTGTTGTTAGTGTAACCCCTTATTGTTATTGGTGTACCCCTGTAACCCCAATATTGTTATTATAATGCCCTTACATTATTATTGTTAGGTTAGATAGGATTATATTGTAACCCCATGGACTCCTATATATAGAAGAAGGTTTTGGTCATTTGTATCATCCAAGAATTGTTCATTTATGTAATGTATTCAAGGTTTCCCCCTAGAAGTGGCTATTTCTAAGGCGTTGATATCTATTTTCTTCTATCTTTGGAGCTGGTTTCATAAAAAATTCTTGAATTTGAGTTCCATCGGAGTAGACACAAAATTTCATTCCACCATCCCACATCTCTCTAGTAGCTTCAAAATGTATTTTCACTGAGAAAGAAAAATATCGCCTAGTTTTTTTCATACCTCCAGGCCTAGGAAGTAATGCATTAATCTTGGGTCCTTAATCGCAAACTCGAAAGTCAACTCCCTATTGCATTGATAAATGAGAGGGCCTGCACTTGTTAGAAAGAGATCCTCAACATAAAGTACAAAAATTAGAGGCATATCATTTTCAACCATGAAGTATAGGTTAGGATCAACATAGCTCCTTTTAAATCCCAACTTCATGATACAATTTTCAATCCTCTCATACCAAGCCCTAGGGGCTTCACTCAACCCATACCGAGCTTTCTTCAAACTACACATATGTGTCCTTCGATCTTGAACCTCAAACCCCTGAGGTTGTTCCAAGTAGACTTCCCCCTTAAGAGAGTCATAAAAGAAAGTATTTTGGATGTCCATTTACTATAGGCTACATCCTTGATTGGCACCAAGAGAAATAATATATCAAATAGTGGTATATCGGGCTACCAATGTAAATATCTCATCACAGTCCATTCCTTTCTTTCAAGAGAAGAAATGAGCAACGAAACTGACCTTATATTTTTCATCATCCCTATCAGCTCCATGTTTAATTTTTTAAATCCATTTAGATGTGATGACAGACTCATCCTTGGGTCTAGGTACCAAATCCCAGTCATTATTCATGATTGATTCATACTCCTCATTAATTTCATCTTTCCAAGCCTGTTGTTTTACGACTTCTTCAAACATGCAAGGTTCAACTTGAAAAATATTACTCATAGCATATAAAGAACCTTGATAGATGTTTGGAATTTTAATTTTGGGGGGCTATGGATTGTCCTCCTCCCTGCAGCCTGGATTACAACATGGGGATTTGAACCTAGGTCTTTCAAGTTAGAACAATTTCCCATTTCTCGGATAACCAATTGAGTTGCCCCCCGAGACTATTCTTATTATGATTATTAATTATTAATTTTATTTTATTTCACATATATTTATTATAATTCCAATGTTTTAATAATAATAATGGTCTTGACCTACTTTTTTTTAAAGTTTGACCAAAAGAAAACAATTAATTTAGTTTTATTTTCTGCTTTTATGTTATTTTAAATATTTGCATGGTTAGTTTTTGACTTAATATTGTATTAAAATATTATATGTTTAATTCAAAAAATTGTTTTATAATAACATTCTAAAATATTTGTATTAATAAATGATATTTCTTTATTCAAAACTAAATGTTATATTATAACCACTTTGTCTATTTAATCTTATGCCAAGAGCTCATTCTCACTCTATTTAATAACATGCCAAGATCTCATTCTCCATATTGTTCGGAAGATGATTGAAATTACATGTATAGAGAAAAAGGTTTAGAACCCTTTCTTTTTTCAAAGCTAAGAACTTGTCGGCGGGAAGCCTCCCCACTTGAGGTGATATTATAACTTTGGTTTTTTTTGTGTTGATGTTCAGTGTTGTGTTTTTGGAAATGAGGTGGGTGACTGCAGAGGACTTCAGTTTCGATCCCTGGTCTATCTCGCAATGGTCATGGAATTGGGCGATAGTGGAAGGTAGGACTTGGTTCATCTTGGAGTGTGGAGAGGAACTCGACCGAGAGTATCCGTGGGATCCTTACATGAAGGAGGTGGCTACAACGCTGAGCTTTAGTGAGGAATTTCTTGGATTAACTGTTGAGTAGTCACATTTGTTTGTAGGTGACATTTTCGGCTCTGAAAACTAGGTTTCAATAGTTTGGAATGGTCTCCTCTGGTCATTTTGTTGTCCCCTCCATTCAAGGGTTGAGACTGGGTGGCTAGTGTTGCACTGTTTCTTTTAGCTTGGCTCTCTCGGGGGTGGAAAGGTATGTGTAGATCTAACTCGCTCTTGATCCTTCTATTATTGGGTGGTCTTCACATTCTATGTTGCAATTCAAGAAAACTCAAATTGGGGTAGCGCCAGGGTTTTCCTGAAGAAATGATCAAGTGCCTCCAGTCCCGACTCCACTTGGTTTGGTAATCTTTCCAGTGATTTATTTTACATTGCTAAATTTTGTATTGCTTGGTGTTTGGTTTCGATAGGGTGGTATGGTTGAAAACCCCTTGAAAGGTCTGTCCCAACCCCCTGTGGGTGTGTTCGCCTAGCCTCAGTCACTTTCAATTTCCCTCAGTTTGCCTCAATGCTATGACAACGGGGCCTTCTACGTCAGGGTGGAGAAACTCTTCGCCATGAAGGGCATCAACAACGGGACACGAGAAACCACTCTTTTAAATTTTACATTTACACAAATAATTAATCCCGAAAATATGAGACTCTCTTGTCTATGTAGATGCTACCAGCACGTTCCTCTCATGATGATCTGTATAGATTATCTCTTCATTATTATCATCATTGTCTCTTTCCCCAAGGGTAGGTCCTTTCTCTGGTTGACAAATGGATTCCATTTTTCCATTCTCAACTATTCGGAATATTAATTTCTCAGCAAATAATTCCCTGACAAGCCACTTAACTCTTTTCCCCACATAAAATCTTTGTTTTCATTCCTCTCTAATTCTTTTCTGTATCATTTTCCTCGAATGACTAAGTTCTATCTTCATCTCAACCACTTCTATGTCTATTTCTTCTTTACTAATTCTTTAGAATCCAACTGCTTTGGAATTATTTTCTCTCTGTCTGTGACTTTTCTCTATTCCCCTGTTATTACTAACAATAGTCAAATTCATTTCTTCCTTCAGTGAACTTTCATTTTTCAATGGTGAGCTTCCACTAAACCTTCTTTCTTTTGTAACAAGTATGTTACCTGTCAAACATACCAAATCATCCTTTTGGTATATTTTTTCTTCCATATCTATGATTTCTTCACTCACTATGAGTTGTGCTAAGCCTCTGCAACAACAAGTCTTCCCTGCTGCCACATATCTCACAAATCCCCTCTTTGGACTTGGTATTTTTGCAAGCATTGATTCTCTATTCTCTGGAACCTCTTGAGAATTCTTCTCTACTCCTTCTAGGCTTCAACTCATCTGTAACTTTTAAGAACACAACTGTCCTTTTTATCCAACCCCTGTTGGAATTCTTCAAGGTTCTGTCACATTCTTCTTTCATTTATAAATCACTTACTAGCTTCCTTGACCTCTTTTTGCTAAGATACTTCCTCCTTGTCTGCATATTGATATCTGTAAACATAATCTTCAAATCAGAGTTAAAATAACACTTACCATCTCACCTTCAAGATCTCTATGTGATCTTGTTTCACCATTCAACTACACTGTATCTTTATATGCTGCAATCTATCAGATTCAAAATCTGATCTTCTCTCTCATATCACCATGGTACCTGTATAATCTTACCTCAAGGTACATCAAATTATATTTTCAAACCTACCAATTTTATTCAAAGATGTCTTAAAATTAATTTCCATTCCATCAATTAAATTTGTGTCAAACGATTCATGTGTCCACTATTTCATTCTTCATTCAAAAGACTTCATACAGTCAGCAACTATTTTTCATCTTACTCTTCATAATGAACACTTCATCTTTTAAGATCAGTTAAGATTCAACCTGATATTTCAACAAAATTTATAACAAACACTACAAATTTCTTCTGGAAATGTTTCTGTAAGTAAATCTTGTCTTGCTTCTACAAATTTCAAATTTCAATTCTTGTAGTGGCTCTTCTTTCAAATCTACTGAATCTAGTCTTCAGTCTAACTGTTCCTCCAACCATCAATGTCTTTACAATACTTAAGAAATCTTCAATCATTCTTTATTTTTCATAAAATTCTTTAAATCATTTAAATGTCTTCAGTGCCATAGTAACCCACTCTTCTATTTGACTTTAATTCAATTTTTTTTTTTTTTAAACTTCAATTGACTCTTTGGATCAAACCAATCACTCAATCAATCTAACATTTAAACATTACTAAGAATTGACTTCAAATATGGAAATTTCAATTCCTTATAAGGAAACCATCTTCTCTTCCGAAATTTCACTTCTTGTTGTTCTTTAGACATTCAAACAACTTTTGTAAAATAATCAAAATAAATCTTCTTACCCGACTTGCAACACCTCGTAGTAATTCACTGAATTCAATAGTCCTTTTTCTCCGTTCTGATTTCAGTATCCCTTTTCATTAGGTTCCTTTATGTTTTGATTGTTCCCTTTCCAGTATGCAGGTTTCTCTGTCGTTGTGAGTATTCCAAATACTTTTCCCTAAAAACAAAATACTCCTCTTTGTCAGATGCATTTTATATACATGCTGCAATAAAATTCAATTTCTAAACCAAACTCCATAGAGTACCACAAATGACGTAGCTCAACTGCACCAATTTCAAATGACATAGCAAAGCTGCATCTTTCAACAAATTTTAAAGCTCTTCCAATCCCAGATTGCAAATTGTAACGATACACCACCGATTTCAAACTAGATCCGAATCTCAAATCTATGATTTCGATGATCACAAATTCTAAACCTGCAATGAAGCGATCACACATTTAATTTCTGATATTTTGTTCCATGCCCTTTTAATAAAAATCATTTAGGAATTCGCAACAAATTCTAATTGATGGTTTTTATTTTTTCCAATTTTCAACTGAATGCAAGAACTAAATCTGCGAAATTGCTATTCACAATTTGCAGATCTTATGCATCCGTCCTTTGCATTCAAATCTTCGTTGTTGACCTTCACGACTCCAATCCACGGCTACTCAAAATTCATTAAACTTGATTCACAACCTTTACATAATTTGGCAGAACTACAAATCGGAACCCATTAACGTAATGTTTTCCTGAACTTATTTTACCAACAGACTTCAACATTTTTTAAAAACCCATTTCATGAATTATCGCATACATACTTCAACTTAAATATTGTGCATGTCAAAATGCGATATTCGTTGGATCTTCAACGAATATGCGAATGTCGTCAGATTAAATGAAGTGTTGAACGGTCAATGTAATTCCTCAAATATGACTTATAAAATATCGGGTCCATATGAGATTTTAAACTCCGTGCAACTAAAATTGCGATTGTCGTTGGATCAACGCTCTTCATGCGTAGGCCATCGATTCACCAGGCGAAGGGACAAACAAAATACCATAGCCTCCAAACTCTGTCTCAATATAATTCGATTCCTTGAAATGTTGAACTCTGAGCAGTTTGAAATGTGATATATTTTTTTTCTCCTTACGCACTACAGTGATTCCATTTGTTCACTCCACTAGACCAAACAAATAACAGATTTTGTGAAATCTTATAGGGTCTCGATGCAAGGAATTTAACACACAAATAAAAGCCAAATTGTATTACATTCAATATAATTTGACAAGCTAATATGATGTCAATAATTCAACAATTACTCGTACATTCATACTATACAGAGGAATTGCAATTTCTTCTATTCGATTCCTATTTCCCTCAATTCCTCCTCTGAAAACTCTAGCTCTCTAATCTTTCATTCAAAATATCACAATTTATAAAATTATGGATTCATGAACCAAATCAGTTTAAATCCAATAATTTCTCACTCTTTCCTAAAGTATTTCTTCAGCTCCACCCTTTTCTCAAACAAAATCTTGAATTAAGCTTTTAAATCCCTAAAATATTCACTCCTCCTAGGATTATTCAACTGTCTCTAAAATCTCTTCATTCACAACATATTCTCCAAAATTTAAATTTACAATTTAAAATTTCCTCAAAGTCAGCTAAACTCAGGAAATTAAATAAAACAATTAAGGGAACCAACTCCCTTTAGTAAATGTGAAATAAGACTCATGGTCTTATAAGCTTTGAAGAATGCTCCTGCATCATCATGTTCGGTCCTGCCCGTGGAAATATATTTTAAAAATCATCTTAATAATAAAAACATAAAACTAAAAAAAATCATCATGTTTGAAGCACGATATTACATTTTTTTGGAAATTGTTTTTAAATTAAAAGGCACTTTCCACTTTCCTCGATGGGGGTAACGAAATGGTGCAACATGTGGCAACACGGCAGTGTATGGAGCCCGACTGGCCTCCACGCACTCCATAATGGTTTACTCATGGTGAAGGCCATCATTAAGAACTCATCAGCGGGAAACCTCCCCACTTGAGGCGATATTATAACTTGGGTTTGTTTTGTGTTGATGTCCAGTGTTGTGTTTTGGGCAATGAGTTGGGTGACTGTAGAGGACTTTGGTTTCGATCCCTGGTCTATCCCATAATGGTCATGGAATTTAGCAGTAGTGAAAGGTAGGACCTGGTTCATCTAGGAGTGTGGAGAGGACCCGGACCGAGAGTGTCCATGGGATCCTTACATGAAGGAGGTGGCTACAACGCTGAGATTTAGTGAGGAATTTCTTGGATTAACTGTTGAGTAGACGCATTTTTTTGTAGGTGACATGTTCAACTCCCACAACCAGGTTTCAATAGTTTGGAATGGTCTCCTCTGGTCGTTTTGTTGTCCCCTCCAATCAAGGGTTGAAACTGGGTTGCTAGTGTTGTGGGTTTTCTTTTAGATTGGCTCTCTCGGGGGTGGAAAGGTATGTGTAGAGCTGACTCACTCTTGATCCTTCTACTATTGGGTGGTCTCTGCATTCTATGCTCCAATTCAAGCAGACTACAATTGGGGTGGCGTCAGGGTTTTCTTGAAGAAATGATGTAGTGCCTCAAGTCTCGGCTCCACTTGGTTTGGTAATCTGTCGAGTGATTCATTTTACATTGTTCAATTTTGTATTGCTTGGTGTTTGGTTTCGACAGGGTGGTCTGGCTGCAAACCCCTTGAAAGGTCTATCCCAGCCCTCTGTGGGTGTGTTCATCTGGTCTCAATGACTTTCAATTTCCCTCGGCTTGCCTCAATGCTATGACAACAAGTCGTCTACGTCGGGGTGGAGAAACTCTTCGCCATGAAGGGCATCAATAGCGGGACACAAGAAACCACTCTTCCTCGAAAAATGAAAAAAACCACGACATAGAGGAGGAGGTTGCAATCTCTCTTCCCCATTCTCTGGGTCAAGTGGAAGCTCTAACCACCCTGGATTCTATCGCAGTCTAGTTATGAAATATATAGTTGAATATCGACCCTATGAGGGACCAACGCTACGAGGACTGAAATGAATTGGTTGCCTACATTAACGATGTCTAGCATATCTAGAACGAGATCCTGGACAACGTGGAAGGTGACCGGCGCACCAACGATCACCTTGGCACTTTGGAGGGAAGGGTGGAATACATCGACTTCCACATGCATGAGCACACATACCTCTTCACTGCCCCTCCTGTCTTTCCACCTCATCTACCTCTCTAAGAGGTTGTCTACTTCTTTGGGTTTTTTTCAATCTTGGCTATGTATGTTATGGCTAATAAGCCACTCGGTAATAATTGCTGGCACCGGGTGCCACTGTTTTCCTCCTGACCCTATGCTCACAATGTATGTTCGGTATGAGAAAGAAGGGTCCTTGGAGATGAATTTTGTACTCAGTCTTTTCTTGATAATATAATGAAATCTTGTTAACCGACAAAAAAACATACTGTCCAATTACATAGAAATTGTGTCGGCATGTTTTTGAAAGGACTTATAATTATTAAGTTGTTTGAAAAATAAAAGTTAAAAGTTAAACTTTAATTATATAATTTCACTTACATGTAAGTGATCAAAGTTTTAGTTAACAAATTTGAATAAAATTTAAAATTGGGAGTTTATTAATTGGATAAAAGTAAGGCTATTTATTAAAGATTTTATGATATTTAAGTATTTAAAATATAATAATATTATATTGTGAATTATTTAAATATTTATAAATAAATATTTGCATTCACTCCAATTAATCACATAAACCATGAAGATACATTAAATGTTTGGATCATTATTTTGAATAATGATAAAAAAATAGGATTCAAATTAATATTACACATAATTTTTATGAGCGCACCTCATTTAGATTTAGAATAAAATTAAAATGAAACAATGGAATTCACTCAGACTAATTTTATATAGAGCAAAAATATAAAGGTAGAGGGCAATGATAGAGCACCGTTTTATATAGAGCAAAAATATATATACCTTGAAATATCCGAAATAGCAAAAATATTATAAAAATAATTATGAGTTTCAACGGCCTTTGCCTTTTACAGCATAGAAGTTCCTTTTTATATATGATATAACTTCTTGCAACCATGCACGCAATACTACAATGAACATTGTAATATTCTTATTATAAATATGATACTACATAGAATTCTTCGGTTTACTAGCCATGGAATTTATGTAAGGAACACTAGAGAATTCAGTATGATAAGCAGGGATGGATTTTATGTTGTGATCAAGGGCAGAACAGAATGTTATAATTAGCACCAGAAGGGCAAGCGTGGGTTTTAGTGTTATCACTGGGATATAGGTAGGCATCTGGGCACTTGTCCATTTTGCAAGTGGGTGCATAGCAGCTACCGTCGGAGGGAGTTAGGGAGAGAGGCACATTGAAACCATCAATTACAGAGAGGTCATAGAAATCCTGATTGTTGCCCCCATTCAGAGTATATTCAACCAGCGTTGTAGGAGACTGTCCAGAGAGTGTACAGCTGAGCACGCCGCCGCAGTCACCAGTGCTGCAGCTTCCTTTACCAGAGGCATCGAAGGAGCATCCCGTACGTCCCCAAAATCTGCCTGCGCTTGTTCCTGCGGGCACGTTAACACTCCATGATTGGCCCTGCCCCAGCGCTTGACCGCCACCTACTGGAATTCCTGCGGCCCATACCGTGTATGAACACTGGTTCCGGATCGCAAACGTCGCACCCATAGCCCCTGCACTTACCAAACCAAACAAACAAATATTTCTTTATCATATGTGAACTCATCACTCATTCATTTACGTACATGATGATAAATACAAAGAAAGCAGTCAAGGGATTACCGTAACGGTAACCTTACCTTGAAGATAAAGTACGTTAACTATTAACGCTACTATTGCTATAACATAAATCGTTGTTGCCCCCATTGCAACGGCCACCAGCAAGTAATTAAACACAAGTACAAATTAACAGCGCAATACAACGAATGAATTGCAGTTCAACGAAGGAATTGCAATACAACGAAGGATGACACTCTATATATAGTTAGGCGTGGCAAACTTGGTGTTAGCGTAATGACATCCGGTATGGAAAATTTGGGATGCTTGACCTCCGGCTGGTTGGCGGTGTGGAAAATTTGGGAGTGTGATGTATACGAAGGCGCGCTAATGGCTCCTGGACATCCGGGTCACGTTCCCCTTTTACGACCTTTTATTGTTCTAGATGTTCCGGGCGCGAAATGCTTATCCAGACTGACGGACGGCGAGTGTGTGATGCAGAAGAAGGCGCGCTCCTGGACATTTTAGGACATTACTTCGCAACTCCCTCACCTTCTTGTATTTATATTCATTGTTCTACACGTTCCGGGTCGTGTTAATTAACTAGCCCTCTTATCCCACGAAATCCGGTGTGGATAAATTTAGGGATGGAGTGTATGACTGAGGACTTGAATTTTCATTGTTCTACACGTTCCGGGTCTCAAACATAATAATAAGGTCTACAAAAATAAAACTCAGAAAACCCCAAAACATCCCTAGATTGGTTTTTTTTAAGTTATTGATTGTGGACCATAAACATACATCCTTAAAAATAGCAAAAATATCCACCTGGTGACTCCACTAGCCTCTAGTAGGCCTATTACTTCACTAGTTCTCATTTGACTCCCTGGATTTGTGTCAAACCAACCTGAGAAGTTTATGAACCCAGTTATATACTGTGAGAGTTTTCCAAGCACTAATAGAGGTAAGCCTTTGGAAAACAGTCCTAAAGCTTTTAGCCTCTTTGAATTTTAAGTTTTAAATCTGGCTTCACATAGGATCAGTACCAGATCTCATCTGGACCCAAACCCTCCCAACATAGTTGATGACCCAGAGAATATTTTCTGGAAAACCTCTAGATCTGGAGACTTAACCACTATTAGGACCATTCACAGAGAAAGCTCTATACCTGAACATCTTACAGCTTTGCAAGATCCCTCTATAATAGCTAATGATTCTGAATGAGTTTCAAATGCTACTTTCAATGATTTAGCCAATTCATTCCTTCGTAGAATTGCATCCATGCCAAAAATTATTCCTTACAAAGATATGATTCGATGGTTCATTGAGAATCTATGCATTGCTGACATGAAGTTTGTAACTGCAAATTAAACAATTATTGGTTCATTTTCAGGAGAATATTTTTCCAGAATGTATAAGTTGTCCAACCCAAATGCCAACTATGATAAGAAATTTGTCGAGTAATTCATCGAGGAACATGACCATCCATCAAAACCAATTAGACAATGGAGGAGAGAGTCGAACATACACATGCGAGATTTATTGGATAAGTACTCTCTTGATTCCCTTGCTACTCCATTTTTTCAAGCAACTGTTATCATTTGTAGGTTTTTTGGTTTATCCAATACTCAGAAATTTGAGGATCAGTGGACTCCAGTTATTGGCACAACCTCAGAGGGTTTAATCACGGACTAGGAAAATATACTCTCAGATAAAATAACTACAAATATTATGTCTTTTAGAAGAAAACATAATGTCTCTAGGATTGTAATTCCCCCCTTCTATATGAGTGCCTACATAATGGATGCCCTATGTTTTTCTATGGAATTTCCCTCCATGGGTTTTTAATGGACTATAGAAGACCCAACTCCAATTCATATTTACCATGACCTCCGTTGGAATATAAAATACCTGCCTCATCTTTATAAGATTTTCCATAGAGTCATTCTGCCCATTCATTTCACTAACTTTGGTAAATATTCCCCTCGATTATCCTCACAAGCTGAAACTGATTTACTCTGAATAGGGAATTGGTTTGGTGAAGAAATTTTTACTTATATCTCAGTCTTTGGAAGCCCAGCCAATACTCATGGTTTACCGTTATTTCTTCCCGATAAGATTCTAGCCAGAGATATTTCCTATGAGACTATAGGCAATGGGATTTCTAAAGTCTTGAAAGAATCCAATAAAAATATGTGGCCTACTTTTCCTCTCCAATGTGGTATATTTTCCCTTGATAATTACAAGCATGCTCTTCTAGAAATTAAGGCTATTCAGGAACTTTTTTTTCCAACCATGCCTAACAGACAATATGATCCTCATAAAACTGTCAAGAATATTACACAAACATCAACCATTAGATAGTTTGTCCATGAGTCAGACATAGTTGATGATTTGTTTGAAAAAATTCTTACTTATTCAACAGTTATAAACCAAGCAGAGAAGAACCTGTCTCCTCAGCAAATGGTCTAGTTTACACAGTATAGAGCTTCTAGATTACATAATGTACCTCTATATTCATTAAGTGTTTCTATGGAATAAATAATTCTTGGTGATGAGGCAGTAGTTCATCATACACAGTCTACCTCGGTTTCTTCTCCAAAAGAAACAATTGCCTCTTTTTCTTCTCATCCTGAAGACCTTCTGACTAATACTAAACTTGATCATATATGGGAATAATTTAAGATTTTCCATAGAGTCATTCTACCCATTCATGTCACTAACTTTGGTAAATATTCCCCTCTATTATCCTTACAAGCTGAAACCGATTTACTCTGAATAGGGAATTGGTTTGGTGAAGAATTGTTTACTTATATCTGAGTCTTTGGAAGCCCAACTAATACTCATGGTTTACCATTATTTGTTCCCCATAAGATTCTAGCCAGAGATATTTCCATTGAGACTATAGGCAATGGGATTTCTAAAGTCTTGAAAGAATCTAATAAAAATATGTGGCTTGTTTTTCCTCTCTAGTGTGGTATATTTTCCCTTGTTAATTACAAGCATGCTCTTCTAGAAATTAAGACTATTCAAGAACTTCGTTTTTCAACCATGCCTAATAGATAGTATGATCCTCATAAAATTGTCAATAAGATTCCAAAAACATCAACCATTAGATAGTTCGTCCATGAGTCAGACATATTTGATGTTTTGTTTGAAAAAATGCCTACATATTCAATGGTTATAAAGAAAGTAGAGAAGAACCTGTCTCCTCAGCAAATGGTCTAGTTGACATAGTACAAAACTTCTAGATTACATAATGTACCTATAGATTCATTAAGTGTTTCTATGGAATAAATAATTCACGGTGATAAGGTAGTAGTTGATCCTAAACAGTCTACTTCAGCTTCTTAGCCAAAAGAAACAATTTCCTCTTCTTCTTCTCGGCATGAAGACCTTCTGACTAATACTAAACTTGATTATATATGGGAAAAATTTAATCAGCTTATTAAAGGTACAACGACTCAAGATTTTGAGACTCTTGTACTAAAGAAGGCTCTTGGCACTTCTAAATATTTAAAAAAGACTCCAAAGGATTTTGGGAGGCCTTTAGAAACTCATTATATTTAAATCATACCAGCCTTCCCAACTTCCGAGGTTGTATTAAGGCTAGAATAAATCCCTCCCCTTGATATATTTTATCGTCCTGAGCACAAAGTCGTTGTTAAAAGACAAATGAAGAAAAGGAAATTTGATCAATCCTAGGCTTTAGATCCCAGAAATTATTGTTTTGGTGTAGTATGGAAAGGCTCTTTTATTACTCCTACTAATGAATTAGAAAGGCTCACTTAATTTATAGGAGCCTATGCCTCAACAACCATAGATAAAGCCACTGAAATTCAACAATTGTTGAAAGAAAAGTAAGATAGAATTGTGCATTTAGAATAGAATATTGAGACTGAAGAAACTATGTGTCAATCTTGAATTGTCAGAGTTGAAGAAGGAAGAAAAAGAGTTAAATACTCTTATTGTTAAAAAAAAATATTTTGAAAATGGTTGGCCATTATTCATGACTTGTGTCACACAACCAATTCTCTAGATGATCAATTATTAGATATCAGGACTTATTTTGATGATATTGAAGAAAAACTTGCCAAATTTATGACTTGGCAAGATAGTGTAGAAGGAATATTAGCCAATATTCCTAGAATTGAAGAGTCACATAAAGTCATTGTCTTCAGAGAGTGGGAAGTTTGTCTCAAGAAAACAAAAGCATCAACATTCCATGCAAGAGAAATTTCAAATAATCTAACTTAGTCAATTACTCATAGTTTGTTCGAGGAAAACCTTATCTCGAGCTGTCTCGAGGGAACACTTCCAAAAATTAAACTACTTACTAAAACATGGAAGGAGGCATCCAAGAAAAGATCAAAGACTATAGAAAAAATTGCTAAAGCCAATTTAGAAATTCATTAGCACTTTATAGTCAAACCACATAGTCAGTGGTCAATACTCAAATGCTTATCCAACACCACCAATCATATTTTGCTAGCATTAAAGGAAGCGGTGTGTATAAGGCATATGTGGATCCAACCGAAGACTCCACCCAAGTTAAAGACCATGATAGACATCTATGAGTTGCTATAGTGAATGGGAGGACAATCTTCCTCACAAACTTAGAGAATTTGTTACAACAAATTCTAAATATATCTCTTTGGGTTTATTTTAGTGTTATTTGTTCAAACTTCTTGAGGTGTTTTTATTATTTGCTATATTTACACTTTTGTAATGAGATATAAATCCCTTCCAAGTTGCTGCTAGCTCTTCGTCGCCTGTCGCTCGAGCCCCGCGACCCCTAGGTTGGCTGCGGTGATTCCCAGAATCGACCTAGGGCGGCGGTGATTCCCGGAATCGACCGAGGTTGACTGTGACTCCCGGAATCGACCCAGGGCAGCAATGATTCCCAAAATTGACCCAGGGCACCAGTGATTCCTAGAATTGACATAGGGCTGCAGTGATTCCCGGAATCAACTGAGGGCGGCAGTGATTCCTGAAATCTACCCAGGGCGGCAGTGATTCCCAAAATCTACCAAGAGTGGCAGTGATTCCCAGAATCGACCCCCGCTGCCCTGGGGTCGTGGGACTCAGTCGACGGGTGGCGTAGAGCTGCATCGGCTGAGCCCTGCGGCCACCGAGGCAACGATGGTGATTTTTATTTATTTATTTATTTATTTTTTTATATTTTAATTTCTAATTTTTTAAAATTTTGAATTTTTTTAATTAAAAAAAGAATTATTATTTTTTTATTTGAAAATTATATATATGTGTGTGTGTGTGTGTGTGTTAAATTTTGAATGTAAATTTTTTTTTTTTAATTTTTATTTGCATGTTACTTTTTTATTTTATTTTATTTTTATTTTTATTCTTATTATTGCTATTTTTTCTCAATTTTAGTTATTTTTAATTTTAGTATTTCAACTATTTGATTTTTTTTTTAATTTTAATTATTTTTAATTTCTTTTTAATTTTTATTTTTTTCTTTTATCATTTTCTTTAATTATGTTAATAATTTTTTTGTCTCTAAATTATGGTTTTTTTGGAATTTTTACCTGTTTTTATTTATTTTTTGAGCTATTCATTTATTTATTTTTTTGTTTAAAGTTTTTGTTTTTACAGGTTATTTTTGTTTTTGTTACACTTTTATTGGTTTTTTTCCATATTTTCTTTATATTTGATTGTTTTTTCTCATGTTTTTTTATTTGATTTTTATGTCTTATTACCAAGATGAAAATAACTACTCTAAACAAAAAGCATTGATGTTGCATCAACATTAATATTTTAAAACAAATGTTCGTACTTGATAAATAAAAAAATTTAAAGTGCTAAAAAAATGACCATTTTTCTAAATCGACGTGATATTTAAAAAAAAATAATCAAAGAAAGTTTAAAGTTCCAAAAATATGCTAAAAAAAACAGGTTACTCTACATCACCACTTTTCAAAATCGACATGAAAATTCTAACATTTAAAAAAAAAATTCATAATAAAATTTAAAGTGCCAAAACTATGCACCAAGAAAAGGGTGATTCTGCGTCACCACTTTTCAAAATTGGGTGTTATTTTTGCTACCTCAAAAAAATGGGTACTAGGTAATTTTCTCGTTTGATCGATAACTATTATCGTGGTTAACCATTTAAACATGAACTATAAAGGTGACATTGTTTGACTAATATGGTTAAATTATTAATATAATCAATAATGTTAATAAATTGTTATGCTTGATCAAAGTTAAAGACTGTTGACAATCAAACATATTCAACTACATTAATAAATTTGGTTGAATAATTTTGTAATTTTTCAATGTGACTTTGGCTAAATTAAAATGTAACGTAACATTGTGACAATGATTGTCACATTTCAACGAAGATTGATCATGGTGAAAATTTTAAACAATGATTGTAAATATTGAATTTGTTTGAATCAATTCACTGATGTGGTTGACTATGTTTCACTATTATCAATAATAATAATAGGAAATTATTTTTTACTAAGTTTGTAGAGTGTTGTCTATCAAACATAGTAAACTACATTAGTAAATGTGCTTGAATTTTTTTATAATGTCACAATGAGACATTCGATAAATTTCAATGTAATGTAAGATTATGAGAATGTTTGCCACATTGCAATAATTTTAATAATATTAAACCCTATCTATTAAATCATAATATTAAAAATTCTAATATTAAACACCCGGTATTATAAACTCAATATTATAAAACCAACATTAACACCGGTTCTATAAACTTAATATTATAAACCCTACTACTAAATGAAATATAAACCCTATATATTAAACATCCCATATTATAAAACCAATATTATAAACCTTAATATAAAACCCAATATTAGAAACCCTAATTATGTGTGACTCATTGAGGCTACACCTTTTCTTTTCGTATAAATGGAAAAGATAATTTCAAATGCAAATTTACAAAATGATATCTATTTCCTCTCGTTCCTTAGGTTAACTCACTAACTAAGAACAACTATAGCCCCCCAAAAAAAATACATACCATGATGAGGACACTAAATAATAATACATAATTGCATCTCCTTGACATTTAATTCAAATTTTTTTCATTTGATTGTCAATTTATCTATGTGAGTCATATTTGAGTCTTGAAACTCTCACACGCTATCAAGGCATCCATATATTATAACCATTTCAAATTTTAGTGCATGCAACCACAAACTGAAAAAATTTCAATGTTGGCCCTATTCACAGATCATTATGTGTGGGGAAAATTAATTAGAGCATAATTTCCCCTATTTGGTAAATGTTAAGTGGTGGATTAACATTAATTATGGGTAGGCCCACAACAAGAAACAATAACCTTTATATCAATGCAAATAATTGGCTCCTCTCCATCATTTTTTCATTCATGGGGACTCGTATGCTTACAGATCGAAAGCGAGAGCATACGAGAAATATATTTAATTATTTGCGATTCATTAACGCAACATCATTATTTTTCATATAAATGGAAAATAAAATTTCAAATTCAACATTGCAAAACTAGATATATTTCCCCTTCTTCCTTAGGTTAAGTCAGTAATCTTGTCTAATAAGAAAAATAACTAAGAACTTTTATAGACGTACTAAATAAGAACAATCGCAACCGTCACATAATAAAAAAAATTCCATGATAAGGATACTAAATAATAATAAATAATTACATCTCCTTGACATTTATGTTAAAATTTTGTCATTTGATTTTTGATTTAATTATGTGAATAATTTTTAAGTCTTGAAACCATCTGATACCATCAGTGCATCCATCTACTATAAAATGACAAATTTCATTGAATACAATCACAAATTGAAAAAGTAGAAACATTGGCCACATTCATAGATCATTATGTGTAGGATCAATTAATTAAATCATAATTTCAACTATTTGGTAAATGTTAAGTGGTGGATTGGTCATAATTAGGGATATGCATGCAAATTGAAATAATAACCTTGATATCAGTGATATAATTGGTTCCTATCCATCATTTTCCCATTCATGGGTACTCAGATCCTTAGATATTGGAAGCAGGAGCATACTAGACATATAATAAACTATGTGTGATTAATTGAGGCCACATCATTCCTTTTCATAGAAATGTAAAAGAGAATTTCAAATGCAACTTTAAAAAACCAAATCTATTTCCCTTTATTCCTTGGGTTCACTAAGCTTGTCTAATATTAACAATAACTGAGCATTTTTCTCTATGTACTAAATAATAACAACCATAGC
Source organism: Pinus albicaulis (assembly GCA_034641835.2). Lineage (NCBI taxonomy): Eukaryota > Viridiplantae > Streptophyta > Pinopsida > Pinales > Pinaceae > Pinus > Pinus albicaulis. Next base: position 280,540,098 of record CM076575.1, read on the forward strand.
CATCACATAATAAAAATACATACCATGATAAGCAAACTACATATCAAAAAATAATTATGTCACCTTGACATTTATGTTAAAATTATGTCGTTTGCTTGTTTGATTTCTTTGTGTCTTTCATATTTGTGCATCGAAACCATCCCATATGATAAACACATTCGTATATTATAACTATGTCAAATTTTAGAGCATAGAAGCACAAACTAAAAAGATTTCAATTTTAGCACCTTTCACAGGTCACTCTTTGAGGTGTCAATTAATTAAATAATAATTTCCACTATTTGGTAAATGGAAAACATTAAAATTTTAAATGAACCTATGAGTAAAATACCTATTCACATTGAGTTGGAAGAACATAGGGCTTTGATCCTGACTAAATATTCCTTGTATTAACCATGCTAAATCCATTAGCAAGAATAATAAAACTTCTATGAGGACCACATTAATTCATTCGTTGCATGTACTATTTTACATGCAACAAAACTAGTTTGAAGGATTTAAAGTCTCACTCGATTATATCTTCGATTATATCAATTTTTAGCGACTTCTAGATGTTTATCACTTCTAGAGAAAACAATAGTAACATTAAATACTATAATTATCCCACTATGAAAAATTTTCATCTTTTCATCGAAATTTTGATGCGAAATTTCTACTCGTTTCACCACATAGCCTTCTAGGGTTTCATTTACAATACGTGAGGCATGTAAAAATTGATTTTTCAATTGATAAACATATTTATACATGTAAATTATACAAATCAATACAAGAAAAATTACATATTCATCAATATAATATTAAAAAAAACTAAATATTATGGGTGGATATGCTTGTATGTTTATCTTTTAAACCATTTTCCACGCCATTTCATGATAAGTTAACATAATTAGAGTTTTTACATCGTTAAATCCATAACTTAATCCAATCAATATTTTTTGCATTATATAAATGTATTGCATCCCACTCTTATTGAACTCTATTAAAATAAGAAAAATTCACATATAAGTAGTTACTATAGTATGCCTTGATAATAATGGATTATGTAGGAAGACTAAAAATTAAATAAGTATGATCTACATAAAAAAAAATTAAAATTTGTTATAAATCTCCACTATATACTTACATGTCACTTGCCTCGTCTACCTTTCCCAAATAGGTTCTCCCATTCAAATCTGTTGATGGAGTTGATATCCCAAATTTGATCCACCCTAATAATCACAAAAAATTTAGGAATATTTTTTGTAATATAAACCATGGTTTACATCCCTCTAATATAGATATCTTAGGACGTGATCTTTGTTTAACCAAACACTCCAATTATTTCAAGTGCCTCTCAACCATCCACATTGACCTTGTGTGTACAAGTCCACATTTTTCAATCTCCCCATCTAACTAGACGATATAGTGTTCTTCTGCATTGAAAAAAGTTAGAGGTAGATAATTTTTCATTTCACACATTATATGAGGAATTTGTCTCCTTCAATACTTTATTTATTCTTTATCGATCTCTTCATATGAAAACCATCTACAATTGTTGCAACCAAATCACATGTTTCAACAAAAAAATTTATATAAGTACAATAGAAGTAAAAGACATGCAGACAAATATAAGTTGCGCTAAAATTGAAAAAAATACATTTTCATATAAATTTCCACATACCTCACATATTTTTCAAGATGATATATAACCTGTTTGGCATTGCTATCAATTTTTTTTGGGAGAGATAAAGGTAGAACATATTGTAAGAAAAAATAATCATTATTTATTCATAAATTAGTAGAAAGGTATAGTAACAATATGTTTCACCAATTTAAAAATATATACACCAAAATTATTACCTTAATCAAGGTGTGCCAATTATGAGATTTTATCCCATCTAATTCACCTTTCTTTGTTAGGTTATTATTTACGTTTGAAGGAAAAAGAGTGGGAAATTTGAATTTTTTGATGACCTCTTTTACCACATTTCTTTGTTTCTATATCAATAACCATGAAAGCACGCTTATATTTTGGTCTCCATCATTATTTGAATGAATCACTCTTTGAATTTCATCATTGGCCTCTTAATTCCATTACAAGTCTTGAAAACGCTTTCTTTGTCACTCCTACCATAGCGTAGCCATGTACACAACCCAGTTAGGTGTACAAAATTCACTTCCCCCCACCCCCCCCCCCCCCAATCCAAAGGGGTGTATATTAGTGCAAAAAGAGAGGTAAATGAAAAAAAACACTAGTAGCTAATGGTTGAATGAGCTCTCTTAAGATTTGGTTTAATCAAGAACACAAACCAAATGGGAGAAATTGAGGTCTCTACCAATAATGGTTTAACGATGATCATGAAATTTGGAACAAAATATCAAAGCGGTTCCTGCAACAATTCCAAATATGGTTGTAAGATGAAGTCTTATGCTAGTGGAAGTTCTCCCTGATAATGGTTTAAACATGACCACAAACTGATGTAGCAGAAACAAAATTGTTCTGTAGGTGGTGGCTTAAGGTTAGTCACCAACCAAAAAACATGCTCATGGAGCATGAATATGTCCTTGGATACAAATTTGAATCTATCTATGGTTGAATCTAGCTCGAGGCTCTAGAAGTTGGCTATGGTTTAGGTTGTGTCTCAGGTTCACTTAATAAATATTCAAATGATGAATCATTGAAGCTAGTAATTGACCATCAATTCCCCCCTATTATAAACAGGGTGAGAAGATAAAGAAATATTCACTTAAACACTAGTCAATAGTCGAGAAAAAATTCAGTGGTATGACTAATATATCTTCTTGGATTTTTAATACCACTGCCAATAAGTGATCAATCCAAGGTGAATTTTTTTTTTTTTGTTAGAGTATTGTTTCTAGAACATATGTCTGAATGATGAGTATGCATACCACAATGCTCATAAGGGTGGATATGAAAAAACTGATCTTTCATATGGCTAACGTGATCAAAATGTTCTCATGTAACATTATGTGGTTGTGGAACATGAGAAAGTGAAAATGAATTGTCCTATAGAAACCCAACACAATGAAATTGGATGGGCTTAGAATAGTAAAAAATATGAAATGACACATCCTTGTCATATCCAAGACCCGTTTTTTCCTATAGTTAGCAGCTTCTTCTGAAGGACAGGTGATGGAATGGAGAAGCATAGACTGAACCTTTCCATATTTAGGAAAATTTTCTCCCAAAATGGTCTCATTATTTTTATTAATCTCTATCTATTGGTGGGATTCAATCACAAAATAGAGACTTTTTCTAAACAAGAAGTGGTTTAGAATCACAACTCTTTTGTTGTAGTTCTTCTCTTTGGAAATAATATTCAAGTTACAAAATCTTGATCTTATCCATAAATAGATTCAAAGTTGTACCCGGAGATAGATTCATGCTCCATGAACACATTTCTTTTGTTGTTGGTTGTCCTTAAACCACCACTTGTAGAGGACTTCAGTTTCTATTACATTAGGTTGTGGTCATATGAAAACTATTATCAGGGAGAACTTCCACTACTATAAGAATTTATCTTCTTCATATATTTGGAATTGATCTAAAAAAAACTTCAAGATTTACTTCTAGATTTTGTGGTCAGCATTAAATCACCACTGGTAGAGACCTCGAGTTGTACCATTGGGTTTGTGGTCTTCCTTAAGCCGCATTTTAAGACAACTCATTCATTTATTAGCTTTCATGAATTTTTCCATTTTAACTCTCTTCTTGGACTCATATACACTCCTTCAGATTAAGTGGGGTGATGTTGGACACCTAATACATTAGGGTTATGGTGAATAGTTACAAAGAATCCAAGAAAAATTGGAAGTTGAATCCAATGGTTTCAATGTTGTATTTATATTTATAATATTATTAATGAAAGTTTTCTTCGTATTCAAATAATGGTATTAATGAAATGGTATATCTACTTTTTCCTATTCTATTAGGGTTATGGTGAACAATCAAGAAAAATCCAAGAGATTTTAGAAGTTGAATCCAATGGTTTCAATGTTGTATCTATTTATACAATATTATTAACAAAATTTGAATTCATATTCGAACAATTTTCATTTTTCGTGGAAGCATCCCATTATCAATTCTTTCATGAGGACCTTCAAGGTGAAGTATAATAATTAAATATATTACAACAATAATTTTCAATTAGTGCAACAAAAAGAATGCAATAAAAATATAAAATATTCCAAAAATTTCATTTATGATACATAAAAAAATTATTGATCCATACCTTCAAAATTAATTCTATTATACTGTAATTGCAATAGATTGGATGCCATTCCCCATGGCATGAATCCATTCACTTTTTTCCCATTGATAAGATGGTTTTTGGAACATCGATAACTGTAATTCTATTTACGATGTTGGATACCATGAACATACACGGGAAATCCCTGATATAAGGTCCCAACTAGACCTTACACACATTTTTGTAGGAGTCCCATTTGAAATATGGATTTCCTGTCGTTTACTTAAAGATATTCCTTGGATTTAGCTGACAACACAAGAGAGAAGTGCAATGGTAATGAGAAAGCTAGTATGCCTTGTTGATGTTCAATTGTCGATGTATCAAGGTTATCTTACTGTAGAGTGGGAAAAAATGTGATCCTCTAAGAGAGAAGTAATATTACTACCGTAATGGACGCACACACATCAATGAAAAATACTCATCTAACCTCAAGTGAAATAGTTCACAAGGATGTGATTATCATTATAGCTTACTAATACATTTCCAACAAGGAGCATTGAAGTAACCTAAATAGTGCAACTAATTCAAAGAATAGTATTAGAAGTATTCACAATCCATCTCTGAAAATGTGTTGGCATGTAAGGCTTCAATATTAAGTAAAAGTCCCAATATAGATAAATAAAACGAACATCACTAGCTCCAATAGTGGAGCGTTAAAGCCACTACTTGCTCTCTAAAGGTTAAATTTATATCTCTTATGCGTTCTGGGAGAAGCCAAGGTTAAAATTCATTTACATGAGGAATGAGGATATATTTATAACTTGAGTAATTACCTTTTACATCCTCATGTCTCTTGACTTTCTAACTTTTAGTGACCTTTGGAATTCTACAATCTTTCGAATTCCAAATGACTTTTGGAATCACATATGAATTTTGGTATTACATTTATTTTGGACCTGCATCACTCTTTAGTTCATACATGACCCTTGGAATTCCACTAAATTTTCTTTTACATTGATTACAATAATACATCATGACTTCCACATCATCATGTGATGAGAATTGACACGTCACTATTTTGATGACTGAGACTAATAGTGACAGATGACATAAAATTTCTTTAGTGGTGACATTTCTCCTAGTTGTGTCTTCATTCCTTATTCATATTTCAATCATGATACTTTCACACCCCAGAGGGTCTTCAATCTTAGAGTCTTTAGGGTGCTTCGATCATCAAGATTCAAGTGCGTTCTTCATTCTTTCAATGCTTCCTTTTACTTGTTCTCTTTTCTTGGTATTCCTTGCGTGCGATTTTTATGGTGTTTCTACAATACCTATATCTGCGACCACTCATGATGATAAAATATTAGCTTGAAAATATCCTATTCTACCATGATCTATGCATTTTTTATGTTAAACCGCAAAATTTCTTATTTTTTACAATGTTTTTTCATTCCATTCTCCTCTTTTTGACCTTCATAACTTTAATTTGGGCATGTGTTCACAAGGCTTATGCAATATCAGGTTATAGATCATCTGTTATTTCATAAATGATAATGTTCCTTATTTTTTAGCTTAATATTTACATTAGGTACATAATTACAATGATTTTGCAGCTAATGTATGATTCTGCAGCTCAGTTCAAGGTTTGATAGGTTCCGAAGCTCCAGACGAGGAACAAGGAATATGGGAAGATGGAAATTAGTTGGTACAATTATTTGTTTCTACCTTCATATCTCGTATCAATAAAAAAACACCCTAGCAGCTCGGTCAAATGAAAATTTAACTACAAAAGGAGGCGAACCAGGTGAGCAAGATGCATATTTTTAGCCTCACGAATTGTTGCTTTCATAGAAAATCACAAGACGATCATGTTATCTTATCTTTCAAAATTAATTTTAGCTAGTGTTAATTAGAATAAGGTGTAATACTTTGAAACATTTAATTCATAGCAGTTTTATAAATATTCCTCTCGGCCTAACAACCACAGACTGAGATTTTAGAATGTAAAAAATCTGTTTTATACAAAACTCTTCTTTTGTTCGTATTTATCTGCTATGCAATTTCAATTCATGGTTGATCATATTGTGAAGGAATTATATTGATACTTGATTCTCGTAGGATCTGCCCTCTATATAGTAAGGTTTCCTTTTAACTGTAATTAGCATTTCATTTTATGTTTTTTGTAGGATTCTGTTAGCCTAATTTTTTATTTTAAATTTGAGTTTAATATTGTTTTCATAGCAAGTTTGTCTAATCATTTTTATTGTTGAGTGAAGCGGTATCTCTTGTGCACATGGAAAAAGCATAGGTTTACATATATCAGTAACATAGATTTACATTTTAGTTACATAGATAGGTAATGGTTTTTAAGATTCTATGGTTATCAATTGAAGGTGAATGTTTCAGATTATCCGTCAATTTCAGGCAGACATAGAATTCTTACTTAGATCTCAAATCCAACCTAGAGATTCACCAACTTCCTCTACTGAAGCCATAATAGAAGATGAAGATCCTACATTCCCAATAGAAGGAGTGATATTTTTATCTTCAACTGGAGAACAACTTCTAGGACAAGAACTAGAAATACCCATTGAAGAAGAAGGAGAAGAAGAAACCTATTTTAACATTCCATTGATAGAAGAACCAGAGGAGGAATTAGAAAATCCAATTTTAGAACCTTATATTAGCTCTGAGAAATCTACAATGGCAGGAGAAGGGGAAGGAGAAGTACAAAATGTGAATGGTGAACATCTTAGGATTGGAGGTGGAAGAATAGGTGGAAGAGGTGGAAGAAGAGGAAGAGGAGGTGGTAGAGAAGATCCCGAATATTTTGGGTTTCCTATATTTGATGAATATACCAAAGCCACAATGAAAAATATTTCATCCTCTATCCCCCATAATCTCCATGGATTAAGGAACAAGGATCCTGAAACATTTCTCTTTGAGTTTGAATTTTGTGTAGATCCTACGATTACTTGCTTGACACTAAAAAATTGAAATTGTTTTCAGCCACTCTTAATGATGCAACATTAAAATGGTTTATGGGACTAGGAACACATACCATAAGAACATGGGAAGAAATGAAAAATGCATTCTTAGAAAAATAAAAATACTATTGTATGCCCCATAACCTTAAATATGAAGTCTTTAAAATGATGCAAAAAGAGGATGATTGGGGATTTTATTGAAATATTTTCTTACAATATTAAAGGAGTTAAGATGAATACTCTAGATGAAGAAAAATTGAAAGGTATCTTGTTGAAATCTATCAGACATGAGTGGATATACCTTTTCAATATGATGGGTAAAGGATATATTTCTCATTTATAATTTGGAGATATTTTTGAATTATGTATACACATTTCAAGAGGAAAGTCAAGAACTGGAAAAAATCCAAGAGATCCTGCTATGCCATAGGATTAATAAATCTACATTTGGGACAATAAGTAGGGATGAAATAGGAAATTCTCTTGAAAATTTCAAGACAAATATTTTAAGGAGTCTTGGTGAACAAATAGATACCCTAATAATAAAAAACAAGAAAAAAGCTGAAAATGTTGCATTATCTATATTTTGTCTAAAATGTAGAAAGAAGCATGCCTTGATAGAATTCCCTCTTGAATTAAAAAGTGTAGAAAATTGTGTTATATGTGCAGAAAACCATGATACAAAGGAATTTCCTTCAATTCCAGGTCTTAAATTTGTTTATCAAGAGGAATTAATACCAAATCAAGTAGATCATATTTTTTTTACTATCAAGAGACCATGGAAAATTCCACAAACAAACTGAATCAAGGTTTCAATACTCAAACATATGAACAACCACCACAAGGTAATTGGGCTGCACCCATGCCTTGGAAACCTTGGCCTCAACCTTGAGCACAAGGTTGGAAAAATACTTATGAAAAATATCCTCAATATCCTCAATATCCACAAACTTACCCTATTTTTCCAACCCAATATTTTCCTCAGCCTCTTCAACCCTCTCAACCTCAAAATCCAAACCCACAACTTTCATTACTATTTCCAAAAAATCCAAATCAACTACCTGCCTAGCCACTTCCAAATCCAAATAATAAGAACTCACAAACTGTTTAAAATGTAGAAGGAGAAAATTTCCATAGTTACATGATAACTTCATTAGATGTAAACAATGTTGAACCTAGATCTATTAGAGTATTGGAAAATAAATCACCATCTGTTGTTATTCAAGAATATGAGAAGGATGACCTCTCTAAGAAGGAGAAATTTCTTCATCAAGAGGAATATCATTAAAAACAAACCACCCCTATACATTCTAATGATAATCCAATAAAATAAACTCCCATTATAAAACAACCTTCAGTTTCTGTTCAAAAACAAACTTTTCCTGAAAGATTGAAAATTGACAATGGGTAGAAAAACAAATTGTGTTGCCTGATTATGACATGATAGATGAACTGAAGAATGTTTGTATAAAAATTCTTTTGTTACAATATATCAATAAAATACAATCATGGAGTAAGTATTAAGAAACTGGGAAGAATAAGAAAAGAGGTTAAAAGAATTTAGTTAGTTGGAAAAATTGTAGATATCATGATGATAAAGAAAAAAATTATGAAATATTTGGATCTAGGTAGTCCCATCGTGAATACACACATTAATGGTGTTGAAATTTTGAACACCTTGATTGATTTAGGGGTAGCTATCAATATCATGAATAAACAAACTATGGATCAATTGAAACTCCCTAATCTTGAATATACACCTACAATGTTGCAATTAGTAGAAAGATATCTTATTAAACTTGACAATGTGTTAAAATATGTGTTTGTATTCTTATATTCTTGGGAATATCCTATTGACTTCATGATCTTAACACCAAAGAATAATCTAGGAGGACATCCATTGATTCTAGGTAGACCATGGTTAGCTACAACCTAATGCTTTTATCATTTGTACATCCAAGTGATATGTTTATCTCTTATGAAATTTAAACAAAGAAATTCACATCATATCCTCAAAAAAAAATAAAAAAATAGTAGTATAAAGTGAAGAATGGATAGATGATGATATTGAAAACTTTGATATAAGAAAAATCTTTGCTAGTTCACAAATAGATGAAGAAGATCAAATTTTGAATTTAAAGGAAAATAATGAATCTTCCTCACATTGTGAAAAAAATAAAAGTTTTTCAAGAGAAATCTAATATTGGATATTTATCATCACGAAGAATGGTTTTACATTCTATGAAGAAATTTGGTAATTATAACAAAGTCTTCGGAATTAGAACAATGGGTTTGGACACAAGTTCCTTGGTGGATTTGATAAAGGAAGTGGCACAGAGCTTTGGAAATGTAATCATTCCAACATTTGTTGTAATGGTTTTTACCTGTCGTGTAAAAGGTCGATCTTCTTGGATTTGCAGGGTGTCAACGTTAAAATTTTCCCGACAGCTTGACATGTCTTTGAGAGAAAATTTTCATCTCTTGGAGCAGGACTCGCATTGATAGAAAGTTCAAGATAATATAGGGAAGTATAAATCAGCCAAAAGTGAAAAATCTCAATCCTTTGACATGTTTGTGGAATCCTTTTACAAAGTAGGATGTTGATGATATAGTGGCATTGTCCCTTTTTTTTGGAAAATGGACTGTGTTTCGATCCTGGACTCGCCCTCTGTACATTCATGACACGGTGAAAGAAATTGCAGCATTTGAAATAGGGTAAGGAGAAGGGAAGAATAGATAAATCATTTCCATCGGCACATGGTATTGGCCTCATGGGTTGTACTATTCTTTGTGTTGATTTTTAAACCGATACAAGTAGTCGAAATATTCTTCATGTTCTTGAATCAAGTCCCGAAGGGTAGTGTTTCTAAGAGTAGTTAACACAACTAAAGAAGATATGAATTAGGAATTTATTTCACATGTATTGAAGACTTGTAGTATTAGAGGTTGGGCCAACAAATGGAGTGAAAATAGTAATAGATGCATTGTTTCTATGCAAATTGGTCGGAACACTCATCCAAACCGAGTTCCCTCAAATATTTTGGACACCAAATTCATTAGTTTTTTTTGTTGGAGCGAATTGTTGAACATATTGTTTCTATGTGATATGGGAATACAACAATATATACTTAATAACCATGCTAAGGATGCTATTATTAACCAACGAATTTGGAAAGTCTAAAAACATATAAAAAATTAGTTTGTTTCCAACTTCATTTTAGTTAGAGGGATTTTTGTTCCGGAGAGATATTTACAACAAATGATTGTAAATGATGATAGGGATTAATGGAAGGTTTCATCTTTAGAATATAGTTCTAGTCTAGAGGTCTGCAATCGTAGGAATTTTTGACTAAATATTCCATTAATGAAAAGTTTCAACCGGATGAGGAGCATGTCAAGGGAAAGGTGCTATCAACTAAGATTGATCCCAATGAAAAGGAAGTGATGCAACATGTTATGGTGTTTCATGAATGTAAAGATGTAAATTTTCATACTATTTCAAAATTCTAATAAGAAGTCATGTTAGAAATAAGTAAGGAGATGTCTACTTTAGCCTCGCAACTTATGCATCATCCCCTATTGGAATTTTTTTCAATGGATAAAGACTTTTCATGTTTTCTATGATGTGAAATATTAAGTACATTTGGGCAAGTACTTGCATAATCATGAATTTCTGGCTCCCACAAGTTCTATTCATTTAAAAAAAACAACTTCGAAGCACGAGAATGTCTTGATTGCTCGGAAATGAACCTCCAAAATGTAGTATAAATTTGTTCATTGTTTTGGATTTTTTTGAGAGGGTGTAGAAAAAAATATTAGATGTGGGAAGCATTTCATGGTTCCACAATATTCATGATAATCCTTTTCGGATATGCTTAATAAAGCCTATAGTGTCCCATCCCCTTTTACACATATACTGAATGGCATCATTGAGTTTTAGGTACTAAAATTACACTTTCGGATCTATTTGCAAGTACCACTTGAGAATTCAATATTCGCTATCCAAATATATACATAATTGGAAAAGGCTTTCTTTAGCGTTGTTATGCTCGGAAAAAAGGAGGTCCATAAAAATATACAAAAATTTTATGAAGAAAGAAATGTGCCCCATATGAGTCTGGTTTATGAAGAAAGAAATGTTTCGAATGTCTTTAGTTGGTCGGTGGTCATCATTCAAGACTTTTTCCGGATGAAACCTAACCATATCTATCTCGTTCTTTGCATGTTTCCTTGCTTGTACCTACGATTTGTCAATGAAATTTTCCCACCATGGTCATTGCTCCATTAAGTTGGTAGATAATCAATTTCCCTAGGGAGAAATCACTAGACAAATTTTTTCAAACCCCTTAGAAATCTTGATAAAAATTTTCCACCTCCACGAAAAAAATTCGCAAACCCCTCTCGTGCAAACAATTTTTACAAAACGCCATTGATGACATTTTGAAAGTTTGCCCTCGTTTTCCCCCGGTCTTGCGCTCATGAGCCACCGGTCTTGCCATCTTGAGAAGTTTTTTCCTTTGGCTCGTGGGGATTTTTTTTTCATTTTACCTTGCAAATTTAATATAGAAAATTGAAATTATAATTATAAATTATAAAATCAATTATAAAATAAAATTGTGTTAGTGTTGTAATTTTTTATAATTAAACAATAATATTGATAATTAAATTAAATTTTTTTAAGATGATATAGTTTAATTTTTTTTAATAGAAATAATGGTTTTCAAAAAATTTTACAAATCAACTATATTTTTGCAAATTTAATCTAGAAAATGAAAATGAAATTATAAATTAAAAAGAAAAAAATGTACTAGTATAGTAATTTTTTATAATTAAACAATAATATTAATAATTAATTTACTCTTTTAATATGATACAATTTTAAAAAAATTAATAAAAATAGGGGTTTTGGAAAAGTTTACGATTTTATTTTTATAATGTCAAATATTTTGCCCACAAAATATTAAAAGAAATTGTATAGTAAATTTGTGTGTAAATATAAATTCCCTAAAAAAAAACATTTTAATTTTAAAAAATCAAAAGGAATAATGAAAAACATGTTACTAAATGATTAATGCTTTATATATATATACATATACATATACATATACATATACATATACATATACATACACATACACATCACACACACACATCACACACACACACACACACACACACACACACACACATATATATATATATATATATAAAGTTCCTTATATCTAGGATTTTATATGAAAATTTAAAACAATTTTGTTAACAAAATTTCACTTTTATTTAGAATTTTATATAAAAATTTGAAAGCATTTGGTTAACAAATTGTGTTAAATAATGATCTTATAAATAAATTTAAATATTAAATATACATAGTCGATTATTTTGATAAATGTTTCATATTTCAAGTAAAAAGTAAAAAAAATAGAAATAATATATAAAGTTTTTTTTATTAAATCACGTGCTAATAAATATTGTGGAACATAAATAAAAGTGAAGTAATATTTTTTTTTGTAAATTTTGTAGTACCTTTCTATTTTCAAATTTTTAAAGAGAAAGTTGCTATACATATTCTATCGTTGCGTAGCCTCAACCTACCCGAAGGAAACCAGGTCTGTTGGCCACCGCAAAGAGTTAAAAAGCTAACCAAAACTGATATTGTTTTTTTCCTTCTACTTACCGATTTTATCACTTTACTATGTCCATAACATTTACAAATGAAATAGAAACTATAACTATTAACTGCCAAAAACATGAGAAATAACTATAAACTAAGAAGATTTTCCATCGGAAGAGTCCATAAGGGTCGGGTCCTTTGCCGTGGACCCCAATAGTTCCACTTGCTCCATGCTTTGAAGTTGATGCTCAATTTTCCCAATTCTAGCATTTGCTTGGATTTGTGCCTTGGCCATCTCATGAATGCCCTGTTTTATCCGTTGAAGTTCAAAAAGCATTGATGAATTTCCTTCCCTTACTTCCATGCTCGACATCATCTTTGCTAGAACACATTTCATTTTCCAATAAGTCTTAATCGATTGCTAAAATAGAGATACACGACCTCTTGTACTGCCTCGGGTTAGATATAAAATCCATTTTAGCCTCCTTCTCTTTAAGGTCGTCATCTTCATCATCACTTTGTCTCTCCCAACCCCGAATTCTATTACGGATATCAACCAGATTTCTTGACTCATATAAGTCAACAATATTCTCCAAAGTATTTGCTTATTACTCTTTTTTTCCTCCTTTGCTTGGTCCGATGATCCCGATTGATTTGTTTTTTTCTTGCCTCTACCTAGGTCTTTGATTTTACCTATTCTTCCTTTTTCCATGATGGCCCTCGACAGAGAAGGTCTCCTATAAAACTAAATAGGAACCCTATTTATAGAGAGAAATCAGTAACATGAGCCGTATACACTCCGATGAGTGCCTCAAGGATCACCGGTGTCGAACGAACAGGGTTTTGTTACTAGAGTCTAAATTATTACCGAGAACAAGCTCTCCGGACCCTTTCCATAATTGATTTATAAAAAAACAAGGACCGAAAAGAAATATTATTCCGCCGAGGAAAATTATTTGGAAACCATTGATAGACAATGACACTGAATGCAACCCTTGCCCCAACTACAAATATGAATCCATTGGTACCGAGGCGTAATCAGAAAATGAAATATAATCCCACTATGGAGACATTCATTCTTACGTAGCCCATTCCATTCATTGACCCACAAGTATTTCATTAAAAATAGGGTTTGATGGCAAACACGAGCTACATACAACTAGACATACCATTACTATACGAAGTCGGCCTAATATTCGAAGAGTACATGCGAGCCCCGAGCATCCTTAAAATTTTGTAAGAATTAAGGAGCCAAGCATCGGGCCTTTTATGACAGACAAAGAAAAATACCAAGACAGACAACCATATAGCATATAAAGACCGATCAGAGAGATTATGGCGACAGGAGAAGGGAGGGCTGCAGAAACATGGCTCTATATCCCGACCTACAACCTCTGCCATCCCATAAAAAACTATATAAATAGAAAAATAAAAAATGAGGCCAATTTCGATCATAAATAAAAGAGAATTTAGCGAAAACACCTGAAGGACCTTCATCTTTGTTTTACAGTAATGAGAACATGAAAATAAAATTGGGAGATGAGGGTCACGAAAACCATTACATACCAAGTTATCTTCCACCGGTGTCTGCCAAATTTCTCCCCCCCCGCAAGTTCTCCGTCATAGAGTGAATCCCGATTTGCTCGCACTCTTGCAATACCCTTACTACAATAGAAACTTACCTTATGCATTTTACCCGCTCTTGCGGCGTAATTTCCAAGTTCGCTCGACACTATTTGATGAGGCTAGACGACTTTCTTCATGCGCATTAATTAGCGATCATGGGAAGGACCTCCACCACCGTGTGGCATTGTTCGACTCCCACCCTCCTCTTCATGGCACCCCCAATCGGGGTTGAAAAAAGTGAAGTAATATTAAAAAAATTGTCTACATGGATTTTTTTTATTATTAATTTCTTGAATTTTCCTTACGAGGCCACTTTTAGGCTCAAAGTTCCTATAATGATTGTATGGTTTGAAGCAAGCTCCATGAGCTTGGTATGAACACATTGAGATTTATCTAATGAAATTGGGTTTCACTAGAAGGAATGCTGATCCGAACCTCTATTTTAAGGTTTTCCAAGGTATGCCACTAATTTTGGTTCTATTTGTTGATGATATATTCTTAACATGAAGTGAATCATTGACGATCGAATGTAATAGGAAGTTAGCCTCTGAATTTGAGATGAAAGACCTTACTCTTATGCACTAATTTTTTGGGGCTTGAGGTATGGAAACAGACTTGGTGAGATCTTTCTCTCACATGGAAAGTATTTGTTAAAGTTGCTAGAAAGTATTAGGGGAATTTTGATGTCTAAAATGGGCCTCCTAAGAAAAATGTACAACCAAAATAAACTTTATAAGAACAAAGAGGATTCAAGATGATGATGTCAAACATGGGGGATGATTCACCATTTTTAGGAGTAAAAATGTAAAAATATTAAAAAAATAATAAAATAATAAAACTATTTTTTTCAACTTGTATTTTCAACTTATCTCTCTAAGTTTTTTACTCACATTTTGAGCGGGAGTACTCGTTGGATGAAAAAATTTAATTCCTCATCCAAGTGGTACCCATGTTGCATACTTTTGATGGTACACGGAAAATGAGAAATACATGAAAAATCGTGATTGCAATTACATTTTTTATGTATTTCTCATTTTTTCATATAACAAGGTCCATCGAAAGTATGAAACATGGGTACTCCTTGGATGAGGAATGAAATTATGCATCCAATGAATGTTTCCACTCGAAATTTGAGTAAACCCATAGGGATATAAGTTGAAAATACGAGTTGAAAAAAAATAGTTTTTTCTTTTTTCCCTCTAAAATTTGATGATGTAATCAAATATTTTTTTATCATTTCCATTATTATTTTATAATTTCCTTAGGATTTTGATTTTAGACCTCAAAATTCCCCTAATACGGTTTGGCATGACCGAGTGCAAATCCATGACTACTCCGATGGAGATGAATTTTAAGAAGTTGTGTGGAAAAATCAACTGGACCTTATATGGATAATCCAATCCCGAGTACAGTACAATTAATTGGGAGTCCGATGTTCCTCATGAACACCCATCCAGATATATGCTATGCGATTAATAAATTGATTCAATTCATGGGCCGAGCCCCTTCATGCACATTGGATTGCGGCCAAACATGTATTGAGATACTTACATGGATCGATCACAATTGGTCCGAGATATTCTATTGGCGATATCCAACTTCATGGATACACCGATACTCGATCTGGGTAGGTAATTTTTTATAATAGAAACAATACATCTAGATTTTGTTTCGGCCTTAGTTCTACCATGATATCCCTGGATGAGCAGGAAGCAAAATTTGGTAGCATTGAGCACCGTGGAAGTAGAATAGATTGTTCCTAGCACGAATAGTTGTGAAGCTATGGTTAAGTTAGATCTTTCGGTGAGTTGTTTGGTTAAGTCTTAGATACCACATTGATATACTCGTGACAAAAAGTGCAGGGTTCCATTTGCGAGTATAGTCCTATATTTCAGTGTTAAGTCAAAGCATATCGAGATTCAATATCACTTTATTCATGACATGGTGTAGAGAGGAGTTTTTTAGATTCCCCCACATATTGATCGACGAGGATATAACATGTATTCTCACCAAAGGAACTTCCGAAAGGAAAGTTTTTGGTATTCATAGAACAACTTGGAATAATGGATGTAGCCCCGCCGGATAAGGGGCAACATTGATCAAGGACACCGAGCAAACTCTTCCTACCCCACTTGAGCTCTCGAAGTGAGGAGATGAGATAGAGGGCTCCTGGGGATTGAGGTATCTATAGAGAATAAGTCTCTTTCCTATCTATTACCCATGTCGAAGATGATTCTCCCCTATATTCATAAGGTCGAAGATGCTTCTCCCCTATTTGGTCTTTGCAGAGTATACCCCAATTGGCGCATACCCTCAAGTAAGGCTTGTTAGGAATGACACTCCCTCGTTTGGCCAATGCATTGAGAGTGTACTTTGGATGTACAAAAAATTCAATTATGATGTAGGTTTTCCACCCCATAACTCATGAGAGTTATTTATTGGAAGATTAGTAGGCAACAAGATTTTGTTGACGGGTTCTCTCGTTTTGTGATTACGGGTTGAGAATGAGCTTCCCGATGAGATTCCGGGGTTGGAGATGTGCTCCCCTGTATGATGAATTATCATATTACAAGGTATGGGTGGAAGCATTCACTCCCTCGATTCTTCCTTCTTATATATTCAATAAAGTTTCAACAGATGGAGTTGAGCCATGTTGACACCATGATGTAAATATCTACAGGTATAAATTACAAAGTGGAATTCTTCCTAGTTGAGAGGGAGTGTTACATTTTGAAACTAGATTAAAATTCCACTTTGGACAACTCAGATGGTTAATATTATGATTTAATCATATTCCTATTTTGGAGAGGACAAAAATCAACCTAGAGATTGCCCTAATCGGTTAAGAAAAAGTTAACTTATGAATTATTTTATTTATTTATGGGTCGGGCTTAACACATGTGGATTTGGTCAAAGCCCCAATCGGTTCCTCACAAAGCTATAAATAGAAATGAACTCAAGATTATTATCACTCATTTGCTCATGAAATTTTCATCTTGTACTTTTTTCCTTGGGTAATTTTTCTATTTTTAGCTTGCATAGATTCATTGGGAGAAGTTCGCGCAAGGGTTTCAGATCGCAGCTGAGAGGCTCTCTCTGATATGTGTCTGCTGATCCAGGTCTACGGTCATAGTACTAAGCCTTTGGGGCCAAGGCCATGGCAAACCATGTTAAGGACATGGATAAGTTGTTATAGCCACGGGAAGACAATGTTCAAGTCAGGGCTAGGGTTTTTGGGTCAGATCAGGCCGATCTAGACTTGGGTCGCAAACTTAGAGTGTTTAGGTGATCGAGGCCATTTCTACTATAGCTAGGGGCTCACTATGTTAAGGTCGCGACTAAGTGTTTTTTAGGTATGATCTCTGTTGGATCACACTTAGTTTCTTGTGGAGTGCCTTCATTCATCTGTCTCTTAGACACAGTCACTTCAGATGAGTCTTCAACAACATCTTGGATTCATATTTAGGACTTGGAAGCTAAGATAACTTGGTTTTGGTGATCCATTAGATCCATGCTATTCATATTATAAATCTACATATATGTATATCATATCTATTTTTTTCCATTGTATATATGTATTAAGATCATTGTAATCTCCACTGAAAACTTTATAAGAAATGTAAATAACCATAATTTGTAACTGAATATATAACAATGCATGCAATGAAAAAGAAGTAATTTTTGCTAAAGTAATTGGCACAACATAGAACAATATGAAAAATTAATAAAAACCCAATTGGAACTGATCTTGAATGTTTAAGTTGTTGAACACCATGCATCCTAGATATAGGTATTACATTAGCACACGATGTGTCCATCTCTAGTGTTATGGTCCCTATCCATTTTTACAAACTCATTGGCTAGATGAGAGGTACTTTCCATGAGACCCAGACTACATGGGTGGGATGTATGCTAGGGAACCCATAGGAGAAGGTGAGCCACTCATATTTTTCATATGATATAGGATAAGGTGATCCACTCATCCTATGCATATATCATCAAATGTAGGGGAAGGTGAACCACTCACCCTACCCACATGTGTCATCAATTGTAGGGGAAGGTGAACCACTCACCATACACACATTTCAACCATCATGGGGTATCAGAGGGGAAGGGGGACCACTCACCCTGGAAATAGCACACTAATTGGGGAAGGTGAACCACTCACCCTATGGTGGCGCATAGTTACAAGAAGTATGCGAGGCCCCCAGGAGCTCTCAGAGCTCAATGTCCAACTTAAGCAAGACCCTCATGGGAGGATCCTTCAAAAACTCTAAGTTTCTCTAGGAAGGCTATGAATTTGACCTTCCCCAAGGGCTTTGTGATGATATCATCAATATTTTCATCATTCCTGATGTGTTGGAGCCTTATTGCTCCCTATTGTACCATATCCCAGATAAAGTGGTACTTGATGTCAATATTCTTGGAGCAGTCGTGGAACACATGATTATCTGAAAGGAAAATCCCACTTTGGTTGTCACAATAGATAATGGTGGTATATAACACATTCTCAAATAACTCACTAAATAGATTCCTTAACTAGACACTATCACATTAAGCCATACTAGTAGAAATATATTCAGCCTCGACGATGCTTAAAGAAACCTATTTGTGCTTCCTACTCATCTATGAAATTGAAGAAGACCCCAATGAGAAGCAACATCCTAATGTTCCCTTTCTATCTATCACATTTCCAACCCAATCAATGTAAAAATATCCATGAAGCATCACATTCTTGACATTTTATCTCATTCCATAGTTGACTGCGCCACAAAGATATCTCAAGAGATTCTTAGTATCAATCCAATGTATTATATGAGGCTCAACCATAAATTGACTCAAATTATTCACAATGAAGCATATTTTTGGTCGAGAGTTTAACAAGAACATTAGGGCCCTCACAAGTTTTCTATACTTGGAACGATTTTCCAATTCGGGCCCAACAACGCTCCCACATAGCTTCTTGAAGTTGAGTTCCATCAAAGTAGACACAAAATTTCATTCAACCATCCCACATCTATTCATACGTCCAGGCCTAAGAAGTAATGGATCAATACTAGGTCCTTAATCTCAAACTCGAAAGTCAACTCCCTATTGCATTGATAAATGAGAGGGTTCACACCTGTTAGAAAGGGATCATCAACATAAAGGACCAAAATTAGAGGCATGTCATTTTCAGCCATGAAGTATAGGTTAGGATCAACATAGCTCCTTTTAAATCCCAACTTCATGATACAATTTTCAATCCTCTCATACCAAGCCCTAGGGGCTTCATTCAACCCGTACTGAGCTTCCTTAAAACTACATATATGTGTCCTTCGATCTTGAACCTCAAACCCTTGAGGTCATTCCAAGTAGACTTAATCCTTAAGAGAGACATGTAAGAAAGTAGTTTTAATGTCCATTTAATATAGGCTCCATCCCTGATTGGCAGTGAGAGAAATAATGTATCAAATAGTGGTATATCGAGCTACCGATGCAAATATATGATCATAGTACATTCCTTTCTTTCAATAGAAGAAATGAGAAACGAATATGGCCTTATATTTTTCGTCTTCCCCATCAACTCCATGTTTAATTTTTTAAATCTATTTATATGTGACGACAGAATCGTCCTTGGGTCTATGCACCACATCCCAATCATTATTCATGATTGATTCATACTCCTCATTCATTGCATCTTTCCAAACCTAGTGTTTTACGACTTCTTCAAACATGAAAGTTTAAACTTGAACAATAGTACTCATAGCATCTAAAGAACCTTGATATATGTCTGGATTCTTACTTTCACAAAATTTATTTCTTGAAGAAATATGTCTTTCAACATCTTCGAGAGTATCTTTGAGCCATAGTGGACATTTCTTTGAGGTAGAGGTATCACTAGGAGGTGGATCAATAAAATTCATCAGGCCTTCAACATCGGGCATAGTCTCATCTATCGGAGGTTCAACCTATTTTTCAGCATCATCATCATCCTTCCTTGGGATAGGGAGATCTTTGGCTTTCCCAAGGGTAGTATATTCATCAATGGTGACATCAAAACTTACTTCCACATCTCTTTGACCAAGGAAAAAGATTATATATGCCTTTGAATTTTCACTGTAGCCAACAAATATTCCTTTCCTTCGAGAAGCTTCCAACTTGTTTATTTTCTCTTTAGACACATGAAAATATACTCGACAATCAAATATCATAAAATGGGAAATATCAGATTTATTACTAGTGAAGACTTCGTTGGGTGCCTTGAAATCGAATGCTTGATGAGGGCCCATATTTTGAACATATATGATAGTGTTGGCAACTTCTCCCCACATGCATTTTGGTAAACCTTATTCATGGAGCATAGCATGTGTGGCTTCCATGATTTTTCGATTCTTCCTTTCAGTGAATCCATTCTGCTTAGGAGCGTATGGAGAAATTGTCTCCCTCTTAATTCCATCCTCTCTACAAAATTCATTGAACTCATTTTGTTCATATTTAGTTCCATTGTCAGTCCTCAATATCTTGATCTTCTTCGCCACCAATGATTTGAAAGAATGGAACCATTGGAACACTTCATCCTTCCTCTTCAAGAAATAGATCCATGTTTTTTGTGAGAAGTGATCAACAAAGGTTGCATAATATGTGTATCCTCCCAATGAGGTTACACACATGAAACTAGATAGGTCGAAATGGAACAATTGAAGAATATCAGTTTTTTGGCTATCACTATAAGGGAGTGGTCCCTTTATATTTTTTCCATCTACGCAACAATGAAAAAGTCCTTCATAGTTCATATTAAATTCGGTCATCCTTGTGACCATATTCCTTACCCTAGGTAAGGCTTTGTAATGTAAGTGGGCAAATCGCTGGTGCCATAGCTCAGATTGAAGAGAGGTATCGCTTTCCAAAAATCCTAAAGGAATTCCGCCAACTTGATAGTGTCCACCAATCCTTAATCAAAATGTAAATACATCTTTAGGGTTTCTTTTCCAAATACTTACCTTTGAATTAATAAATGCTACCTTGAAGCCTTTATCTTCCATAACAGAAATAAACACCCACTACAAGGAAAAGACCCTCTAGTGGATGTTTTTGAGGAAACCATTATAAAAATAGCCCATATATCTGTTTGTAGTGGAGGTATCTAGAGGAGTTTGGAAGGTGGAGGTTTTTGCGGATGTTTTGTTTTTCAGTGTGTTTCTCATCATAAACCGCACCAATGCATTTTACGCAAAACACACCCGTGCGTACTAAAAATTGGCACATCAAGACATCGTGCTCTCCATACAAACCCTCATGGTGCATCTAAGTACTCTATCACACCGGTGCTCTACGTATAAACAAGCCCAGTGCATCTCTGTAATCTAGCGCACTGTAACGACGTGTGGTGTACCATTGAAATATCGCCCAATGTGTCTCAAAAAATTGTGCACCGAAACAGGGTTGAAAAAAATTACCGGCCATAAAAATTTAATTTTTACTTCTTTAGTGCTCCAGACCTCTCAAGCACTGGTTTGAGTTGGTCTTCTGTGAGGCACCCTGCCATTAGTGCTCCCATTGCATGCATTGCTGGCATCCATTACCCACTCTGTGGAGTTCAAATTTTCAAAAACAGTGGCAAATTTGGTTTCTTCAAATCCTCAAAAAATATGCCTCCTCGACACGCAAATATACATGTAATATACTTGTTTCTCAATAAATAAACCTTTTAGCATATTAAAATTTGAAAATATCTTAAAATTAACTATTAAAAAAAAAAAAATTCTGCATGGTGCGTTCGAGTAGTTCGACTCACACTATTTGCTGTGCTGCCTATAAATTTATAGGCCGCACCGCGAAGAGTATTAACGAAAACCGCACCGAGTTCGAGTGTGGTATCGAAAAAACAGGCACTGTAACTAATTTAAAAAATAACAAGGTGGTGTGGCCATTTAAACGACCACACTGGTGAATATGTAAGTTTCGGGAGGGCGGTGCGTTGACCGAAATAACTGCCCCGGGGCAGTTAGTTAGGTCAGGTCACCACCCAACTGATAGCATTACATAGTAAATGGTGTGGCCATTTAAAATACCACACCATTTCCCATGTACTATTTTTGGGCGGTACGTTGACCAAACTATCTGCCCCCGAGGCATATAGTTAGGTCATCGCACCGCCCGCCCAACAACATTACATGGTCAATGGTGCGGTCATTTACAAGACCACACCGTTGGCCATGTAATATTTTTGGGCAGTGTGTTGACCAAAATATCTGACCCGCAGTGAATAGTTTTGTCAATGGACCCCAGAAAAAAATTCCCTTCTTTGGTGGTGCACAAAAATTTTCCATGCACACTGAGCATGGTGCGCGATAAAAAAGTATGTACCGGTACTGGTGGGTGACTGTTTTTTTGGGTGCACCAATTGTTTTTTTTCCATATATATATATATATATATAAATACATTTTCTATTTAATAAAAAAAATGATTTAATATGTGTTGAACAACTAATCGTCTATGGGTAGGTGTGGAAGGCGAAGAGTCACAAAGGAGTCCAAGTGACCTTGGAAGATGAATCGAAGAGTCACACCAATGTATTATAAATGTACATCTATGGCGAATAATATATACAACGAATGCCTATCTTTCTATTTCTGTGTTTTATCTTCTCATACACCATGTGTGTGTTTAACATGGTATTGGAGCTGATACGTTCATAACCAGCTCAATCTTGTGTGAGCCATTTGTTTTTGTGGCCTGTGTAAACCTGCAAAAATCCTGTGCATTTTTGCAACATTCAGAAATAATTTTTTTATGACATTTAGAAATTATTTTGTTGGGCTCATTTAGAAGTCTGCAATTTTTCTCACTGCTCCCTGCTGCATTCAGTTTGTACTTCTCTTGGCACTTTGTTTACTACTCATTCCATTCAGCATTCTGGAAAATTCAAAGTATTTGTTTACAACAAATTCTGCAATTTCTGCCTACTTTTATTTCTGCACATTACTGTGCAATCTTTTCCATTTCTCATTAGAGTTAAAATTCTTTGGCATTTGGTGTTTAAATATATATATATATATATATATATATATATATATTTTACTGTTTATTCCCTCACACAGTCGCTCTCATCCCTCACGGCCCTCGGCAGTGCATCACACCTACACTCGTTCCCACACGCTGTCCCCTCACAGCAACTCTACCCATCCTCCCTCGCTCGGGCCCTCAATCCCAACCTGCCCCCTCACCCTCAGCCCTCACTCCCCACACGCCCCCTCACCTCACTCCCACGGCCCTCGACTCTTGGCCCTCGGCCCTCCCCCATCTGCCCTCACTGTTCACCCAACCCCCATCCCTTCTCACGACCCCTACCCCCTTACTCCTCCCTGCTCACGCATGCTCACTCCCTAGCTCACACCCAACCTCACCCCTCCCCCTTACAACTCCTCGGCCCTCGGCCTTCCCACGGCCCCCACTTCCAACCCTGCTCCTGCCCCTCCCCTCGCCTCGGCCTGTGCACCGATCTCCTCTCCGCCTCTCGGATCTCCTCACAGACCCACACCCCTCTCTCCGCAGCCCTCCCTTCTCACGACGATGTTCATGGCCCTCCCCCCTCCCCCTCACCTGCTGCCCTCCCCCTCACAGCCCTCCCATCCCACCTGCACTCGTCCTCCCCCTCATAGTCCATCCCTCCCATCCTCTCACGATCCACACACCCTCAATGTTGAGCCTCCCTCTCTCCTAAAATTCTTATTCTTGTGGCATGCCTCAGAAAAAATGAATGAATAAGAATCCTATAATTCATATCCTCAATTCTGACAAGTAGGTTGTGCGTTTCCTTTTTTATATCCTCTGCCTTTTATTTTTTATCTTTTTTACAGTTTGACCCTTCCACAGAAAATACGTTCCTAGTATATATCTTCCCCAGTAATCACCTCTCCTAGATAATACCTCTGTTTTTTCCCCCAATTTTGTTTTCCTATTAAAAAAAGAAAAAGAAAAAAAAAAGAAATAAAGAAAAGAAAGAAAAGAGAGAGAGAGGAGAAGGTATATGAATAAACAGATATATGGATTTTCTATATAGTGAAGAATGAAGTTTTTTCTGTATGTTTCTCTATTATGAAAACGTGACCAAGATGTGTGGCATGTATAGAAGGGTGAATCTCTGAAAGATATTGACAATGTGAAGGCAAATGCTGAAAATTGGTGGCATCATAAAACTTACTCATAGTTTTTGGAATTTTCCTTCGTCTTTATTGTGATTGCAATAGGAAAATTGATGAGTTCCCATAAATTATCGAGGCAGGATCTAGTTGAGAAATTGTTGAATACTTTTATGATGTGAGTCATTGTTGCTTGCTGGTCAGACGGACAAGTTTATACCTTGTGGTCCTCCATAATTTGAGTAGCAGAGTTTGTTCTTTGGGAATTCCATAATTGGAAGTTCAAAAAAAAAAAAGGGTCTTTGAAGTCATTTGTATTTTTTAAATTAAGTTGAATCACATTGTAAATGGGTGAATTATTGTAAAATCGATGATGCATTAGAGTTGTTGCATAACCTCATTCCTTCCACTATTCATGATATGGTAAAAATGAGAAAGAGCGCTCTTTTTAATGTTCAAACTTGCTTGCAAGATGCACAAGACAAGATTGAGTTTTTGCAGTTGGAGTCTCAGCTTCAGCAAAAGAGTCATCATTCTGAAACTATTTCTGTTCAGAAAATTGAGGACTCTCATCAGTAGAAAGAATATAAAGTTGTTGTTGATTCACACTCAGTTCCTTGTACAAGAGTAGATTTACATGCAGATGCAGCAACTCAGTCTGCACTTCCCAAGCCCATCATCAGACTTTGGGAATAGCTTGTTCACAACAGGCACATAACAAGTCTTGGATATGACAAGGAGTTGTCCTTTCATATTCTAGACTATTCCAAGCCCATCAAATTTCAGAGTGCCGGATTCCTTTATGACAGTTCACATTCAACTGTTCCAGATCCTTCTCCTCCTCCACAACAACAACAACAACAAATTGTAAAATGCCAACACTGTGATCGAGTTGGCCATATGAAATATCACTATTTCGATCTTCACCCATGTAAGCACTGTGGTCAGCACACCCATTCTTCACAGAGATGCTTCAGAAACAAGCCTCCTGCAAGAACAAATATTCATCTTGGATGGATCGATTCTTGGCAATGGGCATCAACAACCAAGAAGATGTTTAAGTCACATGTCAGAACTTGTTCTAGAATATTGAACAAACTTGTAGTTGAGTTTTCGCCATCATCTCACCTTGTACCTGATAGGGGGGAAAATGGTGGTCATCTACAAGTTTCGACAATACATAAAGCAAGCCTGAGCCATAATATCTCATTCCATATTCAGAGTTATAGCCAGAGACACAACAGTTCAAGCGAGCCTAAACCACAATTCGTCATTCTAGATTTAGATTTGTTGCCAGAGACACAGCAGTTCAAGCGAACGTTAGCCACAACCTGTCGTTCCAGATTCAAAGTTGTAGCCAGAGATATGGATGCCCATGAGCATTCCTTTGGTTGATGGACAACCTTAAACCATCTATGTGAGGTTGATATCGTTCCTCTTTTAGAACACTTCCTCTAGAAGAAGACTTCAGCTTCTTGCTAGTTTTGGTTGAGTTCCAGGAAATGCATCAAGAATTCT
This sequence comes from Pinus albicaulis, assembly GCA_034641835.2. Lineage (NCBI taxonomy): Eukaryota > Viridiplantae > Streptophyta > Pinopsida > Pinales > Pinaceae > Pinus > Pinus albicaulis. The sequence continues at coordinate 280,566,158 of CM076575.1, forward strand.
AGTGTTGCTAGTCATCCTTAAACCATCATAGGTTGTAGAGTTCCCTTATTTTAGGTTGAAGGTCTCCCTCTTCAAATATGAAGCACACTTCCTCTAGCAGAAGCCCTCAGCTTCTTGTCAGTTTTGGAAGAGTTTTGGGAACTGCAATAAGCGTTGCATTCCAGTGTTGGTGGTCATCCTTAAACCACCTCTTTATGCCAACATTTAAGAGAGTTGATTCAACCTAAGTGCTGCCATGCATACTTTGAAGATTTGTATTACAACTCTCTTCTTGGACTCACACATACCCCTTTGGATTAAGGGGGGGAATGTTGAACACCTAATCCTCTATGGGTAGATGTGGAAAGCGAAGTGTCACAAAGGAGTTCAAGTGACCTTGGAAGATGAAATCCAAGAGTCACACCATTGTATTATAAATGTACATCTATGGTGAATAATATATACAATGAATGCCTATCTTTCTATTTGTGTGTTTTATCTTCTCATACACCATGTGTGTGTTTAAAAATATGTGAAACATTCAACGATGTCGACAAAGAGAATAAAGGGAACAAAAAGAACATATGGAGGACCGTTATAAAGTGATTCATATGTGGGAGGCACGAGAGAGGGAGAGAATTTTGTAGCCTCGACCTATTATGTCAACCACCCAGTAGCTCTTAAGTGAGGTATGCCTACTCACGTTCTATGAGGAGGTTACATCCCTAAAGGGACATAGTGGGTTATTCAGATAGCAGATGTTCAGCTTGGATGCCCACCGATAAGCTTTCCTAGTCGGTCCTAGCCAGTGGTTCACGCCCACTGATGAGGACATATATTTTATTACTGGCCTATCTAGGAGAGGGCAGGATTTTTCCCAGTTCCCAGATGTCCCCATCGGCTATGCAGCAGGGATTCAGTTGGCGTACTCCCAAAGATACATTAGGGATGATATAGTTTCTCCTAAAAAGTTTTAGGTGTTTGGTGCGGAGGAGGTGAGGTGCTTCTCACTACTGCTGACGACCATTTCACACTATACCAGTGATGAGCAACACATTAATTTCCCGCTTTTATTTTATGACGACTCTATATTCTAGGTGCCATGACTTGTGAGATGGTTTGTGATTTTTTTGTGATACTTTTATAAAACATTAGATAGATGTCATTCTCAGGCACATGGGAGGTTGACCTTCCCTTTTGCTTCATAGTTATTTCATTTATTTTTTGAGAGGCTTCAACAGACAAGGCCTACTTTTGTTTGGCATCCTCGTAGGCCCATGCTGCACGTATGGATGCAAATGTGGGGCCAGATGATGCCCAAGAGGGGCCAGTCTGACTTTCCCGATAGGATATCTATTGATGCACTAGAGTTGCTAGCCAATGCTGATGATCACCTGTTCATTTTGGCGCCATGTCCATATGCCGCTTTGGATTAGCGAGGGTGTACGAACATCCTCCTCATATAGGATGAACCACCAGATGTGAGAGCTAATGTTAGTGTTTTATTTAAATTAATATAGTTTTATTTTATTGTCTTAATTAATTAATTAGAATTATGAAATTTATTCTAACACGTTCTTTAACTTGTTTTATTAAATTATTTAATGAAATTGTATAATTATTTTTGTGTACTATATATTTTCTATTGGTAAATTCGTTGGGGACATGATTCCACCCCCACTGAATGATCCAGGTGTAGATGTTGATGAGGAGATGGCAGAGGCGGAGGATTAGGGTGAAAAATCTGATCCTGATCAGGTGCAGATACCCGCGGGGGTGCGGCGTAGGCCGGACACCCAATTCATGATGGAGTTGGGGGACCAAATTTTTTGACTCCTAGTTTATGAGGGAGTCTGCCTGACTACAATTAGAGAGATCTAGGTTGATCGTAGGCTTACATAGCTCTGGAGAGGAATGCTTCGTGATCTGATGACCCTCATGCATTATATTGATGGAGGTTCTAGAGAATTCACGCGAGCTAGGAGGGGTAGGCATCGTGGATATGCATGAAAGAACAACTCATCTGATGATCATGATCATGAGGAGAGTGATCATCATTCTAGTACTCCACCTCCTCCTCCTTCACTTAGCGTCAGAGATCATGAGCATCCAACATCCAGTCTTGATCAATAGGCATCTTTTGAGAAGTCTACACCATCTCAATAGATACCTATTCCTAAGTAGACACAATTATCGACTGAGCTGGCATAGATCTTGAGGAGGCAGATCGATCTGAGTAGGCCGCACCATCCACTGAGCAGGTTGCACCATTGACGACTCATCAACATGCAGTTCCTGAGTAGACTGCACAATTGAATGATAAACATGCACCTCTGAAGCAGGCACATAATCTATCTGAGCATGAGGTTGCACCATCGACTGAGAAGATGTTGAATAGTACAAGTATTGATGTAGTACTGGCCAAATATTTGACATTTATGTGCAATTATATTACAATTGTATATTTTTGACATTGTATATATATATATATATATATATATATGTTTCATGTATTTTATGTTCATGTTGATGTACTTAATTTACATGTTGATGTTCATGATGATGTGTATATTGTTAGGTCATGTTAGATATGTTTATTTAATGTGTTTGCAAATAGATATGTATGTGATAGCAATTATTCGACATGATATGTATATTTGATGTTTGTGTTGTGATGATGTTATACAATGCTTGTGTTTTGTTAGATGATCATGATCACGATCATTAGATGATGTTAGCGAATTTGAGTGTGTTTTAGAATGTGACGTTTGTATGATGGTTACCATGATCATGATGTTTATTTTTAATATTAAATCATGATATTTCTTAAATATTAGGTTGTGATAGTAATTGAAATTTTAATTTTAAATGTATGTAAAATTGTAATATTTGTAATTGTAATTTTTGATTGTATTTGTATGTAAAATATTTGTAAAATTGTAATTGTAATTATACATAATTGTGTTGTTAAATTGTAAAATTGTAATTGTAATTGTATGTATTGTCATCATTCAATTTTATTAAAATTGTAAAATTTGTAAAATTTTAAAAATGTAATTGTAATTGTATGCATCGTGATTGTAATTGTAATTGTATGTAAAATTGTAAAATTGTAATTATAATTGTAATTATATATGAAATTGTAAAATTGTAATTGTAATTGTAATTATATATGAAATTGTAAAATTCTAATTGTAATTTTAATTTTAATTCTATGTAAAATATATGTAAAATTGTAATTGTAATCGTAATTATATTGTGAAATGAATATAATTTTAATTGTATGTAAAATTGTAATTGTATTGTGAAATTGTAAAATTGTAATTGTAATTGTATATATTGTCATCATTCAATTTTATTAAAATTTGTAAATTTGTAAAATTGTAAATTAATTGTCACTTTTGAACCATAACTACCGTAAGTAAAATATATACCCTACATACTGTTAAATTACCATAATTGTAAATTTTTAAATTTGTAAATTTGTATGAATATAAATAATTGTAAAATAATAAATCTAGAATTATATGATTTTTTGTAACATAATAAAATTTAAAAAATAATGCAAAAAAATTCATGTTTAGAATTATCATTATTTTATTATGACCTTACATACCAAAAATAACAATATACATTTTGAAGATATCATTCACACACATTTGAAGCAATCAAGTAGTTGTATTATTTTAGGAATTGACATAAAAGAAGAACTTGATACAGTGTGCCATTGTTTTCGAGATCAACATAATTTCAAATTATCAAGTGAAAATATTTTAACATTAACACAATGCAAACCAATTAATTCAAAATACATATTATAATGTTTCGAAAGAAAGAGTCTTAGTTATAAGGTTAAGTCCTATTCCTTATAAAAACCCCTCTTAAAAAGTATAAATGATGAAATGACACATGTACCATATCACTCTCGGTTATCATGATCACCCTCATGATTATCTTCCAGCTCGCTTGGCATGATAAGACTATTTTTCTCAAAAAGTGTTGTGATCTAGGGCCATGTCTCAATACGAACCAACAATCCCTATCTAACACATGATCTGGGTAAAAAAACACCTGGTTGCAGTGTTTGGGGAAAACATAGGGCTCCTTAGCTTCATCCCACATCTTTCTATAGTTGATACATATCAGCCTACTATCGCAATATTCCTTTACATTATTCCGATCAAAGGTGTGCCACCACTTTCACCTAAAAATAATACATTGGAAAGAAGATAAATCCACTTCAATGATCTCTTGTATCTTTCTGATAAAACCTAACATCCCTTGTACTAGGTTTTGATCATGGCTTGTATCTTTTTGACGTAACCTAACATCCCTTGTACTAGGTTTTGATCGAGGTGGCTAGCTCGACTAGATTGATCGAACTCGACTTCCACTCCACAGTCTTGTGTCATGTGTCCATCCTCGGCATTTTATGTGCGAAAATGTTGTCCATATGCCCACATAGATGGGAACAAATTTACCTATAAAAGTTAAAAAACCATAGTGTCACGTGTCTTATAATAACCCAAATGTTAAAATATGAAATATAGATGTTACATTTCAAAGGTGCATTATTAAGTTTAAAATGTACATAAACAGATTATTACCAAGGGGGTGCACCCAATCCCTATGTTTAGCGCATCCTCTTCAACACGCGAGTAACGACCAGTTGCACTGTATTTCTCTCTGACTTGGTGAACCACCCAAATATTGGGGCATATAATTGGCATATTTTCTCGTATATTATTGGGATAAGGAACAATTTTACCATTAAAATTATGAATTCTTTCCTGTCACTATCCCATTTAATCCTCTTTTGTTCGTACAATGCAACACACAGTTGTGTCACTTCGGAATTGTAAAGAACGGATTTATTGATTGCCTCAATTTCTGTATTCGTTGATGAAATCAAGCCGAACTATAGTACATATGAGATCAAAAAATACATTATATCAAATTTCAACATGAATATTTACTTTGTGTAAATTCGAAAAATTATAAGTTGCTTACTCTTTATCAAGCACATTTTCCCATTCATTTGGAGAAGGTCCCCTTCTCTTTTGTTTTCATCACTTTCATCATCCCAGATCATCGCACCTGGTCTTTTGTCAATTTTCTTGATGTACTCACTGGAATAATAGAAAAAGTCATATGATATTTACCCCTCTACCATAGACCCCTAATGTTTTTCCCTTTGTCGAACAAAACCTTTCAATTTCTTCATGTACCTCTCTAAGAAGAAAATTCAATGACAAGAAACTACCCCAACTATTTCAACCTCATCTACTAGCTCGATTTGAAGATGGACCTGCAAGTCCATAAAACTCGTCGGTAGTTCCTTCTAAAACATACAAACAATCTCAATTATCTCTGGATGCCACCATGGAATTCTAGCCACATGAATCTCCTTTGACGTGATCCAACGTAAAAATGTAGATAATTTAGATATGACATGCCCTAGGTCTTGGGGGAAGTCACGTTTCACACACCCACACACAAACTAAGGATAATGACACTACAAAGTTATAAACACATGTGGTAATATACAAAATTAGTTATGTTTTATGATCCCTGCAAGGGATAAAAATTATTAATATAACAAACAATAAAATAATGTTTTTGACATTATACGTACTCTTAGAAGATTCAAATGGTCATGTGATTTCAACCCCGACAAAAGGTCATCCATGGTGAAGCAGTGTCGTAGTGAAGACCCATATGAAGTTGGCACCCTCACACCCTTTATAACTTCCTTTGCCAAAAAAATATCATCTTTTTTTAAAATCCATGGGACATCACCTTCTTTGAAATACCAATCTGAGGGAACAACTGCCTCTCATCCTATACTTTCTAATCATCTTGGCCAATGTTTCTTTTTATTTTTTCAAGTAATAATATCTTTCCTAACAACCAATGTGTCACTTTGTTTGGATGATAGGTGCCTACATAAAGAATATGAAATATTTTTAAATATATGCATGGAATATAATAAGTCCGTAATTGTAAGATTATCCCAATATGGGAGGTTAATATCAAGGAAAATATTAAGGATGGAAATTTATTTTAAAGTTTAGAAACCTTGGAAAATCTCACTAGTACATAATATGCAATTTAAAAATGTTTGGCAATGTTTTTGGAAAACTATTCAAATGTCTAATAATTTTATATAGTCTCTATATAAAATTTTGGTGATTTTTGAGGTAAAATAAATTGATACTATAAAATTTGGGTGAATAATTTTTAGAAAAAAATGGAAACTAACAAATCTTTTTTTTGGAAAAGGCATGGAAAATTAGCCCACTTGTGAATATCAGCCCCTAAAATTTTCCATGGAGGTTATCAAAGATATATTTCCTTCTCACCCCAATGGGAAATTTCCCAACATAGGTGTCGAAGAATTATATATCAATGAACGTAGGATCCCCATTTGAATCAAACATTTCTATGAACTCATTCTCCTTCTCTCTCTCATATGCTCTAAGCCATTCAACTGGTGTCGTTATTGGAGGCCTTTGGGTTCTCTCTCGTTTACCATTTAAAGCAGATGTTGCTCTTTTGTAAGGGTGTTCTTATAGGAGGAATGCCCTGGAGTAGTCATACATTGGCTTTCGTAGGTCGTTGGACCATCTAACTTTCAAAGAAGTTCCACAACATTTATATCCATAATACCCTTTTGTTACAATACCGACGAAATTATGGCATACAATATGCATGAAACATTAAAGAATATCATGAAGATCATAACAAGTACAACGAATTAAATAAATAATATGTGAAATAATATTGTTGTGTATATAAACAAATCAATAAATATGTAATTTACCAGAGCAAACTTCTAAGCCTGGATAATCCTGTGTCATGTAAGCACATATGCCATACAATGTAAAAATCCTCTCTGCTGCGATGGGTCTTAATAGATCATATACATTTAACCCATCCCATAATTCCTTCAATTCATCTACTAGTGGTTGTAAATATACATCCATATTCTTCACTTTTCTTCTACCAGGGAATATGAGAACCAACATAAGATGTTCATTCTTCACATATAACCATGGGGGGATATTGTTATTGATCACTACTGTTACACCAATTTTTGGTAATCTAACCTATTATTATTAAATGGACCTAAGTACACCATGTATGACCAATTTTACCCTAAGTAAAATTGCTTTCACTATGAAAAATAACTTAGTAAACCACCTTTATTAAGTTGTTTATGGTCTAAATAGGAAACCCCATGAGGAGATATTAAATAAATATACATTTGTTTGATTTTAATCAAGTAATAATTAGTTAAACAACAACTTAATTAATATTCATGGTTATATTTAACCCAGAACAGGAAAATTAATTAGATAAATCATTATTTATCTTGTTATTTTCTAGGAATAATTATTTAAACCATATTTAAATAATATTCCTTGTTAAATATGACTAAATCATTTATAAATAATTAAATAAATCATTATTTATTTGATTATTACTCAACCAAATCCTTAAAATAATAAATAAATCATTTATTTATTTATTATTTACAAATAAAGGGATTTGACCCAAGTCAAATTGTTTTTCCCTCCAACAAATATAATAAAATATTCCATAAAAGTTTGATCTTGATTTGGTTAATAATATTTTAATTATGCACCGATATTTAGACTAACTCAATATTTTGTTATAAATAGAAGGGTTTTTCCATTCATTCACTACCTTTTGTTGCCTAAAGATCACTCTGGATCTATACTTTTGGTCTAACTTTGATCCACCATCATTAACATATTTTGCTACCATTTTCTTGTGAGCTCCCTTTGAGTTCCATTTTCGTTTGGGTTTTCTACACCATCAAGAGAGAGGAATTTTAGATCTGAAGTGTTGAGGACTTACAATATCAACCCATCCCATTGAGGAGAACTGGTAACATCCTTCTATGTTTTCTTCCCAGGTACCATTAATACAAAATTCATTCAACATATTATTCTCTTGTCTATTGGATGCATGGAGTAAATCTTATTTTTATTTACTGCTTAATGTCTTTTAATGCATAGATCTAGATTTTTGCAGCATTTATCTTGATAACCTAATTGCAGATCTAAGGATATTAGCAACAATATTTGTTGTTAGGGTTGTTTGTTTTGCACAACTAAAGCGGTATTTTTTCGTACGCTTGCAATTAAGATTCATACAAACAAATACTACATGCTAAATAGAGTAGTTGGTGTTCTGGAGGGAATATGGGTTGACGCCATCCATGGCTATGTTGAGTCATAGAGTTCGTACTTCATCCTTGAATTTTTTGGGACATGTATCCTGTATATGCTTCATGGTTAATGAATTTGTTTGGATTCTCATAACTCCCAACTCACTTCTGTGTGAGGCATTCCATCCCTACAACATAGCTAATTATTTACAAAGAAAGAGCCTTTGAATCCTCAGGAGTATAGTCATGTGTCTCAATATCTTAAAAGTAGGACCAGATGATTTACCCTTCTTTTTTTATTTATGATACATGTCATGCCCACATTTCAGACATATATCTTTGTCTTAATATTTTCCTATATATAGAATACAATGATTTGGACATGCATGATATGAAATGTACTCAACACCCAACATTTTCATCAATTTCTTTATCTCTTTGCAGCTACCGGGTGAGACATTATCACTCGGAAGAACCTTATATTTGAATAACCTATAGTTGGTCATGTAAAATATTAAATGTACATTAATGCTGATATAATTATTAAAATTCATAAAATTTAACATTTTTAATGTTCATTGTGTGATTATATTTATCAAAATATAATGGAGGACTTGATGGTTAATTACCTCAAAATTTACGAGAAACGCGCATTTGACAAGTAATACTTTGCTTTCAAGTTGTGCAGTAGCATCGTTGTCCCTAACTAGGTAGACTTTGACTGACTTTGAGGTGCAAAGAGAGGGGTGATGGAAGAAAATTTAAGGCTTTCGAGAAAGGTATCAGTGATATGTGAACATCATCCACTAGTTGATTATCATTATGGAATGCATCTAACAACATTATCTCCATGGAAGTCATATCCCTTAAGTAATCATCCATACCGAGATTCATTTGATTGCCTCCATTTCTAGCTTGTGAAGAACTATTATTGTTGTAGTCATTCCTAATTGGTGAATCTGGACGTAGTGGGAATTGAATAGGTGGTTGATTCAACCATTCTTGGTATCATTCCTCTCTAATTTTTTCTCTTAATTCAACCTTCTCTCGATTTGATATTCTCACGGGGTGCAATGGAATTTGGTAGGTAGGTCACTCATCATCACTAGAATCCTAATAATTTCAAAAAATATATTTGAGAATGATTAGCACAAAAAATATGATATCAATTAGTAAGCACGTTTACAATGAATGATTAATTGGTTTGAAGTTCAAATAATTACATTAATATACCAAAAAATTATTATTACCATCATTGTCCCAGGATTGTGGCTAGAGGATGCAATTTTACAATTGGTAGGGTGAAGTGGCTGTCCATTTTCATCTACCAAATGCGCCTTGCGGTATGTTTCTCCTGATAAGAGCTTCCAACGTTTTTGAGCTGTTTGAATATTTTGTGCATCTGAACTTGATTCTGAATTTGCATGAACCTGCAAATTTGTATAAATTTATTTTATTTAGCTGATTGACATGGATAAAAAAATATATTCAATTATGTAATGAAAATATAAAGAAAATCTTAAGTAATTATGTCTGGAGATGGATAGGGAGAACTCTGCGATGGACTTTGAGAAATATTATGGAATGAGCTGGATTTTGAAGAATTTTCCATTTAATAGAATTATGAGTGTTTCTCCCTCCATTTGAGAAAAATTAACAATAAATTTTGGTTTCCATACCTAAATGTAATTTCAGTGCCTTAAAAATGGAATTTTTGTTATCGGTGTTAATGTACAGTGAATCACACCAATGTGTTTTGGTTACTGCGGACCAGTGCAGTTTTATTAACTGACACACTAGTGCGGTTAGTTAACAAATGGATCGAATATCTGGAAATAAGAAAGAACAACTTTATTTTTTTAAAGTGAAAAAAAAGCGGTAAATTGAAAAATGGGTGGTAAATTATTTTTGGAGATCTAATTTCATAAAAAGTTCTTTAAATAGTAAAAGCTATTCATTATTTCATTATTTTTGCAAAAATTTTTAGGGAGGGATTTGCACAAGAGACATACATGGAGCAAGGGAGCACGAGAGCATTGTGGAGCAGCAAAATACTTTCAAACAATAACACTATTCATAGAATCAAAATTTGAAACATCTCGTAATTCACACAAAAAACCTATAGTATAGTAAAATTGTTAAATTTTATTGTAATAATTGTTTTTTTACAGTTTTTGTTGGATTTAATACATGCATAGTAAAAAAAATTTAATTTTATTGTGAATTTAAAAAAAAAACAAAAAAATCAAAGAAATATGTTCTTACGTTAAACCCTTCCTTCTTCTTGTTTCTGTGACTTCACAATTAGGGCTTTTCATTTTAGATTTATAGGGTTTGTATTGTTATATATATAGGCGTATGAAATATAACCCACGAGACCACTTGTAGAGTCAGATCCCAATCCATGTCGGCCCTTGCATGAATTTTTAAAAAATATATATATTTTAATCGATGCACCCTTTTCTAAAATAGTGCCCCAGTGCGCTATTGTAGTATAGTGCACTGGGGACATACTGAAAAAAAAAAAAAGAAAAAAAAAAGAAAAAAAAAGGAAAAAAAAAGAAAAAAAAACATTGTTTGATAAATTATTGTTTTTTTTATTAATTTTTGTTTTTGTTAATTGGTGCACTGGTTAACATGTAACACACCAGGTCTCCTTGTTGACAAAGGGCACCGTACGATGTTTCTACTATATTGGCGATGCATTTATAAGAACCTATCGCACCACCCTTGGTGCGTACTTTTTGAAGGGCGCTCCATTTTATTGAGTTTTTTTAATTGAAAAGTATGTGATTTATTTATAAAATATATTAATGATTGGTATGGTATAGGTTTCAAATTGATAAAGAATGGCTGACAAGAGTTCAAGTAACAAAAATACCAATAGTACATCGAGAAAAGAAAAAAATGGAAAGTTATTTGTAAATTCTTTACAAAAAGTATTATTTTTGAACTATATGTAAGTTTAAATAATATGTATTGTTTACTATGTATCATGCAGAGCCACAAAATGATGAAGCTCGATAAGATTATTTATGATCTAAGACCAGAAGGGTGTAAAAGCTTGATGGAAAAATTGTAGAAGGATGAATCATGTGAATGAAAAAATACTATCAATCCAATATGAGTTTATTTTTTTAATTTTCATTAATAATATACTTAAAAATATTAGATAACATGTTTCAAAAAATATATTAATTCACATATGTTTAATGTTCTACAGGGTCCAACAACGAAGAAAAGGAATGTTGTTCTAAGAAAAGAAAAAAAATAGAACATGCAAATGAAAATGAATTGCTCCTTAGATCATATGGAGTGGTGTTGGAGGTTAATGAAAGGGGAAATGTTTTTTACAAAACTTTGAGGGATCTAGTTAAACGAATGTATAGATGTTCTTTCAACTTATAATACAAAAATCAATCCAATGATTCTAGGAAACAAATTTTATTTAAATTACAGGATGAGTTTCCAGAGAATTGGTCAATGAGACATGTCAGAATTTTAATACCAAAAAAGTACAACCACACAAAAGAAAGAATGAAAAAGTAATATTCCTTTAAATTTTTTTCTAGAATTATATGTATATATTACTAGAAAGCAATCATTTATAAATATCACTTTTGTTATAGTTACTTTTCATATATCAATAAAAAAAATTAAATAGTTTATTGTCATGTTACATTTTCATGAAGATTATGAAAATTTCAAAGGATCAACGAGCTGGTATCAGAAATATGCCAGTAGGAATGTCAAAAAAGGTGTACAAGAATATGGTCAAAGAAATGGACATAGTTGCATCTCACGATGAGCCATATCAACAAAAATGTGCTTCAAATGTAATGTGTAATCATTGAATTTTTGTATTAGGTACAATAAATAAACAGTTTAGCATTAAATATTAATTTTCAAGTATTTTCTTGCAGAAAAGAAACGAAAATGGAACCCATTCAACACATAAAATAAGACGTCAAGGAAGAAAAGGGTTGATATCGATGTTTGTGAGTATTTGTTACTTCCTTATAACAACTTAACTAGATTTAATTTTTGTATATTTTAAGTTTTTTTACAACAATAATCATTGAATGTCTTCAAACATGTGCTAACATGCAAAAAAGAACCATCAGAAGAATTGATTGACGTTGGGTTAAATATGGGTTGTCAGTATATGTTGGCATATCAGAAATTAATTGTGGAATTTGTAAGCATATATCTTGTTTTACTTTGCTCCATCTATAAAAAATAAACCAAAAAAATATTTTTGAGCCGAAAGGCTCATTCTAGAATCCAATATGAGGGAGATGTTAAGTATGTCACGTCCTCAACAAATAATAAAAATAATTTAAACAATTAAAAATATATTAACCCAACAATTAAGTGTTGATATTATAATTGAGCCGAAAGGCTCATTGAGCCGAAAGGCTCATTCTACAATCCAATATGAGGGAGATGTTAAGTATGTCACGTCCTCAACAAATAATAAAAATAATTTAAACAATTAAAAATCTATTAACCCAAAAATTAAGTGTTGATATTATAATTGAGCCAAAAGGCTCATTGAGCCGAAAGGCTCATTCTACAATCCAATATGAGGGAGATGTTAAGTATGTCATGTCCTCAACAAATAATAAAAATAATTTAAACAATTAAAAATCTATTAACCCAAAAATTAAGTGTTGATATTATAATTGAGCCAAAAGGCTCATTCTAGAATCCAGTACAAGGGAGATGTGTAAGTATGTCACGTCCTCAAAAAATAATAAAAATAATTTAAACAATTAAAAATCTATTAACACAACAATTAAGGGTCAATATTATAATTTTATACAACTTTATAGAAATAAAAAATATATATAGAACTTAAAGAAAGTGTTTGAATATCCATATTAACTAATTTATTTCAGCATGGATTTTCTCTCTCTACAGAAAGTGTGAGTGTGTGTGTTAACCTTAGCTTGAAAGGAAAAATTAATTGAAGGTAATGTAGAGTAGTTACTTTTTAATAAGAGGAAAATGTGTGACTAATTCAATTTTTAATATAAAATATTAATAATGATAAAATATCAAATTATACAATTTAAACAATGAAAAATTACCACATAAAACTATATTAATCACAAATTTACGAAGCAGTAAAATGTATTAATTGACATGTAATTTAAAAAAAAAATTTGATATTGGATCTCTCAAGGCCCTTGGTAGATATGTGGTTAAATTGCATCTATATTGTTTCTACATCCCAGTGTGAAGGCTACATTAAGTATGTTCATTCCTCGTAAAATAAAAATAAAATATTCTCTAAATAGAAAAACAATGTCGGCTATAATAAAAACGAAAAAAAAAATATATGCTATGCATTTTTAATTAGTTGTCCATATGACCTAATATCATGTAGAGTAATTAGAAGTAAAAAAAATATGTGAGTAAGATGTTTAAACCTTATGTTTTTAAAAAATATTTTAATAAGTGATATCAACTTTATATAAATCTATATATAGAAAAAAATGTTAAAAGAAAATATTTTAATGTATGATAGAATCAAATATCCAATGTGAGTTATGAATAAAATAATTTAATATGAATTAATATAAAATGTTTCAATATACATGTTATGTAATCTCTATAACAATCAAAAGTGAAATTTAAACAATAACAAATTTTTGTATTCTAAAATAAGTTTGCAACAAAAGGAATTTGATCCCTTTCGGCTCATGTTAGATCCATTTTTTTAGATGGATCTATGCTGGTATATTAAATCTATGATTTTTTATGGGGTATAAAACTTTTATTAAACAAAGTATGGAATTGCGCCAACAAATGAATTGTTGAAACATGGCATGAAATTTGGTTTTGAAATAATGTGTATAGTTCATGAGTCAATTATTTCTACGGTACATTTATTTTCGATATACATTGATGTATATTATTTAATATTGAAATTTTCATTATTCTCACCAACATATATACACTCATTACACTTTAGTTTTATATTTGTAGATGGAACTTGAAGAAGAAGAAAAAAATCAATACAATGAACAAAACATTCCACCAAATAGGCTAATTCAAGGAAGTAGCTGAAGTAGTGACAACAGTTCCAGTGAAGAGTGATGATCAATATGTTTTGATATCAAAGCAAGGCATTGTATATATATTTTGAAATATTTTTCTGTGAAATGAGACATTTTGTTTAATGTAATGGATATAGTGTCCCAATTGAAAGACAAAGGGATACCAGTAATTGTCCCATTTTGTATGACAAAGAGTGTCTTATTCATATTTATATAATAAAATACGTTTTAATTTATTCTATTGTGTTATCCATTTTCGTTGTGAAATGTTACACCATTGATTAAATATTATAATGAAGAGATGCATAATATGATGAGATGATATAACAAATTAATAAAAACATCACATTCAAATGCACTAATAAAAATTTCATTGATATGAATACTGTTATAAGATATGTGCCGAATTTTGATGAATAATGAATTTTAAAAAATCACAATAATTGCACTTTCATAGGTAGATGTTTCTAAAAAATAAAAAATGAACACCGGTGTGTGTTAGCTACTATGCACTGCTGCATTTGCATGATAATGTGCACCAGTGTGTTTCTACGATCTATGGGCATCACACAAACACCAATACCAATTAGAATGCTCTGTGTGCTTTATCTATGATTACCATCTGGGCGGTCCAATAGGCATTTCATGCACTGGTACGCTTTTCCTTTAACACACCGATGCATTTTTATAACTTAACGACCTGATGCATTTTAGCAACTAGACGACCCAATGCTTCATGCTTCTCCAAAGTCTAATCCAATGCCATCTTCCATGCATGATAGTCATATTTTTCAATGAGCTTGTGCTCAGTCTTGAAATAAGATGTAGATGGCATGGAGACTTGTCCAATAGTATTTTCAAACAAATCTCTTAGTGATTGATTTTGTCTCTCTTGCTTGGGATTGGTCTTCATGTGGGCCCTGATACCATGTTAATTATGTTATCACTCAGATTTTCCTTGAAGTTGTTGGAAGAGGAAAGGGGTCCGAGGTAACCACAAACCAACCTTCAGATACAGAATCTAGCCAATCTATATCCAGAGAGGGCTCTCTCTATAAAATATAGCTTTGTTTTTAGAAGATATTAGGCTAGTTATAAAGTCCAGGGGTTTTGAATTTGTTTTGGTTGATGGAATTCTTTAGCCAAGATTAAGATCAAATAGTTTCAGTCCATTGGGCTAATGGAGTCAAAGGATTGGCTGCACTGGCTTAAGTTTTTTTAACAAAATATGGTTTATCAGGGCAAGATAATCAAACTAGAAAAAATTATAGATCTAAAGTGAATGGAATGGAATTCAAACGGATGAAAGGCAATAGAGAATCTTTCAACACATTCAAGAGAAGAGAAATAAATTGATTATCAATAAAGAGTAGTTAAGTATTCTTTACTAAATAACCAAATATGCATGAACTAGACAAACAGGAGCAATTAAAAATTCGATGTTTAAACTAGTTTAGAAGAAAACATTTAGAACAATAACGACTGAAATTAGATTACACCTAATTACTTTCTGGTTTAATCCTTTTCATTAAATATTAAGATAATGAAACACAGATGATATCATAAGCAAATGTAAAACTTTAAAACATGGGATAGAGATGACTTATTGATCCTTCATTCGACACATGAATCCTCAGAAAAGTCTTCTGCCTCAATTCCTTGTCCAGTTTTGCCAAGAAAAATTTCTCCAAAAGCTCTTTATTCCAAAATATTTAATGTTACATCAGAGTATAAGAATCCACCCTCAATAATTTGATTGAGGGCTTATTTATACAAAAAATCATACAAAATATCTCTTAACAAAACGAGATATAATCTAAGATGACCCATAAATAAGTTACAATAAAAATAGAGAAAAATGGTCTCATGGATAAGACAAGAAGTAACCGATGTTGTGCTATTCCCTCTTTCCGAGAATGTGCTGGAGGTTGGACATATATTTTGGCTCATCGTTGTCTTCTTCAGTAATTTTGTTCTAACTATCTTGCTTCACTGATACTCTTTCTTTTTACTGATACACTTTTAATTGAACTGATACTCTTTAACCTTTGTTTGTTCCTTTATCCTTTATACTGTGGTAAATAGGAAAAATTTCATATAAGGATAAATTTTACAAAAGTTCCAACAAATCTTCCCACCATTTATCTTTTTCTATTATTGTTCGTTGAAGCTTCCTTAATGTTTCCTCAGCCTCGGTATACCTGAAGAAATTAGGCTGATTAGGAAACACATGCTTCACTTCATGTTCAAGATAAAATAAATTCTCTAATCTGTCATGAAGATTCCTTCCTGTAGGCAACGTTGCTTCTGATGAAATGGTTGAGGAACTGGCTAGATTGTGAGCATGTATGTCCAATTTCTTAACATAAGTTTCCAAGTCCATTATTTTATCTTTTGAAACCATGGGGCTGGGTAACCCTTTATTCAATAAAACATCAAACCTTTCTCTGAAAGCAATGATTTCACTTTGCATGTCAAAGCACCTTCGTTCCAAATTTTGCATAAGAGTTCTTTTAGTAAAAGATCTTTTGATCTCCAAGATTGTTGCAGTTCTGTCCTGAATACCCCAGTTTGAAAGTTGTTGTCTGGTTTGGGTGTTTATAAATTGTATAAGCTGATTGGCTTCCTCAGGCCTATTTCCTAATTCTGCTCGTGTATTCTCAACTTCATCCAGAGCTACTTTGACCAAATCATTCGGCTCGTATATTATCTGGATTGAGGACTAGATATCTTTTATTTACTGAATAACATCATCCCAAATAATTTTATTTATTTCTCTTAAAGGTTTCTCCAATGTGAGATCCCTTTCCAAAGCTTTAACTAATTTTTCCAACTTTTTGACTTCTCTTGTTTTGTCAGCAACAGTCATTTCTGAAAGATCATATTTATGTTCCAAACTACTAAGCTATAACTTTGTGTGCTGAAGTTTTGTTACTTGCAGTTTCAATTTATTCATTTGCTTTACTAATTCTTCTATACTCAAATTTGAAGTATTTACCTGTGA
Source organism: Pinus albicaulis (assembly GCA_034641835.2). Lineage (NCBI taxonomy): Eukaryota > Viridiplantae > Streptophyta > Pinopsida > Pinales > Pinaceae > Pinus > Pinus albicaulis. The sequence continues at coordinate 280,583,403 of CM076575.1, forward strand.
TGGCTCTGCTGGCTGACCTGCTGGAGATGTACTTGTAATAACCTCTGTTGTAGATACTGGAACATTGGAATGCTTGTATTTTAATGCTTGTTCCAGTTTTTTTTTTGTTTCAGTCAGTTGCTCATTCATTTTCAAGAGTAACTCCATCATTTCTTCTTCAGAATTCTTCTTTATTACTTTCTCAGTTTGAGGATGTCTGGAGGCTGGCAATTTCAACTGCTTTCTCAAAGCTGCAATATCATCATTTTTTTTCTTGATTAGAGCTTCTATACCTTTGACATCCTTTGGATTGTGACCCAAACCAATTATTATTTCCTCCAGTGTTTTTATCCTCTTGTATTTGGCTTGAGAAGAAGCCTTTTCAAGCTGCAATTGTGTATTAGTGTTTTCCAAAGAGTCCTGTAACCTGCGAGCTACCATTGCCTTATCAGTCAAAGTAGAATAGATCATTTCACCAGTTTTCTTATGCAACTCAATCCGATCTAAAGGATGGATATCCTTTGCTAGGACTTCAAAGTTTTTCCTGATATAATCAGCAGCTATTTGGGGTTGCTGCAACTTGGGTTTGAAATGGCTCATTATCATTTTTCCCTGTTGGATGTCAAAAGATGACATCAATCTTTCTTGATTCTTTGGAGCCATTTTCAGATATTGATTATATACTTGAATTCTCATTGGATCATTCCTGGCCTTGATATTGATAAATTTCTTCTTTATATCTCCTGCATCTTTAACTAGTGTTTTGAAAGAAGATATTTCAATACTTTGTTGCTTCTGTAGCTCTTTCCTTTGTGAGGTAGTGGATGCTCCACTGACTGAACCTATTTGTTGACTGTGTAATTTTTCTTGTCCTTGAATATCAAGGATTTCATCAATAGACTCTACTTCTGAAGGAGTATTCAATTTCTGTCTCTTGGCCTGAGGCTGTTGCGAAGACCCAGTGAGAGGGGTAGCAGCTTCAGCTTCTCTCTTTTTTCCCTTTTCCACATTTAATGGAGTCTACAAAATTGACATTTCTACTGGATTGGTTTGAACGAAAGAAGCCTGTACTTGATCCTGTCCCTTGGAATTTTGAGGTTGTTCTGTCATAGTGAATGTTTCTTTAACTTGTGTATCAACCTCTTTCTCTTTTCCCTTAGATGATAATGCAATATTTTCTGGTAACTCCTGCTGAATAATCCCAGCTGAGTAAGGGCCAACCCCTGATCTTGGTACCTATGCAAAAGAGTCTAGGTCAAGCATATTTTCAAGATCTTTCATAACATTGTCTACATTGACCTGCTCACTATCCCACTCTATCAATGTTCCTTCTATCCATTCATCTGTATTAGCAAATTTTTCAATCTCTGGGATTCTTTGATGTATGTATGGTGCTGAATTATTCTTCATTCTTTTATCACAAATGAATTTGAATGGGTCATAAGGCACCCAATAGAAACTCTTTTGTAATTTGAGACAATCTTCTAATATCTTTTCAGCTTCTTCCCCTGCATCTCTAGAGTTACAAATAAAGGGACCTAATTGACTTTTGATCTGGAGTTGAGCCTTCTTCTTCGCATTACAAAAATAAGTTATATCAGAATTGTTCATCTGCCTAAAATATTCTAATGCAAAGATTCTCATGGAGACATATTTTGGCAATTTGAAGGGACATAATTCACATCCATAGATTATGACTTCTGTGTGATTTTGGTATAAGTACCAATCACCAAATTTGTATTTTTTTCAGAGCTGTAAATTTTTCTTGATTTCATTGCTGATTCTTGGAGGAGAAACTCCTGTCAACAATGTGGTTGCAGGGTGTATAAAAAGATAAATGAACTCATTATAGGAATAGGGAGAATCTCGAGAACTATGAGTGATGGCTGACCAAAAGATAACAGACCTAGAATCACCTGGGCATCAAGCTTTTTGATATAGAAAGGGAAGTTTTCCGACTGGTAATAGAGCATGAGATGGTAAATGACAGAAGAATATTTAAACACTTTCTCATTTTATAATCTCATGAATTGATCATGGATTTTTTCTACAATGTATGATGCAAAGTCATACCTGACAGCAGGAGGTTGTCCAGGGGTAAAAATAGAAAATAATACTAGAGTTAAATGGTCAACATATTCAATGGTATTAAAGCCCATTATAAAGCATATCATTTCCAAAACAAGTCTACCCTCCTCAGTGAAAAGAGCATACCCATAAGGGGGAGGGCCTTTAGGCTGGTGATCAGGCAACATAAAGGTTTGGCAGATGTGGCTTAATTCTTCATGGGATAGTTTAGTGGATTTATCAAGTAAATCTCCCATGGATAGGGGAATAAGGGCTTGATCAAGTTGAAAATGTAGCATCTCATTGATAGACTGAGCAGTAATTGGGAGAAGGACATCTTGATTTGGGGATAAGACTGCTCTTTGGTTAGGATCATAATTTGCATGGAAAAAATGGATTATTTCAGGGAAAATATGGACAGAGGGAAAAAGGTACCTGGGAAGATTAGATTCCCATAACCCAATCATATCCAAGCCATTCAAATAATTATCTCTACAGTGACAAAAAATTCGAAGAGGGCTTTCACTAAAAACTAGGTCATTGATTTGGAAATCTTTGTCGACTAATGATAAATAATCCAGGTCTCTATGAGGGGCATTCAATGGGGTGAAGCTTAAAGCCACATGAACTTCCATTCTTGGTTCTTGTGGATTCAAAAATGGAAATTCGGTTTATGGTGAAAAATTGAGAAACATTACAGGTTTCGATGGGAGGAACAGGTACAACTGTAGATTGGGAATTCAATTACAGTTCTCAGGATTAAGGAATGAACTAGCAATTAATTTTAACTCTATTTCAGTGAAAGAAAGAGGAAAACCGAGTTTCTTACAGAGTTTAGTTGAAGATTTAGGGTAAATACCTATTTTTGGAGAAAACAACATTTTGAACAGATGCTGGTTAATGCGGATAATCTTCTGAGAGGCTTGAGTGCAATTTTCTTTGACAGGATAAAGGTTGGCAGACTTTAGAAATTTGAAATTCGAATTTTCTGTGTGGAGGGTGTATTCGTTCACTACATACAAAATAATGAAAACGACACGAATTTTTTTTTTATTGCCAAAGTCGAATGGGGGGGGGGGGTGGGGAATTTTTATTATTTTAATAAATGATGTCATCTTGTATGCCAGATGAGTCATGGGGAAAGGTGGTAAGTGGTTTATTCCGCACCACTTTTGAGGGAAGGAAGTTTTGGGTGGGGAGGCAGCGAATCCACAGAACGGACGACGCGTGGCCATGTCACTGTTTAAAAACCACTGTCATTTCACGTGTTAACATTCAGATCGGAGATGGCCAACAGAATTGATAAGAGCCGTCGATTTTGGAGTGATCAATCGAACGGTAGATGGGACAGGGAGTTGATAGTTGTTTAACGGGCGGGACCCGACACGTTTTATTACGAATTAATCATTTCGGGGGAATTCTGATTGGCGGGGATCGGTTCTTAATTAACCATGAGGATTAACTAAGTCCTTGTACAGTGGATGGTCGGGGGTGAAAAATACATGCGGGATGGGTTATTTCAAAGTTTGGTTTTAATTAAACTTTGAGTTTCATTTTTGTTTTAAACACATATACATACATTTAAACGTTTTCATATATTTTTATTTATACAATAATTAAATCAATGCGATTTATTTACTGTAGGGGGGTGGGAATAATATTAATGTTATATGTTAGCCAAAAAGGGGGTATATTGTGGGTTTTTTATTTGAATAAAATAGGAATTAAATACTTTTGGCTAAAAATTCATAATATAAAGGTTTTGGGGATATTACTATAAAAGGATTTATATACAATAGGAAAAGGTAATTTTCATAGGGAGTTAATATATAAATTAGAGTTAATATGACAAGGGAACAATGTGAACTCAAAATACTTAAATATAACCATGAAAGTGAAGATTCAAAAGTAAATGGCATTATTATACTTTCATCACTTAGACTTAGAATAAAAGTGATTTTTAGGGCTTTTCATGAAATATTGAAGGATTTTCCTAAGTAAAATGGGATTTTACTTAGAAAAAGATTTTTGAGAAGTGAATGAATGTGATAATGGATGATTTCAAGTACTTAAGTTTTTTCAATTATTGGGCCGAGGGTCCGGTCCCTCCAAAAGTCAAGGAAATGCCTTCAGCCCCTTTAATCTTCAAATACCTTAGTGCTTAGGGAAATTAGTGAAATGTTTAGGGAAAATGAGAGGGGAAGTTAATAATCTTGACTTTGTTTTGCTGTGAACTTTTCCAATATTGTATCTGCCTTTGCACTTGTGATGAAAGTAAAATTGAACACATTTAGAACCATCATTCATCACATGTAATTTTGCAACAACATTTACCTACCCTACTTACTTTACCCTATCATTTTCTCTTCTTTATTAGGGTGCACTTAGACTGGCAAACCCTTATCAATCTTCTTTTTCTTTTACATGGCAAACCTATCTGTTTCTACACTTATTACATCCAAGGGCTCAGATTAAACTGTTGAGCACCTTTTATTAACTGTACCTATCTATTTATCTGCCAAGATTAAACTATTTGGCCAGATATTTATTCTCTATTCTACAACATGAAATTGAAAAATGAATGAGTCAAGATTAAACAGTTTGACTCTTCATAAATTGTGGCAAAATTTTGACAAGCTGCACACAATTTGTTTATTACATCAGAGCAAAAAGTAGTGGCATTTGGACTAGCACACTTTCCTTGGCCTTTCTTTTGGTGGGGTTCATTTCTTTCACTTTTTTTTTTTTGGCCAATTTTATTTTTTCACCCTTTGACTTTTCTTTTAGGGTATACCCTCTTTACATTTTTTAAAATTTTTTGATTTTTTGATTTTTAAAGAATATGGAACACCTTCGCAACAAGAAAAAAGTTTGAACATATTGCATATTTCAACAAGTCAATCATGAAAAATGACACCTATTGGTATAGGAGTCTAACACTGGCTCCACTTGGGGATGGCTTTTCTTGGTGAAAAGTCAAGAACAGCAGGTCAGATACCTTGAAATGTGTTTAGCTGAACCATGAAATATTATTTTTCTGGTGGCTTTATTATATATATGATAGTAAAAATTCTGAAGCTTATGGCCTTCACTTCGGGCTTCAACTTCAGCAAAACACCATCAAATCAAAACTGATGCATTAGAAAGGATATATTATGTACAAGTTAAAAAATATGAACATCCTAGTAAATAGGATCAAAGTAGTGTTTTATAATTCGACCATTGACAGGTCCTTCCTTAGCTTCTGACCCTTCCAAATTCTTCAAAAAATATGTGTTATTTCCCTGTAAAGCATGAATGATGTAAGGTCCTTTCCATAGGAAATCAAATTTCCCATGTTTTCCTTTATCATCCCTTCTAGAATCCCATCTTAAAACTTTGTGTTCAAGTTGAAGACCTTCTGCTTTGGTCCTTCTGTCAAACATCTTGGTTAATTTTTCCTGCAAAACTTGGGATCTTTGATACACTTCTTCTCTGGTCTGCTGCAAGTGAATTGTTTGATTTATTCTTCTCTGAATATCATTGGGTTCTACTTGAGCCTTCTGAATTAACTTCATTATAGGAACTCCTAAAGATCATGGAAATCTAGCCTCAATACCATAAACTAATTCATATGGACTGGTTCCAATTGATTTTTTGGTTGTAAGTCTATCTGCCCACAATGCATTGGTAAGTTTCTTATGCCAATTCTTCTTATTTTCTTCCAATAATTTTTTAATGATATTAATGAGGCTTTTATTGGAAGATTCAGCCAGTCCATTACCCTAAGGATAATATGCTGTTGAATGGCCTAAAGTGATGTGGTATTTATTGTATAAACTAATCATTTTATTGGACTTGAAAGCAGCAGCATTATCAGTTATAATTTTTTCAGGACAGCGAAATCTTGAAAGTACACTTGTTTCTAAGAATCCTATAATTACAGAATCACTGGCTTGTCTGGATGGGATAGCTTCAATCCATTAAGTAAAGTAATCTGTTGCAGTGAGGATCCATCTATATTGCCCAGAAGAGGGGGGATGGATTTCTCCAATAAAATCTAGGCCCCATTGTTGAAAGGGTTTCTCGGTGGAAATTGGTTTTAATGGTAAAGGCAGTAATTTTTTCTTGCCTTCAAAGATCTGCCACTTGTGGCAAGCAGTTACAAATTTCTTAACATCTGAAACCAAGGTTGGCCAATAAAAACCAGCCCTTAAGATCTTATCTGCAGTTGACTTCCAGTAGAGGTGTCCACCAAAATCTCCTGCATGGAATTCATTAAGAACCTTGTCAGCTTCATCTTTTAATAAACAATTTAATAGAATTCCATCATGATTCCTCCAAAAAAGAGCATTATCTAAAATACAATACTTTAAAGATGTCATTTTCAAAAACCTTTGTTTCGTTCTGGATAACCCTGGAGGAGATTGCAGGTTTAACAAAACATAAATGATATCAGCGTACCAAGGTGATTCTAAAAAGGCCTGACTGATTTGTGGATTCGCCACCTCCTGTTCGTCATCCAGTTCATTAATGTTCAGGGCTTGGCAATTTGTTTCAGTCATGAGTTGAGCCAAACCTTGTCCTTTTATGAGTTTTGTAGGTCTTATCTCAATATCATATTCTAATATGGTAGCTATCCATTTACCTCTTTTGCCTTCAATTCCATCTTGAGTTAAGATGTCTTTAACGACAGCATTAGGTACATAAGCTATCACATGAGAATACAATATATAAACTCTGAAATATTTAATTGCTTTCACAAGTGCAAAAGCTTGTTTCTCCATGATATTGTATTTCAATGATGCATCTCTAAGTGCTTTACTAAAAAAGGCTATAGGTTTTTCACATCCTTGATCATCCTTTTGTAATAAAACTGCTGCAATTGTATGTTCAGAAGCAAATGAAAAAATTATGAAATCTCTATCAAATTTTGGACTGGTAAGAACTGGTGTTTTGGTTAAAGCCATTTTGATTTCTTCGAATGATTGCTTGGCTTCAACTGTCCACTTAATACTCGAATCCTTTCTTAACATGTTAGTAAGCAGTCTAAGTAATTCAGCTAAACTAGAAATGAATCTTCTCAAAAAATTGATCTTACCTATGAATGCTTGAAGTTCTTTAATATTCCTCGGATGAGGTATCTGCAAAATGGCTTGTATTCTTTCAGGATCAATTCTAATGCCATATTTTGAAATGATATGACCTAGGAGTTTACCTTCTTCAAGACCAAACAATGACTTTTTAGGATTTAAAGAAATACCATATTTTCTGCATTTAATGAACACCTGTCTAAGATGATCCAAATGTTGTTGATCTGTCTTGGAAAAAACAGTCAAATCATCCAGATATATGACTAGAAAATCATGAATTTCTTTGGCAAAGGCAATGTCCATTGCTCTTTGGAAGGTCGCTCCTGCATTTTTGAGTCCAAAAGGCATCTTAACATATTTGAATGTACCCCATGGTGTCGTAAAAGTTGTTTTGTCTTGATCGTCAGGATGAACCAGAATCTGGTTGTATCCTGAGAATCCATCCAGAAGAGAAATTCTTGAAGATCCTACTACCCTTTGTAAGATATGGTCCATTTTAGGCAAAGGATAGTTATCTTTTAAAGAAACTTTGTTTAAATTTCTCAAATCGACACATAGTCTAATTTCTCCAGTCTTTTTCCTTTTTGGTACCAAATTAGAAACCCATTCAGAAAACCTAATAGGAGCAATTATTCCTGCTTCATACATTCTTTTAATTTCTTTTTCAATTGAAGGTAGTAACACAGGGTTGATCCTTCTAAGTTTCTGTTTGAATGGTTTCTGATCTGGTTTCAAAGGTATTGTATGCTGAATTAGTGATGTATCATATGATTTAAGATCTTCATAACTCCAGGCAAAAACATCCTGGAATTCTTTTAAAAGTTCAACATATTTTTGTTTCTGATCAGGAGGCAAAGATTTGGATAACTTAACCATTTTGGGATTTTCTTCAGTGCCCAAATTGTATTCTTCAATATCAGTTTTTAACGGTTCCATTTTGGGCTTCAGTGGAATGTCATTTGAGTCAAAAAGATCTTCTAAAGGAGTTAATCCTTTAGGTAAATGATTATATTTCAGATTAATAATTTCAGATTCATCTTCTATAATCTCATAGACTTCCATTTGTTCCAAATCCTACATATTTTTTTTGGTGAATTTAGTTGGGTGAAGCATGTGAATTGCAGTCTCTTCTGAAATATCCGTTTCTTGTTCATCTATTTGATCAGATTCATTGATTGTTGTGTCTTCATCTATACTACTGTTAGAGAACTCATTTTCTAAGGTCAAAAAATTATTAATCTGATTATTATTTACAAACACTTGCCAATTCATAAGATTATCCGGTATAGCAGGTCTATGTCTAATCTCAGCTGTGAACTGATGATTAGGTCCAAAAGGTAATTTACAAGTGCTAGCGAACATTGCAAGACTATGAGCATGCAAATTTTGTTTCCTAGGAATTTTGGCAAGCTGAGCTTGTAGGAAAGTATTAAGAATTTCCACAACTGTTCCTTTGTATTCTCTTAATCTGGGGTCTTTTGTCGAAAATTCACCATTGATCTGTTGAATAATTAATTCAGAGTCTCCTATGATTGATACTCTAATTGCTCCTAATTTTTTGACATGTTTAAGCCCTAGCAAAAGAGCCTCATATTCTGCCATATTATTAGTGCATCTAAAGTTCAATCTATAAGCATGGCCTTCAGCATGATCATTTTCAACATTGTGTATCCAAATTCTAGCTCCTGCTCCTAACTTATTTACTGAACCATCAAATTCTAAATGAGAAAGAATTTCATGTTCATAATCTTCATCGACTGTTTTAACAACTTTCTTAACAGGGACATCTAGTTTTTCAGTTTTTTCTGGTATTTCTTGAATATCTGACTTTTCTTTGTTTTCCAAAATTTCTTTGATTTGAACAGTAGATTTATTTGCAGTTTCTGTTTCAGGTGCTTCTAATTCAGTAGGAAGGTCAAATTCAGCATTATAAAGGATGAATGAGTCCATATCAGAATGTACTGAGTAGACGGGGAAGTTTTCAGGCTTCTCCTGAATACTGACTAAATATTTCATCAAGGTTTCCCTGTATAGTCTTTTAGGTTGACCGAACACTGAAATAGTAGCATATGACATATCCAATTGAAGAGATCCTCCAAGTTTGGCACCCCAGGATCTGGACAACAACATACCATATTTGGGAGGAATATTTGCTACTACTATATCCATCATAATAGATTTCGCAGGGTATTGCACCAAAGTAACACACAAATCTTTAATCAAACCTAAAAATATTACCTGACTTGAATCAAAAGAAAATAGATCTTTATATGGTCTGGTAATGTCTAAGTTTAATCTTTCCATCATAGCCTTGGGAATTAAATTGTGAGACGCTCCATAATCAAGCATGGCATTATGAAGTATTTTGTCATGTACATTCAAACTCACATAAAATGGAGGAGTTCCTCCACTTTTTGGTTTTCCATTTACTTCAGGGCCAAAAAGTAATTTGGGTTGATCATCAAAAACATTTACTAAATCATCCATTCCAGTAATGTTAAGGGATCTTCTGATTTGGCTTCTATAGACATCATGTTTAGCTAATTCTGCCAATGGAACAACTATCTTTAATTTGCCTATTTCATCTTCTAGATTGAAATATTTTTCTGTTTGAGCTCTAGCAGTTTGAACAGTTGGATTTTCTCTATTTTTTGTGTCTTCAGTGTTTTTCTCTTTTTCAGGAGTGGGATTATGAGTTGAAGTTGTTTCTGAATTAACTTCTGCTGGTTCTTCTACGTTTCCTGTAGGAGGAAAAGTATTGGAAAGTTGTTTATTATTCAGTTGATTATCAGACACATGTTCAATTATTGGTTTAGCGGGGTTAGGACTTGCTCTAGAAAGAATTTTTACAGGAGAAGTGTTAGTTTTACCTTTGATGTTTTGTTTCACAGCTTTCTGTTTGCTATTCTCTGGTACATCAATCCTTCTGCTTCTCAAATTGTATTGTTTATGAACTTCATAAATTATTGAGTCATATCCTTCTTTAAAATCAAAAGTTTCTCTTGAATGAGTTTGAAATGTTTCAAGAATATGATTTTCTTGATCATCTTGGGATAGGAAAAATTCTGGTTCATTCTTTTGTTCAGTCAAGTTATTTATTTCCACATCCTCAGAAGATGAACCTTCAACGAAATTTTCCTGGAATGGTGGCCTGATGTTTTGATCATGAACATTTTTTCCAGTATTTTGGTTTGATTTCTTCTGAAGTTTGGGTTTCTAACAACATTTTGACCATCACCGGAAGACTTCCTTTCGATTGTCTCTACTCTGTCTCCCAGTCTTTCCATCCCTTTAATAATTGCATCCAGCTTTCTTTCAAAAGCTGAAGGCTCTTTGTTTATAGGCATCCTTCTTTCAGCTCTAACTCTAGCTCATTTTTCTATCAGGTTAGCTCCAACACTAACAACTATGCTTTGCATCTCTTCTAGAGTTTGAGGAGCTCTTTCCATAAGTGAATATGCTATGTCAGAATCAAACCCATCAGGGAATTTAACCAATACTGAATCCGGAGGAGGTCTAAGGTTTTGGGGAACAACATTGTAAGCTTCATTGAATCTAATGCTATAATCTTGGACTTCTTCATTGGGTCCTCTTTTCAATTTTCCAAAGTCTGATAGGATTTGAAGAGGATCTTTCTTCTTTTACCATCTATTTAAAAATAATCTATAAAGGGCTGGTAAGTTAGCAACACTGTTTGGGGTAAGAGCCCTAAACCATGTCCTGACTTCTCCAGTAGGACTCTGGAAAAAAATTCTCATTCGTACATCATCAGCGTCTATTTCATAAAATTCAAAGTAATATGTCATCCTTTTGGTATTTTGTTGAGCAGTGTAAGTACCAGAACCATCAAAAAGGGTGATTTTACTCTAATAGTCTTGAGGCAAAGCAGCAGGGTTGCCTGGCAATCTTAAAGGAGCATATATGTTTGCCATAGGAAGGTGTAATGGAATAACAGGTGATGATGGTCTAGAAGTAGTGGGTGGAGGGGAAGGAGATGTAGTTTGTGTTTTAGAAGTTTGGGGAAAAGTATATGAACTTGGGGAAGCTGAAGTGATCACAGAAGTGTTTGAAGTTTCTTCAAAGGTCAACTCAGATTGAATGGAATTTTGTAAATGTTTTTCAAGAAGTGAAGTGATAAATTCAAATTGCAAATCTTCAAGAAATAATGGATCAGGAACCAGATTGGACAACTCAGATTCAGAAAAATTTATGAATAGAGAAGTTTCAAAATGTTCATCAAATGGTTCGTCTTCAAGATACACAAATTTCACAGGACAAGAGTTTGATCTAAAAAGAGGTCGAGAACTCCCAAAGCTTTCTTGACTCTCTTGTCTTCTCAGAATTCTGGGAATCATATTATGATTCTCAAATATCGGTGGTGGATTAGGGTCAGGATTTGACCTGGTATAATGAGTCCTTTCTGAAGCCAGTTTTCCTAGTAATGTTTCTTTTTTAGTTTTTTGTTTTAAATTAAATGAAAATACAACTTCGAAAAATTCTCCAAGAAATTAAAGATTTTTAATTAAAACTTTCTCAAAGATTTATTGAATTAGAGAAACTGATTAAATGTTTGAAACCAAAGTTCAGTCTATAAACTAGACCAGAGATTGACTGAAGTAGTGTTTATTTACTATGCAATTGCAGAGCAAAAAGCATTTCAAAGGCTACCTGCCTAATCTTCAGGCTCCATCTATAGTTTATAAATCAAACAATAGTAACAATAAATGATTCACGTCCCCAGTATAGTTGCCACTATGTTATCACTCAGATTTTCCTTGAAGTTGTTGGAAGAGGAAAGGGGTCCGAGGTAACCACAAACCAACCTTCAGGTACAGAATCTAGCCAATCTGTACCCAGAAAGGGCTCTCTCTATAAAATTTAGCTTTGTTTTTGAAAATATTAGGCTAGTTATAAAGTCCAGGGGTTTTGATTTTGTTTGGGTTCATGGAATTCTTTTAGCTAAGATTAAGATCAAGTAGTTTTAGTCCATTGGGCTAATGGAGTTAAAGGATTGGCTGCACTGGCTTAAGTTTTTTAACAAAAGATGGTTTATCAGGGCAAGATAATCAAACTAGAAACAATTATAGATCTAAAGTGAATGGAATGGAATTCAAATGGATGAAAGGCAATAAATAATCTTTCAACACATTCAAGAGAAGAGAAATAGATTGATTATCAATAAAGAGCAGTTAAGTATTCTTTACTAAATAACCAAAGATGTATGAACTAGACAAACAGGAGCAATTAAGAATTCGTTGTTTAAACTAGTTTAGAAGAAAACATTTAGAATAATAACGACTGAAATCATATTACACCTAAGTACTTTCTGATTTAATCCTTTTCGTTAAATATTAAGATAATGAAACACAGATGATATTGTAAACAAATATAAAACTTCAAAACATGGGATAGAGATGACTTATTGATCCTTCATTCGACACATGAATCCTGAGAAAAGTCTTCTACCTCAATTCCTTGTCCAGTTTTGCCACGAAAAATTTCTCCAAAGCTCTTTATTCCAAAATATTCAATGTTACATCAGAGTATAAGAATCCACCCTCAATAATCCAATTGAGGGCTTATTTATACAAAAAATCATACAAAATATCTCTTAACAAAACGAGATATAATCTAAGATGAATCACAAATAAGTTACAATAAAAATAGAGACAAATGGTCTCATAGATAAGACAAAAAAGCAACTAATGTTGTGCTGTTTTCTCCTTTTGAGAATGTGCTGGAGGCAGGACCCATATTTTAGCTCTTCGTTGTCCTCTTCAGCAATTTTGTTCTAACTGACTTGCTTCACTGATACTCTTTGTTTTTACTGATACACTTTCAATTGAACTGATACTCTTTGACCTTCGTTTGTCCCTTTATCCCTTATACTGTAGTAAATAGGCAAAATTTCATACAAGGATAAATTTTACAAAATTTCCAACAAATCTTCCCACCATTTATCTTATGCTATTTTTGTCCGTTGAAGCTTCCTTAATGTTTCATCAGCCTCGGTATATTTGAAGAAATTAGTCTGATTAGGAAACAATTGTCTTACCTCATGTTCAAGATAGAACAAATTCTCTAATTTGTCATGAAGATTCCTTCCTGTAGGTAATGTTGCTTCTGATGGAATGGTTGAGGAACTAGCAATGAAATGATTGTGAGCATGTATGTCCAATTTCTTAGCATAAGTTTCCAGGTCCATTATTTTATCTTCTGAAACCATAGGGCTGGGCAACCCTTTATTCAATAAAACATTAAACCTTTCTCTGAAAGCAATGATTTCACTTTGCATGTCAAAACACCTTCGTTCTAAATTTTGCATAAGAGTTCTTTTAGTGAAAACTCTTTTTATCTCCAAGATTGTTGCAGTCCTGTCCTGAATACCCACATCTGCAAGTTGTTGTCTGGTTTGAGTGTTTAGAAACTGTATAAGCTGATTGGCTTCCTCAGACCTATTTCCTAATTCTGCTCATGTATTCTCAACTTCATCCAGAGCTACTTTGACCAAATCATTCTGCTCGTATATTATCTGGATTGAGGATCATACATCTTTTATTGGCTGAATAATATCATCCCAAAGAATGTCATTTATTTCTCTTAAAAGTTTCTCCAATGTGAGATCCCTTTCCAAAGCTTTAACTAATTTTTCCAACTTTTTGACTTCTCTTGTTTTGTCAGCAACAGTCATTTTTGAAAGATCATATTTCTGTTCCAAATTAATAAGATGTAACTTTGTGTGCTGAAGTTCTGTTACTTGAAGTTTTAAGTCATTCATTGATTTTATTAGTTCTTCTATACTCAAAGTTGAAGTATTTACCTGTGATGGCTCTGTTGTTTGATATGTTAGTTGACTTGTTGTACCTGTGATAACCTCTGTTGTAGATACTAGAACACTGGGCTGCTTGTCTTTTAAAGCTTGTTCAAGCTATTTTTCTATTTCAGTCAGTTGCTCATTCATTTTCAAGAGCAACTCCATCATTTCTTCTTCAAAACTCTTCTTTATTACTTCTTCAGTTTGAGGATGTCTGGAGGCTGGAAATTTCAACTGCTTTCTCAAAGCTGCAATGTCATCATCTTTTTTCTTGATTAGAGCTTCTATACCTTTGACATCCTTTGGATTGTGACCCAAACCAATTATTATTTCCTCCAATGTTTTTATCCTGTTGTCTTTGGCTTGAGAAGAAGCCTTTTCAAGCTGCAATTGTGTACTAGTGTTCTCCAAATAATCCTGTAACCTGTGAGTTGCCATTGCCTTATCAGTCAAAGTAGAATAGATCATTTCCCCGGTCTGCTTATGTAACTCAATCTGATCTAAAGGATGGATATCCTTTGCTAAGACTTCAAAGTTTGTCCTAATATAATCAACAGCTGTTTAGGGTTGCTGCACCTTGGGTTTAAAATGGCTCATTAACATTTTGCCCTGTTGGATGTCAAAAGCTGACATCAATCTTTCTTGATTCTTTGGAGCCATTTTCAGATATTGATTATATACTTGTATTTTCATTGGATCATTCCTGGCCTTGATATTGATAAATGTCTTCTTTATATCTCCTGTATCTTTAAATGGTGTTTTGAAAGAAGATATTTCAACACTCTGTTGCTTCTGTAGCTCTTTCCTTTGTGAGGTAGTGGATGCTTCACCGACTGTACCTATTTGTTGACTGCCCAATTTTTCTGGTCCTTGACTATCAAGGATTTCATCAATAGATTCTACTTCTAGAGGAATATTCAATTTCTGTCTTTTGGCCTGAGGCTGTTGTGAAGATCCAATGAAAGGGGTAGCAGCTTCAGCTTCTCTTATTTTTCCCTTTTCCACATTTAATGGAGTCTGCAAAATTGACACTTCTACTGGATTGGTTTGAACGGAAGAAACCTGTACTTGATCCTGCCCCTTGGAAGTTTGAGGTTGTTCTGTCATAATGAATGTTTCTTTAACTTGTGTATCAACCTCTTTCTCTTTTCCCTTAGATGAGACTGCAATGTTTTCTTGTAACTCCTGCTGAATAATCCCAGTTGAGGAAGGACCAACTTCTGATCTTGGTACCTGTGCAAAAGAGTCTATGTCAAGCATCTTTTCAAGGTATTTCATAACATTGTCTACATTGACCTGCTCAATATCCTGCTCTATCAATGTTCCTTCTATCCATTCATCTGTATTAGCATATTTTTCAATCTCTGGGATTCTTTGATGTATATATGGTGTTCATTTATTCTTCATTATTTGATCACAAATGAAGTTGAAGGGGTCATAAGGCACCCAATAGAAACTCTTTTGTAATCTGAAACGGTCTTCTAATATCTTTTCAGCCTCTTCCCCTGCATCCCTAGAGTTACAGATAAAGGGACCTAATTGACTTTTGATCCGGAGTTGAGCCTTCTTCTTTGCATTACAAAAATGAATTATATCAGAATTGTTCATCTGCCTGAAATATTCTAATGCAAAGATTCTCATGGGGACATATTTTGGCAATTTTAATGGACATAATTCACATCCATATATCCTGACTTCAGTGTGATTTTGGTATAAGTACCAATTGCCAAATTTGTATTTTTTTGAGAGCTGTAAAGTTTTCTTGATTTCATTGCTGAGTCTTGGAGGAGAAACTCCTGTCAAAAAAGTAGTTGCAGGGTGTATAAAAAGATCAATGAACTCATTATAGGAATAGGGAGAATCTCAAGAACTATGAGTGATGGCTGACCAAAGATAATAGACCTAGGATTCCCTTGGGCATCAAGCTTCTTGATATAAAAAGGGAAATTTTCCAACTGATAATAGAGCATGAGGTGGTAGATGACAGAGGAATACTTGAACACTTTCTCATTTTCTAATATCATGAATTGATCATGGATTTTATCTGCAATATATGAGGCAAAGTCATACCTGACAACAGGAGGTTGTCTAGGAGTAAAAATAGAAAATAATACTAGAGTTAAATGGTCAACATATTCACTGGTATTAAAGCCCATTATAAAGGATATCATTTCCAAAACAAGTCTACCCTCCTCAGTGAAAAAAGCATACCCATAAGGAGGAGGGCCTTTAGGCTGATGATCAGACAGCATAAAGGTCTGGCAGATGTGGCTTAATTCTTCATGGGATAGTTTGGTGGATTTCTCAAGTAAATCTCCCATGGATAGGGGAGTGAGGGCTTGATCAGGTTGAAAATGTAGCATCTCATTGATAGACTGAGCAGTAATTGGGAAAAGGACATCTTGATTTGGGGATAAGACTGCTCTTTGGTTAGAATCATAATTTGCATGGAAAAAATGGATTATTTCAGGGAAAATATGGACAGAGGGAAAGAGGTACCAGGGAAGATTAGATTCCCATAACCCAATCGTATCCAAGCCATTCAAATAATTGTCTCTACAGCGACAAAAAATTCGAAGAGGACTATCAATAAAAACCAGGTCTTTGATTTGGAAATATTTTTCGACTAATGATAAATAATCCAGGTCTCTGTGAGGGGCGTTTAATGGGGTGACGTTTAAAGCCACAGGAACTTCCATTCTTCGTTCTTGTGGATTCAAAAATGGAAATTTGGCTTATGGTGAAAAATCGAGCAAAATTACAGGTTTCGACGAGAGAAATAGGTACAATTGCAGATTGGGAATTTAATTACAGTTCTCAGGATTAAGGAATGAACTAGCAATTAATTTCAACTCCATTTTAGTTAAAGGAAAAGGAAAGCTGAGTTTCTTACAGAGTTCAGTGCGAATTTAGGGTAAATACCTGTTTTTGGAGAAAACAGTGTTTGAACAGATGCTGGTTAATGCGGATAATCTTCTGAGAGGCTTGACTACAATTTTCTTTGACAGGATAAAGGTTGGCGGACTTCAGAAATTTGAAATTCGAATTTTCTGCGTGGAGGGTGTATTCGTTCACTGCGTACAAAATAATGAAAACAACGCGAATTTTTGTTTTATTGGCAAAGTCAAATGGGGGGTGAATTTTTTATTATTTTAATAAATGGCGTCATCCTGTTCGAGAGATGAGTCACGGGGAAAGGTGGTAAGTGGTTTATTCCGCACCACTTTTGAGGGGAGGCGGTTTTGGGCGGAGAGGCAGCGAATCTACAAAACAAACGACGCGTGGCCAAGGTACTATTTAAAAACCACTGTCATTTCACGCGTTAACTTTTGGATCGGAGATGGCCAGCGGAATTGATAAGAGTCGTTGATTTCAGATGGGTGAATCGGACGGTTGACGGGACGTGAAGTTGGCAGGAAGTTAAGAAGAGGGCCCGACGTGATTTATTACGAATTAATCATTTTGGTTAATTAACCATGAGGATTAATTAGGCCCTTGTACAGTGGATGGTCGTGGATGAAAAATGCGCGGGGATGGATTATTTTCAAATTTTGGTTTTAATTAAACTTTGGGTTTGATTTTTGTTTTAAACACATATACATATTTTTAAATGTTTTTCATATATTTTTATTTATACAATAATTAAATCAATGCGATTTATTTACTGTAGGGGGCGAGAATAATATTAATGTTATATTTTAGCCAAAAGGGGGTATATTGTGGATTTTGATTTGAATAAAATAGGAATTAAATACTTTTGGCTAAAAAGTCATAATATAAGGGTTTTGGGGATATTACAATAAAAGGATTTATATATAATAGGAAAAGGTGATTTTCATAGGGAGTTAATATATAAATTAGAATTAATATGACAAAGGGACAGTGTAAACTCAAAATACTTAAATATAACCAAGAAAGTGAAGATTCAAAAGTAAATGGCATTATTATACTTTAATCACTTAGACTTAGAACAAAAGTGATTTTGAGGGCTTTTCATGAAATATTGAAGGATTTTCCTAAGTAAAATGGGATTTTACTTAGAAAAAGATTTTTGAGAGGTGAATGAATGTGATAATGGATGATTTCAAGTACTTAGGTTTTTTCAATTATTGGGCCAAGGGTTCGGTCCCTCCAAAAGTCAAGGAAATGCCTTGAGCCCCTTTAATCTTCAAATACCTTAGCACTTAGGGGAAATTAGTGAAATATTTAGGGAAAAATGAAGGGGAAGTTAATAATCTTGACTTTGCTTTGCTGTGAACTTTTCCAATGTAGTATCTGCCTTTGCACTTGTGATGAAAGTAAAATTGAACACATTTAGAACCATCATTCATCACATGTAATTTTTGCAACAACATCTACCTACCCTACTTACTTACTCTACCATTTTTTCTTATTTATTAGGGTGCACTTAGACTTGCAAACCCTTATCACACTTCTTTTTCTTTTACATGGAAAACCTATCTATTTCTACACTTATTACATCCAAGGGCTCAGATTAAACTGTTGAGCACCTTTTATTAACTCTACCTATCTATTTATCTGCCAAGATTAAACTGTTTGGCCTGATATTTATTCTCTATTCTACAACATGAAATTGAAAAATGAATGAGTCAAGTTTAAATAGTTCGACTCTTCATAAATTGTGGCAAAAGTTTGAAAAGCTGCACACAATTTTGTTTATTACATCAGAGCAAAAAGTAGTGGCATTTAGACTTGCACACTTTCCTTGGCCTTTCTTTTGGTGGGGTTCATTTTCTTTCACTTTTTTGGCCAATTTTATTTTTTCACCCTTTGATTTTTCTTTTAGGGTATACCCTCTTTACATTTTCTAAATTTTTTGATTTTTTGATTTCTTAAGAATATGGAACACCTTTGCAACAAGAAAAAGGTTTGAACATATTGCATAGTTCAACAAGTCAATCATGAAAAATGACACCTATTGATATAGGAGTATAACACTGGCTCCACTTGGGGATGGCTTTTCCTGGTGAAAAGTCAAGAACAGCAGGTCAGATGCCTCAAAATGCCTTTAACTGAACCATGTAATCTTCTTTTTCTGGTGGCTTTATTGTATATATGATAGTAAAACTTCTGAAGCTTAGGGCCTTCACTTCGGGCTTCAACTTCAACAAGTCACCATCCAATCAAAA
Source organism: Pinus albicaulis (assembly GCA_034641835.2). Lineage (NCBI taxonomy): Eukaryota > Viridiplantae > Streptophyta > Pinopsida > Pinales > Pinaceae > Pinus > Pinus albicaulis. The sequence goes on from CM076575.1 coordinate 280,602,485, forward strand.
CTGATGCATTAGAAAGGATATATTATGTACATGTAAAAAAAAATCAGAACATCCTAGTAAATAGGATCAAAGTAGTGTTTTAGCATTCGACCATTGACTGGTCCTTCCTCAGCTTCTGTACCATCCAAATTCTTCAAAAAATATGTGTTATTTCCCTGTAAAGCATGAATGATGTAAGGTCCTTTCCATAAGAAATCAAATTTCCCATGTTTCCCTTTATCTTCCCTTCTGGAATCCCATCTTAAAACTTTGTCTCCCAGTTGAAAATATTCTGCTTTAGTCAATTTTTCAAACATCTTCTTTAACTTTTCTTGCAAAACTTGGGATCGTTGATACACTTCTTGTCTGGTCTGCTGCAAGTGAATTGTTTGATTTATTCTTCTCTGAATATCATTTGGTTCTACTTGAGCCTCCTGAAGTAACTTCATTACAGGAACTCCTAAAGATGATGGAAATCTAGCCTCAATACCATAAACTAATTCATATGGACTGGTCCCAATTGATTTTTTGGTTGTAAGTCTGTCTGCCCACAATGCATTGGTAAGTTTCTTATGCCAATTCTTCTTATTTTCTTCCAATAAATTTTTAATGATATTAATGAGACTTTTATTGGAAGATTCAGCCAGTCCATTACCCTGAGGATAATAGGCTATTGAATGGCCTAAAGTGATGTGATATTTATTACAGAAACTAATCATTTTCTTAGACTTGAAAGTAGCAGCATTATCAGTTATAATTTTTTCAGGACAGCCAAATCTTGAAAGTATATTGGTTTCTAAGAATCCTATAATTACAGAATCATTGGCTTGTCTGGATGGGATAGCTTCAATCCATTTATTAAAGTAATCTGTGGCAGTGAGGATCCATCTGTGTTTCCCAGAAGAGGGAGGATGGATTTCTCCAATAAAATCTAAGCCCCATTGTTGAAAGGGTTTCTCGGTGGAAATTGGTTTTAATGGTAAAGGTAACAATTTTCTCTTGCCTTCAAAGATCTGACACTTGTGGCAAGCAGTTACAAATTTATTAACATCTGAAAACAAGGTTTGCCAATAAAAACCATCCATTAAGATTTTATCTGCAGTTGAATTCCAGTAGAGGTGTCCACCACAATCTCCTGCATGGAATTCATTAAGAACCTTGTCAGCTTCATCTTTCAATAAACAATTTAATAGAATTCCATCATGATTCTTCCAAAAGAGAGTATTATCTAAAATACAATACTTTAAAGATGTCATTTTCAAAAACCTTTGTTTCGTTCCGGACAACCCTGGAGGAGCTTGCAGGTTTAACAAAACATAAATGATATCAGCGTACCAAGGTGAGTCTAAAAAGGCCTGACTGATTTGTGGAGTTGCCATCTCCTGTTCGTCATCCAGTTCATTAATGTTCAGGGCTTGGCAATTTGTTTCAGTCATAAGTTGAGCCAAACCTTGTCCTTTTATGAGTTTTGTAGGTCTTATTTCAATATCATATTCTAATATGGTAGCTATCCATTTAATTCTTTTGCCTTCAATTCCATCTTGAGTTAAGATGTCTTTAACAACAACATTAGGTACATAGGCTATCACATGAGAATACAATATATAAACTCTGAAATCTTTAATTTCTTTCACAAGTGCAAAAGCTTGTTTCTCCATGATATTGTATTTCAATGATGCATCTCTAAGTGCTTTACTAAAAAAGGCTATAGGTTTTTCACATCCTTGATCATCCTTTTGTAATAAAACAACTGCAACTGTATGTTCAGAAGAAAATGAAAAAATTATGAAATCTCTATCAAATTTTGGACTGGTAAGAATTGGTGTTCTCGTCAAAGCCATTTTGATTTCTTCGAATGATTTCTTGGCTTCAACTGTCCACTTAATACTCGAATCCTTTCTTAACATGTTAGTAAGCAGTCTAAGTAATTCAGCTAAACTAGAAATGAAACTTCTCAAAAAATTGATCTTACCTATGAATGCTTGAAGTTCTTTAATATTCCTGGGATGAGGTATCTGCAATATGGCTTGTATTCTTACAGGATCAATTCTAATACCATCTTTTGAAATGATATGACCTAGGAGTTTACCTTCTTCAAGACCAAACAATGACTTTTTAGGGTTTAAAGAAATACCATATTTTCTGCATTTTATAAACACCTGTCTAAGATGATCCAAATGTTGTTGATATGTCTTGGAAAAACAGTTAAATCATCTAGATATATGACCAGAAAATCATGAATTTCCTTGGCAAAGGCAATGTCCATTGCTCTTTGGAAGGTCGCTCCTGTATTTTTGAGTCCAAAAGGCATCATATTTGAATGTACCCCATGGGGTTGTAAAAGCTGTTTTATCTTGATCGTCAGGATGAACCAGAATCTGGTTGTATCCTGAGAATCCATCCAGAAGAGAAATTCTTGAAGATCCTACTACCCTTTGTAAGATATGGTCCATTTTAGGCAAAGGATAGTTATCTTTTAAAGAAAATTTGTTTAAATTTCTCAGATCGACACATAGTCTAATCTCTCCAGTCTTCTTCCTTGTTGGTACCAAATTAGAAACCCATTCAGAAAACCTAATAGGAGCAATGATTCCTGCTTCATACATTCTTTTAATTTCTTTTTCAATTGAAGGTAGCAATACAGGGTTGATTCTTCTAAGCTTCTGTTTGAATGGTTTCTGATCTGGTTTCAAAGGTATTGTATGTTGAATGATTGATGTATCATATGATTTAAGATCTTCATAACTCCAGGCAAAAACATCCTGGAATTCTTTTAAAAGTTCAACATATTTAACCTTTTGATCTGCTGGCAGAGATTTAGATAACTTAACCATCTTGGGATTTCCTTCAGTTCCCAAATTGAATTCTTCAATATCAGCTTTTAACGGTTCCATTTTGGGTTTTAGTGGAATGTCATTTGAGTCAAAAAGATCTTCTAAAGGATTTAATCCTTTAGGTAAATGATTATCTTTCAGATTAATAATTTCAGATTCAGCTTCTATAATCTCATCGATTTCCATTTGTTTCAGATCCTGCATATCTTTTTTAGTGAATTTGGTTGGGTGAAGCATGTGAATTGCAGTCTCTTCTGAAATCTCCGTTTCTTGTTCATCTATTTGATCAGATTCATTGATTGTTGTGTCTTCATCTATACTACTATTAGAGAATTCATTTTCTAAGGTTAAAAAATTGTTAATCTGATTATTATTTACAAACACTTGCCAATTCATAAGATTGTCCGGTATAGCAGGTCTATGTCTGATATCAGCCGTGAATTGATGATTAGGTCCAAAAGGTAATTTACAAGTGCTAGCGAACATTGCATGACTGTGAGCATGCAAATTTTGTTTTCTAGGAATTTTGGCAAGTTGAGCCTGTAGAAAAGTATTGAGAATTTCCACAACTGTTTCTCTGTATTGTTTTAATCTGGGGTCTTTTGTTGAACATTCATCATTGATCTGTTGAATAATTAACTCAGAGTCTCCTATAATTGATACCCTAATTGCTCCTAATTGTTTGACATGTTTAAGCCCTAGCAAAAGAGCCTCATACTCTGCCATATTATTAGTGCATCTAAAGTTCAATCTATAAGCATGGCCTTCTGCATGATCATTTTCAACGTTATGTATCCAAATTCCAGCTCCTGCTCCTAACTTATTTACTGAACCATCAAATTCTAAATGCCAAAGAATTTCATGTTCGTAATCTTCATTGACTGTTTTAACAATTTTCTTAACAGGGAGCTCTGGTTTTTTAGTTTTTTCTGGTATTTCTTGATTGTCTGATGTTTCTTTGTTTTCAAAAATTTCTTCGATTTGAACAGTAGATTTATTTTCAGTTTCTGTTTCTGGTGCTTCTAGTTCAGTAGGAAGGTCAAATTCAACATTATAAAGGATAAAAGAGTCCATATCAGAATGTACTAAGTAGATGGTGTACTAAGTAGACAAGGAAGTTTTTAGGCTTCTCCTGACTACTAACTAAATATTTCATCAAGGTCTCTCTGTATAGTCTTTTAGGTTGACCAAACACTGAAATAGTAGCATATGACATATCTAATTGAAGATATCCTCCGATTTTGGCACCCCAGTATCTGGACAACAACATACCATATTTGGGAGGAATATCTGCAACTACTACATCCATCAGAATAGATTTCGCAGGGTATTGTACCAAAGTAATACACAAATCTTTAATCAAACCTAAACATCTTACCTGACTTGAATCAAAAGAAAAAAGATCTTTATATGGTCTGGTAATGTCTAGATTTAATCTTTCCATCACAGCTTTGGGCATTAAATTGTGAGACGCTCCAGAATCAAGCATGGCGTTATGAAGTATTTTGTCATGTACGTTTAAACTCACATAAAATGGAGGAGTTCCTCCACTTTCTGGTTTACCATTTACTTCAGGGCCAAAAAGTAGTTTGGGTTGATCATCAAAAACATTTACTGAATCATCCATTCCAGTAATGTTAAGGGATCTGCTGATTTGGCTTCTATAGACATCGTGTTTAGCTAATTCTGCTAATGGAACAACTATCTTTAATTTTCCTATTTCAGCTTCTAGATTGAAATATTTTTCTGTTTGAGCTCTAGTATTTTGAACAGTTGGATTTTCTCTATTTTTTGGGTCTTCGTTATTTTTCTCTTTTTCATGAGTGGTATTATGAGTTGAAGGTGTTTCTGAATTAACTTGTGCTAGTTCTTCTACGTTTCCTATAGGAGGAAAATTATTAGAAAGTTGTTTATTATTTGGTTGATTATCAGACACATCTTCAATTATTGGATTTGCGGGGTTAGGACTTGTGCTAGAAAGAATTTGTACAGGAGGAGTGTTAGCTTTACCTTTGATGTTTTGTTTTACATCTTTCTGTTTGCTACTCTCTGGCACGTCAATCCGTCTGCTTCTCAAATTGTATTGTTTATGAACTTCATAAATTGCTGAATCATATCCTTCTTTAAAATCAAAAGTTTCTCCTGAATGAGTTTGAAATGTTTCAAGAATATGATTTTCTTGATCATCTTGAGATAGGAAAACTTTTGGTTCATTCTTATTTTCAGTCACGTTATTTATTTCAACATCCTCCGTTGGTTCTTCAGAAGATGAACCTTCAACAAAATTTTCCTGGAATGGTGGCCTAATGTTTTGGTCAGGAACATTTTTCCCAGTATTTTGGTTTTGATTTCTTCTAAAGTTTGGGTTTCTAACAACATTTTGACCATCGCCAGAAGATTTTCTTTCGATTGTCTCTACTCTTTCTTCCAATATTTCCATCCCTTTAATAATTACATCCAGCTTTCTTTCAAAAGCTGAAGGCTCTTCGTTTATAGGCATCCTTCTTTCAGCTCTAGCTCTAGCTCGTTTTTCTATGAGGTTAGCTTCAACACTAACAACTATGCTTTGCATCTCTTCTATAGTTTGAGGGGCTCTTTCCCTAAGTGAATATGCTATGTCAGAGTCAAAACCATCAGGGAATTTAACCAGTACTGAATCCGGAGGGGGTCTAAGGTTTTCGGGAACAGCGTTGTAGGCTTCGTTGAATCTAATGATATAATCTTGCACTGCTTCATTAGGTCCTCTCTTCAATTTTCCAAAGTCAGATAGGATTTGAAGAGGGTCTTTCTTCTTCTCCCATCTATTTAAAAATGCCCTATACAGGGCTGGTAAGTCAGCAATACTGTTTGGAGCAAGAGCCCTAAACCATGTCCTGACTTCCCCAGTAAGGCTCTGGACAAAAATTCTCATTCGTACATCGTCAGCGTCTATTTCATAAAATTCAAAGTAATCTGTCATCCTTTTGGTATGTTGTTGAGCAGTGTAAGTACCAGAACCATCAAAAGGGGTGATCTTACTTTGATAGTATGGAGGCAAAGCGGCAAGGTTCCCTGGCAATCTTAACGGAGCATATCTGTTGGCCATTGGAAGGTGTAATGGTATAACAGGTGATGATGGTCTAGAAGTAGTGGGTGGAGGAGTAGAAGGAGTGGCTTGTGTTTGAGAAGTTTGGGGAAAAGTAGATGAACTTGGGGAAGCTGCAGTAATCATAGAAATATATGAAATTTCTTCAAATGTCTGTTCAGATTGAATGGAATTTTGTAAATACTTGTCAAGATGTGAAGTGATAAATTCAAATTGAAAATCTTGAAGAAATAATGGATCAGGAACAAGCTTGGACAAATTAGATTCAGAAAAATTTATGAATAGAGAATTTTCAAAATGTTCATCAAATGGTTCTTCTTCAAGATATATAATTTTAACAGGACAAGAGTGTGATCTAACAATAGGTTGGGAACTTTCAGAGCTTCCTTGACTCTCTTGTCTTCTCATAATTATGGGAATCAGATTTGGGTTCTCGAATATCGGTGGTGGGTTAGGGTCAAGATTTGACCTGGTATAACGAGTCCTTTCTGAAGCCAGTTTTCTGGATGATTTATATTTTTGGTTTTTTGTTTTAAATAAAATGAAAGTACAACTTCGACAAACTCTTTAAGAAATTTAAGATTTTGGATTAAAATTTTCTCAAAGATTTATTGAACTAGAGAGTCTGATTGAATGTTTGAAACTAAAGTTGAGTTATTAAGCTAAACCAGAGATAGACTGAAGCAACATTTATTTACTATGAAATTGCAGAGCAAAAGCATTTCAAAGGCTACCTGGCTGATCTTCAGGCTCTGTCTGTAGCTTATAAGCAAACAATAGTGACAATAAAGATATTCAGATTCCCCAGTATGGTCGCCACTATGTTATCACTCAGATTTTCCTTGAAGTTGTTAGAAGAGGAAAGGGGTCCGAGGTAACCACAAACCAACCTTCAGATACATAATCTAGCCAATCTGTATCTAGAGAGGGCTCTCTCTATAAAATATAGCTTTGTTTTTAGAAGATATTAGGCTAGTTGTAAAGTTCAGGGTTTTGATTTTGTTTGAGTTGATGGAATTCTTTAGCTAAGATTAAGATCAAGTAGTTTCAGTCCATTGGGCTAATGGAGTCAAAGGATTGGCTGCACTGGCTTAAGTCTTTCAACAGAAGATGGTTTATCAGGGCAAGATAATCAAAATAGAAAAAATTATAGATCTAAAGTGAATGGAATGGAATTCAAACGGATGAAAGGCAACAAAGAATCTTTCAACACATTAAAGAGAAGAGAAATAAATTGATTATCAATAAAGAGCAGTTAAGTATTCTTTACTAAATAAACAAAGATGTATGAACTAGACAAACAGGAGCAATCAAGAATTCGCTGTTTAAACCAGTTTAGAAGAAAACATTTAGAATAATAACGACTGAAATAAGATTACACCTAAGTACTTTCTGATTTAATCCTTTTCGTTAATTATCAAGATAATGAAACACAGATGATATTGTAAAAAAATGTAAAACTTTAAAACATGGGATAGAGATGACTTATTGATCCTTCATTCGACACATGAATCCTGAGAAAAGCCTTCTCCCTCAATTCCTTGTCCAGTTTTGCCACGAAAAATTTCTCCAAAGCTCTTTATTCCAAAATATTCAATGTTACATCAGAGTATAAGAATCCACCCTCAATATTCCGATTGAGGGCTTATTTATACAAAAAATAATACAAAATATCTCTTAACAAAACGAGATATAATCTAAGATGACTCATAAATAAATTACAATAAAAATAGAGACATATGGTCTCATGGATAAGACAAGAAGTAACCGATGTTGTGCTATTTCCTCCTTTCGAGAATGTGCTAGAGGCTGGACCTATATTTTAGCTCTTCGTTGTCCTCTTCAGTAATTTTGTTCTAACTGACTTGCTTCACTGATACTCTTTTTTCTTACTGATACAATTTTAACTGAACTGATACTCTTTGACCTTTGTTTGTCCCTTTATCCTTTATACTGTAGTAAATAGGAAAAATTTGATATAAGGATAAATTTTACAAAAGTTCCAATAGATCTTCCCACCATTTATCTTCTGCTATTTTGGTCCGTTGAAGCTTCCTTAATGTTTCATCAGCCTCGGTATATCTGAAGAAATTAGGCTGATTAGGAAATAAATGTCTTACTTCATGTTCTAAATAAAACAAATTATCTAATCTGTCATGAAGATTCCTTCCTGTAGGTAATGTTGCTTCTGATGAAATGGTTGAGGAACTAGCAATGAAATGATTGTGAGCATGTATGTCCAATTTCTTGACATAAGTTTCTAGGTCCATTATTTTATCTTCTGAAACCATAGGGCTGGGCAATCCTTTATTCAATAAAACATTAAACCTTTCTCTGAAAGCAATGATTTCACTTTGCATGTCAAAGCACCTTCGTTCCAAATTTTGCATAAGAGTTCTTTTAGTAAAAACTCTTTTTATCTCCAAGATTGTTGCAGTTTTGTCCTGAATACCTTGATCTGCAAGTTGCTGTCTGGTTTGGGTGTTTAGGAATTGTATGAGCTGATTGGCTTCCTCAGGCCGATTTCCTAATTCTGCTCGTGTATTCTCAACTTCATCCAGAGCTACTTTAACCAAATCATTCTGCTCGTATATTATCTGGATTGAGGACCAGATATATTTCATTGACTGAATAATATCATCCCAAAAAATGTCATTTATTTCTCTTAAAGGTTTCTCCAATGTGAGATCCCTTTCCAAGGCTTTAACTAATTTTTCTAACTTTTTGACTTCTCTTGTTTTGTCAGCAACAGTCATTTTTGAAAGATCATATTTCTGTTCCAAACTAATAAGTTGTAACTTTGTGTGCTGAAGTTTTGTTACTTGTATTTTCAAGTCATTCATTTTCTTTACTAATTCTTCTGTACTCAAATTTGAAGTATTTACCTATGATGGCTCTGCTGGCTGACCTGTTGGACCTATGATAACCTCTGCTGTAGATACTGGAGCACTGGACTGCTTGTCTTTTAATGCTTGTTCCAGCTCTTTTTCTGTTTCAATCAGTTGCTCATTCATTTTCAAGAGAAACTCCATCATTTCTTCTTCATAATTCTTCTTTATTACTTCTTCAGTTTGAGGATGTCTGGAGGCTGGCAATTTCAACTGCTTTCTCAAAGCTGCAATGTCATCATCGTTTTTCTTGATTAGAGCTTCTATACCTTTGACATCCTTTGGATTGTGACCCAAACCAATTATTATTTCTTCCAATGTTTTTATCCTATTATCTTTGGCTTGAGAAAAAGCCTTTTCAAGCTGTAACTGTGTATTGGTGTTCTCCAAAGAATCCTGTAACCTGTGAGCTACCATTGCCTTATCAGTCAAAGTAGAATAGATCATTTCACCAGTCTACTTATGTAGCTCAATCTGATCTAAAGGATGGATATCCTTTGCTAGGACTTCAAAGTTTATCCTAATATAATCAGCAAATGTTTGGGGTTGTTGCACCTTGGGTTTGAAATGGCTCATTAACATTTTGCCCTGTTGGATGTCAAAAGCTGACATCAATCTTTCTTGATTCTTTGGAGCCATTTTCAGATATTGATTATATAATTGAATTCTCAGTGGATCATTCCTGGCCTTGATATTGATAAATGTCTTCTTTATATCTCCTGCATCTTTAACTGGTGTTTTGAAAGAAGATATTTCAACACTGCTGTTTCCGTAGTTCTTTCAGAGGCAAGTGATGCTCCCTCTACCGTACCGTTTGTTGACCTTCAATTGCCTCGGTCTTGACTATTAAGGACTTACCACCACACGCCGCTATATTGCTGATCTACTGAGAAGACCCACGCCTGGCCCGGGTGCCGCGAAGACCCGATGGTGCGTAGCAGATTCAACTTTCTCCTTTTTTTCGTTTATATTTAATGGAACTGAAATTGATGACTTCTCATATCTTGACGGTTTGAAACGGAAGAAACCCGCATTTGATCCCCGTCCCTTGGAAGTTTGAGGTTGTTCTCCGTCAATAGCACGTTTCTTTAATCAACAACTTCTTATATTTGGTTAGATATACCGCAATGTTTTTCTTCGGTAACCCCGCCGAATAATCCCAACAGCAGGAAGCACCAACCTCCTAGGTAGTGTACCCTTTGTGCAAAGAATTCACCATAGTCAAGCATCTTTTCAAGATATTTCATAACATTGTCTACATTGACCTACTCAATATCCTGCTCTATCAATGTTCCTTCTATCCATTCATCTGTATTAGCATATTTTTCAATCTCTGGGATTCTTTGATATATGTATGGTGCTGATTTATTTTTCATTCTTTTATCACAAATGAAGCTGAATTGGTCATAAGGTACCTAATAGAAACTCTTCTGTCTCTAAAACGGTCTTCTAATATATTTTCAGCTTCTTCCCCTCCATCCCTAGAGTTACAGATAAATGGACCTAATTGACTTTTGATCCGGAGTTGAGCCTTCTTCTTTGCATTAAAAAAATGAATTATATCAGAATTGTTCATCTGCCTAAAATATTCTAATGCAAATATTCTCATGGGGACATATTTTGGCAATTTGAATGGACATAATTCACATCCATATATTCTAAATTCTGTGTGATTTTGGTATAAGTACCAATCACCAACTTTGTATTGTTTTGAGAGTTGTAAAGTTTTCTTGATTTCATTGCTGAGTCTTGGAGGAGAAACTCCTGTCAACAAGGTGGTTGCAGGGTGTATAAAAAGATCAATGAACTCATTATAGGAATAGGGAGAATCTCGAGAACTATGAGTGATGGCTGACCAAAAGATAACAGACCTAGGATTCCCTTGGGCATCAAGCTTTTTGATATAGAAGGGGAAATTTTCTGACTGGTAGTATAGCATGAGATGGTAAATGACAGAAGAATATTTGAACACTTTATAATTTTCTAATCTCATGAATTGATCATGGATCTTTTCTGCAATGTATGATGCAAAGTCATACCTGAAAACAGGAGGATGTCCAGGGGTAAAAATAGACAATAATACAAGAGTTAAATGGTCAACATATTCACTGGTATTAAAGCCCATTGTAAAGGATATCATTTCCAAAACAAGTCTACCCTCCTCAGTGAAAAAAACATACCCATAAGGGGGAGGGCCTTTAGGCTGGTCATCAGGCAACATAAAGGTTTGGCAGATGCGACTTAATTCTTCATGGGATAGTTTGGTGGACTTCTCAAGTAAATCTCCCATCTACAGGGGAGTGAGGGCTTGCTTAGGTTGAAAATGTAGCATCTCATTGATAGACTGAGCAGTAATTGGGAAATTGACATCTTGTTTTGGGGATAAGACTGCTCTTTGGTTAGGATCATAATTTGCATGGAAAAAATGGATTATTTCAGGGAAAATATGGACAGAGGGAAAGAGGTACCGGGGAATATTAGATTCCGATAACCCAATCATATCCAAGCCATTCAAATAATTATCTCTGCAGCGACAAAAAATTCGAAGAGGACTATCAAGAAAAACTAGGTCTTTGATTTGGAAATCTCTGTCGACTAATGATAAATAATCCAGGTCTCTGTGAGGGGATTTTAATGGGGTGACGTTTAAAGCCACAGGAACTTCCATTTTTGGTTCTTGTGGATTCAAAAATGGAAATTCGGCTTATGGTGAAGAATTGAGAAAAATTACAAGTTTCGATGGGAGAAAAAAGTATAATTGCAGATTGGGAATTCAATTACAGTTCTTGGGATTTAAGGAATGAACTAGCAATTAATTTTAACTCTGTTTCAGTGAAAGAAAAAGGAAAGCCGAGTTTTTTACAGAGTTTAGTGCGAATTTAGGGTAAATACCTGTTGTTGGAGAAAACAACATTTTGAACAGATGCTGGTTAATGCGAATAATCTTCTGAGAGGCTCGACTGCAATTTTCTTTGACAGGATAAAGGTTGGCGGACTTTTGAAATTTGAAATTCGAATTTTCTGCGTGGAGGGTGTATTCGTTCACTGCATACAAAATAATTGAAAACGACGCGAATTTTTGTTTTATGGGAAAAGTCAAATGGGGGGCGAATTTTTATTAAATGACGTCAGCACGTACGGGATGAGTCATGGAAAAAGGCGGTAAGTGGTTTATTCCGCACCACTTTTGAGGTTAGGCGGTTTTGGGCGAGGAGGCAGCGAATCCACAGAACGGACGACGCGTGGCCATGGCACTGTTTAAAAACCGTCGGCATTTCACGCGTTAACTTTCGGATCAGAGATGGCTAGCGGAATTGATAAGAGTCGTCGATTTTGGAGTGATCAATCGAACGGTTGACGGGACGTGAAGTTGGCAGGTGTTTAACGGGCGGGACCCGACATGTTTTATTACGAATTAATCATTTCGGGGGCATTCTGATTGGCAGGGGTTGGTTCTTAATTAACCATGAGGATTAATTAGGCCCTTGTACAGTGGATGGTCGTGGATGAAAAATGCGCGGGGATGGATTATTTTCAAATTTTGGTTTTAATTAAACTTTGGGTTTGATTTTTGTTTTAAACACATATACATATTTTTAAATGTTTTTCATATATTTTTATTTATACAATAATTAAATCAATGCGATTTATTTACTGTAGGGGGCGAGAATAATATTAATGTTATATTTTAGCCAAAAGGGGGTATATTGTGGATTTTGATTTGAATAAAATAGGAATTAAATACTTTTGGCTAAAAAGTCATAATATAAGGGTTTTGGGGATATTACAATAAAAGGATTTATATATAATAGGAAAAGGTGATTTTCATAGGGAGTTAATATATAAATTAGAATTAATATGACAAAGGGACAGTGTAAACTCAAAATACTTAAATATAACCAAGAAAGTGAAGATTCAAAAGTAAATGGCATTATTATACTTTAATCACTTAGACTTAGAACAAAAGTGATTTTGAGGGCTTTTCATGAAATATTGAAGGATTTTCCTAAGTAAAATGGGATTTTACTTAGAAAAAGATTTTTGAGAGGTGAATGAATGTGATAATGGATGATTTCAAGTACTTAGGTTTTTTCAATTATTGGGCCAAGGGTTCGGTCCCTCCAAAAGTCAAGGAAATGCCTTGAGCCCCTTTAATCTTCAAATACCTTAGCACTTAGGGGAAATTAGTGAAATATTTAGGGAAAAATGAAGGGGAAGTTAATAATCTTGACTTTGCTTTGCTGTGAACTTTTCCAATGTAGTATCTGCCTTTGCACTTGTGATGAAAGTAAAATTGAACACATTTAGAACCATCATTCATCACATGTAATTTTTGCAACAACATCTACCTACCCTACTTACTTACTCTACCATTTTTTCTTATTTATTAGGGTGCACTTAGACTTGCAAACCCTTATCACACTTCTTTTTCTTTTACATGGAAAACCTATCTATTTCTACACTTATTACATCCAAGGGCTCAGATTAAACTGTTGAGCACCTTTTATTAACTCTACCTATCTATTTATCTGCCAAGATTAAACTGTTTGGCCTGATATTTATTCTCTATTCTACAACATGAAATTGAAAAATGAATGAGTCAAGTTTAAATAGTTCGACTCTTCATAAATTGTGGCAAAAGTTTGAAAAGCTGCACACAATTTTGTTTATTACATCAGAGCAAAAAGTAGTGGCATTTAGACTTGCACACTTTCCTTGGCCTTTCTTTTGGTGGGGTTCATTTTCTTTCACTTTTTTGGCCAATTTTATTTTTTCACCCTTTGATTTTTCTTTTAGGGTATACCCTCTTTACATTTTCTAAATTTTTTGATTTTTTGATTTCTTAAGAATATGGAACACCTTTGCAACAAGAAAAAGGTTTGAACATATTACATAGTTCAACAAGTCAATCATGAAAAATGACACCTATTGGTATAGGAGTATAACAACTGCTATGGCGTAACATCATGGAGTTTGGTGAGCGACATTGTCGACCAGGTTTCCGAGTCAAAGGGAATCGAATATCATTTGGAGATCTAGACAGGTTGGAGACCCGGGCAGTGGCAGCAGCAGTGTTGTGGATCTTGGGCAGCCAGGCATTCCATCACATCACTGGAGGGTAGATGATGATTGTAGAGAGTGTGTTGGGTGGGACCTACTATGGGTGGGCCCAGATGATGTTGGTGTCGGTGAAACGAGAACTGTCGCTATGTAAGCAACAAGTGAATCATGATTGTGCCTATGGGATGGTATTGTGCTCTTTATTCTTTGAGAAGATCCTCACATTATGACCTCGTATAAAGTTACCTGATGGGGGTCCGAGAGAGCCCTAGATGTGTCGGTGGGGATGACTACTATGTAGAGGAGGGGGAGGGGCGGTCAAACGAGTGTTTTGACCAGATTTCTTTGCCCATTGGGATCAGATGCCATTGTTCATAGACGACTATCCATATAGTGGGATGAGTTATTGGGGAGATTTAGACTTGCCACTTCCGCCTGGTCGAGTATGGGGGCCCGATGGTAAGTGACAAGCAACTAATCTGTTATGTGCATTTTAGAGTTTGTGACTAGTACTCATGGGACTAATCTTTATATTTTTTGGAATGCAGATATAGCTCTAGTAAAACCGGCTGGATATATGGGACGACCTGCAGCAGCAGGAACTACAGGTGCAAGTGGATCAAGGACGGCACAGAATGAGGATATGTCTGCTCTGTTGGAGGACATCCATCGTAGATGCGAGGGGCTACTGACCGGTGTGTTGGAGTGTGGTTGGCAGGATTTAGACGACCAGTACATAGAGTTATGTATTGGGCTACCCTCGGAATGGCGAGGTATCATGCGACGCATGGCGATGGTCAGTCAGACTGTGCATGATCTACGAGCTGTGGGAGCAGAGCCATTGGCTCGGGATCCTCCAGAGAGTGATTAGATATAGGGCAGGTAGTGCCCCCCAGTGTCTCACACATGTGAGCCATGTCTATCGTCCCATCCGCAGTCCACCGCAAGATGTTTTTCCCTCATAATGGAAAGATTTTCACCATTGACCAGTTGACTTACCATGAACCAAAATCTCAGACCTCCCCTGAGTCCACCATCTCTACTAAGCAAACTATTTATTCTTTGACCAGTGTTTCCCTTGGCGTCTACAAAGATTCCTACTTTCTTGGCACTTTTCCAGGTCCTCCCCCTCCTCTTGTCTCTGACCCTAGCTTAGCAAATGTTTGCATGATGCACTCGTCTCAGGCTGACCTTCCACAGCTTGCTTCGGTTAGTCAGCAACCTCAATATTGCCCACCACAACCTGCTCCTAGTCCTTCGCTTCAGTCGACCGACCCTCTCCTGCCTGGACCTTCCCATCACCCTCAAACTTAGGAACCTCCCTACCCTCCTGATTCAGTTCCCTCAGGTCTCCACCACATGGGAGCCGTCCCTCCCGGCCATTACCCCGCTGGTCAGATACCTTTCCTTGGTCCCCTCCCGGAGTCTATTCAGTTCCTGTCATGGCCACCCTTTCCCTCCCTAATTTAACCTTGGGAATACCAGTATGGTATCTTACTCCTCTAGCTGAGAGCCCACCGGGCCACCCCAAAACATACATTGTTGTGACACCCGTGCAACCGATTCCCTTCAATCCTTCCACCGCTACAATGCCCCTAGCCCCTCCGCAGGACCCTCCTCATGCTACAACCACTATAGGCAAGAAAAGAAAAACTCGCAAGGGGGCATCCAAGGACAAGGCCACCGCACCCAACCCTACCCCTCCCCCACCCGCCAAGCCTTGTGCTTTGTGTGATGGTACCGGTCATGCCACCCATACTTGTCCTGAGTTGCCCCAAATCCAACCCATGGTTAAAGTCACGTTCCCTGAATCTACGATCCCTGAAACCTCTGTTTCTTCCTCATCCGTAGCCAAGAACCCAAAGAATCTTCACACCAACAAACCCTGTGCTCTGTGTGGTGTCCATGGCCATTATTCTCATCATTGTCCTCACCTCACGCATTATCGAGCCTCTTTAGAGGTCATTCGCGAGTACGAAGTTGAACAAAATCAATCCACCTCTCCCATCCTTTCTCAATATGAGTTAGGTCTACTTGAGGATCCCCCTGCTACCATCGAAATTCCTCCCCCTGATGTTGAGATGTCAGAACCTGCTGCCCCCCTCCTATACCTATCATCATCCGCTCGACCCTCGGAGTACACTCCCTCTGAATCCACTCCATCTGTGTTGCTTTATTCTCCTTCAGCAACATTCTCGGGCTCTTCATGCTTTGACCATCTCTTAAACTATTCTTTTTTCATTCCCTGCGATGACCCGTATAAGCACCTCTCTTCACATACTGATGATTTAGGTAGCTTTGCAGTGTCATGTGGTTTCCTTGAACTTTCCATTTCCTTCCATAATCTAGATCATACCATCCGTATCTATGATGTCCTTCGCAGCATGAGTTCCCGCTCTTCATTCCATAGTTCTCATTCATCTCTCTCTAGTCGATCTATGCATCCTAGACTTCCCACCCAGACTGATCCCTCCTGTAGTTGTTAGTGGATGTCTACCCTCTACTCACGCTGCCATCCTTATTCTCCTTTCCCCCATTTCTTGTCTTGTGACACTATTCCACTGCCCCTCTCGTCCACACATTATCTTAGCTATGCCGATGGGGCAAGTTTCTATTCCCAGAATCTCGCCTCGGCCACATGGGCCATTTTTACCCCCTTACATTCCCTAGTTCTTGAAAATGGGGTCTGCATTGGTAATGCCACCAATAATCAGGCCGAATATGATGCAGTACGTGGTCTCTTAGCCGATGCCCTCTCTCATTGCATCCTCCATCTGCACGAGCATTTATATTCCCTGCTTCTTGTCTTACAACTTAATGGTGTTTATCGTGTGCATAACCCTATCCTGTTTAGACAATATTTACGAGTGAAACTTTTGATATGTGGATTTAGATTTATTACTTTCAACCATATACCTAGAAGTCAAAATCACTACGTAGATCAAATCGCAAATCATGTTCTAGACTGGCATTTATCACACACAAGAAAACAAAATTTAACACTATTAACAAAATGCATATATATCATATATATCATATAACATGTGTTTTTAGAGTCCATCTACTCTGAAACATATGACATGCCCATAGCATGTTACAACAAACAAAACTACAAAAATGGGGTGCACCACTTGCCCCTACATCGACACTGGGGGGCACTACCTGCCCTATATCTAATCACTCTCTGGAGGATCCCGAGCCAACGGCTCTGCTCCCGCAGCTGGTAGATCACGCACAGTCTGACCGGCCATCGCCATGCGTTGCATGATACCTCGCCATTCCGAGGGTAGCCCAATACATAAATCTATGTACTGGTCGTCTAAATCCTGCCAACCACACTATGACACACTGGTCAGCAGCCCCTCACATCTACGACGGATGTCCTCCAACAGAGCAGACATATCCTCATTCTGTGCCATCCTTGATCCACTTGCACCTGTAGCTCCTGCTGTTGCAGGTTGTCCCATATATCCGGCTGGTTTTATCGGAGCTATATCTGCATTCCAAAAAATATAAATATTAGTCCCATGAGTACTAGTCACAAACTCTAAAATGCACATAATAGATTAGTTGCTTGTCACTTACCATCGGGCCCCCATACTCGACCAAGCGGAAGCATCAAGTTCGGATCTCCCCAATAACTCATCCCACTATAGGGATAGTCGTCTATGTACAATGGCATCTGATCCCAATGGGCGAAGAAATATGGTTGAAACACTCGTCCGACCACCCCTCCCCCTCCTCTACACAGTAGTCATCCCCACCGACGCATCCGAGGCTCTCTCGGACCCCCATCAGGTAACTGTATACGAGGTTGTAAGGTCGGGATCTTCTTAAAGAAGAAAGAGCACAATACCATCCCCTAGGCATAATCATGATTCACTTGCCTCTTACATAGTGACAACTGTCATTTCACCGACACCAACATCATCTCGGCCCACCCATAGTAGGTCCCACCCAACACACTCTCTATAATCATCGTATTCCCTCCAGTGATGTGATGGAACGCCTGGCTGCCCAAGATCCGCAACACTGCTGCTGCCACTGCCCGGGTCTCCAACCTCTCTAGATCCCCAATCGATATCCGAGTCCCTTTGACTCGGACACCTGGTCGACAATGTCGCTCAACAAACTCCATGATGTTACGCCCTCGTGGTAACACTGGTTGTGTATTTCCCACCATCCCTAATGGTGGGAGACCAGTCAGGAAATACAAATCCTGGACTGTCAACTCAATCCTGTGCCCCTACACTATAAACACCTCATGGTTTGGATCCCAATAACTGATAATCCGAGCCAACAAAGGCTCACCAGCCCTCATCAAAGGGTTCTCCACAAATTTCAAAACCCCAAACCTAGCCAATGCATGATGGACACCTTGATCCGCTTGGATTTCTGTCCGTAAGGTACCTAGGTCTCTCTCTCTCCACTTGATCCGTATATCTGCCATATCTGCAAAAAACCATCATCTTTGTCAGTCTACAGATAAACAAAACTGCATTTCCTTGCACCAAAACTGAATCTCGGCCCATAACAGCACTGAAACCACACCCATCTAACAGGTCGCACTTTTTGGCCCAATCCTGGGCCAGGTCACACTTTTCAGGCGAAAAACTGCCTCCCAGGTCACAGTTTTTGCCCCAAAAAGTGCGACCCGACTGTAATGATGAAGTAGGAGCAGTTACTGAGATTTAAAACCCTAATCTGAACTTTGAATCCATAAAAAACAAAGAGTAGGATTAGGCCTCTTACCTGCAACTAACGGATCGCGATTCCAACAGTCGGTTTGTCCACTACGATTGCTGCAAGATTTAGGGCCTTCTCTCCTCTCGACATTCACCACAACTACACAAGCAAATGAATGATTTTGGACGGAAAATGCCTTATTAGAAGAAAAACCCCTGTTTTTTCTTTCGCTCGCTACGACCAAACCATAGCCCCATTTGACACACCGTTTGCACCGTTGGAAAGCTCTCACCGAGCACTCAAATGGGTATCTGTTAGTTTTTCATGTTTGGATACTTCAACACGACGAATTTTGTCCACGAAGGGTCCCTTCATCTCTCCTTATAATCGAAATTCTTCACTTACAACGCTTATACTTGGGGCACCACTTTACCTCTTTACTTGGCTTTGTTCGTGTAGATTTTCGTCATGAGATACCATATTGTACTCATGTTTTTTATAGTCCCCCATTGGACCTTCTTTGTGTGGCAGCACCATCGAGTCGCCCTTTTTTAGAGCATCCGAGTTGAGTCATCATCCGTCATGGAGTCTATATCGAGCCCTTTTATTTCCCACTATATTCCTCCATCCTTCATCGCTTGGTCCCTCTCTCGTGTTGCACATTATGGCCTTCCGTATCATTGTCACCGATCCTCCCTGATCTTGTGTCAGTTGCTACCAATCCATTCATGCGCCTTATGCTCTAACAAGGGAAGTCGTCCATCCGCTACTCAGTATCCCTCATTTCATTATCATCATCAATGTCCATCTGTTAGTCTCTCTACTATTTTCTCCCATGCCTCAGTTGAGATTCCCTTCTTACCTCACCTGTGGCAGACCTACTTCTGTCGACACCAGCTCATTTATTCCAGAAGCCTGGTCTAGGGGGCACTGTACCTTGGTTCGAGCTCTTTTCAGCATGATCATGATCTATACACTTGATAGTCCAGTGATGCAATAGTAGCTCTTGGTGATTCCCGGGTGTGTGTGAGATGTCTCAACCCTCATGAGGGGGTGGCCCTGCAGGTAGCTCCCCCACATGCCCGGATGACTTCTTCATTTCAGCCTTTGATGCAGCTCCTCCCATTTGATGATAATGGCCTCAGCCGCTTGCAGCGCCTCTTCGATTTGCATGTATCAGTCAAATTTTTCGAGCCCTTCCCCATGTGTAGGGGGCATTTGGGCGTATTTGTATCTCATGTACTAAAATCTTATTGTATAAGTCCTGACGGTTATTCTAGGCATAACATGTATGTGGGATCCATCATTCTATTTTTCTAGCTCTTATTTATGCCAGCATATTCTTCATGGTTCGGTTCCTTGTTTACTGGACTTCTCATTCTTTGTACTTTTTCTC
Source organism: Pinus albicaulis (assembly GCA_034641835.2). NCBI lineage: Eukaryota > Viridiplantae > Streptophyta > Pinopsida > Pinales > Pinaceae > Pinus > Pinus albicaulis. The sequence continues at coordinate 280,622,414 of CM076575.1, forward strand.
GGCGGGCATAGGTATGCCTCCCCTGCCGCCTTTAGCATAGGTACCACTTCATAAACTAGAGACTTGTTTCACCTGTAAGTCTCGTCTCCTCAGGGGCTAGTCCTTTAGCACATTAGACTACCTTACATTTCTCTCTCTCACTTCCCTCTTGATGTCTAGTGATTGAGTTCTTACAACGTACTTCGGTCATACGATTTGCTCCTAACACTCGTACGTTGGGGGGCAATCTGTTACACCATTTTTTGCTCATCTAACCTATTATTATTAGATGAACCCAAGTACACCATGTAAGACCAATTTTACCCTAAGTAAAATTGCTTTCACCATGTGAAATAACTTATTTGTTTATATTTCCCGGTCATATTTAACCCAAAACAAAGAAATTAATTAAATAAATCCTTATTTATTTAATTATTTCCTAAGAATAAGTTATTTAAATAATATTCTTAGTTAAATTTGACTAAATCATCCATAAATAATTAAATAAACCTTTATTTATTTAATTATATTCCCATCATTTCCATAAAATGATAAATAAATCATTTATTTATTTATTATTTATAAATAAAGGAATTGACCCAAGTCAAAAATCCTTTTCCCTCCAACAAATATAATAAAATATTCCTAAAGAGTGGTTCTAGAATTAGATTAATAATATTTTAACTAATGCAGAAAGTTCTAGATCACCCTAATATTTTGTTATAAATAGAAGGGTTTCCCCCATTCATTAGTCACCTTTCATTGCATTAGATCACTCTGGATCTATACTTGGTCACATTCTCTATTTTTGCCTTGTGAGCTCCCTTTGAGTTCTATGTTTGTTTGGGTTTTCTACACGAACAAGAGAGAGAAATTTTAGATCTGAAACGCTGAGGACTTTCAAGAACCCATCCCATTGAAGAGAACTAGAAAAAACCTTTCTTGTTTTCCTCTTAGGTACCCCCTTTTTAATATAATATAAAAATTCTTTCAAATACATTGTTCTTGTCTTGTCTATTGGATGCATGGAGCCATGTTCTATTTTTACTGCTTAATGTCTTTTAGATGAGTACAATGCCCATTTGTACTCACGCTGCCATCCTTATTCTCTTCCCTCCCATTTCTTGTCTTGTGACACTCTTCCACCGGCCTCCTCCACCCATTACCTTGGCTATGCCTATGGGGCAAGTCACTCTTCCTGGAATCTCACTTCGGCAGCATGGGCCATCATTACCCCCTTGCATACCCTGGTTCTTTCAAATGGGGTCTGCATTGGTAATGCCACCAATAATCAGGCCGAATATGATGCCGTGCGTGGTCTCTTAGCCAATGTCGTCTCTCATCACATCCTCCATCTGCATGTTCATTTAGATTCCCTACTTCTTGTCCTAAAACTTAATGGTGTCTACCGTGTGCATAACCCTATCCTGTTTAGACAATATTTACGAGTGAAACTTTTGATACGTGCATTTACATCCATTACTTTCAACCATATACCTAGAAGTCAAAATCACTACGTAGATCAAATTGCAAATCATGTTCTAGATTGGCATTTATCATACACAAGACAATAACATTTAACACCATAAAAAAAATGCATATAAATCATAGATATCATATAACATGTGTTTTTAGAGTCCATTTACTCTGAAACATATGACATGCCCATAGCATGTTACAAAAAACAAAACTACAAAAATGGGGGGCACCACTTGCCCCTACATTGACACTGGGGGGCACTACCTGCCCTATCTCTAATCACTCTCTGGAGGATCCTGAGCCAACGGCTCTACTCCCACAGCTCATAGATCATGCACAGTTTGACCGGCCATCGCCATGCGTCGCATGATACCTTGCCATTTCGAGGGTAGCCCAATACATAACTCTATGTACTGTTCATCCAAATCCTGCCAACCACGCTCCGACACACCGGTCAGTAGATCCTCACATCTACGATGGAGGTCCTCCAATAGAGCGGCCATATCCTCGTTCTGTGTCGTCCTTGATCCACTTGCACCTGTAGCTCCTGCTTCTGCAGGTCGTCCCATATATCCGGCCGGTTTTACCGGAGCTATATCTGCATTCCAAAAATATATAAGGATTAGTACCATGAATACTAGTCACAAAATTTCAAATGCACATAACAAATTATTTGCTTGTCACTTACCATCGGGCCCCCATACTCGACCAGGTAGAAGCGGCAAATCCAGATCTCCCCAATAACTCATCCCACTATAGGGATAGTCGTCTATGTACAATGGCATCTGTCCCAATGGGTGAAGAACTCTGGTCGGAACACTCGTCCGATCGCCCCTCCCCCTCCTCTACACAGTAGTTGCCCCCATCGATGCATCAAGGGCTCTCTCAGACCCCCATCAGGTAACTGTATATGAGGTCGTAAGGTTGGGATCTTCTCAAAGAAGAAAGAGCACAATACCGTCCCATAGGCACAATCATTATTCACTTGCTGCTTACATAGCGATAGCTATCATTTCACCGACACCAACATCATCTGGGCCCACCCATAGTAGGTCCCACCCAACACACTCTCTACAATCACTATGCATCTCAGTGATGATGGAATGCCTGGCTACCTCAAGATGCATCCGCAACACCGTCGCCGCCGCCAACGCTCGGTGTCTCCAACCTCTCTAGATCCCCAATCGATATCCGAGTCCCTTTGACTCGGACACCTAGTCGACAATGTCGCTCAACAAAATCCATGATGTTACACCCTCGTGGTAACACTGGCTATGTATTTCCCACCATCCCTAATGGCGGGAGACCAGTAAGGAAATAAAGATCCTGAACTGTCAGCTCAATCCTGTGCCCCTGCACTATAAACACCTCATGGTATGGATCCCAATAACTGATAATCTGGGCCAACAAGGGCTCACCAGCCCTCATCAAAGGGTTCTCCACAAATTTCAGAACCCCAAACCTAGCCAATGCACGACGGACACCCTGATCCACTTGGATTTCCATCCATAATGTACCTAGGTCTCTCTCTCTCCACTTGATCCATATATCTGCCATATCTGCACAAAGCCATCATCTTTGTCAGTCTATAGATAAACAAAACTGCATTTCCTTACACCAAAACTGAATCTCAGCCCATAACAGCACTGAAACCACCCCCAGCTACTAGGTCGCACTTTTTGGCCAAATCCTGGGCTAGGTCGCACTTTTCAGGCCCAAACCTACATCCCAGGTCGCATTTTTTGCCCCAAAAAGTGCGACCCGACTGTAATGATGAAGTAGGAGCAGTTACTGAGATTTAAACCCCTAATATGAACTTTGAATCCATCAAAAACAAAGAGTAATATTAGGCCTATTACCTGCAACTGACGGATCGCGATTCCAACGGTCGGTTTGTTTGCTACGATCGCTGCAAGATTTAGGGCCTTCTCTCCTCTCCACATTCACCACAGCTACACAAGCAAATGAATGATTTTGGAGGGAAAATGCCTTATTAGAAGAAAAACCCCTATTTTTTCTTTCGCCCACTGTGACCAAACCGTAGCCCCGTTTGACACACCATCTGCACCGTTGGAAAGCTCTCACCGAGCACTCAAATGGGTATCTGTTAGTTTTTCATGTTTGGATACTTCACCAGGACACATTTTGTCCACAAAGGGTCCTTTCATCTCTCCTTCCAATCAAAATTCTTCACCTGCAACGCTTGTACTTGGGGCACCACTTTACCACTTTACTTGGCTTTGTTCGTGTAGATTTTCATCATGAGATACCATATTGTACTCATGTTTTTATGGTCCCCCCTTGGACCTTTTCCATGTGGCAGCACCATCGAGTCTCCCTTATTTAGAGCATCCGAGTTGAGTCATCATCCGTCATGGAGTCTATATCGAGCCCCTTTATCTCCCACTATAGTGCTCCATCTTTCCTAGCTTAGTCCCTCTCTCATGTTGCACATTATGGCCTTCCATACCATTGTCACCTATCCTCCCCGATATTGTGTCAGTTGCTGCCAAGCCATTCATGCCCCTTATGCTCTATCAAGGGAAGTTGTCCATCCGCTACTCAGTATCCCTCATTTCATTATCATCATCAGTGTCCGTCTGTTAGTCGCTCTACTATTTTCTCCCGTGCCTTAGTTGAGATTACTTTATTACCTCACCTATGGCGGACCTACTTCTGTCAACATCAGCTCATTTACTCCAGAAGCCAGGTCTGGGGGGCAGTGTACCTTGGTTTGAGCTCTTTTCAGCATGATCGTGATCTATACACTTGATAGTCCAGTGATGCAGCAGCCACTATTGGTGATTCCCGGTTGTGTGTGAGATGTCTCAACCCTCATGAGGGGGTGGCCCTGCAAGTAGCCCCCCACATGCCCGGATGACTTCTTCATGCAGCTCCTCCCATTTGATGATATTGGCCTCAGCCGCTTGCAGCACCTCTTCGATTTGCATGTATCAGTCAGATTTTGCAAGCCCTTCCCCGTGTGTGGGGGGCATTTGGGCGTATTTGTATCTCATGTACTCAAATATTATTGTATAAGTCCCGACGGTTATTCCAGGCATAGCATGTATGTGGGATCCATCATTCTATTTTTCTGGCTCCTATTTAAGCCAACATATTCTTCATGGTTCGGTTCCTTGTTTACTGGACTTCCTACTAGACTTCGTATTCTTTGTACTTTGTCTCGCGGGCATAGGTATGCCTCCCATACCCCAGCACGGTACCACTTCATAAATAGGGACATTTTTGTAAGTCTCGTCTCCTCAGGGTATAGTCCTTTAGCACATTAGACTACCTTACATTCCTCTCTCTCACTTCCCTCTTGATATCTAGTGATTGAGTTCTTACAATGTACTTCGGTCATACGATTTGCTCCTAACACTCGTACGTTGGGGGGCAATCTGTTACACCATTTTTTTGGTCATCTAACCTATTATCATTAGATGAACCCAAGTACACCATGTAAGACCAATTTTAACCTAAGTAAAATTGCTTTCACCATGTGAAATAACATTTGTTTATATTTCCTGGTCATATTTAACCCAAAACAAGGAAATTAATTAAATAAACCATTATTTATTTAATTATTTCCTAATAATAAGTTATTTAAATCATTATTTAAATAATATTCTTAGTTAAATTTGACTAAATCATCCATAAATAATTAAATAAACCTTTATTTATTTAATTATATTCCCATCATTTCCCTAAAATGATAAATAAATCATTTATTTATTTATTCTTTATAAATAAAGGAATCAACCCAAGTCAAAAATCCTTTTCCCTCCAAAAAATATAATAAAATATTCCTAAAGGGTGGTTCTAGAATTCGATTAACAATATTTTATTCATGCACCGAGTTCTAGACCACCCTAATATTTTGTTATAAGTAGAAGGGTTTTCCCCATTCATTAGTCCCCTCCATTGCATTAGATCAGTCTGTATCTATACTAGGTCACATTCTCCATTTTTTCCTTGTGAGCTCCCATTGAGTTCTATGTTTGTTTGGGTTTTCTACAACAACAAGAGAGAGGAATTTTAGATCTGAAATGTTGAGGACTTTCAAGAACCCATCCCATTGAGGAGAATCGGAAAACACCTTTCTTGTTTTCCTCTCAGGTGCCCCCTTTGTAATATAATATAAAAATTCTTTCAAATACATTGTTCTTGTCTTGTCTATTGGATGCATGGAGCCACATTTTACTTTATCTGCTTAATGTCTTTTATTCTTAGATCTGGATTTGTGCAGCAATATTTGGATCACCTAATTACAGAGTTAAATATATTTGGCAGCCATAATTGATGTTAGGGCTATTTGTTATGCGCAGCTAAAGTGATCTTTTACGACGAAAGATTCATACTAACAATTGGCGACTCCACACGGGTTTTCTTTTGCGACCGCTGTCGTTTTATATATTCCTACATATCCAGCTATTTCAGACCCTAGGGTTTCTCTTCAGTTTCCTATTTTTTCTATTTTTATCGTGCTTTTCACCTCTAAGACCCTCAAACATGCAAAATTTTAACTTTCGTGTGTTTCTGGCCTTATTGCGCAGGTGACAGACATCAACCGCACCTGAGACGACAATGTTTTCTGAAATATGCCGCCGTGAGACCCGGATCTGTAGGTCACACTTATCGGCCTAAAAATTGTGACCTGGCCTTGAGGTCGCAGTTTTCTACCCCAAACCTGCGACCTGGACCGAAAACAGGTCAGAACCTGCGACCTGCACCTTTTTCTGCAATTTTCCAACACTTTTTCTGGGTTTGTTTGAAGCTTCTGTCAGGGTTTTCCAGCCTCTGTCTCTGCCCGTTTAGACCTATTTCTGATCTGTTTCACTCAAATCCTTAGGGATCTAGTACCCTCGGCTTTCTGTGGGAGAGTTTTTGCTATTTCAGACGTCTGAATTTCCAGATTTTTAGCCTTATTTCTTTCAGATCTGATACCTCATTTTTAGATCCCTTTAGATCAGCTCTTATTCCTTTCAAATCACCTAGTTTTGTTTGGGTTCTTTTCTAAGGCTGCCTCCTTGTCCCCTCTACTGTTAGCTGATCCCCTCCTTTTTTAGCATCAACCTTGCCTCTGCCTCTTTGTTGTTCTCTGCACCTCTTTTCAACATATTTCTCCTTTAGATCCCCATCCCTCCTGACTTTAGATCTATTTGCCTCTTTTTAGTGTGCTTTGCTTAGATTTTTTCCCCTCTTATAAACTAGTTTTGAGAGACCCACATTCTTGGGTTAGATTGATGCATTGTTAGTTGTTAATTTTCTGTTCTTTCAGCCTTATTTACTGCAGATTTATTTTCAGTTATGCAGAACACTTTTTATTTTACTCTCAAAACGTCTGGGTTTAAAAATTAAAATTAACACACGCCACACACTGACCCTAAGTGAAGAAGAGCCTGGCTAACACCGCCTGGCAAAGACTTTAAAATAAATTGACACTGCACCTCTCTGCCCTTGTTTCGACATTGACCTCACTTGATCTTGCACCTCCCTGCCTTTGTCGGTTTTTCTTCTTCCCGTCATCATTGCGCCTCCAAGGCGTTTATCTTGGAGAATTCTTGTTCTTCAACCTCAGTTTCCGGTTGGTCGGCTTGCTCCTTCCCGTCATCGTCAAGTTAGTCCTCCCCCGAGTCTGCACTCTAACTCATCTTCTGATTCTTTGGTTTCTCCCCCTACTTCTGGTTCTCCCCCTGTTACCTTCACCATGTTTGGTCCAGGGCCTAATGCTAGTGGCAACCCCGACCCTAATGCTGGGACTGTTACTAGCAGAACCGCCACAGGAACTACCTCGACTGCTCCCTTGCTCCCCTTCACGGTAGGCCTCAGTCTCTTCAATTTCAATCAGTTGATCAATGATCCTATTCGCCACGATGTTAGTTGGCCTGCTATGCCAACCAAGCTCCCCTCCGACATTCCCAACTTCGAAGGCCTTGCTGGAGAGGATCCCTCCAACCATATCCGATCTTTCCACATGTGGTGTTCATCCCATTCCATTATTGATGATTCCATCCATCTTAGATTTTTCCAACGTATGCTTACAGGTGAAGCTTCTAAGTGGTATGTTGCTCAGCCCACTTCCTCTCACACCACCTTTGCAACTCTTGCCCAGGATTTTTTATCTTACTTCCAGCTTCCCCTTCGTTATGACACTGGTATCGAACTTTTTACTTCTTTCCGTCAATCATCTGCGACCCGCCTCTCCGATCAAGTCTAGGAATGGCAGAGAAGAAAGAGCCTATGTCAATATCCTACCTTCGAAGACCGTGTCTACATGGACTGGTTACTTAGATATCTCTTGCCCCCTATCGGGAAAGATGTCGCATCGCATTTTCCTCAAACCGAAGAAGCTGCCCTCCAAATGGCATTAAAATATGACCTGATCTACGCTCAGATGGGTTATGTTTATACTGTTCTACCTGATCTCCCCAGACCCGGTGATGCCAATGCACCAGGGGCATCTCATGCCGCCAACGGTAACAATGGAGCTATCTCTCATACATACGCCCAACCTCCCACGGGTTATGGTTTTCCTGGGGGGGGAGGTAGCACCTCCTGCACTTTTTCCCCTCCCAGTAGCACGTCTTTAGGATATGGCATGCCCCCTCTTTTGGCCCAACCTCCTACTTACCACACTGTTTCCCAACCTCCTTATTATCCGTCTCCACAGCTTAGTGCTCTAGCTCCTCCAACATTAGCACCTCCGCCTCCCTTGCCTTCTCAACCCCCGCAACAGCAATCACTGCCCCCTCAAGATCAGGCAGATGCACAATAGGGATTTATGGCTACCCAACCACTTGATGGACAGGTGGCCATTCAACCTTCCCCTTCTGGTTCCTTCAATTACCAGATTCTCATGATGAACTCTGATCAACCTTTACCTGTCGACCTTAACCTTCAAAATCGGTCTTGTTAGTACCCCAAGCCTCCTACTCCGTCTATCCCCGAGTCACCTTCTTCAGGTTCTACAGAGCCTCTTTCGACATCTAATGGTCCCTTGCATATCCCTCAGCCCAAAGTTGAGGTTCATACCAAGATTCCTAAGGGCCCATTACGCCCCAAATACTACTTCTGGTCGAGCTGCTCATTCATATAGCATAGTAGATGATTTGGCGCAATCTCCTGTTGCCATTTCAACATTGGAACTCATCCAGTCGTGTCCTTCTCAAAAGAAGGCTCTACTATCTGCCATGGGTGCTGTAGATCCTGCTGATGACCAATTAATTGTTTTCGACGCCCTTCAATTGGAACCTCCTCCCCTTCCTGCTTCCGTAGCTTTCCAAATCCCAGTCAAAATCTGGAACGCTCACATTTCTAGGTGTATTATTGATGAGGGGGCATCCACCTGTGTGATGTCTGCTTCGGTTTGGAAACAACTCGGATCTCCTGAGCTGGCCCCTTCCACAATCACCCTTCCTGCATGGGACGTCCATGCCTCCCAGCCCATTCGCCTATTCCGTAATTGTCCTATCACTCTTGCAGGCAAGACTATTTGCGTTGACGTTGACGTCATCGACGCCCCTCTTGATTATAACATTATTTTGGGGCATAGCTACACCTATGTCATGTCTGCTATCCCATTCGTGGTCCACCGCAAGATTTTTTTCCCTCATAATGGAAATATAGTCACCATCGACCAGTTGACATATCATGAGCCAAAATCTCAGACCTCCCTTGAGTCAACCATCTCTTCTGTAACCAATAAACAAACAGTTGATTCTTTGACCAGTGTTTCCCCTGGTGTCTAAAAAGACTCCTCCTTTCTTGGAACATTTCTTGGTCTTCCTCCTCCTCCTGTCTCTGATCCTAGCTTAGCGAATGTTTGCATGATGTAATCGTCTCGGGCTGACCTTAAACAACCTGCTTCATCTAGTCAGCAACCTCAACCTCGCTTGCAGCAACCCGCTCCTAGCCCTTCACCTCTTCCACCTGGACCTTCCCATCCAGCTAGTACTCATGAGCCTCTTTACCCTCCTGGAACGGTTACTCCATGCCTTAGCCATTTAGGAGCCATCCTACCTGGCCATTACCCCTCTGGTCAGATACCGTTCCTAGCTCCCCCACCAGGAGTGTACACAGTACCTGTCATGGCCACCCTCTCTCTTCCTAACCTGAAACTTGGGATTCCCATCTGCTACCTTGATCCTCCAGCCGCAACCCTGCCTGGTCAACCCAAACCTTATCTTGCTTTAACCCCTGTTCAACCGGTCCCCATCACTTCTCCCACTGCACAAGTGCCTTAGTAACCTCAATAGGAACCACCTCCTGTTGTGACCGCTTCAGGTAAGAAGGGCAAAGCTCACAAGGGGGCATCAATGGAAAAGGCTGCCCCGACAAACCCTGCCCCTCCTCAGCCTCCAAAGCATACCATCCAGTGTGCTTTGTGTGATGTTGTTGGTCACGCCACCCATACCTGTCCTGAATTTCCTAATCTCAAGCCCATGGTTAATGTCGCGTTCCCTGAGTCCACGGTCCTGGAAGCCTTTGTTCCTTCCGCGACCGCGGCCAAGAACCGCAAGACTATTCACACCAACCACCCCTGTGATTTGTGTGATCACCATGGCCATTACACCCACCTTTGTTCCCGCCTCAAGGACTTCTACACCTCTATAGCCGCGGTCCGCCAATTCGAGGCCAAGCACAACGAGTCCACCTCTCCCCTATTTGCGCATTTTTCTTCAGCAGAACTACTAGACATGATGGCTCCCATTGACATTCCCCCTCCTGATGTCGAGATGACGGCGCCTTTGTCCAACATCTTCTACCTATCATCATCCATGAGACCCTCGGGGAACATTCCCTCTGAATCCTCCCCTGTTGTTTCGCTTGACCTTCCTTCAGCAATCACCCTAGGCTCAACATCGGTAGATCCTTTATCTTCTTACTCTCTGTCACCCCTTGTGGCGATGTGCATGTGAACCTCTCTTCTCATGATGATGAGTCAGGTAGCTTCACCACGTCAGGTGGACTTTCTTCCACCAGTCACCCCATATTCTATCATGATGATGACATTATGGAAGAAATCCCCACCCCTGACTTTCTCTATTCCCCCTTACATCCAACCCATGCGTTTGCACCACATACACCTCGTGGCCATTACATTGAAACCCCATGTTTGGGTAAGGGGGCACCCATATTTGAGAGACCAGGAGAAGAAATTCTCCACGACTCTCCTAGTGTATCTAGTCATGTCGACTTTAGTACCATTATTCTTCCACATTTAGACGAACCTCTAAAGTCCCATATCACTTCAGATCACTCTAGGGATGATACCCCTTATCGTTCCTTCATCTTACATCAGCAAACCAGTCTCTTAGACATTGTTGTTGACCAACCTATGGGTTTTTTAGGAGAGAATCAATTCATTATCTCCAAATCCTCTCTTCAGGATAGTGACACCAGGTATGCCAGCCCGGAAACTTAAAGTCCATTTGATTCATATATGCAGTACTAAAAGAGATTGGTAATCCTCCATTTCCTTTCTCATACTCCATAACCATAACGAAATCAAATGGCGCACTACATCATTAAAATTTGTTTCGATTCCCCTTTATACATTTTGGCATGACCACAACATGCTTGGGGGCACCTATTACCCTCAACCATAACCTTCCTCAAAATCGAATTTCGTCACTTGGAACACTCATACTAGGGGCACCACTTGGCCTCCATACTTGTCCATGCTCGTGTTGATGTTCATCATGAGTTAACATCTTATACTCATGTTTTTATGGTCCCCTTTGGATCTTCCTCCATTTCATCATCATCATTAGTATCCGTCTGTTAGTCGCTCTACTATTTTCTCTCGTGCCTTAGTTGGGGATCCCTTATTGCCTCACCTATGGCAGACCTCCTTTTGTCGACATCAGCTCATTTACTCCAGAAGCCAAGTCGAGAGGGTGGTGTACCTTGGTTTAAGCTCCTTTTAGCATGATCGTGATTTGTATACTTGATGGTCCAGTGATGTAGCAGCAACTATTGGTGATTCCCGGGTGTGTCTGAGATGTCTCAACCCTCATAAGGGGGTGGCCCTGCAGGTAGCCCCCCACATGCCCGGATGACTTCTTCATTTCAACCTTTGATGCAGCTCCTTATGTTTGATGATGTCAGCCTCAACCGCTTGCAACGCATTTTTGATTTGCATGTATCAGTCAGATTTTGCGAGCCCTTCCCCGTGTATAGGGGGAATTTGGGTTGTATTTGTATCTCATGTACTAAAATATTATCGTATAAGTCTTGGCTGTTATTCCAGGCACAACATGTATGCGAGATTCATCATTCTATTTTTCTGGCATGTATTTATGCCAGCATGTACTTTATGGTTCGGTTCCTTGTTTACTGGACATCCCATTCTTTTGTACTTTGTCTCGGCGGGCATAGGTATGCCTCCCCCGCAGCCTTTAGCACAGGTACCACTTCATAAACTAGAGACTTGTTGCACCTGTAAGTCTCGTCTCCTCAAGGTCTAGTCCTTTAGCACATTAGACTACCTTCCATTTCTCTCTCTGACTTCCCTCTTGATGTCTAGTGATTGAGTTCTTACAACGTACTTCAGTCATACGATTTGCTCCTAACACTCGTACGTTGGGGGGAAATCTGTTACAACATTTTTTGGTCATCTAACCTTTTATCATTAGATGAAACTAAGTACACCATGTAAGACCAATTTTACCCTAAGTAAAATTTCTTTCACTATGTGAAATAACTTAGTAAAACACCTTTATTAAGTTGTTTATGGTCTAAATAGGAAACCCCAAAAGGAAATAATAAAAAAATCTACATTTGCTTATATTTCCTGGTCATATTTAACCCAAAACAAGGAAATTAATTAAATAAATCATTATTTATTTGATTATTTCCCAGGAATAAGTTATTTAAATCATCATTTAAATAATATTCCAAGTTAAATTTGACTAAATCATTTTTAAATAATTAAATAAATCATTATTTATTTAATTATATTCCCACCATTTCCCTAAAATAATAAATAAATCATTTATTTGTTTATTTTTTATAAATAAAGGAATTGACACAAGTCAAAAATCCTTTTCCCTCCAACAAATATAATAAAATATTCCTAAAGGGTGGTTCTAGAATTTGATTAATAATATTTTATTCATGCACCAAGTTCTAGATAACCCTAATATTTTGTTATAAATAGAAGGGTTTTGCCCATTCATTAGTCACCTTCATTGCATTATATCACTCTAGATCTACTCTTGGTCACCTTTTCCATTTTTATCTTGTGAGCTCCCATTGAGTTCTATGTTTGTCTGAGTTTTCTACACCAACAAGAGAGAGGAATTTTAGATCTGAAACACTGAGGACTTTCAAGAACCCATCCCATTGAGGAGAACCGGAAAACACCTTTCTTGTTTTCCTCTTAGGTGCCCCTTTTCAATATAATATAAAAATTCTTTCAAATACATTGTTCTTTCCTTGTCTATTGGATGCATGGAGCCATATTTTACTTTATCTGCTTAATATCTTTTATGCTTAGATCTGGATTTGTGCAACATTATTTGGATCACCTAATTACAGATTTAAATATGTTTGGCAGCCATAATCGATGTTAGGGCTATTTTTTATGCGTAGATAAAGTGATATTTTACGACGAAAGACTCATACTAAGGTTGAGCTACAATTGCACCTCCCTGCCTTTGTCGATTTTTCTTCTTCCCGTCATCATTGTGCCTCCAAGGCGTTTATCCCGGAGACTTCTTGGCCTTCACCCTCAGTTTCTGGTTGGTCGACTTGCTCCTTCCCGTCGTTGTTGAGTTATTCCTCCCCCAAGTCCGAACTCTGACTCATCTTCTGATTATTTGGTTCTCCCCCTGTTACCTTCACCATGTCTGGTCTAGGGCCTAACGCTAGTGGCAACCCCGGCCCTAATGCTGGAACTGTTACTAGCGGAACCACCACAGGAACTACCTCGACTGCTCCCTTGCTCCCCTTCATGGCAAGCATTAGTCTCCCCAATTTCAATCAGTTGATTAATGATCCTATCCACCACGATGTTATTTGTCCTGCTATGCCAACCAAGCTCCCCTCCAACATTCCCAAGTTCGAAGGCCTTGCTAGTGAAGATCCCTCCAACCATATCCGATCTTTCCATATGTGGCGTTCCTTCCATTCCATTATTGATGATTCCATCCATCTTAGATTGTTCCAACGCATGCTTACAGGCGAAGCTTCTAAGTGGTATGTTGATCAGCCCACTTCCTCCCATACCACCTTTGCGACTCTTGCTCAGGCTTTTTTATCTTACTTCCAGCTTCCCCTTCGTTATGACACTGGTATCAATCTTTTAACTTCTTTCTGTCAATCATCTACGACCCGTCTATCCGATCATGTCTAGGAATGGCGGAGAAGAAAGAGCCTATGTCAATCTCCTACCTTCGAAGACTGGGTCTACATGGACTGGTTCCTTAGATCTCTCTTGCCCCCTATCGGGAAAGATGTTGCATCGCATTTTCCTCAAACCGAAGAAGCTGCCCTCCAAATGGCGTTAAAATATGACCTGATCTATGCTCAGACGGGTTATGTTTATACTATTCTACCTGATCTTCCCAGACCCGGTGATTCCCATACACCGAGGGCACCTCATGCCGCTGATAGTATCATTGGAGCGATCTCTCATACACAAGCCCAACCTCCCATGGGTTATGGTTTTCCTTGGGGGGGGAGGTAGCACCTCCCGCACTTTTTCCCCTCTCGGTAACGCGTCTCTAGGATATGACATGCCCCCTTATTTGGCCCAACCTCCTACTTACCCCACTATTACCCAACCCCCTTATTATCCGTGTCCATAGCTTGGTGCTCCAGCTCCTCCAACATCAACACCTCCGCCTCCCTTTCCTTTTCAACCCCCGCAACAGCAGTCACCGCCCCCTCAAGAGCAAGTGGATGCATAGCAGGGATTTGTGGCTACCCAGCCACCTGACGGATAGGCGGTCACTCAAACTTCCCCTTCTGGTTCCTTCGATTACCAGATTCTCATGATGAACTCTGATCAACCTTTACCTGTCTACCTTAACCTTCAAACTCGGTCTCGTCAGTACTCCACGCCTGCCGCTCTGTCTCTCCCCGAGTCCCCATCTTCAGGTCCTACAGAGCCTCTGTCGACACCCAATGGTCCCTTGCAAATCCATCCGCCCAAAGATAAGGTTAATACCAAGATTCCTAAGGGCCCGTTATGCCGAAATACTGCCTCTGGTCGGACTGCCCATTCATATAGCATAGTAGATGATCTGGCACAATCTCCTGCTGCCATTTCAACATTGGAACTCCTCCAGTCGTGTTCTTCTCAAACGAAGGCTCTACTATCTGCCGTGGGTGTTGTAGATCCTGCTGATGACCAATTGATTTTTTTCGATGCCCGTTAGTCAGACCATCCCCCCCTTCCTGCTTCTGTTTCTTTCCAAATCCTAGTCAAAATCCGAAACGCCAACGTCGCTTGGTGTATTTTTAATGAGGGGGAATCTACCTGTGTGATGTTTGCTTCTGTTTGGAAACAACCCGGATCTCCTGAGTTGGCCCGTTCCAAAATCACCCTTCGTGCGTGGGATGGCCATGCCTCCTAGCCCATTGGCCTATTCCATAACTGTCCTATCACCCTTGCGGGCAAGACTATTTGTGTCGACGTTGAAGTTATCGATGCCCATCTTGACTATAACATTCTTTTGGGGCGTAGTTACACCTATGCCATGTCTGCTGTCCCATCCGCAATCCATCGCAAGATGTTTTTCCCTCATAATGGAAAGAATGTCACCATCGATCAGTTGACATATCATGAACCCAAATCTCAGACCTCCCCTGAGTCCACCATCTCTGCTGTCACCAATAAGAAAACTGTTGATTCTTTGACCAGTGTTTCCCCTGGTGTCTAGAAATACTCCTCCTTTCTTGGAACCTTCCTGGGTCCTCCCCCTCCTCCTGTATTTGATCCCAGCTCAGCGAATGTTTGCATGATGCAATCGTCTCAGGCTAACCTTCCGCGGCCTGCTTCGGCTAGTCAGCAACCTCAATCTAGCCCACCGCAACATGCTCCTAGCCCTTCGCCTCAGCTGACCGAACCTCTTCCTCTTGGACCTTCCCCTCCACCTAGCACTCTGGAGCCTCCCTACCCTCCTGATTCGGTTCCCCTAGGTCTCCACCATGTGGGAGCCATCCCTCCCGGCTATTACCCCGCCGGTCAGATACCTTTCCTTGCTCCCCCTCCCGAAGTCTATTAAGCTCCCATCATGGCCACCCTCTCCCTCCCCAATTTGACCTTGAGCATACTCATCTGGTACCTTGACCCTCCAGCCACTACCCTGCCTGGTCAACCCAAACCTTATCTTGCTTTGACCCCGGTTCAACCGATCCCCATGACTTCTCCCGCTGCAACAGTGCCTCAGTCACCTCAACAGGAACCACCTCCTGTTGCAACTACTTCGAGTAAGAATGGAAAAGCTCGTAGGAGGGCATCAAAGGACAAGGCTGCCCCGACAAACCCTGCCCTTCCTCGGCCTCCAAAGCATACCCTCCAGTGTGCTTTGTGTGATGTTGTTGGTCACGCCACCCATACCTGTCCTGAATTGCCTCATCTCAAGCCCATGGTTAATGTCGCGTTCGTTGAGTCCACGGTCCCAGAAGCCTTTGTTCCTTCCGCGACCACGGCCAAGAACCCCAAGAATATTCACACCAACCACCCCTGTGCTTTGTGTGATCTCCATGGCCATTACACCCACCTTTGTCCCCGCCTCAAGGACTTCCGCACCTCTCTAGCCGCAGTCTGCCAATTTGAGGCCAAGCGTAACGAGTCCACCTCTCCCCTATTTGCGCATTTTTCTTTGGCAGAACTATTAGAAATGACAACTCCCATTGACATTCCCCCTCCTGATGTCAAGATGACAGAGCCTTCGTCCACCATATTTTACCTATCATCATCCATGAGACCCTTAGGGAAAATTCCCTCTGAATCCTCCCCTGTTGTTTCGCCTGACCTTCCTTCAGCGATCACCCTGGGCTCAACATCGGCAGATCCTGTCTCTACTTACTCTTCTGTCACCCCTTGTGATGATGTGCATGTGAAACTCCCTTCTCATGATGATGAGTTAGGTAGCTTCGCCGCATCAGGTGGTCTTTCTTCCACCAGTCACCCCATCTTCTATCACGCTGACAACATTATGGAAGAAATCCCCACCCCTGACTTTATCTATTCCCCCTTACATCGAACCCATGCGTTCGCACCACATACACCTCATGGCCATTACATTGAAACCCCATATTTCGGTAAGGGGGCACCCATATTTGAGAGACCAGGAGAAGAAATTCTCCACAACTCTCCTAGTGTATCTAGTCATGTCAACTTTAGAACCATTATTATTCGACATTTAGACAAACCTCTAGAGCCCCATATCACTTCAGATTACTCTAGGGATGATACCCCTTATCATTCCTTCATCTTACATCAGGAACCCAGTCTCTTAGACATTGTTGTTGACCATCCTATGGGTTTTCTAGGAGAGCATCAGTTCATTATCTCCAAATCCTCTCTTTGGGATAGTGACACCAGGTATGCCAACCCGGAAAATTAAAGTCCATTTGATTCATATATGCAGTACTAAAAGAGATTGGTAATCCTCCATTTCCTTTCTCATACTGCATAACCATAACGAAACCAAATGGTGCACCACATCATTAGAATGTGTTTATTTTCCCCTTTATACATTTTGGCATGACCACAACATGCTTGGGGGGCACCTATGCACCTCAACCATAACCCTCCTCAAAATCGAATTTCTTCACTTGCAACACTCATACTAGGGGCACCACTTGGCCTCCATACTTTTCCATGTTCATGTTTATATTCGTCGTGAGTTACCATATTGTACTCATGTTGCGAGTTCTATGTTTGTTTGGTTTTTATACAACAACAAGAGAGAGGAATTTTAGGAGCTCACAAGGCAAAAATGGAGAATGTGACCTAGTATAGATCCAAAGTGATCTAATGCAATGGAGGTGACTAATGAATGGGGGAAACCCTTCTATTTATAACAAAATATTAGGGTGGTCTAGAACTCGGTGCATGAATAAAATATTATTAATCGAATTATAGAACCACCCTTTAGGAATATTTTATTATATTTGTTGGAGGGAAAAGGATTTTTGACTTGGGTCAATTCCTTTATTTATAAATAATAAATAAATAAATGATTTATTTATCATTTTAGGGAAATGATGGGAATATAATTAAATAAATAAAGGTTTATTTAATTATTTATGGATGATTTAGTCAAATTTAACTAAGAATATTATTTAAATGATGATTTAAATAACTTATTCTTAGGAAATAATTAAATAAATAAGGATTTATTTAATTAATTTCTTTGTTTTGGGTTAAATATGACCGGGAAATATAAACAAATAAGTTAGTTCACATGGTGAAAGCAATTTTACTTAGGGTAAAATTGGCCGTACATGGTGTACTTGGGTTCATCTAATAATAATAGGTTAGATGACCAAAAAATGGTGTAACACTGAAAATTTATAAATGAAAGTGCCTTACATCAACAAACTGTTAAGTAAATCATTCTTTGTTTTGATAATAACTTCATTAGGAATTATAAGATTACTGAAACACAGTTAATATTACCTAAATACTTGATAACAATTAAACATATGAAGAGACAAAATTGATGAAAACTGGAAAAACTCATAGAGAAAATAGAGCTATATGAAATAGGTTCAGAGTCCTTCTTGTATTATTGATGATCAAAAGACTTGTACAATTTCTGTTTACAAAAATTTGCTCATCCAAGGTTGTAACCCTTACTAACTTGAACTGAGAGTTATTTATACTAATTAATAATGTTTATAAATATCTTAACTGATTTACAATAATAGGATAAGAAGAATAAAATAAGGAGACAAATATATGGCGTGTCTCTGTTTTTCTAGAGGTTGTTGATGATTCAACCCCTTTTGGTGAAAACCGTTGTTGACTGGATCCCTTTTGATGGGAGTTGTTACTGACTGGATCCTAAAAAATATGATGTTCTGGCAAGCTACAAAATTAATCTTTTACTCGATGGTTTCACAAAATTTATCCCACTGATCTTCACTTGGGATTTCTACATTCATCATTTTCCTAAAGATTTCACCTACTTCAGTATATCTATCAAAAGTTGGTCTTTGAATAAATAGATGTGTTATTTGATGTTGAATTATAAAATCAAACTGCAGAGTGTCAAGAAAAGCTTCCCCTGTAATCTGGCCTTTGATATCTGCAAAATTTGACTTGTCTATTGCAATGGTGTATGACTTTGTGCAGTAATCTTCTAACTTGACCAACTTATCATCTATTCCTACTAGACCTGGTAGTCCTTTATGATTTAAAACATTAAATGTAGTATGAAACCTTTGAACAATAAAATTTAAAGATTCACACTTGGTCTGCAACTGGTTGATTAAGTTTCTTTTCTGCAAAACCTTTTCTTATCTCCAAAATGGTTGCAGTCTTGTTTGAGATATTGATTGCTTCCAACTCCTCCCTATTTTTTGAATTAAGAACCTTGATCATGTCAGAAGGCTCACTTGGCTTGTCTTTAAGTTGATCCTTTTTCTCTTGAATTTATGTTCTGCATTTGTTAATAAGTTCCTGCTGCTCGAAGATGATCTGTATAGATGGAAATATTTCAGTAATGGACTTGATGATGTCTTCCCATATACTCTGCTTGGCTTCTACAAGAGTTGCTACCATAAAAGATTCACTTTCCAGTTCTTTGATTTTAAGTCCTAGCTGATGAGTCTTTTGCATCTCTTCTACATATAATGCATCATTTTAATCTTATGAGACTCAAGGACTTGAAATCATTGCTGTAATTTCTCATGTGCTTGCTTATGAATGGCCAACTCTTGTGCCAATTTTGTTGCATCAGTTGTAGACAAAGTTGTTGAAAGTTATATACCTGCAGAAGAAGTTTGAATTACTAAAGTAGGATCAATATTCACTTGGAGTGTTGATTTCTCTTTCAGCAATTCTTCAATTCTTTCTTCCATATTTATAATCTACATATTTTGATCAATGATCAACTTAAGAATTTCCTCTTTGTCACATTCATTCTCTACCATTTCTTTAGTCTGTGGGTCTTCAGTTGAGGGTAGCTTGAGTTGTTTTCATAGAGTAGCAATTTCTGAATTTTTCTTCTTGATAATTTCCTCAGCTGCCTTGTAGTCCTTAAGATCATATCCCACTTTCACTATGAGTTCTTCCAATTTCTTCGTCTTGTTTTCTTTATCTAATGAAGAAAATTTCTCAAGCTTTAACTGGGATTCCATATTTGACAGTTCTACTTTCAATTTGGAAAGAGACATAGCTGTTGTAGTCATTGTTGAAAATAACATTTCTCTTGACTGCCTGTGCATTTCCATCTGGTCAATTGGATGTATCTCTTTTGCATCAAATGAGAAGACAATATTATTATACTCAACATATGTCTTTGGAAATGGCATTGCTGCTTGTAGAAAGGCCATCTACATCCTTCCTTTCTCATTGTCAAAGGCAATGATAAGTCCATGTTGTGATGTAGATGTATGTTTCTAGAATTGGCTGTAAACATATGATTTCAGTGCTTCATTCATCTTCTTGATCTCTAGAAATTTAGAAAAGATATTTTGCCCTTTAGAAGACCTAGCATCTAAATGCTGGATGATTTCTAGTGCCTCTCTTGTAGGTGATGCTGATGGAGGAGTCTGAGGAACATTGATGGAAGTGGACACTTGAGTATCTCCCAAATCTACGATCTCTGGTATTTTTTCCTCTGAAACCAAGGTGGAAGTGAGCTTTGCCTTCTTGTGCTGTAAGATGAATCCTTTCATGATTTCCTTGGAATGTGGCATCTCTTATTTGATCCTCTTTTGTTGCTTACTATCAGGCACTGGTGTTTGTACATTTGAAGTGAAAATTGTTAGTCATCAATATTTTTCACTATCTTTGGATGAATAAAGGGTGTTTATAGATTTCTGAAAACAACATTCCTTCAATATTGTGAGTTTTAGAATTCTCACTGCCTTCATTATCCTCATATTTTTTTTTTCACTATTCCTCAGTTTTCCATCTCAAAGTCACCCTGTTGCTCCTGAAAGACTCATTATAGGCTTATACCTCTAATTTTCATCCCCCTTCCTTGCCTATGACCTCATTGCCCTATTTTTCCCCTATCCATAACTCCACTTTCCCTATAGCTAACTCATTCCCTTTTTCCCCAGGTTCCTCAAGCATTGATGGTCTCAAAACTATCTATATAGGCTCTCTAGTGATGGGAAAACTACTGAGAGGGGGGGTGAATCAGTATTTAGAGCTGAAGGAAAACTTTTTAGTTTTCCTTTCTCTTAAAACCATATGCTACATTACTGAATCCAACTTGTATGTCTAGAGATCTTATTATGTATTTAATTATATCATTGCATCATTCATTCATCAAATGTTTAGTAAGCAGTAAGCATGAACAGAAATAACAGAACAAACCATCAAACATAAGAAACACATATGAACACCAGTATTTAAGGTGGAAACCCAATTCGGGAGAAAACCACCGCTGCTGTTATCTCAGTCTTCAATATTTATTATAAAGAAAACTTCTTGCAATTTATGCTGGCGCAGACTTATACCAGCACACAGGCACCCACTTGCAGAAAGGCTACAACCTTTTCTCGTTCTCCAGCCACTACTGGAAGGGAGCTCCAACTCCCTGATTTTAACACCAGCTTTTACTGGCAGGATACTTCCACTTCCATACAGAAGGCTTCAACCCTCAGATTTACCAGATTTCTTCAATTTCTTCATCAGACTTCCGTCAGGTCTTCATCATTTCTTTTTGCCGATCATCGTAGAGATTTATCATTTCTAGGTCATATCCATAGGTGCATCATATATACAGATATCTCTTAAAGAGATTTATTTATTAACAGCCCTTCAACATGCACACTCTGAACCATAATGCGCTTCTCCTTATATAGTTTTGCCTTTATCAATACCATGAGTAGAAAACTACTAATGGTATTCATATTAAAAGTAGAACCAATTCAAATTGAAACCCCAATCTTCGTTCTTCCATACACGAATTGTCCTAAAGGTAATATTTTTCTCCGCCAAATAATACTATAGCCAAGGTTAAGTAACATTAACGTGCCATTGATGGTTTTCTTTCTTTTATTGGAATTTTATTTATCAAATTCGTGGAATTTGATAAATAAATATTATTCATGACCTTTGGTGATTAAATAAATATAATAGAACTTTATATTAATAATCAGCGCTTTTATCAAATGGCCCCTATTTTTTTTGAAATAGACCTTTGGATCCGGCCACACATGCATAATCGATGGCTTAATCAATATAATTTAAAAACTGGGCCCATCGCTAATGATTGTTTCCATCCGACGGTTGTTATCGCGTTGCGCCGCCTCATTTGATCGGACGGATATAGCTCGGTGAAGACACGTGGACAATAATGTGTGATGGCCGCCATACTTTGGTTAACCTTCACGCATCTTCCTCATACTACCACCGTCCGATGGCTTCCCTCCAGATCGACGGTTCTCAACAATATCACTGGGCACCCTGGGTCGAACAATAACGCGCGATGCCACACAGTGACAAGCGGTTTTGTGGAGTCGTACAGGGACGTGTGTCTTCTGTTCTATGAAATCGGAGCCAACCTCTTGAATACCGCTCAACCCGCAAAAGCGATGCGATATGGGCAAACCAGGTTTGCCAATCCACTCACGGTTTTGAACAATAATTAACCAAGGTTAATTTGGGTTTGCGCTATCCTTCTTACTTAGTTAACTCCGGTCTATCTTTGGCAGGATTTCTAATAAACAACGAACAAATGTAGTTCTCTTCTGACAGGATTTTCACACAGAGTTTCAGGTCATTCCGTATGAGAATTGAACCAATCAATAGCCAAATACTCTCGATATTCTCCACCCATCAGAGTATCACCAAAACTCAATCATACACAGGATTTCCTTTATACATATATCGAACTTATTCAAGAAAAGCTTCACACATGATTTAATTTCACAAATATCCTTCCTACTGAATTCAATGTGCTCCTTGACTAATACTGCTCTCTGTAGATGCACTCTTTCTCTGTTCTTCTTTGTAGACCTTTGTCCTCTGCTATGTTTCTTTTCTTTGTTCCTAGTTACTGTTTCAGATGCCAATTCCTTTTCCACTTCCTTTGCCATCAATGACAATATTTCCAACAATCTCCTCCTTTGGCATTGATGGTAATACTCTTCCTCTGTTTGTCTTATAGAAGCCCTTTGTTGCTTTTCCTCCCCCTTTGACATCAATGGCAAAGAGTTGATCAATATCCTTTGAACAGATAATACCATACTCCCCCTGAGATCATGCTGCATCTTCAAACATAATATAACAAAGTGACTTATAAATGCCAACAATGCATCCTTTTCATATGACCAATGCTCCCCTTAGCCTGTGCATTCAGAGATGCCCAACAACACCTCACAACCAATTTAATCTTCTGTATTTAAGTAGATTTGATCATGGCAGAGACTACTCCCAGTTTCTATCTGAGATATTCGAACGCTTCCCTGGGTAGAGGTTTGGTAAATATATCAGCAACTTGTTCTTTGGAGGGAACATACTCCAATTTCACCTTTTGTTC
Organism: Pinus albicaulis; assembly: GCA_034641835.2. Lineage (NCBI taxonomy): Eukaryota > Viridiplantae > Streptophyta > Pinopsida > Pinales > Pinaceae > Pinus > Pinus albicaulis. The sequence goes on from CM076575.1 coordinate 280,645,558, forward strand.
AAGCACTTGTTCACGTACGAAGTGATATTTGATGGGAATGTGCTTGGTCTTGGAATGCATAACAAGATTCTTTGAGATACTGATGGCACTTGTATTGTCACACATAATGGAAATAGGAGGTGAACATTTAAGTTGAAAGTCTTGTAAGGTTTGCATCATCCAGAGAAGTTGAGTGCAACATGATGTGGCAGCCACATATTCTGCTTTTGTTGTAGATAAGGCAATAGAGCTTTGCTTCTTGCTAAACCAAGATACTAACCGGGGCCCCATATAGAATGCACCACCACTAGTTCTTTTCCAATCATCAACATTTCCAGCCCAATCTGCATCAGTGTAAGAATGAAGAGTAAGATCAGCATTCTTTGGATACCATAGTCCAAAGTCTTGATTTCCTTGTAAATATTTGAATATTCTTTTCACAGCCTGAAGGTGAGACTTTTTTGGATTAGCTTGGAATCGTCCAACAATCCCAACTGCATGCATAATGTCTAGTCTTGTCCCAGTGAGATAAAGAAGAATTCCTATCATAGATCTGTATTCTGATTGATTCACTGTGGGGGAATCATCATTAGAACTGAGATTACAGCCGGTTATCATTGGTGTACTTACAGGTTTGCAATCTTCCATGCCATACTTCTTCAAGATTTTCTTAAGATATTTTTCTTGTGATAAGAATATGCCATATGTTGCTTGTTGTACTTGCAAGCCAAGAAAGAATGTTAGTTCCCCAAGTAAAGACATTTCAAATTCTTGCTGCATATCAGAAGAAAATTTCTGACTCATAGACTCTTCATTACTTCCAAAAATGATATCATCAACATATACAACCACAATCAATAGTTTGTCATTTTCAGCTTTTGTGTATAAGTTGCTATCAGCAGACCCTTTTGAAAATCCTTGTTGATGAAGATATTTGTCAAGACAATAGTACCATGCCCTTGGAGCTTGTTTGAGACCATATAGAGCCTTTTAAGTCTACAAACAAGTTTTTCATCATTTCCCAAAATGAATCCTTCTGGTTGTTCTATATAAACTTCTTCTTATAGATCACCATTGAGAAAAGCATATTTAACATCCATTTGATAAACTTTGATTTGTTGGAAGCTTCTGAAAAAAGAAAATAAACATTCTTATGGCTTCAAGTCCAAGCACAGAGCAAAATTTTCTGAAAAGTTTGTAATTCTCTTCATGGAGCACATACCCTGATGGCAAACAATTCTTAGCTAGATTTCTTATAACATCCCCATTCTCATTTAATCCATTTTGAACACCATTTAGTTCCACAATCATTTTTGTCATGAGGTCTTGGTACTAATTCCCAAGTGATTCTTTTCAATTTGATCAAGTTCTTCATTCATGGCTTGAATCCAACATTCACCTTTGCTACTTGACTAACATTGTGTGGTTCAATAGTATTTAAATGCTAGATTGCTAGAGGATCCCACAAGAGTCCTTCTTGTTTGTACACTGATCTTTTCTCCCAAAATTTGAGATTCTGGATGTGATTTTGAACATATCCGGATGGAGATTTTTCTCGTATAACCATTTCTGTTCGTTAGGGTCCCGTGATTTGCCGACAGGAGTCAAATGACGATGTAACATCAAACCAAGCTTTGGAGCCCAAGGACCTAGCCTTCCTGGACTCAGAGAGGGCTCTCTCTATATATGTAAGGGATATCTATTTGTTTGCTTATTGTGTTCTGATTTTAGGCTAGTTATGAAGTAAGTTTTTGATTTTTTGGTTTTTTAAGTTGTGAGGGATGAAACTGATCAAAGATATAAAATAGGTAACAAGATGTAGATTAATTGGGCTATGGGGTCAAAAGGTCAAGAAAGCTATTAGATGACGATACAGGGCTGTTGAAGGGTCGATTTGATTCAAGGTAGAAAGGATCTTAGGGCAAAATGGAGTAAATGAACATCAAGTTTGTGAACAACAAAGAGTTTCAAGCATCACTGGTTCAATAGATAACATAAACATGGTAAAGAAAACCCTTAATCATGCAAAATGTAACTATAAACTAATTGACACATCGAAAAAAACATTCAAGCCATGCATAGAAGTATAAGATCTTCTAACTTTGGGAAATGGCTATCAGAATTTGGGGAAAACACATAAGACGAACTAACAACTCAAAATACTATGCCGGAACACCTAAACACAGTCTTTAAGTTATTGGGCACTTTGACAAACAAGCTTTCATAGTTTTTAGGCAAAGGGCTAGATCGGGACTAGGCCTCCTTGGTTCAAACAAAATGATAATCTAATCAGCCAAAGAGATAGTTTCATGGATGGGACTATGGACAGTCATAGGTAAGCAGGGCACACCATACATCCTACTCAACATGCATAGAACTATTAATGAAACTAGCAACAATATCCTCAAGTTATTAAAGAGCAGTTAAGAATTCTTTAATGCAACTAAGGAAGAAGAAAACATAAAATCTATGAAGATTCAGGAATTTTGAGGTGCCTCCATGGGCATATCTCAAATTTAATCTCTACTGATCTATAGCAAGCAAGAAACATGTATCATGAATGAAAACTAGAAGACAACAACAAAGCAAGAAAAACTATACCATTCTACCATGTCATGGAATCCATCAACAATCCTTCATCATCCATCCAAGAACATTCAAGAGGCAATCCAAAAGCATAGCACAAGTATTTTCTCCAAAGCTCATATGACCATATATTGCTTCTCTTCTCAAATTCAGCCTCGTTTTACAATGAAGCCCTTGGAATAAATAGGCTCAAGTGAGGAAAACCTCATGGTGCAACTAGCTATCCCATTGGCCTAATCAAAATATCTAAAAATTGCTAAAAAATGGAATTTAATTGACTTTGTAACATTTTCCAAGTGCAAAAATAGCTAAACGCACATTTGGAAAAAGCAGATTTTTGAGGTTCAAAAATTACAAAAATACTTCAAATTTATATCAGAAAAGGTCCCCTGACTTGCCGGAAACATTTGGTAGCCTTCCCGGTGTCGAAACGAGGCTCATGATGGCCCGTTGGAAATCTCTCTGTGTCTACTTTCTGGTGCAACTGAAATCACTCCAATCTGATGTCTAGAAGTCTTCCAAATCTGTACCTGTGTGTAAAAATCCAGAAAATTGCAGACTGCTGATATGCCGGGCAGAATGTGCAAAAAGTGAGCATTTTTTGCCATTTTGAGGGGGCGAATGATCTCCAAATGCTCTGAAAATTGCTGAGGACCTGATCATGAAATTATGGCATCAACTGGTATCATCCTCCTCCCTTGAAAAATCCTCAAAATGAAATGGCGAATTTATGAGTTTTCGACCAAAAACCCAAAAAATGCCAAAAAACAAAAAGTTGTTGAAATGGGCCCAAAATTGGCGCGCATGACCCTCAAGGGTCCCTAGCAACATGATCTGAAGCTAAGGCCAAAATTTCAAGTGCTGATGTGCCTTTCTCCTCTTTCCGTGCCAGGCGCTTCCCCTTTGCTTTCTTCAATTTCTCTTGGGTGGCCTTTAGCTTGCGCCGGGCGAACTGATTCAACTTTTGAAAGTGATGTGTCCTCTTCCTTTGCAGCTCCAAGTCTCTGTTTTCTCTTTCAAGTTTCATCTCCAAGTATTTATTGGCTCTTTCTAGCCATGCCTCCTTGTTTTCTTCAATTTCTTGCTCAAGTAGGGCAGTGAGGGGAAAGGCTTGGAGATGGGCCTGTTCTTCTTCCCTTTGCTTTTCCAGGGCTCTTCTAAGCCCTATGGTTCTAGGCCTCTTCCGCCTAGGCTGGTCTCCCTCTTCTTTCTCATCAAAATCACCAATGAGTTCTTCTATCCTCGCTTGCGCCTTAGCTGCCTCATTCTTGTATTTGATAGCTCGTGCCTCATGAACTGCTGTGTGAACATTCATCTGTTTATTTTGGATCCCCAAGAAATGGTTTAGGTTCCTTGCCCGTTGAAGATCATTCTCCAATGCCTCAATTTTCCCCTCTCTATGAATTAGGAGGTTTTCAAGAATGCGGGCTTCATTATCGCTGTCATCACTTTGGATTGGGATGACAGCCAATGCACCTCCATGTTTTTCACTTTCTCCAACCTTGATTTTCCCTTTGAAGGCCAATCTTGCACTTTTCCTTCTTGGCATGCTAGTGGGTGACCTCTTGGGCGATTTTCTTTTGGTAGGGACAACTTTTGTCACTTTTGGAGTGGCAGCCTTAGGCCCTTTCTTCCTTGCTGTGCTGGGGTTTGTTCTTTTGGGAGGAGGAGACACAACTATTTTGCCCTTGACATCTTCTTGAAACTGCTGCTCTCCTTGGGGCTGTTGTGTGTCTTCTTCTTGCTGTTCAATTTGCTGCCCCTGTTCGCCAACATCAATTTGGTGTTCTGCTTCAATGCCTTGATCAATTTGTGTTACAACCTGCTGCTCAAATTCTGGCCCAAGCTGCTGTTCCTGTCCTCCAATATCAAGCTGCGACTCTTCCTCTTGTACCTGCTGCTCATCATCTTCTGTTCACTGCTGACCTTCACCACTGTCCTGCTGTTGTTCCTCATTTTCAGTTTGCTGCTCTTCATCCTTTTCCTCTTTCTCATGACCTTTCTCTTCTTGCTGTCTACTTCCTTCTCCTTCCTCCTGCTGTCCTGACTGTTCTGTAGTAATTTTGAGCCTTCTAGGAGTAGGCCTGCTGGACAAAGGTATAGGGCAATGAATAGGCTGAGTGGGAGATATATGGACAGGAGGAATAGTAGAGAAATCTGGGTGACTGATGAATACATCCCATGGAACCTCTTTCTTCTCTAGCTAGTGTAGGATGATAATCTTGATCAGAGAATGATGGAAAAGGGAAGGTATTTGCAGAGATGGAGCCTTCTTCTGGACTGTGGATGCCATCTTCTCGATGCTCTTGTATAAATAGTAAGGGAGATTTAGCTGCCTGGTTCTAGTGAAATGCATCAATAGTCGGACATGGTAGGCATAAACTTGAGTAAACCTCCCTTCACAAGTAAAATACTTCATTATGACTTTCATTAGAGGAGCATAGCTGTCAAGAAGATAAGAAAAAGGAAAAATAGTAGTGAAAGTATCTCTATGTTCAGGCTTCATGAAAGGCTTGTAATCTTGCAAGTCAAGATGGGTCTGTTTGAACCATTTCTCGCCATGATATGGAATCTTGGTGGCTTTGGACACTGATCTGGGAGAAAACTTGAAATCAAGGTCCGCTACCTGGAAATGCTTGTTCTGGAACCTCAGGGCGCATAGGTGTGTCAATGGCTAGAAACTTTTGACCTCCTGTATCCTCTGGTAGAAGTCTAGACAACCTACTTCATGGAAGTTGAAAAGGATGGATGGATGAGCATTAACCTCCTCTGTAGAGATTGGCTCATATCTTTTATGCGCACCACTTTTGTTGTCCTGCCTAGGAGGCATTTTGACCTAAATGTGCTTTTGAAGAAACAAACAGCCTCACTGTCTATAAACTGCCTTCTTGGAGCCAAACTGTGTCAATTTACTGTTTAGATAGTGAACAATGTCTTTGGATGACTGCACACTGTTCCCTCACAATATAAAGAACCCCTGCTCCTTAAAAAGTGGCCTTCCACCTTGAAAGTATCTCTGCCAACAGACTTTTCAATAGGATACCACACAGTGGAAAGGAGACAAACTGTCGGGTGAAAATTCTGTGTAAGGTGTCAAGAAATCACCTTGCGCTTGTGAAGTTTGGAGGTCAACAACACATTTTGGTACCTAGGATAAATAGTGGACTTTCCAATCATTACAAACCTGCCCTTCCTAGTGTGCCAATCACTCAACAAACTTATGTCTTATGCAATCAACCCTTAGTGTAATCAGACAGTCAATGTCACAGTCCTGGAACAAAGATAACAGAGTTTATAAAGCTCCAAAAGTTTTAAGCAGAGGCTGTAGGAGTTTTCTCTTTTCAAAATAATCAAGGCCCCTTATCAATGTAACCCTTGCTTTTGTAGAAAAAACCTTTACTCTATATGAACATCCACTTATCAAATAAGCTCGAAGAACAAAAGACAGTCAAGCAACATACACAGTGAAAACTGTCTTTTCTCTGAGAAGTAGGAGCAACTTTGCCCTGTAGCTTTCAACCAATAAACTGCTCTTTGACAAAACCCTTTTTTCTTATTACACTTCACTATTCTCTATTGGCATGTCACTCCATCAAACAAAATCACACCACATACATAGTCAACCTCCAGTGTGGGCACACAGTCAATCTCACTGTTATGGAACAAGGTGACAGAGTTTTTGAAGAATGCTTTAAAAGTTTAGCAAAGCCTGTAGCAGTTTATCTTGTCAAATAGTTAAGGCACCTTATCAATGTGAAACCCTTGCCTTTGTAGAAAAAACCTTTACTTCATCTGAATATCAACTTTATCAAAATAAGCTTGAAGAAAAAAGACAGTCAAGTAGAATACTCAGTGAAAAACTGTCCTTTCTGTGGTTTATAGGAGTGACCTTTGCCCTTTGATGCTTTGAAGGTATAGGATCTCTTGTCCTTTGATTAATAAAGGTGAAAACCCACAGCTCCTAGTTCAACACAATTTCTTTCCTGTAGGTGCCTTTAATAACACATTCAGCAATTTACCACAGTTTTACACCTCGGATCACCACACAGCAAAAACGCTGTTTTCCAGATATGGTGACAAAGTTTAAAAGTTTTGTATGCTGTGGTATGAGAAATTTGTAGCAGTTCAACACACTGTTTTCTCTATAGGCACTTCTAGCAGTATATCTACCACTCAAGCACAGCTTCAACCAATGGATATTTTCACAGCAAAAACCAGTTTACAGATATGGTGATGTAGCAAGTTAAATGAGGACAAGCCCTCTATTGATTTGGCCTTTAACCCTGATAGGCAGCTCCACAAATATATGATGATAATAAACTAAGACAAACTCAACAATTCTGCTTTAACTCCTTCATTCCTTGCACTTATTTGAACCATATACTCTCTGTCAAAGTCATTATTTATAAGAGAGGTTAAAAGGGCTTGTTTTGTTTCTATGATGTGGTAGAAAAGGCCTGTAGTTTTCAATCACAACCGCTCTTAAAAAAAAACCCTGCTTTAATTTGAATGTTGCCTTCTTCAACAAACACTGTTTTTCTGCCTCAAACAATATTTAGAAGATGTGAACTTTGAAGGAGAGCAAGCCAAAATACCTCAAAATCACGATGCAGATCTTTGTTTGCGGGTTGGAAATGTTTTTAAGGCGGTTGGATTCGTAATGACAAACACGACGCGTTTGAATGAGAAAACGCCGCGCACAAAGCTGTCGGGTGGCTCTGTCGGGTCGGTCGGGTGCCGTGTACAGGCGCGTCGCGCGGCAATTGAATGCCAATGTAAAAGTCCACCTGAGCGCGTCGCACAATACTCCAGGCGCGTCGCGCTGTTATAAAAACTTTGTAGACAGCAAAAACAACTGCGAACTTGTCTTCAATCTCTGAAATGGCAAGAGTGGATCGAATTTGCGCTTCTTGGGGAGTCAAAAGGAGGTTCAACGGTCTTAAACCCTTTTTGAAAACATGTTGACTTCATTTGAGAGGTGCTCATTCTTTTTGAAATGATTTCGGCAACAGAGTATATATGCCCTTAAAAAATTCTAATAGAGCTTTAAACCCTTTTTAAAGAAAGCAAATACGGTTTGAAAGGTCAGAACTCTGTCCGTTTAGGCATATAGGTCTGAGAGGTGGTTCCTGTCGATTTTGTCTTTTTGGTGACAATTTAACACCAAAATTCAAACTTTGAATAATACCCTGCTGACTTATAGACCATTCTTTTCCACTTTGTTAATCCCTGATGATGATATTTATTATTTAAACCCCACTCCAAAACTGTTAAAAGATCCTGAAGACTGCGTTGTTATTTGAAAGGATAGGGTTTATTTTTCACCTTGCTTTGACAGCTTTTGTCTCCAATTGCTCCTTCAACCTCTTTCCCACTGCAGGTGCCCAAATTTGCTAACCTTCTTTGGATTTTTCCATGGCCTCTTGATTAAGAAGGGCGCCTTTTCCAATATGCTTTCTTGCTTAGAACATATCATCTATGATATCTCTGTCTTTTTGAATAATGAAAAAGCTGTATTTGTTTCAAACCTTCCAAACCCTGACAGTATGTCAAATGACCCTCTTTTGGACATGATGAACAATAGTTCCAAGGGTGATGTCTCTTGGTAATAAAAGCTCAGATTTTCTTTGCCAGCTGATTTTCTCTTCATGTTTTTCAAAGTTTTCAAAACGCAGATCATAACTTGTGGAGAAAGATGTCTTTTGAAATTTTGATTGTTTCTCACTTAGAGGAGGAAATGTCTCTTTTGGAGCAGTGGAATTTGGATTTTGCCTTTGATGATTTCCAGAACCTGAAACACTGTGCTAAAGCTCTTTTTGTACTTGATGAGCTTGTATACCTGTTTGTAAGAGACAAACTAGATCAAATACATTTTTGCTCTGGGTATTATGCCATAATCTTGCCTGCAATGTAAATCTAATTAGGTGACAGGTTTTGCTTGACTGTAGATGCAAGTGTTAGGTGTCTTTGAGATTTCTTCTTTGACTGTGGGTAGAAGACAAAACAGGGGATGATGCATCAGAGTTAGAGAGTGAAACAAGGAGAGCTGCTCTTTTGTTTCCCGTGAAGGAGATCTTTACTGTCTCATTGCACTGTTATTTGTTGAGGGGAAACTGAAATGTCACCATTTTCCTTGGTCAACTTATGATTAGTAATTTGAAAGATAATCTCTGTGAGTAGGTAAATTTGCACTTTTTGAAAAACAAACATTCTTTCTTCTGCTCACAGATACCGAGGCTCCTTCTGGCCACTTTCTTCTGATGAAGTTCTGAAAATACCAACTGCTGTATCTGAAGAGAAAATACTTGTCTTTGTGGCGGAGTGTAACTTGCATGTACTACTTTCCTACCTCTTCTTTATGTTCATCCAGAAACCATGGAATGTACTTCACATTTCAACAGGAACAAAAGAACACACAAGGGTATTTTCACTGAAATATTTTCCTGTTTAAGACTGATTAAAACTATTCATATTAACACCCCTGCAGAGATATTTGTTATGATAGCTTTGATTAAGGAGTCCTTTTTGATGCGCCCTGATGATGACTGAAACCTCAACTGATTCTCTTTACAAAACCACACATTGTGTCTCCTCCTGCCTTGCACATTTCAGATCTTAGCACTGTTATAATCATCATTTACACTCAGAAACCTAGATTCATTGTTTTACTGTTTAGTAAAAAGCAGGTCTGTGCTTTAGCAATCTTTAAAGTCAATATTGGCCAGTGCCCTCTACTTGTAGATGAAGGAGGTTCTTGGCCATGACAAATTACCAGTCTGTTTGACAGTGGTGTCTTTCCTTTACTGTGATTTCATGCTGAAAGGAAGCTACAAGGTCTTGATGAGTAACTCTGTGTCTTGCAGATATATCTCAGGCTCATGTTTACATGGAGAAGCAGCTGTTCTTCTAAATGTAGATTCAAGAAATTTCTTCTGAGATGATGTTATATTTCCTGTCTTTGTAGAATCCATAAAACACTGTAAAACACCTAATAATCAGCTTGAGACTGTGGTTTATGCAGTGCTGAGACCTAGGGGTGTGTAAGTGGCGCGACTTAGAGCTGTGATCAACTTGATTTGCAGAGTGGGAGGTCTGTCATGATTGGTCTGTAGCAGATGGAGGTTTCTTGGCCTTTTGATGGTTGCCAAGGGAAAAATGCCTTAAAGCGCCACTTCCTAACTTAGGGGAGGCTTTTGAAATAGACTTGGATTTGCCTTTTAGAGTTGATGGGCAGACCAGTAGGGCTGAAGCTAGATAGGATAGTGATAATGAGTTTTAACTTTGACATGGGCGGACTGAAAAGAAGGAGGGCGAAAAAAGTTTTATGAGGGTTTTCTAGATGAAAAATTGACATATGGAGATCAGCTTCTAGAAAACTCAGATATGGATCTAGTCATCACTAACAAGTGAAAAATATTGATGACTAACAGTGGTTCCATTTGGGGATGGCAGCTCCTTGTCACGAGGTGTCCAAAATTCAGATCTTTTGCTTATGAAGACCAGTGCCTTACCCATTGGCGCAAATATTCACCCTTCTTTGATGTTATCTCTGAAAAGTGACAGCATGGTTAACATCAATAATACTTCTACCTACCCCACTATCTTTCCTAACATTTTTTCTTCTCTTTGGCGCATTTGAACTAGCAGCCTTTTGACAATGTATATTTTTATTTTTGCGAAATGAACCTATCTATTTCTACTCTTATATCTGCCGGGAGTTCAGATTAAACTGATGAACTCCTTCATTACTCTACCTATGCTAGATCGACTGTCAAGATTAAGCAGTTTGACAGGATTTTTTTCTCTAATCTAAAACATGAAATTCAAAATGATCAAATCAGGATTAGACAGTCTGATTTGTCATGCATTTGCGGCATAAAAGACAAGTTGCACACAAATATTATTTTGCAAGGAAAACTAGACAAGCAGGGCTAAGATGTACAATGTATTTTTCATCCCTCGCTTCTCTCTTTGGTTCTGTTTTAGGCATGTGGAACCAGAATCTCTCCCTAATCTAAACTCTGTGATAAGTCAATCTTACACAATGTTGATTATCTTTTTCACTCACTAACTTATCAGCAAATAAATTTAAACATGCTCAGCTATGATTAGGCTAGATAGCTGAACAAGACATTGAAGTACTAGTAGCGGAATTTTGACTTGCTCACTTTCCGAAAGACTATTTTTTGGAACATGGGGCTTTGTTCTATCTTCACTCGCCCTCTTTTCTATGTTTTAATGTTTTTGACTTTTCTCTCTTTTACTGTTTTGACTTTTCTATTTTTCTATATTTCAAGTAGTGGTATGTACAATGAATGAAAGTGTTTCAAGCTCAGAAATCTTGGAAATGACGGAATTTAAGCATCTTATCCTCGTAAGGATCTCCTCTCACCCTTGGGCCACTCAACTCCTGAAAAGAGAAATTTGGGAATTTTTCTCTCTCTAACATGACACAGGGATTCATGCAAGAATCTCTGAACAGCCCAGTATCTTCCCGCTGTACCTCTTTGAATATCTGATTTCCACTCCTTTCCTTACTGTATATTTTCCTCAAGTAATGTATGTACTCTTGGTCATTCTTGAAATAGATAATGACATCATCAAGGTATGCAAAAATGCAGAAATTTAAAACTGGGAACATGGCCTTCATGAACAGATTTCTGATATTGGGTGGTTTTGCAATTTTGATTTTGAAATTAGATCTACCTCCCGCAAACTGGAAAAAATCTTTAAGCTATCTACTTTGCAAGGGAATCTTTTGAACATGACCTGAAACATCATCTTGCGAAAACACATGATTAAAAGCACTTTTAATTGGTAAATCATGGTCTTGGGTAGAAAAAACAGAATTTCTGTTATAGGGATATGCAGTAATATTTCTAAAATCGAAACAGACTCTATGACCAGCTGTTTTATCCTTGATTATTATAGTTTGGTTCAGATTGTTATGTTTTCTCTTGTCAAGGTTATTCTTTGAGGAAGAATAAGTATCACAACATTTTCCCTTGTTTTTCCTGTAGAAATTGGTATTCTGCATGATATTTCTGATTTTAGCATTTTTGAGTTCTTCATGAAAAGACAGAATATGAGCCAATTTCAGTAGCTCAGGTATGCTGGGACTGCAACTATCATTCTTGCTCATAAGAAGTTTATCAGGCATTTTTTCTAGATTTTGAGCTGCTGGGGCTATAGTCAAAGTTTCATTTAAAGTGGATGATCCATATGATGGTAAATCTTTGAGGTATGGTAGAAACATTAAACTCCCTTGCTCCCGGGTTCCGAACAGGTTTATGATGTGTAAGTCTTATAAAGCCTTTACCCCGAAAAAATTTCCACAGGTTATTGCTGGTGTTTGACTAGGGTTAGAGTAATTCACTTGATAGTACATAAGGGTTTGCGCTTCTTGCTCTAATCCCACCTTAGAAGGGACATACTTACTTTCTTCATGACACAGCTGTTCATGATCATGGTAGTTTTGAGTGTCTAGTTCATCATAAGGCACCAGGGACAACTGATGAGGTGGATTAAAGTTTATTTTAGTTTCTTCTGACTCTTCCTCCATGTTTTCATCAATATGCATAATGAAAGAGTTCAGGTCGGAACGCAAGGAACACATTGGAATGTTATCTGGCCTATCTTGACTGCTAATCATGTATTTCATATGTGATTCTCGGTAGAGTATTCTGGTCTAGCCGAACACAGGAATGATGGCGTATGACTTGTCCAGTTGAATATTCCCTTGGAGTTTGTCTCCCCATGATCTGGATAGAAGCATCCTGTACTTGGGAGGGATGTCTGCCACTACTATATCCATGATTAGATGTTTCGCAGGTATTTGGGCCAGACTAAAACAAAGGTCTTTGATCAAACCCAGGCATTTGACTCTACTTGAATCAAATGAATACAAGTCTTTGTATGGTCTTGTGATTTCCAGGCCTAGTCTTTCCATGACTACCTTCGGCATAAGATTATGCGAGGCGCTGGAGTCTAGCATGGCATTGTGGAGGATTTGGTCATGGATGTTTAGGAAAATGTAAAATGGAAGAGTAGTTCCTTCTTGGAATTTTCCCTCTATCCTTGGACCAAACAACACTTCAGGAGTGTCATCAGCCAGATTAACAATGTTTGCATCATTCCCTAGATTTAGGACTTTTAGTACTTGGGATTTGTAAGAGTTTTGGGCAATGAGTTCAGTAAGAGGCATGGTGATATTGATCTTGGCGATTTCGCCTTCAAAGCTGAAAGGCAGTTGAAGTTTAGATATGTTTGTTTCAGTTTTTTCAGCCATGACCTTCTCTATGTTCTGAGTTTGTTGGCTTTGTTTCGGGATTTTGTTCGCCATAGTTGCTTCGGTAACTTTTGTGGAAGTGCTCGGAATAGCTGAGTTAGGACTAGTTTGGGTAACTTTAGCTTTGTTTTGGTCACTTTTCTCGACCTTGATTTTGTCACTGCTTACTGCTTTCTTGAGGATGGTATCAGGGGTTTTAGCAGTATCTGAGTTACCTTTCTTGGAATTATCTTGGTTTCTTTTGCTTCTAAGGTCATATTGCCTGTGAGCTTCTATTATGGCATTTTGAAAATCTATGGCAGGGTCATCGAGATCTTCATAGTTGGTCTCATCTTGATTAGGAGAAAAGAACGCTTGTTCTTCTTCTGTGAGGTACACCTCACTTTCATTATCAGATCCTATGAGGTTTAAATGATGTTCATCAAGAGTTTATGTATCCCTGTCATCTTCTTCCACATAGTTTTCATTGAATGGTGGCCTAATTTGTTGGTCATTTTCCCTTGGTCTGTTTTGGGGCTGTTCCCTCCGAAAGTTTTGGTTTCGGTTTCTATTTGGAGGGTTGGGCTGGTTGTCCCTAACAGGAGCCTTTTCATTTATCCTTTCCCACATTTTGGCCATGGTTTTGACTAAGTCATCTATTCTAGGATCTAGGGAAGGTGATGAAGTGGAGACCTCGTCTTTATATGTGACCTTTCTTTCTGATCTAGTCCTAGCCCTTTTTTCTGCTAAGTTGGCATCTGCTTTTATGGCTATTTGTTGCATTTCCTCTAAGGTAGGGGGATCCTTGTCTCTCAGATGATATGTCATGTCTGGATCAAAACCCTCGGGGAATTTTTCTAAGGCTAAACCAAGTGGGGGTTTAAAGTGAGGTGCGAGGGAGTTATACACACTGTTGAACCTAGTGCAGTAAGCCTGGACACTTTCCCCATTTTCCCGTTTTAGGTTGTTATATTCTGACAGGATTTGAATAGGGTTTCTTCGGATTTCCCACCTATTTCTGAAAACTTGATGTAGTTCTAGGATATTGTGGATGCTGTTTGGAGTTAAGCTTTTGAACCATGTTTTGGGTTCACCACCAAGACTTTGGGCGAATATTCTCATTCTGACGGTCTCGTCTTGTACCTCCAGGTATTCATAAGCATCAGTCATCCTACTTATATGCTGTTGAGGCGTGGTGGTGTCTTCTCCAGTAAAGTGTGGGATTTTGTCCTGATATTTATTTGGGAGAGGAGCCAAAGGTGGTGGTAACACCAACGGTGCATACCAGGCTGCCATGATGGGAGCTAATGGATGATGTACAAGATGAGGACTAGTGGGATGAGATGAGGTAGTTTGAATAGGTGTGGCGGATGAACTTGGACTAGTGATCTGGTTTTGAGCAGATCTGGGATGGTGGGAGCCAAAGTGATAGAGAAGCTGAAATTCGGGAGGGGTGGAAGGTGAGGCTTCTCTACTATGGATGTGTGATTGGTCTAGGTTTTCAAGATCGTCAAGGTTTATCTTACTATATGATTTGCTTCTGAGAAGAGTTTTTGATGACTCTAATTCAAAAGGTGAATCTGGTAGGATATTGAGATGTTTAGGTACTGATCTTGTTTTACGGATGGATCTACCAGTAGCTAGATGGTCAGTTTCGGAAGCTTGCCACAGAATCTTCTCTGGGTCATCTACTATGATAGGGGGGTTTAGGTCTGGATGGGATCTGGTGTTGATTCTTCGTGAAGCCAGATTTTGGATCTAGAGTTTAGAGAGAATGGTATTGGTGAATGTTCTGGATGAGTGGTCTCTCTAAAGTTCTACTAAGGTGAAGGATGGTCAAAAATAAAAGGGATGGACTAGTGGAGTCGCCAGGTGGAACTGGGTTGTTTTGTGAAGATAGCTATGGTCCACCACCAGTAACTAATCTGGGAATGTTTTGGATTTTCTGAGTTTTATGTGCAGCCTATGGTTTGTTAAAGTATCCTAGACTTGTTTCAACACTTTGCTAGGGTGATGAGAACAAAAAGAGTTTACTCTAAATGGGTCTATGGACTGCTTGCTTGTTTAAGTATCTAAAGGACGAAAGAGTCTATAAGAGTTTGCTAGACTATCATGTACTCAGTGTCCCACCATCTCCCGCTATGTCAGTGAGCAATGGGATAGGTCTATCGGATAGTAACCTAGAGTTCGGTAAATAGTAAGGCCTACTAGAGGTTAGTGGAGTCGCCAGGTGGAACTTGGTTGTTTTGAGATATGTGTGTATGGTCCACCACCAGTACTGACAAAAACCAATCTAAGGGAGTTTTTTGGGGTTTTTTGAGTTTTATGTGCCTATGAGGTTTGGAAAAGTTTTCTATAACTGACTCATCATTTTGCTAAGATGGTGAAGGAGCTATTTTCTACTCTTCAGACAATCTCTAAGTTTACTAAGCTTGATTGAGACTTTAGGAGTTACTAAGGTGTACTTAGATTGTCACTAACTCAGAAGGTCCTACTGTGAGTGTCACTATGTTAGTGAGAAGTGGGATAAGTCAATCAGATAGTATTCTTAAAGGTCTCTAAAGATTAGGGAAACTAATTTTTTTTATCACTCGGAGTCCCACCGTGATCGCCATTATGTTAGGGTCCCGTGATTTGGCCGATTGGTGAGCAAAATGACAATGTAACATCAAACCAAGCTTTGCAGCCCAAGGACCTAGCCTTCCTGGACTCAGAGAGGGCTCTCTCTATATGTGTAAGGGATATCTGTGTGTTTGCTTATTTGTATTCTTATTTTAGGCTAGTTATGAAGTAAGTTTTTGATTTTTGGTTTTTAAGTTGTGAGGGATGAAACTGATCAAAGATATAAAATAGATAACAAGATGTAGATTAACTGGGCTATGGGGTCAAAAGGTCAAGAAAGCTATAAGATGACGATACGAGGTTGTTGAAGGGCCGATTTGATTTCAAGGTAGAAAGGATCTTTGGGCAAAATGGAGTAAATGGACATCAAGTTTGTGAACAACGAAGAGTTTCAAGCATCATTGGTTTAATAGATAACATAAACATGGTAAAGAAAACCCTTAATCATGCAACATGTAAATATAAACTAATCAACACATCGAAACAAACATTCCAGCCATGCATAGAAGTATAAGACCCTCTAACTTTGGGAAATGGCTATCAGACTTTTGGGAAAACACATAAGACGGACTAACAACTCAAAATACTATGCCGGAATGCCTAAACACAGTCTTTAAGTTATTGGGCACTTTGACAAACAAGCTTTCATAGTTTTTAGGCAAAGGGCTAGATTGGGACTAGGCCTCCTTGGTTCAAACAAAATGATAATCTTAATCAATCAAAGAGATAGCTTCATGTATGGAACTATGGACAGTCATAGGTAAGCAGGGCACACCATACATCCTACTCAACATGCATAGAACTATTAATGAAACTAGCAACAATATCCTCAAGTTATTAAAGAGCAGTTAAGAATTCTTTAATACAACTAGGGAAGAAGAAAACATAAAAGCTATGAAGATTCAGGAAATTTGAGGTGCCTCCATGGGCATATCTCAAATTTATTCTCCACTGATCTATAGCAAGCAAGAAACATGTATTATGAATGAAAACTAGAAGACAACAACAAAGAAAGAAACACTATACCATTCTACCATGTCATGGAATCCATCAACAATCCTTCATCATCCATCCAAGAACATTCAAGAGGCAATCCAAAAGCATAGCACAAGTATTTTCTCCAAAGCTCATATGACCAATATATTGCTTCTCTTCTCAAATTCAGCCTTGTTTACAATGAGAGCTTGTGGAATAAATAGGCTCAAGTGAGGAAAACCTCATGGTTCAACTTCCATCCTCATTGGCCTAATCAAAATATCTAAACTTGTCCTTGAGGTTTTGCAAAGCCCAAGGCACAAAAATATCTCATAAAATATCTAAAAATTGCTAAAAAGGGAATTTAATTGACTTTGGATCATTTTCCAAGTGTAAAAATAGCTAAACGCACATTTGGGAAAAGCAGATTTTTGAGGTTCAAAAATTACAAAAATACTTCAATTTTATATCAGAAAAAGGTCCCCTGTCTTGCTGGAAACAGTTGGCAGCCTTCCTGATGTCAAAATGAAGCTCATGATAGCTCGTTGGAAAGCTCTAAGTGTCTAATTTCTGGCACAACTAAAATCACCTCAATCTGATGCATAGAAGTCTTCCAAATCTGTACCTGTGTGTAAAAAGCCAGAAAATTGCAGACTGCTGATATGCCGGGCAGAATGTGCAAAAAGTGAGCATTTTTCGCCATTTTGAGGGGGCGAATGATCTCCAAATGCTCTGAAAATCGCTGAGGACATGATCATGAAATTATGGCATCAAATGGTATCATCCTCCTCCCTTGAAAAATCCTCAAAATGAAATGGCGAATTTATGAGTTTTTGACCAAAAACTCAAAAAATGCCAAAAAACAAAAGGTTGTCAAAATGGCCCCAAAATTGGTGTGCATGACCCTCAAGGGTCCCTAGCAACATGCTCCGAAGCTGAGGCCAAAATGTCAAGTGCTGATGTGCCTTTCTCCTCTTTCCGTGCCGGGCGCTTCCCCTTTGTTTTCTTCAATTTCTCCTGGGTGGCCTTTAGCTTGCGCCGTGCGAACTGATTCAACCTTTGATAATGCTGTGTCCTTTTCCTTTGCAGCTCCAGCTCTCTGTTTGCCTTTTCAAGTTTCATCTCCAAATGTTTATTGGCTCTTTCTAGCCATGCCTCCTTATTTTCTTCAATTTCTTGCTCAAGGAGGGCAGTGAGGGGAAAGGATTGAAGATGGGCCTGTTCTTCCTCTTTTTGCCTTTCCAGGGCTCTTTTAAGCCCTATGGTTCTAGGCCTCTTCCGCCTAGGCTGGTCTTCCTCTTCATCTTCATCAAACTCACTGATGAGCTCCTCTATCCTCATTTGCGCCTTAGCTGGCTCATTCTTGTATTTGATAGCTCGTGCCTCATGAACTGCTGTGTGAACACTCATCTGTTTATTTTGGATCTCCAAGAAATGGTTTAAGTTCCTTGCCCGTTGAAGATCATTCTCCAATGCCTCAATTTTCCCCTCTCTATGGATTAGGAGGTTTTCAAGAATGCGGGCTTCATTATCGCTGTCATCACTTTGGATTGGAATGACAGCCGATGCACCTCCATGTTCTTGACCTTTTCCAATTTTGCCTTTCCCTTTGAAAGCCAATCTTGCACTCTCCCTTCTTGGCATGCTAGTGGGAGACCTCTTGGGCGATTTTCTTTTGGTAGGAACAACTTTTGTCACTTTTGGAGTGGCAGCCTTAGGCCCTTTCTTCCTTGCTGTGCTGGGCTTTGTTCTTTTGGGAGGAGGAGACACAACTGCTTTACCCTTGATATCTTCTTGAAATTGCTGCTTTCCTTGAGGATGTTGTGTGTCTTCTTCTTGCTGTTCAATTTGCTACCCCTGTTCATCAAAATCAAGCTGCTGCTGTGCTTGGATTTCCTGCTCATTTTGTGGCTCAGGCAACTGCTCAAATTCTTGCCCAAACTGCTGTTCATGCCCTTCAACATCAAGCTGTTGTTCTTCCTCTTGTCCCTGATGTTCATCATCTTTTGTTCACTGCTGACCTTCACCACTGCCCTGCTGTTGTTCCTCATCTTCTGTTTGCTGCTCTTCATCCCTTTCCTCTTGCTCATGACCTTTCTCTTCTTGCTGTCTACTTCCCTCTCCTTCTTCCTACTGTCCTGGCTATTCTGTAGTCATTTTGAGCCTTCTAGGAGTAGGCCTGCTGGACAAAGGTATAGGGCGATGAATAGGCTGAGTGGGAGATATATGGACAGGAGGAACAGTAGAGAAATCTGGGTGACTGATGAATACATCCCATGGAACCTCTTTCTTCTATAGCTGATGTAGGATGATAATTTTGATCAGAGAATGATGAAAAAGGGAAGGTATTTGCAGAGATGGAGCCTTCTTCTGGACTGTGGATGCCATCTTCTCGATGCTCTTGTATAAATAGTAAGGGAGATTTAGCTGCCTGGTTCTAGTGAAATGCATCAATAGTCGGACATGGTAGGCATAAACTTGAGTAAACCTCCCTTCACAAGTAAAATACTTCATTATGACTTTCATTAGAGGAGCATAGCTGTCAAGAAGATAAGAAAAAGGAAAAATAGCAGTGAAAGTATCTCTATGCTCAGGCTTGATGAAAGGCTTGTAATATTCCAAGTCAAGATGGGTCTGTTTGAACCATTTCTCGCCATGATATGGAATCTTGGTGGCTATGGACACTGATCTGGGAGAAAACTTGAAATCAAGGTCCGCTACCTGCAAATGCTTGTTCTGGAACCTCAGGGCGCATAGGTGTGTCAATGGCGAGAAACTTTTGACCTCCTATATCTTCTGGCAGAAATCTAGACAACCTACTTCATGGAAGTTGAAAAGGATGGATGGATGAGCATTAACCTCCTCTGTAGAGATTGGCTCATATCTTTTATGCGCACCACTTCTGCTATCCTGCCTAGGAGGCATTTTGACCTAAATGTGCTTTTGAAGAAACAAACAGCCTCACTGTCTATAAACTGCCTTCTTGGAGCCAAACTATGTCAATTCACTGTTTAGATAGTGAACAATGTCTTTGGATGACTGCACATTGTTCCTTCACAATATAAAGAACCCCTGCTCCCTTAAAAAGTGGCCTTCCCACACTTAAAGTATTTCAACCAACAGACTTTTCAATAAGATACCATACAGTGAAAAGGAGACAAACTGTTAGGTGAATTTTCTGTTTAAAGTGTTAAGAAATCACCTTGTTCTTGTGAAGTTTGGAGGTCAACAACATATTTTTATATTTGTCAAAAGGTAGACTTTTCAATCATTACAAAACCTGCCCTTCCTAGTGTGCCAATCACTCAACAAAATTATGTCTTATGCAATCAACCCTTAATGTAATCAGACAGTCAATGTAAAACACACAGTGAAAATTGTCTTTTCTGTGAGAAGTAGGAGCAACTTTGCCCTGTAGCTTTCAACCAATAAACTGCTCTTTAACAAGAACCCTTTTTCTTATTACACTTCACTATTCTCTATTGGTATGTCACTCCATCAAACAAAATCATACCACATACATAGTCAACCTCCAGTGTGGGCATACAGTCAAATTCACTGTTATGGAACAAGGTGACAGAGTTTTTGAAGAATGCTTTACAAGTTCAACAAAGCCTGTAGGAGTTTATCTTGTCAAATAGTTAAAACACCTTATCAATGTGAAACCCTTGCCTTTGTAGAAAAAAACCTTTACTCCATCTGAATATCAACTTTATCAAAATAAGCTTGAAGAACAAAGACAGTCAAGTGGAAAACTCAGTGAAAAATTGCCCCTTCTGTGGTTTATAGGGTTAGCTTTGCCTTTTGAAGTTTGGAAGGTATAGGATCTTTTGTCCTTTGATTAATAAAGGTGAAAACACACAGCTCTTTGTTCAGCATATCTCTTTCCCTGTAAGCACTTTTATCAGCATGCTCATCATTCCAGCACAACTTTTGAACAATGGATATTCTCACAGAAAAAACACAGTTTATAGGTATGGTAACAAAGCTTCAAATAAGGCTACAGGGTTTTATCTTCTTACTCAAACCAAAATCCTTTTAGTATGGAAACCCTGTCCCTTCAAAACCACACCCTTCCTTGCCCTTGTATATCAATCAGCAACTACTCATAGTGTCATACACAGTCAAGTCAAAGAAAACACAGTGATGGCACTTTCCAGTGTTGGTGGTAGGAGAAACCTGCTTTTTGATGTTTTTATGATATGGAAACCAACATTTATCATTCAAACTATATGAGAATCCTCTTATATGACAACTATCTTTCCTTTGTATCACTGTTTCTCATCATTGTTTGACCCACACGCCCTCAAAATGTCCTTGGCAAACTTCTGACTATTTCAAAATAATGCATATAACATGACAGTTTTTTGACCTTTTTTTATCCCAATTTTGAGGGCAATTTGCAATTATTACTCATACTAGTGCTAATTCAACCCTTTGGTGTTTTGCTTCTAAACCCATCACCACATCAATACATCGTTTTTTTGTAACTTGAACTGTGGTTTTTTTTTTAAACCTCTTACAGTGCTTAGCAATTTTGAAACCAAGGGGGGGAGCACGTAAAAATACCTTTATAACTTTGATGAGGGCCTTGTAAAGAGTTGGAGTAGCTTTGCATGTGAACTGGAGGCATGTTGGAGGGTTTAAACTTGCACGACACTCTGTAGAGGAAGAACGTCGCGCAAAAAGCCAACCGAGCGGCCTGTCGGGTCGTGGTCGGGCGCCGTGTACAGGCGCGTCGCGCACACGTACAGGCGCGTCGCGCACACGTTGATCGCCAATGTAAAAGTCCACCTGATCACGTCGTGCAATACTCCAGGCACGTCGCGCTGTTATAAAAACCTTGCAGACAGCAAAAACAACTACGAACTCATCTTCAATCTCTGAAATGGCAAGAGTGGATCGACTTTGCGCTTCTTGGGGAGTCAAAAGGAGGTTCAACGGTCTTAAACCCTTTTTGAAAACATGTTGACTTCATTTGAGAGGTGCTCATTCTTTTTGAAGTGATTTCGGCAACAGAGTATCTATGCCCTTAAAAAATGCTAATAGAGTTTTCAACCCTTTTTAAAGAAAGCAAATACGGTTTGAAAGGTCAGAACTCTATCCATTTAGGCATATAGGTCTAAGAGGTGGTTCTTGTCAATTTTGTCTTTTTGGTGACAATTTAACACCGAAATTCAAACTTTGAATAATACCCTGCTGACTTATAGACCATTCTTTGCCACTTTGCTAATCCCTGATGATGATATTCATTATGTAAACCCCACTCCAAAACTGTTAAAAGGTCCTGAAGACTGCTTTGTTATTTGAAAGGATAGGGTTTATCTTTCACCTTGCTTTGACAGTTTCTGTCTCCAATTGATCCTTCAACCTCTTTCCCACTGCAGGTGCCCAAATTTGCTGACCTTCTTTGGATTTGGCCATGGCCCTTTGATTAAGAAAGGCGCCCTTTTTCAATACACTCCTCTGCTCAAAACATATTATATAATATCTCTGTCCATTGAATAATGAAAACCTATTTTTGCCTTGAACTTTCTAAAACACTGACAGTCTATCAAAACAGCTCCTTTGCTTATGATGAACGATAGTTCCAAAGGTGATGTCTCTTGGTAGTAAAACTCAAATTGCCCTTGCCAGCTGATTTTCTTTCCATGCTTTTCAAAGTTTTCAAAACTCAGATCATAACTTGTGGATAAGATGTCCTTTGAAACTTTGACTGTTCTTACTTAGAGGAGGAAATGTCTCTTTTTGGAGCAGTGGCATTTAGATTTTGCCTTTGATGATTTCCAGAACCTGAAACACTGTGCCAAAGCTCTTTTTGTACTTGATGAGCTTGTATACCTGTTTGCAAGAGACAAACTAGATCAAATACATTTTTGCTCTGGGTATCATACTATAATCTTGTCTGCAATGTAAATCTAATTAGGTGACAGGTGATGCTTGACTGTAGATGCAACTGTTAGGTGTCTTTGAATTTTCCTCTTTGACTGTGGGTAGAAGACAAAACAGAAGATGATACATTAGAGTTAGAAATTGAAACAAGGAGAGCTGCCCTTTTGTTTCCTGTGAAGGAGATCTTTACTGTCTCATTTCACTGCTCTTTGTTGAGGGGAAACTGAAATGTCACCATTTGCCTTGGTCAAATTATGATAAGTCATTTGAAAGATAATCTCTGTGAGTAGGGAAATTAGCACTCTTTGAAAAACAAACATCCTTTCTTCTGCTCACAGATACCGAGGCTCCTTCTGGCCACTTTCTTCTGATGGAGTTCTGAAAACACCAACTATTGTATCTGAAGAGAAAATACCAGTCTTTGTGGTGAAGTGTAACTTGCATGTACTACTCTCCTGCCTCTTTTTTATGTTCATCCAGAAACCATGGACTGTACTTCACATTTCAACAGGGACAAAGAACACACAGGGGCCTTTTCACTGAAGTATTTTCCTGTTTAAGACTAATTGAAGCTATGCATCTTAACAACC
Organism: Pinus albicaulis; assembly: GCA_034641835.2. Taxonomy (NCBI): domain Eukaryota; kingdom Viridiplantae; phylum Streptophyta; class Pinopsida; order Pinales; family Pinaceae; genus Pinus; species Pinus albicaulis. The sequence goes on from CM076575.1 coordinate 280,668,469, forward strand.
CTGCAGAGATGTTTGTTATGATAGCTTTGATTAAGGAGTCCCTTTCATGCGCCCTGATGATGACTGAAACCTCAATTGATTCTCTTTACAAAACCACACACTCTATCTTCTCTTGTCTTGCACATTTCAGATCTTAGTCCTGTTATGATCATTACTCACACTCAGAAAACTAGAGTCACTATTTTACTGTTTAGTAAAAAGCAAGCCTGTGCTTTTGCAATCCTTAAAGTCAATATTGGCCAGCGCCCTCTGCTTGTAGATGAAGGAGGCGCCTTAACCCTCTACTTGTAGATGAAGGAGGTTCTTGGCCATGACAAATTACCAGTCTGTTTGACAGTGGTGTCTTTCTTTTACTGTGATTTCATGCTGAAAGGAAGCTGCAAGGTCTTGATGAGTAACTCTCTGTCTTGCAGATATATCTCAGGCTCATGTTTACATTGAGAAGCAGTTGTTCTTCTAAATGTAGATTCAAGAAATTTCTTCTGAGATGATGTTATATTTCATGTCTTTGTAAAATCCATAAAACACTGTAAAACACCTAATAATCAGCTTGAGACTGTGGTCTATGCAGTGCTGAGACTTAGGGGTGTGTAAGTGGCGCGACTTAGGGCTGTTATCAATTTCATTTGCAGGGTGGGAGGTCTGTCATGAATGGTCTATATCAGATGGAGGTTTTTTGGCTTATTGATGTTTTCCAAAGGAAAAATGCCTTAAAACACCACTTCCTAACTTAGGGGAGGCTTTTGAAACAGACTTGGATTTGCCTTTTAGAGCTGATGGGCAGAACATTAGGGCTGAAACTAAATAGGATAGTGATAATGAGTTTTAACTTTGACATGGGCGGACTGAAAAGTAGGAGGGCGAAAAAAAAAAAGTTTTATGAGGGTTTTCTAGATGACAAATTGACATATGGAAGTTTACCAGAAAATCAACAGGATTCAGTCATCACCAACAAGTGAAAATACCGATGACTAACATAAATCTTTAAGTTTGTGAAATATGGGTTTAAGTTGAAGGCTAATATTGACATCCACGATGTACATCTTGTCATGTTTCTTTACTTCCCTAGATGTTTGGATAGGCGAATTGTCCCTTTTTTCATTTTTTCAAATTAATCGGACCCATTGTCGTATTTCACTCAATTTAAATATGTTTCGACTCCCCCCATGGATCTACCCATTTGATCCAACAATATACATGTGTTGTAGTTTAATCGCCTCCCGAATGCCTGGATATTTGCCTATCCGAGCCCTAATGACGATAAACTAACATCACTACCTCGGTAACCCGAATGACTAGATGTCTTGCTTTAATCCACCATCCGACTATTTGCTTGAACAAAATACATTATGTACACTCTACACCCCAAATGACCGGATCACATAACAAGTTTATTTTAGTCACGGTTTACAGTAATCAAAACACTTAACCTACTATCGAAATCAATTTGATATCTGACATCCTTTGGAAAATGTTACCCATTTCATTCACTCAACCATGGATACATGAATTCTATGATTGAAACACAAGGAAATGAGATAAATATACAGAGTTTAATCGTAATTTAGTTTTAAATAAATTTTCTCAGAGTTACATTATGGTTAACATGTTGCATGATTTTCTCCGTCCTATGAGTTTGCATATGCGTTAAATTTGTTTGGACAAGGGCAAAGCAAGGAGGATCAAGAAAGATCCCACAAAAATCGGAGGTTGATTCAATTTTGTTGGGAGAAGGTCCAACTAACAACCAATTTAAGCAACCTCACTAACAACTTTTACAACTAAGATTTTAATGTAGAAATTTGATCACATCCACGCAACAAATTTACTATTGACAGAGTTCATTTGTTTTATCATAATCATGAACGATATTTGCTACTAAGATTTACTTTATATATATGACCCCCTTCGATAAAGAAAGCGTCGGTCAAGTGAATTTGTATTAAATCAAGAATGGTATTATTTATTAGCAATTTTTGTTAGATTTCAAAGACCTCAAGAGCCTTTCCAAAAAAATTGTTTTTCTTCAACCATCTTGTATGTTTTATATTTCTACATGCATCTATGATTTCAATTGAATACAAAATCCAAATTTGATGAAATTTTTCCTAACTTATAAATGTCAAAATACTCATTTTAATTCTATAATTAAACTAAGAACTATATGCTCATTAGTTGATTTAGATTCAACTTATTTTTCTTTTGAATTGATTACCATTATCTTTAGCATTCATTCCTTCATATTGAGTTATATATTATCACCAGTGACATTGATTAGTTTTTTTAGCTTTATTTAAAGTAGGATTTAATGATTACTGTTTATATTCTGGAACAAATACAAACAAAACCCATTTTACCTCTGTGTGCTTGCATTGGAGTAAATTTTACTAGGTGGCTTCGTTGAACCCATGTATCAGTTGAAAGAACTACTATTTTCAACATCTACAATTTCCTAAGAAACTTGCATTTGAGTAATTCTCTTTCTCCTCTATGTCGGTAACAAGTTCAACAAACACCAACATACTTGGTGCAAAACTTAGATAGATATTAAATAAGTACTTAGAATTAAGATTAAAAAATAGTATTAATAATCTTAATTAGTTATACACTTAACATAGGTTAAATCATATTAGTTTAGGACACAAAAACTAGGCCAAATACCGGAAATGAGTAAGGGTCTAACTGGGGCCCTAATCTGGTGGTATCTCCACGTTGCAGGCTAGAATTGTTCTACATATGTTGGGTAATCTAATTGATGTGTGTAAACCACTTTTTGATTAGATGTAGCATATATTCATTAAAAAAATAGTAACATTGAAATCAAATTATACAACTTAAAATCAAATAGGATTTGGTGAGCTCGTCAACTTCAAAGTCAATTGAAAGAAAATAATAATAATAATTGCAAAAGCATTTAGATTTTAATTGTAAATGATAAATTCATGCACAAGAATCTAAAGAGAAATAATAAGACATCAACCTTAATTTATTAGTTGCAATCCGTGTAGAAGTGTAAAGTTCGACAGAGTTTTCCAATGTTGTTGAAAATTTGGCTAGTTTTAGTTTTTTGTTGAAAATTATCAATTTGAATCCCCTTTGTCAGGCACACTTGTTTACATGAAAAAATTTACTAGAGATATCATTCCCAAGTGTGAAGAAGCATACATTGGCTTCCCCCACAAGGTTTTCCTCAAATTTAAATTAAAAAAATAATAATAAAATGAAAAAAGGGGTTAAAATCACATCAAAATACGTATCTTTGAACTACCTAACAAAGACAAAGCTCTAAATTACCTCCATAACCCAAAACTCATCAAGTATAAACTATACAGTAAAAACTCTATCTAAAGCTCTAAATTACCTCCGTAACCCAAAACTCATCGAACTATAAACTATACAATATAAACTCTATCTATGAACCATGACTCATCAAAGTATATTGATTCATTGAAAATGCCATCTAGATTAGCTTCAACTTATGTTGAACTCCCCTTTGGAGGGAATACCCATACAGATCCTTCTTATTGATCCACCTCCAATGGGCTAAATAACCCAAGTCAATCCCACAAAAGTTGTCTCAGGAAACTCTTGTTGGAAGTCATCTTGTGGCAATGTTGGTAGTTATATTGCCACAATTCAATCCATGAGGGATGAATAAGACCAAAGTATCAATGCCGATCATGGTCTAGAACCTAGGTGTGGTGCATGGAACAAAGACGACATCCAAGTTCATTCTTTTTCAATTGCTGGGGCAACCTGATCCATTTCTTTGGGAGGAATTATGTAATTACAATGATGCAACTGATGTTAGGGTGATTACAAGAGACTTGAATATTTGGGTTTCCACTACTACTACGGATCTCCAAAGTTCTCTCTATTTCCTCCTTGGGTCCTTCCCTCGTGTTTCTCTTCAGTTAGGCTATGAATGTTTATGTTTTAGATCATATGACACCTTTGCCCAGAAGGATGCCCCAAGTGGCATTTGAGTTTATCTATCCCCACATTAACAAGTTTCTCATAGCAGTTACAGGTCTCTTTGCTTTGTGCATCTAGCTAGGGTAATTTAAAGGGTAAGTTGTTATCCTCCTCACGTAGTGTCAAATCTCGATTGTGACATGTTTTATCTTCATGGGACGCTTAGAGTTGGCAAGGAAACAATAATGTCACTCTCATTTAGGTTCTTGAGTATTGAACGAGATGTTTCCAACATTACATGTGTCACCAATATTGCTAAGCATTTGGCTAGTCTTGCATTCACAGGTTCCCAAATAAAATCGCCATAGATCAATCACACTAGTCTACATTATATATATTATCCATAAATATGGAAAAGCATCCCTAGACTTCCCCTGCAAGATCTTTCATAGAAAAATAAATCAGAATATTAATACCTCTAACTTCAATCGAAGTAAAACTTTGGAAATGCAATTCATAAGCAAATAGGTGGACAACAGTCACAATTGAACTCCCCTTAATAATTAGCACTAAGCCAATGTCAAATCAGTGTCCAATGAACTCTAACAATAGGCAGGTTCACTTGGCAAATCAACTCCAAGATTTCCAAATGTGAGCAATAACAATTGAAATAAGGCGAACTAAGGTGAGGTTCAAATTTGAAAGGGTGGGTTGGTTTTTTTTTCCCTTCAACTAAGAAACATGGTCAAAATGCCTCTTGGATTAAAAATGATAATGTGATAAATAGTAACTGATGCCACGTCTGCTTCACAACCATATGCAACTCTATTTCGAAGATACTCAAACCTGAACGACATAATGCATTTGATTTGGGGCACTCAAATCACCCCATTTCTGATGAGCGCAATTTCCACACATTCTGATCAATTTTTACTGAAAAACAATGATGGTCATCTAAAAAATTGGCAAAACTGTTTCATCGGAAAAATCCCCTTCACGTAGATGTAACTCAGACTTCCTAAATAATTCCAATTGGATTCAGAGCCAAAAATACCAAAAAAAGAAGGGTGTTTTGAGTGCCCGATATCCCACACAGGGCATTGTGGCACTTGCAAGGAAGCTCGTTGTTCTTGCGATGGTTGTAAATAAATTTTACATACAAGATTATTACATACAATTGACCTGAAACACAACCACCATGCACCTACACCTGTGTAATTATTGTCTCCAAGGCTAACTACTACATATATGTTGGCATCCCTAAATGGATGTCTTGTGCAATTGACAATATTCACAATGATCCTAGCCACTTTGTGGATCTTGATGCCTTGTTGGTTTCCTATGACAGTGATATGATCAAAGAAACACAATTTATAGCAAAATTCTTCTTTGTACTATGGACAACTTAACCAAGGGAAAAAAAAGCCTACACAATTTATAAATATTCTCAGTTGTATGGATAACTTGAGTAACTGCAAAAGCCTACAAGTTAAATTTAAATAAATATATAATTCGTAGTTCTATGGATGAAGAAGCTTTGTACATCCTAATGCAAGTAAATTAGCACAAGCCATTGGTTCAAGCTTAAAAAGCCAAGAGGAAAAAGGGTTGATCTGCCTTTCTGTTAACCAGTTATATATATAGATGGAATGATCAAACAAATTTGAATGGCAAGGATCTTTGCTCCTATACATTGATGAATTCCATCAAGATGTCCTTATGATGCAGTCACTTCATTGAATGCTTACAAACTAATCAAAGACACCATGATGTACGAAACTTTTAAAAACAGCTATTTGTCAATTGTCCAAAACAAAAGCAAGCTTACATTGACAATTTTAGCTTGCTTGGGAAGACAGATTTTGGATGTAATAATATGCTTCCAATTCACCAGTTAAGCATTTCAGAATCTCAGGCATCCTTGTCTCCAAGATCAATGAACTGAGATATCAGAGACAATTTCCGTTCTGTTTGAAAGCAAGGTAAAACTCATTGGGAAAATATACAAAAAAGTAATTTTCTTTAGCATTTGAAGCACTGTGCAAGAAATGGTTCATGCCCTTAAAGATTGAAGCAATTATAATGGCATCATTTCAAAAGGAAAAACAATGACCAGCATCAGAAATTTAATAGGGTTGGGAATCTAAGATCAAAGCTAGTAGTGAATTTTACATGTATGATTATTACCTACTTCTGCTAATAAAATAACTAGTCTAAAAAATAAGAAAATTTTAACAGTCATCAATTAGAAACATTTCAGAGGATAGGACAAAAGCAATAATGCATGGCAGCTATGTACGGCAGACCAGCAAACTCACTGAAAAGAACACTGACATAAAGCATATAATAAATCCTCAGATAATCTTATTTTGACCAATGACTTTCCACATTCAATGGCAAAAGTTAATCCCAAATAAGTTTTGTCAAAACCCTAATTCCTGCACTCTCCTTAGAATTATCAGATGAAAATTTACTGTGCCTCGATAAAAATGTGGCAGTTCGTTACTCCTACTTTTCTTTATTTTACGTGAGTTTGATTTCAACGGATTTCATTGTGCTGACAATAGTACAAAGGTATATACCTAATACAGTAAACCAGCAACCTGGATCATTTTCAATTGTTAATCATTCTATATTTTGGTCACAGACCAGATTTTCTCATGTGGAAATTTTAAAACCTACATCATTATTTATATCCCTTCAACACATTTTCCTTGATCTGCTACTTCTGTTTCTCTAGAACGGAATAACATATAAGAAATAATGCCTTGTGTGATCATCTCCCAATTGGGTATTTCTAATTGTTAATGTCTGTATTAGAGTCGCAGGGACCAGATTTGGCCACTGGGAAGCTTATAAAATAATCATCTTTTTTCCCATATATGATATGCTCTCTTTCTTACTGAATAATTATTCCACTGTATACAAAAATAGTAGTACAGAATAAACAATGTCAGAAGATCATCACCAGCACTTGCTGGAAAATTTTAAAGCAGCACCTTATGAACAGAAGTGTACTAAAGTGCTTCTTCAATTTCTATAAGATCAGAACCGACAGAGAAGTGATTCTGTCATGTGTGTCATGACAGACTATGGACAACAGATGGAGGAAATGTAACTCAATTATTCACCCAGCTCAGTCTCCTGGCTTCCTGGTCCCCCATCATTCTTTAACAACCCAACCAATACATGTTAGAAATAAACCCTTTCCAAACTGCAAACTTTGGATGTAAACACAACATTTTAACACCTAATTAGATAATTTGAGCCAAATATACTCTGATAAGGCAACAGAATACCTGTTCATGTGAGTTCTGAGATTGCTCCTGGTTTCCCAAAGATGTGGAACTTTTTGAAAGGTCCCTCAGCACTCCCTGCAAACATGGAAAAATAAATACAACCATGCAAACTATCCACAAAATTCTATATATAGACATTCTAGAATAAACTTGTTAGCAATAGTCAAAGGAAAATGGATGCAATTTAGATTGGGGGCTTTAATTATTCAAGGAGGCACTGATTGATGTAGTGTGCCCAAGGTAATCCATATTTGTCACCTTCCATTTGTCCTTGTATCCACTTCCATTCTTTGGGTTGATTATTATTTCACTGGTACTAGCACACTTTATCCACATCTCTGAGTTAGGGCTTAAAATCTTGCTCTAAGAGGTTGATTCAGTTAAAAGAAAGATAGAAGCATATATAAGCCACAAATGAAAGAAAATGAAAAATGCAAAAGATGGTTGGGACTTATAATAAAAACATTGGAAAAAGCCTAGCCTGAGCTCTACCCCCATCATAATCCATCACCCAGTTCCTAAGCATATCATGCTCTCCCTAACTCAAAGGGACTTATAATGTTCCAATCCCAATGAGAAATAAACCACTACATCTTTAAGGGGTATTGAAAAAATCAAAAAGCAAGCTAGACACCCCAAGCTATGCGAAAAAGAAAAGGAAAATCATTGAAGAAAAAGGAAGACGAAGGGGTGGAAAAGGCAGGATGAGGAATGGGGTAACTAGGCAAGAAGTCACCCAGAATCTCCTTAGAATACTTGCTCAAGTGTGAGGAAGTTGCTTTTGTAACTAAGCCTAAGGTTGACTCAGGAAAGCAAATAATTATTATGTTGGCTAATTCAACTAAAGTAAACTTAAGAACAATGAAATAATTACTTTAATGATTATGTTTTAATCTCATCCCTTGATCTCAAATGAGGCAAGATTTAATCTTGGTCATCAATCACTTTGGAGATTATGGTTAGGGATTTAGCTCAATGTAAAGTTATAAAATCAAAGCTAAGGAGGAGAAGACACACCATACAGCAACACAAGACATTGACAGTAGCATCTCAATGAGGAGTGGAGAAGGACATCCATTCTAGTGTCATGGGTCTGAGAAAGTTGTAGGTGGGGTGCAATATTGGAGATCCAAATCAGCCAACGAGATCGAGGACTAATCTAGGGTCTCATCTGGTGGATCAGATCCAAGGTTTATTATAATGTGTAATTTTCTCAATTGGGCCATTATCCCAGGACAGGTGCCCAAGTAAGTTTTGAATATTAATGAAGAGCTCTTGATTGAGCAAAACTTGTTTGTATCATTGTGATTGAGATTGGTTAATGTGGAATTTACTTATGCTAATTAAGTAAAGAATCTAGTTGTGCTTTCATTCAGTAGATCTATAATCTACTATGTTAATGCATTGTTGGGTGCTAGGTTCATAGGAAATTTAACACTCTTGGACCCATTTGTCGCTTTGCTTAATGGAAATGCTCATTACACGAGGATGACGTCTAATTCTCCCACATGTGTGGAGAAAATATGTCTATTTATTATATTTCTTCAACGCGTCTTGTGACTTGTTAGTATTGTTGTATGCTTAAAGTGAACTTTTAGGGCTTTTTCTAAGAGAAATTTGACTTGGTTACACCTCATATAAATAAGCAGGAGTCAAATTATCTTGGATCATGGTCATACACACTCCTTTTATCTCTCTTTAAAGGGTGCACACTAGTAATCCTTGTTTTCTCTTGGACACAATGGCTAAGTAGAGTGTGAATTGTCCTGGGTAAGATAATTTTTGCATGGAGAAGACTTTCTATGGATTAATGAAATGATACTTGCTTAAATGGAGCAACATTCCTTCCTCTCTCTCTATCCAAGGTCCTCTTGCATCGACCTCATTCCATAGAATCCTTTGCCCACCAATTAACTGAAGGCACCAATCTAGGTTTGTCGATCAACATTCATTTTCCATTTTTCTTTGTTTCACAGTAAACTAGGGTTAGGGTTTGGTTAAATCTACATTTAATAGCTAAATTGTACAAGAGTTTTGGCAAGATATGTTTCCATGTTTTGATTCCCAAATTTGATTATTTCAAAGGCATTTTTTGTATCTTGCAATATCTTGTGCTAGCAATCTTTTGTTTGCATTTCAGGGCTACTTTGCTTTCAATTTTTGAGAGCATTACATTTTACTTCTTCAACACACACACACACACACACACACACACACACACATATATATCTTTCAAATGTAAAGCAAATTATGTATAAGGCATTGGTTTGTGGTTTTATCATGTTAATGATTGTCATTATTATTTCAAGTGCTCACTTCATATTTTCTCATAAATCCTTAAAAGTAATCCATTTTTACTATTACACTCTCCTAGAACCTCACATGCTTTTAACTTAGTTTCTTCACTTTAGGGACCACCCCCCTTAGCTGACTTAGAAGAGAGCTAAAACGGAGAGAGTCAAAATCAGTATGACAGCCCCTTCTCTGAGTTTCTTGCCACCAACCACACCTTGTGGGGTTGAAGGCTTTTTCCACTGACTTGTAGGTAGGTGTAGGTGTTGAGAATTTGTAGGGCTTGAGATTAATACAAAAATTCTCTTCTTGATAATTGCTTGCGAGCTTGCTTATGTATTTTCTTCTTTAGCTTAGTTAATCTTTCATCAAGTCAATTACCAAAGTACTTAGTCAAATGTAAAGACAGGATTATTTTCACTTGTAACTTGAATATCTTGAAAGGTAGTTAGGAAGGTAAATCTCTGATTTACCTTCCTTACTTTCTCCCACCTTTAGATCAGCCTTACTTCTTGTGATCACTGTCTTTTAACCTTTGCAAATTCTTTCCTTAGGTACTTCAAACTTAGAGAAGCTCGTACTGTATTCTTCCTGTTTCTATCCGCAATCTGTATTCTTCTGTTCCTTACTGTCTATTCCTCAAACCATATGGGTGTGAATTCTTGATGATTTTTGTACATGTGATGGATGGAGATGATAGAGGACGTTGAGAGGAATACAACGCAACAAAAATCATCAAATTTCAAGTTGTCTACGATGAGTTATGAATTTTTGAAGTTAATGTTGGGGTTTGGTTAAGGTCGGCCTGATGTTTTAGTGACCTTATGACAGTGGGCACGTGCTCTTGAAGGAAATCGTTGGAGCCCTTGTAAAGAGTATAAATACAAAATGTATGTGAGTCATTTCAATCCATCCAAGTGCACAATTCATAAAGATACAACTTCTGAAGCAGCCGTGGCCACTAGAGGACAAGATGTGAAGGTAAATAGGATTGTTTTCAGTTAGATTTGTCTCATATGCAGGTTCAAGTAGAGGAGCAGGCAGGCCGCAACTCCTAGATGAATTCTGGGCTGATTTAGTGTGACTTAAGGGTTAGTTCCACTCTTCTTCAAGGAGAGGCAGGGTGGCAGTAGCTTTCAGGAGTATTGTTGGTCATCCTGCAAGCACGAAGTGCTAATTTCTTCAGGACCCCAGCTATTCCAGACCAGACTGATACATACTTGGAAATTAAACTTGTTCAGGGCTTAGATCAGAGTGGTGCAGCGAAGAGTAGGAGTAAAATGGCTGCGTAGAAAAAAAGGGACCGGATTGGGTTGTGAATGTCAACGTTATCGACATCAAACACCAAACTCAAATGTTTTAAAATTGCCCAAAATGGATTGGAAAGGGCATACTTGGCCATATATAGTCAACTACCACAAAAATAGAATCCTTACATTCATAGAGATGGTAAACCAGTGATGAATTCCATGAATACCTCTTCCCACTTTTGATTAGGGATGGTTTTTGCTTAGCCTTGAGAAGACCAAGATAAGAAATTATTTCTATCATACTATGTTGATGTCACATTCTACCACAAGCTTGTGCATATCAAACTTCATTTTCTTCCAGTAAAGTTTAGAGCATAAGTATTGTGGAAACTCACACGAACAATAGAGAGAGATGCATGACCATGTTGAAAACCATGATGCATAAGAGGAGAGTAGTGTTGAGATTGGTAGCTTGGGAGGTACTCCAAACCCTAGGGCACAGGGTTATGAAGGAATTGGCATCACAAAATCCCTTGTGGGCTAAAGAACCCAAGCATGGGGGTTTTGCACCCAAAAGAGTGGGCCCAAAACCAAGAAGAGATTTGATGGTTTGACCCTTGGAGATGGAAGAACACCCTTAGAGGAACAACGAGCAGCTTCAAGCACCAAGAGAGGAGGTCTAGAAGTTGAGAAAAGTGTGGATTTGTAACTAAAGGGGACAAGTCAGCCTAGATTAAGGAGATGCCCTTAAGGGCTAGTTGTTACACCACAAAGTGACATATAAATAGAAGAAGTCGTGGAGCTCATTTGGCACATCTAAGGAGCAACACATCAAGAAAGATTTCTCCGATTTGGCCGCAGATCTAAGGGACCCCGCCAAATGAAAGGAGCATTGGTTTGTGACTATTCAAGACTATTTTGAGGGCAGAGTATGAAAAGAGGCAAGTCGAGGGTATAGAGGAGAAATATGGGCAGTTTGGTGCACATTTGAGGAGGATTTTTCTCTCTGAATCAGGTTGCAGGGTTTCTAAGTAAATTGCAGAGGGTCGCTCGTCTTTTGGAGGAGGTGTAACCTAGGCCTCAAGCACAGGATAAGGCAGCAAGCAAGCAAGGTCTGTTTGGGAGGGTAAAAGGCAAGATTTTGAAGCAAGAACTAGGGCTGATGTATGCCCTAACCAGAGCTTCCAAACCGCAGTAAATGTGCCAATCCTGACAATCCTGACATTAACACATTAGTGTTATGAGTATATTCTATTAATGGAAAACACATAGCAAGTCCGCCACAGCTGATGAAGACTGCCAGACCATGTAACATTCCACACGCTAGAGGTCTTGTTTGCCAGTCTGCCATACGCTCAGTGTTTCTTTTCTTGTTGTAATATCTTCCTTTCTTGCCCTGCATCTTCACCAGGCTTCAGCATTTAGTATTTTATCATTTGTTGTGAAGGCATCGTCTTTTTTCCTTTGTTCAGTCATCCATGTTGCTTTCCTTGTTCATTTATTCCCCCTGTGATTCTGTCTCTTTGTACTTTGTACTCTTGTCACTATGAGCAGTATGGGTTTGTGTCAACCATGTTCAATATAGGATGGCTCTATTTGATACAGACGTTAGTGTTGTCAATATCTCTCTCTCTCTCTCTCTCTCTCTCTCTCTCTCTCTGTATATATATATATATATATTATTTCTTATCAGTCTATTCTTCTTCCAGCGGATAACTACTCATCTTTCCTGATGGTTGCATTTTGCAGAGGAAGTAGCTCTTTTAATCTTCTTTCTCAATCACCTCAGGAATATATTTCATTTCTAGCTCTTTCAGGTTCACATGAGATGGCTTCATGTACCATGTTCTCTCTCATGTTCTCACAAATCTGTCTTATTTGAATTTCTTGGGCATAGCATGTTTGCTTGACTTGATTAGGCCTTATTTTTGCGAATCATTTCTGAGATCTTCCTGGTCAATGAGGTTGCCTGTTTGTAATGGGATTGTATCTTTTGACAACTTATATGCCTTAGAATTTAATTCTCTGTAGAAAATTGACGTTTTGCTTCTATGACTCTGCTCATAATAGGAGATAAGGCTATAAACAGTCAACACTTTGTTCCCATTTTGGATTCTAATGTTCCTGTTGATCCGATTTATGATCATCCAGGACTTGAAGCTTTTCCAAAATTCTATCAGAGCGCACTTGGAGCTGCAGTCAAAGCCCGGATTTGCCTGTGGGGTGAGGAAAATTCCTCACTAGATTTTTGTCAGTATTTTTCTCTGTAGGATTGCCAGATTTCGGCATCCAGTTGTACTCCAAAAATTTCTCTCACTGCTGCATAATAATAAAAACCCTCAGCTGCTGCACCGGTTTTCCCAAGTTGGGTTTTTCCGGGGACATTTGTCCAAAAATAACGGTATCATTTTTATGTGTGTGCTAGATTTTCTCAGTTTCCAGCGCTATTATTTCCGCAATTTTATTTGTGAAAGTTGCAGTGTGATTTATTCAGTATTTTCCGAAGCAAATAAATTGTTAAATTAATTAACAATTAGAATAATAATTTCCAGTCGCTGCAATAGGATTTCAGTATTGAAGTTTTCAGTCTACTCTTTTATTTCTTTTATGTTTCTCCCGAAGATGCTCTAAAACTCCCAATGGTCACTCTTCTTTGTACTTATTAATAGTCACATCGATGAAATATGAGACCACTCGTAGAAAGTAACAATCAAATTAAATTAAATTAATACAAGAGAAGCATGCTTTAACTGGTGGAAGGTGCATAAAATTGCCTTAGTAACAAAAATCCAGCTGGTACCAGTTAGTAATCTCAAAACTAAACCAAGGGCCACAATAAATAAAGCAAGAGATTCAAAAAAGATAATATTTACCAATCATCATTGAAACAACGTCAATATGTCCACGAAAATATGAATTTATTATTAACTATCAAAGAGTTGAATGTCAGAAAATGATTGCAATAGATTATAAACTTAACCTTGATTACTTCAAATATAGCTAAACTTTTTGGATCACTTTTAATTATAGTGGGGGAATAAAGAAGAATGAAACATGAAGATAATTAATGCTGCGTAAGACTTCAATCAACAGTACCCACTTTAACAGAAATATTATTATTAGTATAAGATTGTTATGGGAAAGAAACAAACAAACTAAATAAAATATGTTTTTCTGTGACAATCCACAAATATACGGGTATAATAATTTATTTGCAGTGTTCCTTGATATGACAAACCCCAAAAGTAAATAACCAAACCTTGTTGGCCCACACTAGTCCACAGGCATTGCAAAGTGTCCTTGGTCCAACTGGCCCACGCCGCATCATTGGAGTCGATCTCTCCCCAGTGCCACAATGAAGGCATCTGTCATAGTTTTATACAAATTTCAGGAACCACATTTCAGCAAATACAGTTCTCTCTGACTCAAAACATAAAACCACCCATTTAGACATGTTGTACAGTAAAGCATCAATCATCTGGTGCTGTGCATGCTTGCATACTATAAATAAAGCAAAATATCATAGCACAAGCCAATCCAGCGTTTGCATGCTTCTTCCGCTTTGCATACAGACAGGAAAAATCATAAATGCTGAATTCACACGATAATATTATGAATGAATGAATCATCATAATGTGTTCTTCAAATATTTCCCCCGATTTTCCAGAGATTGTTTAACTGGACAAGCATAAACAATTTTAGTTTCATCCCTCTGAAGAAGGGAGACAGTGAATGGGAACACCCTGAAATTAAGCCTCACAAATATACTTTCCATGACCATCTCATTTATGTCCCTTCTATGCACTAGGAAATCACAATAAATAAGCAACATTGCACAGCGATCAGTACAAACATGAAAGACACCTGTGATCTTAACATTCACCACAGAAATAGAAAGGTCAATCAATCTGGTGTAAATTTTAGCTCAGTAAACAGATAGATAAATGCTTTGATTAGGGACCTGAGCAATCATAAATGCTAAATTCACATAACATATCATGAATGAATTAATCATCGTAACATGTTCTTCAAAAATTCCACCTCATTTTGAGAGATTGCTTAATAAGGCAAGAGAATAAACAAATTAAGGTTACCTCCAATGAATTCCAGAGTTAAATTAAGCCTCATTGAATAATTTCCCTGACCATTTCATTCATCTCTTCATGTATTAGGAAATCCAAATAAATAAACAAAATTGCAGACATAAGCACATGAATGAAAGAATTTGAACTACGGAAATATGAAATAAATCTAGACTGCCCAAGTACGTTTTGAATGAATAAAGTGTCATGAAGGGAAAGCAAAGGTTATGGATAAGTCAATAAATACTGGGATAAATTCAACTCAGTAAACAGAAAGCAATGTTTCAGGCATTATTTTCTTAGTCTTTAGGTATTAGAGTTGGTTTAGATGACCCAGTTAGTCAATTGGGTAGTACAGTTGTTAGTTAGTAGAGAATCAAGAGCTCCAACTCTTTAATCTGTAATCTATGTATTTTTAGCAACAGGTTTAATAAAGGGCAGATTTATTCTAGATAATCTTATCACCTTCTAGGAAGGCCTTGTGTGAGCTCGGGAATTTGGACAGAAAACTCTCCTTTCAAAAGATTAATTTTGATAAAGCTTATGATAATTTGAATGGGATTTCATGTGCAACATGTTGGACTGGTTGGGAACTTGGGATTAGGCTCTAGAGTCTATATATCATCGATCTGTAGCAACACTCTTCTCGTGAGCTTCTGCATTTGGCAGTGTGAATGGTGAGTTTTCAGCATACATTGTGTTCAGCACTCCATCCAACAGGGGTGTCTGCTGGCACCATCTCTCTATGTCATTGCAATCAATGCTCTTGGATAGAGCAAGAATGCAAGTTAAAATCAGAGGTGCCTAATTGCCTAACCAACTTATTAACGTCCACTTTGCAGATGACTTGTCTCTAACTCCTCAATTGAACCAACAATCCATGGAGGGCAAAATGTTATGTGTAGATAATTTTGCAGACACTGCTCAGGGAGTTGTTAGAGAGGAGAAAACGAAGATTTTTCACATTAGGCGAGAGGACTCCCCCCCACTGGTTAAATCCAAATTGAATGTGCATTACACCTAGGCTGATCATTCAATATTTGGGTAGCCCTTTTGACATACATGTTTCTTTTGCAGATCAATGGAGGTGGATCACGTGATAAGAAACTTCTAGCTTTGCCACTTGTCAGGGGCATTGGATAGAAATTTAGAACTTATTAGTTGGCCATATATATTATTCTTCATGTCTCTAACATTCCAAGTCAGCTTATAAAGGTTTTAACAGTGTACCCCATAGTTTTCTTTGGAGCAAGCAGGGAGGGGCACAACTATCTTTTGCTGGTTTGGGACATTTGTACCCTACCTACTGCTCAAGGGACTTGGGCCTTCCTAATGTCTAAACTCCAAGACCAAGGGTGGACCTAGCAGACAAATAGGTGATACAAGCCATGGAAGGGATGTGGCTTGGCAAGTCTTTGTGCATCCCCGAATTCAAAAAGCTCATGATAAAAGAGAGATTAAAGGACCTTTTCATCATAGATAATGACAAGGATTTTTTAATCACATGCTCAGTTCGGCTCAAGAGGGTGTGGGTGACTTGGCAAACGGTCTCTAAGCTTCTTAGTTTGTCATATGAGGATCTCTGGATGCTTAGGATTAACCTCTCTACCAATCTAGATATTCCAGTTGTCTGAGGGACTATTTGGGGAGGGTAAATTTGGGATCCCTCCATGGTACACCAGTAAAAGATTGGATTGAAAAAGCCTTTTTGGAAATACTCATGGGATTCAATCACTTTGCAATGGCACCTATGATGGGCTCTTAATCATGCTCAAGCTTTCTAATGTGGACAAGGTTGATCTAGAGTCTTTGCCATTCCACAGAGTTTCTATATAAAATGCAATTGCAAAGGGAAGGTCCTATTTGGAGGAAACAGAGATGGCCAAGTGAGATTTATAATTATGAGATGAAGAACATTTATAAGTTAATAAAGCATTCATCTAACATAGGGCTCTGCTTAAACTAAAGGTGTGCACTTGGAGTCCCACAGGAATGATGGTTGAGGCAGTGTCAGTCCATTTAGATGGTTTGTTCCTCCTTTATACAAATGTTTAGGGTTCATTATCGCTTCATCACAAATTAGTTTCCATAAGTACGTTGCAAAAAGTTGGCATTGCTACTTCAGCATGTGCAATCTGTGATAAGGCGAACATGTAACATGTTTTTCGAAAATGTCAATGTGCTCGGGTTTTTTGGTCGTGGTCTCAAGCTAAATTTCAAACTCCATTGTAGCTCTACTCCCCTAGAAGGCACTCCTAGGGCACACTTGGCTGGAAAAGGATAGCTGCAGATTACTTGGGCTTTACATTCATTTGGTTGAAATAGGTTCTTTGAGGAAACGTTGTTGTAAATTTACTTTCAATGAGGTTCCTTATCACCTTTTTCTTCATGTAATGAACAAAGTTCGAACACACATGAATATTCAAAATATATGGAATACGAGAATATCCATCATACAAGTAATATATTTATATAAAAATGTTTGAATGTACAATAGATATGATTGGTATACTTAGGCAGGTGATCTTCCATGAAGAATCATGTCCTTTGAGACATGCCTTTTCATAATTATTACTTATTATTATTAATTATTATTCACTATTATTTATACATATTTATGTTCATAACATTTTCTTCCCCTTTACAAAAGTTTTGTCCTCAAAGCTTATTGATGAAAAAGGCTTGATATATTTTTATGTTTTGTAATGTCCTCTCATCTTTTCAATTCTCAAAACTGTCGTCTTCGATGACACAAGACGATACGAACTTCTGAGAGTGGTACAAAATTGTCATACTGTGAAATGATCTAACCATTCCAAAATCCAAATCAATCTTTTCTGAAATGTTGTACTTATATTCCTTCCCAAATGAAATATTGTCATGAGACTTGATGGTATTCATATCAATATTCTTCAAAAGATATGTTGCATGATTTCCTTCTGATTGAAGTTGATGCATTGACTGATTAATGCACCTGCTCTTGTGATTAGAACTTCGATAAGGAGTTCTTGTAACATGCTTTACTTTTAATGTACTTGTAGCATTCGCTTGACTTATTTTAGGCATATGATCTTCATCACATATTGGTGTTGCAGGTTTGATAATTGGGTCTTCACTTGCAATTCCCAGTGTCTGAGTTGCTACATCTGAGTATGTCTTCACTTAAATTGGACTGGAATCTTTCTAAATCGTGATACTATCTAGATCAGTGTTTGTTCCCTTTTCTTCAACTTGGACTATTATGTCTGAAGACTTCGATGCTTCTTTTGTGACAAGTTCTTCTAATTTGTTTTCCAATGATATATTTTCATTTTCAAGTTTCTTAATTTGAGTGAGAAGATTTTGATTATGATTTTTGAAATGTAAGAGTTCTTCAACAACTTTATTTTGGCGTTCAGCTTCTCATCTTTTAAACCTATGATTTGCTCTAATAACCTTTGATTAAGGTTTTTTAAGCACAAATTTTCTTCTTCCTTCTCCAATACATTCTTGTTGGATTTCTTCTCGAGATACTCCTTTTCTTGTTCTAATTTTTTCTTTGTAGCCTTGGATTTCTGGACCTTCGCAAGTATTTTTTGGCTCCTTGTAAAACATATCCTCGATATCTTTACGTTTCTTTTCTAATACCTCCCTTTTAGGTTTTAAGCTTTGTGAGTTCGAATTATAATTATTTTATTTGCATTTGCTCATTTGAGTGAAAGAGGTATTACTGTTGTGTATTTTCTCTGTAGGGCCAACCATGTCTGGTGCCCTGTCCAAAAATTGTTGTATTCAGATTCTGCGTAATAATAAAACCCTCTAGAGCTAGCTACACTGGTTTTCCCGCATTGGGTTTTTCCGAGGATATTTGTCCGAAAAATCTGTGTCACTTTATCATGTGTCCGTTATGTTCAGTAATTGATCTATTAATGTGTAGGCTGTAGTTGTGTTTACTTTGTTGATTTTACTGAATAATTCAAAAAAACTAACTTGTAAATGTAAATCAAGTAGGAAAGTAAATCAAGATACTACAGTAGGAATTCTATATTCAGAAATTCTCACATTAAAGAGATCAAACCCTAATCTCAACAATTGAGATTAGATCCCACTTCACTAAGATCAACAGTCGCAACTTTATCTATCATTGAATTCTTTTCCCTTTTACAAAAAAGGTTACCTAGCAATTAAATTAAATTGTCGCCTAAAGTCCTAACTTAGGAAATTCATTAATTAAATGTCGTGGCACCTAATCCATGCAAAATCGCCTTCCAAGCTACAATCTCAACATTATGATATGGAACTAGAATTCTCAGATCATCATATTTTTTATTGTTTTCTAAGGCTTCTAGAAGTATAAACCCTAATTAATTCTTTGGATCTTCTATTAAACCATGGAGAATATCAGAAATATGCGAGAGAATATGAATGAATAAGAAATATATATTGTTTCAATGTATCGTCAATTACATATATATATGTGTGTGTGTGTGTGTGTGTATTTATATATATGTTGTCACATATATATCTTCCATATTTGATTATTCTCATTAGGAACGTGTCACCTAATTTATAATTACATATAATATAAATGTTATTTACTACTTACGACTTTATCAAATTATTAATTAATACATTAAATGAAATCATCATTAAAAATATCTAACAACCCT
Source organism: Pinus albicaulis (assembly GCA_034641835.2). Taxonomy (NCBI): domain Eukaryota; kingdom Viridiplantae; phylum Streptophyta; class Pinopsida; order Pinales; family Pinaceae; genus Pinus; species Pinus albicaulis. The sequence goes on from CM076575.1 coordinate 280,687,956, forward strand.
CTTAAAGGTGATTTCATTTTCCACAACTCCTTTCTCAAAAAAAATCGAACTTCAACCTGTCAATTGCCTTGGTGAAGATCTTTGCCACTTGACGTTGGAACCTACAATAAAATACTTATATTTCTTTGTTCTGCCCTTGTTCTTTGATATAGTGGTGTTGCATTTCAACATGTTTTGTTTTCGAATAATAAATCTGATTCTTCGTCATCTTGATGGCGTTTTGATTACCACAGTGTAAAGTTGTAGGTTGTGTTTATGGAAGCTTCAAATCACTTAAAATTGTACGTAACCACAGAGCCTCACAAGTTGCTCCAACAGTTGCTTTGTATTATGCTTCTATTGTTGAAAGTGCTATTGATGGGTGCTATTGATGGTTGCCTTTCATCTGTATCACCTACCTATTCTGCATCTGAGAAACCTTTCAACATGAAATTATCATTCTTCTCCAATACAATACCAAATTGTAAGGTGCCTTCGATATATCAAAGTACATTTTTTGTCGCATTCCAATGTGTTTTCTTGGGACAATTTAGAAACATTGATAGAATTCCAACTACAAAAATTATATCTGGTCTGGTTGTGGTAAGATAAATCAATCTTCCAACAAGTTGATGATAAAACAATTCATTCACTACCTCAAGTTCATCATCTTTACAAAGTTTTAAGTTTACCCCCAATGGTGCTTTGCTAGGATTACAATATTCCATTCTAAACTTTTCCAACAATTTTGAACCATATTTTGTCGATGAGATGAAAATCCTATGGTTGTTGCCAAACTTCAATGCTCAAGCAATAATATAAGAGTCCCATGTAAACCATATCATATGATTTACGAGGAATCCTCACTGTTGCCTGTAATTATCAGGTCATCAACATATACAACCCCAACTATAATTTCTTCACTTTTTTTTTATATATAAGTTAAGATCGTAATCGCCTCTTTTGAAACTTGTTAATTTAAGATACTTGTTAATCTTTTCATACCATGCTCAAGGAGCTTGTTTTAGTACATACAAGGGATTCACCAACTTATATAGTAATTTTTATTTTCCTTCAATTGTATATCCTTCAGGTTTCTCCATATACACTTCTTGTAAAAGTAGAAAATCCACGAAATTCTAATCTACTAATATGAGCAATCTGAAATAAAATTTCTTCTCACATAAACACAAAGTTTCTCTACTAGATGCAGTGGAATAAGAATTGAAATAAAAGCATAGTCGCACAATTCAAAAACACAAAATTGTCTAGGGAACCCGACTGGGAAAGCCTTATGCTTGTTTGAGAATTTTATTGATAGAGAATCTGAGCAATTGATCTCTTACAAAATACAATTGTTTCAATCTAAAAAACACACTTGTCTTTCCAATTTGATCTACGCTTGAAACCTTTGCAAGACTTTTGATCTTTGCTGCCCTCGACCATCCTGTGCACAAGCTTCTCTTGCACACTCTTCCTCTAACAAGCTCCATACACAAATCCGTGCTTACTATTGCTTGGTGTCACCAACTCGTGCTCCCCAAAACAATAATTAAACGTGTGGCTTTGTTCCCCGTTTTAAAGGAAATTCGAATGGTTAAAATTAGTAAGTTTTCTAATTAAGGAATGATTTTGTGATTGATTGAGTTAGCATGAGTTAACTTCTCATGCAACTCATCCTATTTGTATTCAACCACTTGAAACTCAATCACTTGTGTTTTTCCTCAATCAACTCACACTAGAAAATCAAGAACTCGACTTTCAATTTTAACACATCAGTTAACTGGGTCCTAACTCGTCCTAATTTTTAGGGACTGATTCGTAGATTATAGGAACTCGAGTCATGCACAAGAAAGAACTCATTTTGGCTCCTATGATTAAGGCACAAATCAAGGAACCCTTTTCTTGCTAATATTTTCAACATTAAATCTCCATTCAAAAATGCATTTTTAATATCAATTTGTTGTACCTGCCATCCAAACTATGCTGCAAGAGATAACAACATTCTTATTGTAATTAATTTTGCAGTAAGAGCAAACTTTTCCTCATAATCAATACCTTATTTGTGTGCATCTCCATTTGCAACCAGCCTAGCTTTATATTTATCGATGGAACCATCTAATTTGAACTTAGTGTGATATATCCATTTATAACCTATTGGTGTCTTAGTTGAGGGTAATTCAACTAACTTCCATGTGCCATTTTTTTATCAAAGCATCATATTCAACTGGCATTGCATCTCTCTATTCTTGATTCCAATTTGCTTCAATAAAAAAACCCAGATCATAAGAATGCACAACTTCACTCATGAAAACGAAATTTCCCTAATGTGATGATTTAGACCTTGTTCTTCTCTTTCCTTGTATCTCATCTAGGTTTTCATCCTAATGTGTCCAATTCTACCATTTCGGTCTTGTATGACACTGACTTTCATCGTTCGAAGATTGACTGCCATCTTGTTCTTCCAACTCTAAATCATCATTGTTGTTATCAGGTCACAAAATATACAACCATAATTATAATTTCTTCACATTTTTTTGATATATAAGTTAAGGTCGGAAACACTTTTTTTGAAACTTCTTGATTTAAGATACTTCTTAATCTTTTCATATCAGGCTTGAGGGGCTTGTTTTAGTCCATACACGGGCTTCACAAACTTACATACTAACTTTCTTTTTCCTTCAACTGCAACTCCTTCAAGCTACTCCATATAAACTTCTTGTAAATCTCCATTCAAAAATAAACTTTTAATGTCCATTTGGTGTACCTACCATCCAAACCGTGCTACAAGAGCTAGCAAAACATTCTTATGATAATTAATTTTGCAATAGGAGCAAACTTTTGCAACTAGCCTAGGCCCTAGATATATATTTTATCAATAGATCCATCAGATTTGAACTTTGTGCAATATAACATTTCATAGTCTATTGGTTCCTTAGTTGAGGGTAATTCAATTATCAAAAGTGTTGTTTTTTATCAAAGCATCATATTCAACTTGCATTGCATCTCTCCGTTCATGTTTCCAATTTCCTCCATTAAAAATAATTGGATCATAAGAATGCACAACTTCAATCATCAAAGAAATATTTCCATGATGTGGTAAATTAGAACTTGGTCTTCTCCTCGTATCTCATCTGGATTTCCATCATAAAGAGTCTAACGGTACGATTTTGGTTTTTTATGAAACTAACTTTAATCGTTCAAAGATTGACAGCCATTTTGTCCTTCCAACTCCAAATCTACTTTTTTCTTCCTCTGCTTGTTTATCCTCTTCTCTTCTAAACCTCCTATTTGTAGCAGGAGTTTTGAACTCGTGCTCATCATTATCACCTTGAAAAGCTTCACCTTTCCATTCAGATGCATGGACATATTGGAGTCTTTCATCAAAAATTACATTGCTACATATAACCTTCCTGTTTACTAGATCATATAGCTTATATGCATTTGATTCAATATGATACCAAATAAATATGCATTTTCCACTCTTAGCCTCCAACTCACATCTATCTGAATCAATAATATGTCCATTTGCTAAACAACCAAAAACTTTGAAATTGGTTACATCTGGTTTCCTTCCTGACCAAGCTTCATATGGGGACTGTCCACAAACCACCTTTGTCGAATTGTGATTTAACAGAAACATTATTGTCTGCACTACTCCAACACCACTTATCACTAATATGATGCCCTTTCAACATACAACTAGATATCTCCATAATCTATTTTCTCTCTGTGTTACCCCATTTTTCCGAGGTGTTTTAGCAACAGATGTTTGTTTTTGAGACAGTGACATACCAAACATTTTGTATAATTTTGATGCAATCTCCTAAAACTTGCATGGATACATCATCTCTACCCTATACTTCATAAGAACTATCATCATCAAAAATAATTTCCTTATCACAAGGAGCAAGTTTTGAAAAATCTTCATTACCGGTCATATGCTTGGTGGCTCCTAAACAAATGTACCAAACGCTTTGAGAAACAGAGGTATCAGAATGAGAAGCCATAAACATATAATCAATGGCAGTTTCTTGAGGAACAATTGTATTGCTTTCAACAAATTGACTCTAATAGTGAAAGCGAGATGAAGAAATAAGATGTTGCAACTGAAGCAGGGTAAAAGAAGATGATGACAGAGAGAACAATGCGACGGAAACAGAATGGCACAAGCAAATGAATGATGAAGACACAAAGAAGAAGGAAAGATTATGAACATGCAGGAATGAAGAAGAAAAGAGAGAAGCAAGGTAAGAATAATAGTACTATGCGTTGATGAAAAGCAGTGTATCCATGAAAAATTAATGCCTAAAATATTAATGGTTCCTAATGTTTTTCAGATTAAATTTTGTCAGCATTAATAACCTGTAACAAACACATGCAAAAAAATATAAAGAAATATGAAGCAAGAGACATAGGGAACAGGAAACCCCCAAAGGGGAAAATCTATTAAAATATACCATTGCCCGATATTACATTCAGTGTACAAATGGTCCCTTATATAAATATAGGTGACCATAACAACTTGTTTAGTTCAACCAATCATTAGATTTCCTTGAAACCCAGTAAATGATTTGCAATTTTCTAAGTGTAAAAAACAAAAATACAAACAACAGTGGTTCAGGAAACTTAAATTGTAAACTTAGCATGGACAGCGGAAATTAATAATAAATCGAAAGACAAACACATTCAATACATAGAACACTTTTATTATCTTCAGCATAAGGGCAATCTTTAGAAAATTTATAGCAAGGGAAAACTTCCCTTTCTCTCTAGAGAAGCAGTGATCAGCGCCCAAGATAAATCAATCTCCCTACAACGCACTCGATCTGTCGTACGAACACACAGATCTGCCTATTTGCACACATATGCGAGCTGCAGATCTCTCCTCCTACGCCCAAGTGCAAGTGGAATAACTGCAATAAGGCTGTGAGAGCAGCTCAGCCCGCACTCGATCTCCTTAGTTGTTGTAGCTCTCTGATCTGCTGAAACCCCAGTCTCTCCCTTCATTGATCTGACATGTTGCTTGGGCTCAACTAACTGGCCACTTACTCAGTCTATCTCCTCTTATAATTTCGACATAAGCCCCTCCTTCACTCTCAATGGCTCAGATTAGATATTGATGAAGGGTTGAGATTATATCATAAGTTGACTTTAGGAAAAAGGCATCCAAAGGCTATCGAACCAATCACAATGAGAGAATGTGTGATGAGTTGATGAGAAAATGACCTCCAAGTCTCTCCAATTTATATTCATCAATAAGGGTGTGTGACACATCTCTTAGGCATGTGGGATAAATCTGGCCGACCTTGCACATGTGGAAAATAAATTCAAAATCAATGTTTTGCTCATCCAATCAACATGAAATTTAGATCAATCGTGCACCTCTCCGAAAGAGGAATCCAACAAAAATATTACCATCGTCATATGAGTAGTGCAACATGGAGTTTGGACCTAGTTGCCCAAAATTAATACTCCCTCTCAACTAGGGAGAACTCCATCTGTCCACAAGTGCCATCCACAATGTACCAAACCAAATATCGTGCGTCATCCCGCCGTAACTTGCTTTTCTGGCTCCCTATTTCAGAACAAAAGGTGAGTCACAAAGACATAACACACAGCTGACCTGAAGTCAGCTTAGAGGTAAAAACCTCTCTCGGACTCAAAAGAGTCTCATACTAACCCTAAGTTAGTTTACTGACCCGAAGTCAGTTTAGAGGATAAAACCTCATCATACTTGATCATAGATCAAGGTGTTAGACACGTGCCATCCTAGACATAGAGAGTACGACAATCTCCGATGCGTCCGTCGTTCTTGTTATGGTCTCTATCCACATTTCCCACCTCATTGGCCAAATGAGAGGTAATTCCCATGAGTCTGAAAGTCCATGGGTAGGATGCGTGCAGGGCACAGATCAGAGAGAGGCGAACCAACTCGATATCATAACGGTGGGGCAGAAGCACAACAAGGTTCGGCAAGCCTAGCCTCGTATGTGTTTATAGCTCCAAGAAGCTATCCTCAAGCCCCCTGGATCTCCCAGAGCTCATAGTCCAACTCAAGTAGGACCCTCAAGAAAAGGGTCTTTCCACGATTCCAAGCTTCTCAAGGAAGGTTAGGAACTTGACCTTCCCCAGGGGCTTCATGACAATATCTGTGACCTGCTCATCAATTCCTATATGATCGAGCCTTATGGCGCCTCGCTGTACCATATCCCGGATAAAGTGGTACCTGATATCAATATGCTTGGATCGATCATGGAACACGAGATTCTCATAAAGACGAATCCCACTCTGGTTATCACGAAGGATAACGGTGGTATCTAGCACATGCTCGAACAGCTCACTGAAGAGCTTTCGGAACCAAACAGCTTCACAACAGGCCATACTCGCTACAATGTATTCGGCCTCAGCGGTGCTCAAAGCCACCGACTTCTACTTCCTGCTCACCCAAGATATCGAAGCAAAACCCAACGTGAAGCAACATCCAGATGTGCTCTTGCGATTCACAAAACTGCCAGCCCAATCGGCATCAATATATCCATGGAGTCTCAAACTCTCGACAATGTATCTCAGCCCATGGCTGATTGTGCCCCGAAGATATCTCAACAGAGTCTTGGCACCAAACCAGTGAATGTGATGAGATTCAACCATATGTTGACTCAAAGTGTTCACTGCAAAACATACGTTCGGACGGGAGTTCACTAAGAACATCAGGGCCCCTATGACCTGTCAATACTAGGTAGAATTTGTTAGCACGGGCCCCGCAGCGTTTCCACTCAACTTCTTAAAGTTGAGTTCCATCAGTGTCGACACAGACATACAGTCCACCATACCAAATCTCTCCAGCAGCTTCACGACATATTTTCCTTGAGAAAGGAAAATCTCGCCTGGCCTTTGCCAGACCTCCAAGCCTAGGAAGTAGTGCATCAGTCCTAGGCCTTTCATCTCAAACTCGAAAGCTAGCTCTCTCTTACACTGATGAATGAAAGGGTCAGCACCTGTCAGGAAGAGATCGTCCACATAGAGAACCAAAATGAGAGGCCTTTCTCTATCAACCTTAAAATAAAAGTTCGGATCAGCATTATTTGAGTGAAGCCCAGCTTCATCAAGTAGTTATCTATCCTCTCGTACCAAGCCCTGGGGGTATGCTTCAACCCATAGAGGGCTTTCTTCAACCTGCATACATGGGTGTCTCTATCTCAGACTTCGAACCCCAGAGGTTGCTCCACATACACCTCTTCCCTTATAGATCCATGCAGAAAAGCGGTCTTCACATCCATCTGATGTAGACTCCATCCTTGTGTAGCAACAAGGGCAATAATAGATTGGATGGTGGCATATTGGGCCACAGGTGCAAATATATCATCATAATCTATGCCTTTTTTGAGAGAGAAGCCTCGGGCAACGAATCTTGCCTTGTACTTTTCAGCACTTCCATCAGATCCTTGCTTAATCTTATAGAGCCATTTCGAGGTGACAACAGATTTGTCCTCCGGTCTTGGGACCACTTCCCAAACATCATTCTTCATAATGGACTCATATTCTTCGCACATAGCATCCTTCCAAACTTGATGCTTTATGGCTTCTTCAAATGTTCCAGGCTCAGATTGTACTATCGTACTCATGGCTGCTATATACCCTTGGTATCTCTTCAGCTTCTTACTTTCACAAAATGTCCCCCTTGGGGCAATATGTCTCTTTGCATATTCGAAAGTATCCCTAAGCCATGAGGGTCTTCTCTTATTTGAAGGAGGTGGATCAATGGGATCCATAGATCCTTCAACATCGAGCATCATGTCATCCTTCGACTCTTCCAACTTCCTTGCTTCTTCAACTTCTTTGTCTTCCTTAGAGCTAGGAAGATTTCTTACTTTCTTGAGGGCAGCATCTTCATCGAAGGTGACATCGTGGCATGTCTCCACTTCTCTTTGACCAGGCACATAGATTCTATATGCCTTCAAAGTTTCATTGTAGCCCACAGACATTCCCTTCTTTCTAGAAGCATCCAGCTTGCTTCTCTTTTCTTTCGGGACTTGAAAGTAAACAGGACAACCAAAAACTCTAAAATGAGAAACATCAGGTTTCTTACCAGAGAAGACTTCTTCGGGAGTTTTGGAGTCCAGAGCAGAATGCGAGCATTTGTTTTGAACATACACAGCAGTGTTCACAGCGTCTCCCCATAGAAACTTCAGAAGACCTTGGTCACATAGCATGGCGCGGGCAACTTCCAGAATGGTCTTGTTCTTTCTTTCAGCAACACCATTTTGCTCAAAGTGTACGCAGTTGTAATCTCCCTCTTAATGCCAGCATCTCTATAAAAGTCATTAAACTCATTTGACTCATACTCGGTCCCATTGTCGATCCTCAACACTTTGAATTTCTTCTCAGTTTGATTTTCCACCAAGGCCTTGAAGGTACGAAACCATTTGAATGCTTCATCCTTCTTCTTCAAAAAATATATCCAGGTCTTGCAGGAGAAGTCATCTATAATAGGAACATCCTCCCAAGGATGTCACAGGCAGCATACCAGATAAGTCAGAATGTATCAACTGCAAGATATCAATTGTCTTTGTGACACTTGAGGGGAATGGTCCCCTTGTATGCTTCCCTTCGGCACAACCCTGACATATACCTTCATGATCATCTCTCAATTCGGGCATCCCTGTCACCACCTTCCTTGCTTCCGGAAGGGCTTTGTAATGAAGGTATGCAAACCTCTAGTGCCATAACTCTGTTTGAAGAGTTGTATCACATGTCATAGCCCCCATTGGACTTCCTCCAACCTGGTAGAGTGTATCTACTCTAAAACCAATAGAAAGAGCTTCCTTGAAGTTCTTCTTCCAAATAAGTATCTTTCCATCAACAAATGCCACCTTGAACCCTTTGTCTTCCATTGCCGAAATGGACACAACGTTCTTCTTCAAATTAGGTACATACAACACATCTTGTAATCGGATGACTTGATCTTGAGATAAATGGAGGGTCACAGTCCCTGTCCCTTTCACGAAATAGGTGGCATTATCTCCAAGGATAATTTCCAGATTAGTATCCTTCTCAACCAAATCAGAAAGGGCTTCTTTATAACTAGTGAGGTGCCTTGAAGCACCACTATCAATTAACCAGACATCCAAGGTGTCGGGTGGAGATGCAGCAAAGAGGGCAGATACAAGAATAAAATCATTTCTCTTATTATCAAGAACATTAGACTCATCGTACTTGGAATTTCTTGACCTCTTGAAAGGTTGCCCATTTCCATTATGATCAGAGGGAGCCTTCCTTTTTCCTTGTAACCTGTTGTTCCTGCCATTCCTTCTCGAGTTGTTGTTGTCATCATCCCTGGGAGATTCCCTTCTATTAGGGCATTGTCTTGCATAGTGACCAGTCTTGTTACAAGTGTAACATCTTCCCTTCCTTCCTTTGGGGCCCGCTCTACCATGGTTTTGATTTCTCGGGCCACTATGGTTCTTCTTCTTTGCATGAGCGGCGAAGGCAGTGGGGTCACTTCGATTACAAGTAGAGGCATACTCCATCATTCTTGTTTCCTCTCAAGTGCATCTCATCAATATTTCATCAAAATCAGGAATCACATTATTATTGAGAATAGTGGTATTGAATTCATGCCAATCACGGGGGAGACCTCCAAGTGCAATAAGAACCATCTCTCGATCAGATATTGCTTCCCCAATAGCTAGAAGGTTATTCCTGATTTCAGTGAGCCTCATAAAATAGGATTGAATAGATTTATCCTTACCCTTCTTGATATTCTTCAATTGATTCTTGAAGAAGAGGATTTGATTAGCATTGTTGGACCTGAACATGCTCACTAGCTTATCATACATCTCCTTAGATGTCTTTAGCTCAGAAATGTAAGCAACCAAGTGCTTATGAATAGAATCCCGGATAATTGCTTTGATTTCCCCTTTCCTATACTTCGTATTCATGGCAGCAACTGCATTTGATGGAGGCTCTTGAATATTCCCCTGTACATAGTCCATGACATCTTGATCTTCTAGCCCCAAATCCAGGTACATCTTCTATGTATGATAATCAGACTTATCAATCAATTTATCATCAGCCTTGAAACCCTTGTAGGTTGAGGAGGCCATTTGTCCTTGATAGGATTTCTTCCTTCAGAGATAGCTTCTAACACCAACTTGGACTCTTGGACTTTGTCTTCACCTCAGCTCTGATACCATGTTAAATTTAGATAACCATGGTGTTCTATACTTGATGCAATTTTACTTCAATCTTTCTTAGGCTCGATACACAATAGCAATCACATAAACTTGAAAGTAAAATGTTGATAGAACACAATAATAGATCAATAGAAGACAAGCCAAATATAGATCAGATTTACAATTCCTTTTGTCCAACAAAGAAATGAGATATTGTGGCGTTATGGCGGTCAACAGGATGCTTCGACCAACAAAGTCTTTCTCGGTCAGCCAGCACTTTCATGTGTCACACCCACAGCCCTCAAAGACAGCTCATCACAAGTCAACGCAAGTCACAACAGGGACAGCGCAAAAAGTCAACGCAGACAGCTTCAAAAAAGTCAACACAGCAAACTAGGGCTTTGGTCAAACAGCCCGAAATTCCTCAATTTTAGTGCCTAATTGTAGGGCCTCCTAAAATCGGAATTTCTACAAAATATTGCGGTCAAATGACCAAGGATTGACCACAATCAACACTGGTCAACGCTACAGCAGAAAAGCCCTAAACATATCAGCGCAGAAAACAAAAAGCCCTAAACAAATCAACGCGGAAAACAGAAAGCTTCGCTCCACATGTGTGAGGGAAAAAGGCCTCCAAAGGCTATCGAACCAATCAGATCACAATGAGAGAAAGTGTGATGAGTTGATGAGAAAATGACCTCCAAGTCTCTCCAATTTAAATTCATCAATGAGCCTTATAAAATAGGATTGAATAGATTCATCCTTACCCTTCTTGATATTCTTCAATTGATTCTTGAAGAAGAGGATTTGATTAGCATTGTTGGACCTGAACATGCTCACCAGCTTATCATACATCTCCTTAGATGTCTTTAGCTCAGAAATGTAAGCAACCAAGTGCTTATGAATAGAATCTCGGATAATTGCTTTGATTTCCCCTTTTCTATACTTCGTATTCATGGCAGCAACTGCATTTGATGGAGGCTCTTGACTATTCCCCTGTACATAGTCCATGACATCTTGATCTTTAGCCCCAAATCCAGGTACATCTTCTATGTATGATAATCAGACTTATCAGTGAATTTATCATCAGCCTTGAAACCCTTGTAGGTTGAGGAGGCCATTTGTCCTTGATAAGATTTCTTCCTTCAGACATAGCTTCTAACACCAGCTTGGACTCTTGGACTTTGTCTTCACCTCAGCTCTGATACCATGTTAAATTTAGATAACCATGGTGTTCTATGCTTGATGCAATTTTACTTCAATATTTCTTAGGCTCGATACACAATAGCAATCACATAAACTGGAAAGTAAAATGTTGATAGAACACAATAATAGATCAATAGAAGACAAGCCAAATATAGATCAGATTTACAATTCCTTTTGTCCAATAAAGAAATGAGATATTGTGGCATTATGGCGGTCAGCGGGATGCCTCAACCAATAAAGTCTTTCTCGGTCAGCCAGCACCTTCATGTGTCACACCCACAACCCTCAAAGACAGCTCATCACAAGTCAACGCAAGTCACACCAGGGACAGCGCAAAAAAGTCAATGCAGACAGCTTCAGAAAAGTCAACACAACAAACTAGGGCTTCGGTCAAACAGCCCGAAATTCCTCGATTTTAGTGCCCAACTGTACAACCTCCTAAAATCGGAATTTCTACAAAAGATTGCGGTCAAACAACCAAGGATTGACCACAGTCAACACTGGTCAACGTTGCAACAGAAAAGCCCTAAACATATCAGCGCAGAAAACAGAAAGCTTCGCTCCACACATGTGAGGAAAAAAGGCCTCCAAAGGCTATCGAACCAATCAGATCACAATGAGAAAATGTGTGATGAGTTGATGAGAAAATGACCTCCAAGTCTCTCCAATTTAAATTCATCAATGAGGGTGTGTGACACATCTCTTAGGCATGTGGGATAAATCTGGCCAACCTTGCACATATGGAAAATAAATTCAAAATCAATGTTCTGCTCATCCAATCAAGATGACCTTTAGATCAATCTTGCACCTCTCTGAAAGAGGAATCCAACAAAAATATGACCATCGTCAAATGAGCAGTGCAACATGGAGTTTGGACCTAGTTGCCCAATATTAACACTTTTTTCTATTTTTCTTTCCTTTACGCTAATAATTGATTTTGGTTTGGAAGCCCATAGGTTTGAGCTTTGGACAACAAAGAGTCTAAAGAGGAGGTGTCGAAAAACTACTAATAATCTTGCATGCAAGACCTTCCACGAACTCGAGCACTGATTTTGTAAGGAGGTCGTGAGCTCTATAGGGGCAGCAGCAAGTATTCTAGGCCGTGGGCCTTTGAGGTTTGCAAACTTTCTGATTTAGAGTGTTTTTTCATTTACTTTCGTTGTCTTACTCCAGGGGGGGAATTCTAGCTTTTCCAAGTTCTTATCTTTGTAAAGATTTATTTTCATCGCTTGGGCAACCTTCTTAGAGGCAACTTTTCTAATCATTGTAATCACTAATAAAAGAAAGTTATTTGCTTGAGGGAGCTTGGGAAATTTTCCCATGGCATCCCCTTTCCTCAGTTGAAGAGGAAGGACCTTTTGTGGGTGGATTTACTTTGTTTCTAGTTTCTTTTATGCTTATTTCCATCGCATGCATGCTTAAAATTAACAACATATTCACTCCACATTTCATTCACTAAATCTTGTGTCTAAAAAATCTAACATGCATAAGTTCCATAATTTCCAAACTTTAGCAAATCTCTTTTATGTGTGAACGATTTATATTATGGACAAGTTTTAGTTGTTTCATGGTTATTTAGGCACATGTTTCATTGTTTGGTCCATTTATGCTACATATTTCGGTAACTATTGGAGCATTATCTCTCACTTGAAACAATTGTATCATAAAGAAAATCTATTTCACTTAACTTGCATACTTTCATTTATTGGTGCAACACATATGAGCTTATTTCCATTCTTGTTTCTCGAGTTTAATTTGTTATTTCAATGAGCACAATCTCATTTCTATTTCTTTTAAAACATTGCATGTAGCGATTTAATTGGGACAATCAACACTCACTAAAATTTTAACTCCAACATAAGTTGGTTGAATAGACATCTTAGGGACCCTCTACTCCTCTATTGACTCCTCACTGTGGGATCCATATCTTTGGGCGAGGGTGAGGTCTGAGAATTGAAGAGTTTGTAAAATATCTTTCAGTAATAATCACATGCAATATAACATTGTCGACGCATTTCGAACCAACCAGTGTGGTTCATTGCATGTAATTATTACCGAAATATATTTTACAAATTTATATGATGAATCACAGAAGCGTAGATTCTAAAAAATTGAAGAGTTCATTTGCAATCTTGTTGTAGAGGTAACTAATAATAATATTAATCAAGAGAACTATCCATCATATTTACTTTACTTGTCTCTTGATGGTCTTGAGTTTTCATATGCAAAAGTTTATTCCAAAATCAAGTATTGTAATTCTTTTAAAAAGTGCTTCATTTTTATGTTTCAAATCTAATTTCACATTTGGCATTTCCTTGTTCATATTTTCCAAGTTAATTACTGATTGTGGAGTTTTGGAAAGATATGTTTCAATGTTTTGATTCCCAAATTTGATTATCTCAAAGGCATTTTCTGTATCTTGCAATATCTTGTGCTAACAATGTTTTGTTTGCATTTCAAGCTAAGTTGCACGAAACAGGGAAACTGAAACGAGTTTCCGAAACGGGAAGCAAAGCAAAATGTGACCTCCCCAAATTTTGGAAATGGGGAAACACGGTATATATATATATATATATATATATATATATATATATATATATTATAACAATAATTTAAATTTAAATTAGAATTTAGGACATTTAAGAAATGTTATGTGAAATCATTAAGTTTAAAACATACATGATACATGATAAATTCAAAGCATAAACTATTACAAGTTACAACACAGTTACTCATGAATGACAACAGACACAATGAAAATAGCAATATCGGAATATCGGATTGGTGCTCTTGATTAAATACGAGTTCCATACCCGACTACATGACAAAATACGATGGAAACATTGCAATCACCCAATCCTGAAATCCTGAAAAACTGATAAGTCTGCTGGATTTTGAATGAGATCTAAAATTCTCTTTCTCCATATGAAATCCAATGAGGTCGAAAACACTCTCAAACATCCTGAATCATTTCATGGCAATGTTAAAAATTTAAGTAAAGGATGATTTTCATCCTTTACTTTAAGAATTTAACATTACCATGAATCGCATATATATACTAGGGCCATAGGCTTAAAAAGCCATCTAGAAGCATCCATACACGATTAGAAAAATATTAAAAAGCACAAAAACCGAAAAAAATTAAAAATAAAAATAAAAACCAAGTAAAAATTGCTTTAAAGGAAAGGAAATGTTGTTGTACGGCCCATAGTTTTAAAAACCGGCGGGTTTGAACCGGTAACTGGCCAAACCGGCCGATCAGATGGCCCAGCGGTCGAAACCGGCCAAGCAACCCGGTTGAAGAGGCCCTTTCGCCTGTTTTTGTGCAACCGGACCTAACAGCCTAAGTTAGGGTGTTAACTCCTTGTTCAACACCATGTCAAGCACATGGTGTATGAGGAAGATGAGCACACACACACAAAGAGGACACTCAATTAAGGATAAGCGTGAGGCTTTCTTATTTTCCATTATACAAAGATGTACATTTATAGTACAATGGTGTGACTCTTGGTTTCATATTCCAAGGTCACTTGGACTCCATTGTGGACTTTTCATATTCCACACCTAGCGATTGTGTTCCAACATCCTCTCAATCCCAAGGGGCATGTGGAGCCCAAGAAAGAGTTGTAATACAAATATGCAAAGTATACATGCAAGATTTCAGTCAATCAACTCTTCATGGTTAGAAAAAGAGTGGTTTTAGATGACCATACCACCGGAACGCAATACATACAGCCCCTAATCCTTCCAAAACTGGCAAGAAGCTGAAGGCTTCTGCTAGAGGAATTGTCCCTCATAAAAAGGGAGACCTTCGACCTAAAAGAAGGGAGGTCTACTACCTGTGGTGGTTTTAGGTTGTCCACCAACCAAAGATGATGGTTTTAGGTTATCCACCAACCGAAAATGATGGTTTTAGGTTATCCACCAACCAAAGATGATGGCTTTAGGTTATCCACCAACCGAAGGTATGCTCATGGGCATCCGTGTCTCTGGCTACATCTCTGAATCCGGAATGACAAATTGTGGCTCAGGCTCGCTTGATCTGTCGTCGAAGCTTGTACATGACCACCATTTTCCCCCCTGTCAGGGACAAGGTGAGATGATGACAAAAACTCAACTGCAAGTTTGTTCAATATGCGTGAACAAGTTCTAACATGTGTCGTAAACATCTTCTTGGCTGCTGATGCCCATTGCCAAGAAGCGATCCATCCAAGATGAATCTTGGTTCTTGCAGGAGGCTTGTGTCTGAAGCATCTGTCTGAAGAATGAGTGTGTCGACCACATTGCTTGCATGGATGAAGATCAAAACAATGGTCTTTCATATGTCCAACTCGATCACAGTGTTGGCATTTCTCAATCTGTTGTGGAAGTGGAACAGGATCTGAAACAGCTGCAGGTGAACTGTCATACAAGAATTCGGCACTCTGAAATATGATGGGATTGGTGTAGTCTGGAATATGAAAGGACACAACCTTGTCATATCCAAGACCAGTTCGGTGCTTGTTGTGGACAAGCTCTTCCCAAGGTCTGATGATGGGCTTAGGAAGTGCAGGTTGTGCTGCTGCATCTGCATGAAAATCTGCTCTAGTGCAAGGAAGTGAATGTGAATCAACTGGAACTTTGTCTTCTTTCTTCTGATGAGAGTCCTTCACAATCTTCTGAACAGAAACAGGTTCAGAATGGTGACTCTTTCGCTGAAGTTCGTCTTGTTGAAGCTGAGATTCCAACTGCAAAAACTCGATCTTTTCTTGTGCATCTTGTAAACAAATCTGAATATTACAAAGAGCATCCTTGCTCATTTTTATCACATCATCAACATTTGAATGAATGAGGTCATTCAACAACATTAATGCCTCATTGATTTTGGCCATTTTCAACAATTTAGGCTCAAAAATGAAAGGGCGTCGGCTACAACCGAAAATGCACCCGTTTACAATGTGATGCAACAAGAAATACAAATGACTCAAGAGGACTTCCAACTATGGAAAGTACAAAATCTGCTCCTCAAATGATGGAGGGCAATCAACAATGACTTACATCAACAACTCAAGTCTGATTATGAATGAAGAAGCAATATCAATACAATGTCAATATCTCTGCAAAATATGTGCAGCTGAAAACACTATGCAATAGGCCTTTAAGGCAGCTGAATTTTCTTCAAATAGTTGTTTTCAATGATGGCAAACTTGTCTTCAAATGTGAAATTCTTCAAAAAATCACTCTCATGTCAATGCCACAAATCACAATGTAAAATCTGCAATTTTCTTGTCATTTCGTCATTTCCTCAATTCTGCTGTTCATAGCTCTTTCTTTTCTTCAATGTCCTTCCTCTCTCTCTGTTGTATTTTTTTTTTTTTTAAATAATTAATTAAAAATAATTAAAAAAAATGAGAATAATAGAAGGGAATGGGATTAATTAAAAGGGATGGGGGTAATTAAAATGAGTGGGAAATTAAAAATGGGAGGGGAATTGAATTACTGGAATGGAGTGATAAGGGGAATAAAAAATCGAATTTATAAAGGGTGATATTATATAGTGGGAAGGGAGTTTTAAAAATCGAATTTTTTTTTTTTTAAATGTTGGAGGGAGGGGTATTAATGGATGGAGGGGATATCATATATTAAAATCGAATTTAAAAAAGCGGTCTTGTAAGATGGAATTGAAATGAGGAAGTCGAATAGGCGTAGGGAAGAGGGCGTACTCCAGTGACCTGCGTGAACCGGTGGGAGAGCAGGTGGTATGAGTTTTAAGAGTGGGCGGAGTAGGCTACAGGGAAAGGAGGGCCGCGTAGGAGTCAGGCGTAGGGAGGCAAGTGCTGTCAGAGCTCGCATGGATATATGCAGAGTGTTGGGAGAGTTGAACGTTGAAATGCGTGGGCGTGAGATAATGAGGGTGCGTTTGGTTGCAGAGGGCCGTGGAGAGACGCTGGAACAGAGTTGCAGAGGCAGCGGGTAGGGAGAGGGAGTCGTGGGAGCGTTTGAGCAGAAGGGAGAGCGTTTATAAGCCGGAGCAAGGTAAGAGATGTATGCGTTGAGAGGCGTATTGAGTGGTCGATTCAAAGGTGAGGCGTTGTGTGCGTAGGTGTGAGGGGTAGCTCGAGTAGTTAAAAATATACATAGAGCGCTGATGTGTGAAGCAAGCGTGGGGAGAGAGGTAAGGGTGAGGCGTAGGCGTAAGACAGTGGATAGGGAGTGCTGTAGAGTAGGATGGGTTAATTGAAAAAAATTGCAGGAGCGAAGGGCGATAGGAGGAATGATTGGATGGTGCAGGGCCGAGTTGCCCAGATGGCATATGAAAAGTGTAGGCGGAGTGAGGTTGGGGCGTAGTTAAGCTATGGGAGAAGGCTGTAGGTAATGAAGTATGAGAGGGCGTATTGTATTTAAAAGAAGGGGAATATTATATGGTGCAGAGTGCAGGGAGAGGAGGCCGAAGGGCAGAGATGTGGAGAAGGCCGAAAGGCCAGGAGCAGTTAATTTTTTTATTTTTTTTATAACAGCAGAGAGCAGATAATAGAGAGAGCAGACTATTCTTCCTTCCAGCAGCATATATTGAATAAATGCAAACTCAGAAATCTTTCAGTAATCCAGCAGCAGGAAAATTCTTCAGAAAATTTTAGCAGTAAAACCCAGAATTTTTTTCAATAGCCCAGCAACAGGAAAATGTAGAATTGCAGAAACTCAGAAATCTTCCAATGAAAACTCAGAAATATTTCCAGTGAAAACTCATAAAATTGTTCAGAAACCCTCTTTAAACTATTTTCCAGCAGCTCAAAATGGTGCAGAATTTAAAATGCAGAGATTTTTCAATGGAAAAATAAGCAGTGAGAAAACCTTCAGATGGGCACAGCTGCTTCTCTTCAAAACCAATGCTGAATGGGGCAAATTTTCTGAATGCTGCTCCTTCTCCAAAACACTTCTGAATGCAGCAAAAACTCTGCTGCAGAAACTCTCTAAATGCTGCAAAAATGCAGATATGCACAGGCCATAAACACAAAATGGCTCACTCAAAGTGGATCAGGGCCAGCAATCGCCCGCTCTGATACCATGTTGAAGCACACACATGGTGTATGAGGAAGATGAGCACACACACAAGAGACTCAACACAATGAAAGATAAGCGTGAGGCTTTCTTATTTTTTCCATTATACATGATGTACATTTATAATACAATGGTGTGACTCTTGGTTTCATATTCCAAGGTCACTTGGATTCCAACAGGATTTTCATATTCAGCACCTACCCATAGAGATTATTAGGTGTTCAACACTGACAAGATCCCACATGTTCATAGCTGCTTTAGGCTGATTTGTTTATAAGGGGTCTATTTTGCCATTTTTCCTATGCGGATTCACGTACCTGCATGTAAATGTTTTAGCTCATGGAGGTAAGGGAAGCATTGACATTTCATGGTAATGTTAAATTCTTAAAGTAAAAGTGACATTTCTTTTATTTTTTACTTAAATTTTTAACATTACCATGAAATGACTCAGGATGTTTAAGAGTGGTTTCAACCTCATTAGATTTCATATGGAGAAACTAGAATTTTAGGTTTCACTCAAAATTCAATAGACTTAATGGTTTTCAGGGTTTCATGGTTTGGGAATTTGCAATGTTTCCATTTGATTCTATCATGTGTAAGGGAATGATATTGGCATTTGATCAAGAGCATGAAGTCCTTTAAGAACGTTGATGTACCCTTCAATCAAAGGAAAACAACTGGTTAGGCATGCTAATCTTTTTCTACCGCATTTTAAGGTTGAGGAGATGAACTCTTCACTCAAACCAAAATAATTGGTTAGGCATGTTAAACTTTTTCAATTTATATCATGTTATAAGGTTGAGCAATCCAAGTCTGAAGACTTTGAGCTAGATGATGTTTATGTATCTCTTGTTGATGATCCCATTTCTAGTAGCGATGAATCAATGATGAGTTTCATGAAAGACCATGTTGCTCAGTGATTTGTAGTTTTGATGTCTATTTTTTCTACTAATACTACTACTAAAGTTGTAGAGGAGTTTTAGGAGTCCTCAAACTTTGAGCCATATTATTTATGTAGCTCATGTTGATGATCCCTTGTCTAGTAGTGGTGATAATTTTGATCATGATGAGGAGTGATTATGTTGTTGATCACTAATATGTAGTCTTGTATTAGGGCCAATGGCCTCATAGCTTGTAGCATTGTTTTTGGACTTTATGGGCCATTTGGAGCCTCATTTCTTATGTATTTTTCGATGATATGTATTGCACTCGGTGCCATTTTGATATATTCACCTTTGCATGGTATATAAATGAGCGAACTTTGAATATTTTGTCTCTATTGGCTTGGAATCATGGTTGCAAATCTTTAAAATAGTTTTTTTTATTAAAAAAATAATTATTTAATGTATTTTTTTTTAAACCGGTTCATTGAGATCTGACCGCTCCCGGTTAGACCGGTTCCGGTTAGAAACCCGGTTCATTAGGTCCACCGGTCCGGTCACCGGTTCCAGTTTTTAAAACTATGGTACGGCCCCAGTACGGCCGGAAACGCGTTTCCCAACCGTACGGTATGCGTTTCCTCATTTCAGTTTCGTTTCCTAGGTGAAACGGGCCTAGGGCCAGCATTTCCTGCAACTTAGATTTCAGGGTTACTTTGCTTTCAATTGTTGAGAGCATTACATTTTACTTCTCGAACAAATATATATATCTTTCAAATGTTGAGCAAATTTTGTATAAGGCACTGGTTTGTGGTTTAATCATGTTAATGATTGTCATTATTATTTCATGTTACTCACATCATATTTGCTCATAAATCCTTAAAAGTAATCCATCTTCACTATAACACTCTCTGAGAACCTCACATATTTTTAACTTAGTTTCTTCATTTTTGGGACCACCCCCCTTCGCTGACCTAGGAGATAGCTAAAACGAAGAGAGTCGGGATCATTGTGACAATCCCTTCTCTGAGATCCTTGCCACCAACCACACCTGGTGGGGTTCAAGGCTTTTTCCATTGACTTGTAGGTAGGTGTAGGCGGCGAGGAGAAGCGATAACAAAACCAACAGTAAATATGAAGGAAATGGGTATATCAATTAGTGGAACAATAGCAGATAGTAATATTGGGCCATCTACTCATAAACTACATGCCATAAGCAAGAACCCTAACTGTGCAAAAAGAATCCTAGGGCAGAATTACCCTAGCACCTTACAATTGCCATATCTCTTAGAAACACTTGTATATTTCTTTTTTTCAGCACTTTGCTTGGATTTTTCACTTTTTCTCGAGCACACTAGGCTCTAGTGCACTTGTGAGGAGGCTATTTCAGAATTTGAAGACTTGGTTCCATTGATTCTTTTATTGACCCTTGTAAATCCCAACAGCCACCAGCTAGGTATGTTGCCACCGTATGCCAAACTCAATTTTTTTCACTGCAGTGATTTATGTATCCATCTTCCACCTTCTTTCTGCCCTCTTTTTGAATAGTTTTGAACATAAGAAACATCAAATGCATCAATTATGACTTGACTTTCATAACTCTTTCTCTATCCCAAGACTTTTTTCCACTTCATCCTCACGACATTCAAGCATGCAATGATACCACTGTCAGAAAACTTGAAACACACACATAGAGCAAATATAACAAAAGTAAGTTTATTAAAATTGGAGTGATCATTACATAATATTTGACACGTTTTTACTTTTAGAATTTTGGCTTCTGTGATCCATCGTACAAAATTATAGAATTCTTTCGGTAATAATTACATGCAAATGAACATTGTCGACACTTTTATTTATAAGTTTGGTAGTTATTCTGCCAAACTTCTATAATCAGCATAGATCCTTCTTAACCATGGATCTATTAAGCACCAACAGTGATAAAAAACAACCAATTCACAAACCTCTTGGCACCTAAAGAATTCTGGAATAAGATGGATCAATACTTGTTTGTGCTATTTTTTATTTTTCTTTATTTACTTTTTTATGCTGCCTTTTTTCAGTTTTTGTTCAATTGTTAGACATCAAGTTGTTTTTCATTCTAGCTTATGCACGGTACTCACTTCTATGTCATTATGACATTTAATGACTGAAAATAATTCATTAACAGTGCACTAGGTTGGGTGACCTACCCAGGGCCCAAACTAGTAAAAATTACTTTCATGTTATTGCTCCCACACAATCACTACCAGAACACAATTGCTGCCTCTTTTGCCAATAAAGAAAACTATACAGTTTCCAAATTAAACATGGACTTATCATGACAAAACAAACATGCAACGACACAAATTGATAATGAGACTTTTACAGACATGAGTTGGAGATGAGATCAAGCATTGCACGTCACACTGTCACCCCTTACAATGAGAATATAAGAAGATCAAATTATTTTTTGTCCATCGCGACACAGATTTGAAACCCCTAAAATTTCACAGTTATGCATAAACAGTTAAATTGAAAACAGCTTTGGGTGAAAACCATAACAGTACAACAATAAATTGAAAACTCACACAGCTTCTTGTTGTGTCCCGTTAGTGTTTGGAGCCCAACCCTCAGCTGAATCCCACTTATGTCCAGCAGAGACCAAATCTTTAGAATCAGACTTGTATGATGTAAATTGACCTTTATTGCGCTGCATCCTACACAAAACAGCCAAAGTAAATGAATTTCTTCTGATGTCAGCTGAATCTCTGCAGACTTCTGTTAACTTTGAATAGCGAATCCCAGACTTAGACATGAATAAAACCAGTAAGAAATATGGGAATTTTGGCACAAGGTCATTTCATAACATAAAAATATATTGATAGTGAAGGAGGTCATGCTGGAGAACCAAAAGCTTGTTGGCGATTTGAAATGATTCATATTTGATAGCTTAATATATCCTAGATTTTACATTTCTCATTGACCGTTTTTCTTCCTCTGAACATATATGCCGTTCATTTTATCAAGAAGTGGCATTTTGCCCAAGACAGGGAGCATTTCAATCCATAAGATAGGTACTTTTTGTGAAAACAAAATGTGTAGGTACCATGCAAAAAGTATTTATATAGCCTCAAAGATAGTAGAAGATTTAGAAGACATCAAACCAATATCCATAAAATGTTTTAAACAATGGCTTATGTAAGCCTACTATAATTCTATGTAACTTACTTGCAGTGGTTAATAGAACATCAGTGATATAGTTTTCAAAATCGAGATTAAGGGAGTGTCAGATTAGACAAGAAGATCATTAGTTGAAAACAAGAATAGGAAGAAAATTGACAAAGTTAACTGTGTTAAATACAGTGCTGCCAGTACAAGAGCAGAAGCATCCAAAGCACAATTTCACACAAAACCCTAATAGCGAAGTGAAGCCCAAGACTAAAGCATTGCTGTCCATAATGCACATATCCAAAAAAATCATGCAGAATGCCAAATTAGTTGCAATAAAAAAAAAACAATGAAAACATACATATTTATGCTACTTGTAGATGTGTTCTGCATCATTAAGAAGTTATAAATGTCATCCATGGTAGATTACAATAGAGCATCAACCATTAGTACAGACCACACATATAACATCAACCATCTAGCAGTTACAATTTACAAAGTTTTAAACCAAAATTATAGGAAGTAAATTATGAGTACACAGTAGGTAAATAGACCTCTGCGCAAAAATAACTGTTCGCAGCCTGTGCAAGCACCTGTGTCACCAAATGTTGCAGCTGCTGGATAGAACCCCAGTGAATAGTCAACTTCTTTTACTTAAAGCGATGGTCACATCCTTGAGCATCAATCATTAGTACAGACTACACATATAACATCAACCATCTAGCAGTTACATTTTACAAAGTTTTAAACCAAAATTATAGGAAGTAAATTATGAGTACAGTAGGTAAAGAGACCTCTGTGCAAAAAAAACTGTTCGCAGCCTGTGCAAGCACCTGTGTCACCAAATGTTGCAGCTGCTGGGTAGAACCCCATTGAATAGTCAACTTCTTTTACTTAAAGCGATGGTCACATCCTTTATTATTTCAGATCAGCACTAATCCTAGAAACTCCTTTCCAACCCTAACAAAAACCATTTCCTAGAACCTTCAACATCATTTGGTTACCTACTTGCAAGAGATACCTGCAATATTTTCTTATTCCTGCTGGTCTGGACACTATAGAGCAGTACGGTAATAAATTTGTGTGCTTGTTTGCCTCATATACATACATTAGATGCCCACAGGGTGTAGAATAGACAGTGATAGGGTGTACTGTTAAGTCACTCCATGATGTGAAGGTCGCCGGTTCAAAACTCCATGGACAAAAAAATCCAGCCATGTTAAGGGCTGGTGTGGCCCACGCCGGGTGCGATCCCCGGGTTATTGTGACGGCTTAGATGCCCGTGGGTCGTGGTTGCTCAAGCCACAGGTCAAGCCTGATGTAATCTTTGGAGAACTCAAACAACTTGACAAACAAAACAAAAAAATGCATACATTAAATAAATGCTAATTCTTCATGAACATATTTACTCTTGTGCACTGGTTATAAATTTGAGTTCAGTTAACCGACTATTGTGGTCATTCATATTGATGTTTATAGCTTGGGCAGGTGCTTCAACATAGGCTAGGTGTCAAGCATGCAAAAGATGTCCATATTCCTCTTTAGATGCTTACGCATGAGAAGTAATGAATTATGATTTATTTCCTAAATCTAACTTAGGAAAAACACATTAATCAATTTAATTGATTAATGTTGGCTATTGGGATAAGTTTCTACGGATAAATACTTTAATCATTTAAGTGAATTAGAAATGTCTACTATAGAAATTGCAAGAAATTTGCTACTGCTAATGAAATCGAACTGAAATCAAGCGAAAGAAATTTCTTCTACTATTCTGCAGAAAGGAAAACACATGCAACCATCAAAACACAAGGAACACAATGATTTTATAGGGCAACCCAACTGGGAAAAGCCCCTCCACTATGTTGCATTAATTCAAATGAGAAAGAGAAACAATTACAATGTCTTGCTTCAACTCTTAAGCACACCCTGCACTGCAATATTGTTCTCTTGCTTCTTGACCTCCTCTAGCCAACGCTTGGCCAATTCAAGTCTCACCCAACCTCCTATTTCCTTGCACAATCCTGGAGGAATTAAGCTCCTAAAAATAGGGAAATTCCCTATTTCCTTCTGCAAATCCAAGGGGAATTGATCACCTGCTCAGTGCAAAAGCATTGTACACTCAACAGTATACAATTATAAATACAAATGTGCCTTTTCCATCCACTCAACTAGGCAATTCAAATTCCATGCATCACTGGGTATATTTTTAGTTGATTGTCTAGTTAACTGAGAGATCAATGAGTTAACAACAATCTTAACTACTCAACTAACCTTCAACTGACTCAACTAACGACTAGAGCTCTGTTAATTGAGTTCAACTAACAATAACTCAACAAGATTGCTAGATTTTAGCAATCAACCCATGCACAACTCTACTTCTAGCCTAAAAAATCAAATTTACTGACTAAACTAATAGACAAGACCATGTCCCTCTAGCTAACTGCAATCCAAGTCATCCTGCTTATGTGGAAAATTGAATTTTCTCCATTTGACTAAGGCACAAGTCAAATGAATCATTTTCTTGCTACAATTCCAACACTCCCCCTTAGCAAGAAAAGGGTTATGCGCAACCCAATCCTGCTCTTGTAGGAATGTACTGTAACACAGCTCCCTCTTATTGTTGTTGTTGCTACTGCAACGACTGCAACTGAGAAGCATCCAAAATAATGCACCAATTGTCTTTGAGCTACAACTATCTCTTGAGTCTCTGACTGCTATAAGCCTGCAATTGTCGCTCAAGATCTAACCACATCAACTAACATTGATCCTTCTTCTATTGAATATTTTGGGCCCCTATAGCAAGGGTGATGATCCATGAGAAGAGTATACTACAACTGCTACTCCTCTCCTATGGACCCTACCCAAATGTTTGCAACTCTGGGACTAAGGCTCTACATCGCCCCACCTCACTCCTAGAGGAATAATTGCATGCATGGCGAAATCTACCTCTAGCTTGTAGATATTTTTCACTCTAACTCCAATCTATTTCATTCGTCCAATAGCAACATGCTTCAGAAAAGCTTTTGCCTTACTGAACACTAGATCATATCCATGGTCTTCAAGTACAGCTACAGAAACTAGATTTTTCTTCAGACCAGGCACATACATTACATCCTTTAGGTGAAGAAGGGAACTTGACTCCCTCTTAAAGGTGATAGTGTCAGTCCCTTTGGTACTATACCTTCCATCATCTCCAAGCTCTATGTGTAAATGTAGGTCCTTCTCCTCTAGGTTGTTGAAGAACTCCTTATTTCCTGTCATATGATATGAAGCACCAAAGTTTAGATACTCGCCATGGAAGCAATGAGGGTAAAATCCGACTCGAATTGTGATGCAAGAGCATCTCCTCCTGCTCCTATTGCAGGTTCCTTACTGGATTTCTTGTGTGGACACTTGGTTGCACTGTGTCCATACTCATGGTAGTGAAAGCATTTAATTTCACTGAGGTCTTTCTTCTTGCCACGGTTCTGGTTGGATTTTGCCTTGCCTTGGAACTTCTTGCATTGGGCCTTCTTGCCTTTGGCATTCTTTCCTTTGCCAACTAGAGCACAGACTTCTTCCTCGTCAGATATGGATGTGACACCATCTCTAATGTTTCTTCTAATCTCCTCCTGCACCAAATCAGACCAAAGTCTCTCCCAATCTGGAAGTTTGTCTCTCCCATTAACTGAATCCTAATAGTTGTGCCAGGACTTCAGAAGACCGAGGAGTGCTAAGCTCACAAGCTCAGATGGTGGCACAGTCTTTGCTACTCCTCCAATTCATCTCTGACCTGAGTGAATCTGGATAGATATTGAGGAATGGTTTCATTTTTTCTGCATGCAAATGCTTCTGAGTTTATCTCTCAATGCCAATTTCCTAGCATCACTGTTGCTCTAGAAGAGACCTGTGAGGGTTTTCCACATTGCAAAAGGAGTCTTCTTTCCATGCAAGTTTGAAACCATATGATCTCTGACACCCTCCAGTATAATCCTCCTAGCTCTTGTTGTGTCTTTCTTCCACGGAGCAAGTGCTTGTGCATCTGATGTCGTTGGTTTTGGAATATCAGTTTGAGTATATTCCCATACTCAATTGTCATCCAAGATAGCTTCCATCCTACATTTCCAAGCACAATTTGAGGTGCCCTCCAAAGCATACTCCATCGTCACTTTGTTGAAAGGCATTTTTCCTGCACTAAAGAGAATCTGCACCAAAAACTCTGCAAACCAAAATTTCTCTGAGAGCTTAATATATCCTAGATCTAGAACAAGGTTTCTATGCAGTTTTACGATGCTCTGATACCATGTAGAAATTGCATGAAATTTGCTACTGCCAATGAAATTGAACTGAAATCAAGAGACAAAAATTTCTTCTACTATTCTGCGGAAAGGAAAACACATGCAATAACATGCAACCATCAAAACACGAGGAACACAATGATTTTACAAGGGAACCCAACTGGGAAAAACCACTCCGCTGCTTTGCATTAATTCAAATGAAAAATGAGAAATAATTACAATGTCCTGCTTCAACTTTGAAGCACACCCTGCACTGTAATATTATTCTCCTGCTTCCTGACTTGCTCTGGCCAACACTTAGCCAACCTCTTATTTCCTTGCGCAATCCTGGAGGAATTAAGCTCCTAAAAAATAGGGACATTCCCTATTTCCTTGCACAAATCCATGGGAAATTGATCACCTACTCAGTGCAAAAGCACTATACACTCAACAGTATACAATTATAAATACAAAGGTGCCTTTTCCATCCACTCAACTAGGCAATTCGAATTCCATGCATGATTGGGTCTATTTTTAGCTGATTGTCTAGTTAACTGAGAGATCAATGAGTTGACAACAGTCTTAACTACTCAACTGACCTTCAACTGACTCAACTAATGACTAGAGATCAGTTAACTGAGTTTAACTAACAATAACTTAACTAGATTGCTAGATTTTAGCAATCAACCAATGCACAACCCTACTTCTAGCCTACAAACTCAAATTTACTGACTTAGCTAGTAGACAAGGCCATGTCACTCTAGCTCACTGCAATCCAAGTCATTCTGCTGATGTGGAAAATCAAATTTTCTCCATTTGACTAAGGCACAAGTCAAATGAAGTTTTTTCTTGCTACAATTCCAACATCTACTATTGATCTAAGTGAGTTAGGAATTAATCCTTGCCATCTATCACTTTGATGATTGGAGGTTAGGGATTTAACTCGGGATTAAATTATAAAAATAAGCTTGAGGGAGAGGATGAAGACTCACAATCAAGACATCAAATGCTTGGGAGAGTATTTTCCCAAAAGAGTGAAAGATTCAAGACTGAAGAGAAGAGAAAAAAATGAAGAGGTCGAGTTTGTGGAGAGAGGAAGTTGAGATCTTGAATCAATTTGTAAGGGGGGAAATTTACCCAGCCAGGTTTTCATAAGGGAAGGAGGAAGAATTCTCTAGTGCACGAAGGGGCCATACAGGTTGCGGAAGAGAAGGCTGAATTTGTAGGTGGAGGCCTTGTTATTTCTAGGGTCAAGAATTTCCAGTGGGCCGAATTCTTCAGGAGGCCGAAATTCCCAGGGGGGGGGGGGGAAATCAGGTTCTATTTTGTTACCAATTTTCCGTTTATTATCTGAGGATCATTTTCTCTGTTAGAAAAGCCCTAATTTTCCCAATTTAATTAAAGGTGAAGAAGAATTTGTTCAGTAGATTTCTCTGTTGTTTCTTGTAGCTGATTTTATTTTCTACTGCAAGTTGTATTTCTCAAGTTAAAATACCAGTGTATTTATTTTAAGGAGTTTTAGACAAAGATTTTACTGGGTGAAATAATTTCTGGGTATAAATTTTAAAATAATTTTATAATTGTTGTTAAAACTAAATCAGATCTGGCATAAAAAATTAACAAATATTGCATATTACCTGAACCCTTCTAAACTTTCCTCCAACTAACATACTCATACTAAAAGACATGAACACCTATAATTGTCAGATTTACAGCTTATCATATCAACATATCACATTATCTTACAAATCATGACATCTCACATCATATTGTCCTTTTTCACACTTGGTTACATTCTACAGGTATGCTCGCAAATAACCATTTTGCTCAGAAATAAATTATGAATAGCATGGACCAGTCCATATTCTAGTTATTCACTCTCGAATGGATTATGGAACATGTATGTTGGGAGAATTGAGGGAGTTCCACGACAGTGTTTGAGAAGTATCAAGGAATATTTGGGGAGCACACAGGAGAGTTGTGCTGGGCACCACAGGAGCATGGACAGAACACAACAAGAGCATGGAACATTGCACTTGCCAAAACAATTTGTTTCAATTCGACTCTCCCAAGGGCACTGATGCAAAAATTCAACCCAGAGAATGATTCATAAGTGGGATTGTGGGACGGGTGATTAATTTTCAGTATCACTGGTTGGATAAGAGTTATAATTTATAAATGACGAGCTTCAATTTCTTATGAACTTCAAGCAATATCTTGATATAATTTTTGAATCATTTTATAGGTCAGTCTACTCTTACTATTCAAATTGCATTCAGTGCTGCAAATTCTCCATTACCAATGGGAGCATGGGTAGAGCACAACAAGAGTCTGACGAACAAGCTTTGTATACGCAGCGGAATATTCAGAATATCTGGAATACAAGAATTTTCATCATAGGATGAGTAATATATTTATATAAGAAATGTTGAATGTACAAGAGTTATGATATGATGATATAAATGAAGGCCCCGTTTATATATCTAGGCAGCTGCCCCTTCCTTAGAGACATGCCTCTTCAAGCCCCTTCAATATACTAATCATTATTAACTATTATTTATTAATTATTTATATTCATAACAAAGACCATAGGCAGCGCAAGAGCGTGGAATATTGCAGTCCCTAAAACAATTTGTTTCAATACGACCCTCCCAAGGGCACTGGTGCAAAGCTTCCATCTAGAGCGTGATTCAAGAGTGGGATCATGGAATGGATGATCAATTTTCATTATCAATGGTTAAAGGGATAAGACTTATAAATGACTAGTTTCAATTTCTTATGAAGTTCAAGCAATATCTTGATATAATTTTCGAATAATTCTATAGGTTGGTCTATTCTTACTATTTAGATTGCATTCAGTACTGCATGTTGTCCATTACCAATTTGCCCGCAACTTATGGAGATTGCCATTCAAAAGACAAAAATCACAAAATCCATTTCACATTTCTTTGCTAGATGAAAACATAGGGATAGAGTGTTAAATTTCCACAAAACTCTGCAACTACTTAGTGAATTATTGAAAACTAGGCAACTGAAAACTGAAACCCAATTCACTTTTGTCAAGATACAGAATTTCTTAACTGATAAGCAGCAGAATATAATCACAGATAAAAACACGATCACACAAATTGACACAGTCATTTACCCAGGAAACCCAAAAGGGAAAATCTGCCTTCTTTGTTGTGGTATCTATTGATTGAGCAAATAGATTGATTACAAGGCAATCTATCTTCTTGAGAACACACTTGTTCTCCTGCTATACAAGACTGACTCTGCTCTGCAATCCCCTGACCCTGCTCCTTCTTCCTTGCGCTTTGCCTGGCCCGAATTCCTTACGCACTAGGCATCTTATGGGCCTCCTATTTTTTAGGACTCAACTCCTAAATTCTAGCGCAGAATTGCCTCCTATTTCCTAGCGCAATTCTTCCCTATTATTTAGCACAACGCCCCTAAAAACGTGCGCACTAGCTCCCCAAAGATAGGCACACCACAAGCAAAGAGATCTCACACAAACTTGTGCAAACAACAATGAACAATACATGTGTCTTCGTTTTTCTTTTATATATTTGATCCATGCTAAAATATGCAAGTACAAATTTAGAACTTGACTTGTCATTGACTAGTTAGCTGAGTCAAACCAATCCTCTCTCCAATCATCACTGGAGTTATAACTCGTCCTTCCTTCAATCAAAGACTGAAGTAACAACTCGTCCTAAACTGAACTCGTAATGACCACTCGATATTGTAGTCAAACTGAAGAAGGGTCCACGTAACTAATCCTCCAACACTATGGATGAATTCATGAAGTTATTCCCAAAACTGGAAATAAGCTCACCATCTCCATGAATTTGCTCCATGGTCAAAGAAGGACAACTCGTGGTCTTTCTGGCTAAGGTAGGAGCCAGAGAAGACCTTCCATGCTACAATTTTCAACACTCCCTTTTAGCAAAGAAGGGATTTTGTACAACTCCCAACTTGTCTCTAAAATAGACAAAACTACTTCTTGCCAATGCCTTGTTCAAGATATCTGTTGTTTGCTCCTTTGTTGGAATGTACAATAGCTTCACTATCCCTTTCTTTACACAATCTCTGAGATGATGATACTTGATCTCAATATGCTTGGAGCAATCATGAAACGCAGGATACTCGGAAAGCTTAATGCAAGTTTGATTGTCACAATGTATCACAGTAGGCTCCATCCCCTGTCTGAAAGGCTACAAGCAGCTTCCTCACCAAGATAGCCTCGCATGTTGCCAAACTAGCAACCATGTACTCTCCCTTTGTTGAACTGAGTGCAACTGATCTCTACTTCCTGTTGTACCAGGAAATAGTTGTCGACCCAATGTTGAAGACGCAACCTAAAGTACTCATTTGATCTGTGAAGCACCCTGCCCAATCTGCATCTATGAAGCCCTCAAGCCTCACTCCATCAACCTGTCTATACCATAACCCATAATTTATTGTGCCTCTAAGATACTTAAAAACATGCTTTGCAGCAACCTAATGAACTTCGGTCATTTCCATTATGAACTGACTAGTTTACTGCAAAATAATATCAGGTTGTGTGTTGACCAAATACATTAACAACCCGATGAGTTTCTTGTATAATGTAGCATCTACTCACTCTACTTTGCTAGCACCCCCCTTCCTCCTGACTAGAGGCATGGCCATGGGCCTGCAAACCTGCATATGAAACCTCATGAGAATCTCTTCCATGTACTTGCCCTGTCCCAAGAAGATCCCACCATCACCCTGCCAAACCTCCAATCCAAGGAAATAGTGCATAAACCCTATATCCTTTATCTCAAACTCTCTTGCAAGGTCTTCCTTGCAATCCCGCATCAAGTTATTTGCTCCATTCAATATAAGATTGTTGACATAAAGCACTAGAATGAGCAAAATCCCTCCATGATGTAGTACAGGTTGGGATCTGCCTCACTCTTAGTGAAGCCTAATCCTCGAAGGTAGTTTTCAATACAACTGTACCATGCTCTCAGAGCCATCTTGAGACCATAAAGAGCTCTCTTTAGCTTGCACACGTGTGTGTCTCTATTGAACTGCTCAAACCCCTCTAGTTGCTGCATATAGATCTCCTCCTCAACCATTCCATTGAGGAATGTTGCCTTCACAACCATCTGATGGATCTTCCACCCCAACTCTGTTGCTAGTGCCAGAATCGTGTTAATGGATGAATATCATGCTAATAGGGCAAACATCTCATCATAGTTTATGCCCTCAACCTGTGAGAAGCCCTTGGCCACAAACCTGGCCTTGTACTTCTCCACACTCCCCTTTGTTCCATGCTTCACCTTGTACACCCAATGCGAGCCTGCTATTGATTTTCCCTTGGTCGTGACACAATCTCCCAAACGTCATTCTTCCTGATGGAGGAATATTCCTCCATCATGGCATCCTGCAAACCTGTTGAGAGGTTTCCTCCTCATAATAAGAAGGCTTAGTGTCCAACAACTCTATCATCAGTGCCATATACCCGGTGCACCTTTGTGGGTGCTTTCTCTACTTGAACATAGAGCTAGGAGCTTCAACATGCTTCAGGGCCTCCTGAATCAACCTATCGAGACAGTTGGCTCTCTTCCACCCTATGCAGGAGTCTCTAAGTGAGTAGTTGCATGCTCTCATCATGGTCTCTCCTCCTCATCATCTTGTTGTGCAACCCTCTTACCACTTGGCTAAGACTCAAACTGTGATTCTGGTTGAGGCTCATCCTTGGGAGCGTGTAGCTCCTACTCAGGAATTCCAACCTGCTCTCACTCTAAGGATTCCCTCAGAGCTCTATCCTCCTCAAACCTCACATCCCACCTAATAATTGTCTTCTTGAGTGATGGAATATACACCATGTACACCTGAGATGTCTCATTGTAACGCACGAAAATACTCTATTCAGTCGTGGGTTCCAACTTCTTCATGCTATCTTTGGACACATGGAAATAAAGTCTTGAGCCAAACATACGCAAGTGTGAAACATCTGGCTTCTTGCCTATGAAAGCCTCCTCTAATGTAACTTGTCCAAGCACCTTGTGTGGGACAATATTCTACAAATATTGTAGTGTAGCATGCCTCTACCCACAAGACCATAGGCAGTCCTCGATCATTCAAGATGGCTTTGGTCGCTCCAACTATGTTGTGGTTCTTCCTCTCATACACCCCATTTTGTTGAGGGATATGGAGTGTTGTCAGCTATCTCCTAATGCCCTCCTTAGCACACTCATCCCTGAAAGCATTGGAGATATATTCCCCACCAATGTCACTCCTCAATGATTTGATCTTCTTCCCGGTCTAGTTCTCTACCATGGCCTTATAATCCATGAACTTGGAGAATACCTCCCCTTCATCCTCATGAAGAAGATCCATGTCTTCCAGGAATAATCATCTATGAAAGTAACATAATACATGTGTCTCATAAGTGATGGAGAAGAGAAGGGCCCACATACATTTGAATGCACCAACTCCAAAATCCCTTTGGCTCTATTGTCTCAGGCCTGGAAAGATGACTTGGCATTCTTGCCAAGTGTGCACCCCTTGTACACTCCATTCTTGTCAAGATTGTACTGTGGTAGCCCTATGGCTATTTGTTGCATGATCTTCAGTGCCTCATCATGCAAGAGTCCCATGATCTTGTGCTAAAGCTCTCCTAGATCTCTGATATGCCCACTTATTGCTCAAGGTTGCGCATGTCTCAACTTGCAACTTGTAGAGATTCTTCATCCTCGCACTTATCTATTTCACTGATCCTGAAGCTAGATGCTTGAGGTAAGCCTTACCCCTGCTGAGGATGACACCATAACCCTTGTCCTCTAAGGTTTCCACTGAAACATGGTTCTTCTTCAGGGCTAGAACATAGAGAACATCTCTAAGATGGAGAGAGCTCCCAGACTCCCTCTCAAAGCTAACAATAGCAACTCCCCTAGTTTCATACTTGCCATTATCTCCTAGCTCAATATGAACCTGCATGTCCTTCTTCTCCAGCTGGCTGAAATACCCCCTATTCCAGGTCATGTAGAAGGGCACTCCAGAATCAGTATACCACGTGTTGCTGCTCACTGAGCTTGCCATGCAAGCTATCAATGAGAAGTCTTTCTCGAACTGAGAAGCAAACTCATCTACCTCAATTGATGTAACCACATGATCCTTACTGGAACCCTTCAAATGTGAGGAAACTTTGTAGCATAGTGCCCGAACTCGCGAAAATGGAAGCACTTGATCTTAGTTAGATTCTTCCTCTTCTTCCCGCCCTTATGACTGGTCTTGGCCTTGCCTTTTCCCTTCTTTCCCTTGGCTTTGCTACCTTTTCCTGCCAAGGCAAAGTTCTCTTCAATGATCTACCATCTCACGTCCCTCTTCAAATTTCTTCTTGAATGTTGGGTGAATGCTTCGGCTTGTATATATATGTATTGTAATATTGAAAGGAATATAATGAAAAATCAATCTGCTAGTCACGGTTTTGGGATCCAGGGGAAAATCTCTGTGTATATTTGTTTTATGTTCTCGTCGTTATTTATTTTTCTGATTTAAGAATTCATTTGTGGGTAATTTGTGTACAGGGATAAAACCTACATTGAACACAATCACTCCAAAACCTATCCCAACTGGGAAAGTTTTCTCTGCCACTCACTGCATCCTAAAAACCATACCAAGACTTATGGAGTCTCAGAGGCGCAAGACTCACAAGGTATTTTTTTGCTACTGTCTCGCCCACACTACCTAGCTCATCTGAACTTGAATGAACTTTGAAAGATACGAGACACTAAGGCCTATTCAAAAGTACCTTCTAGAGCTATGAACATCAACACTCCCTCTTAGCTAGGGAGGTGCTTCTACCACTTGGAACTTACTTCGATCCTAGAACTGCATCCACTACCATGGCTACTCCCTCTAAACTAGAAGCCTTCATGCCATCTGGTTTTGAAACATCCTTGAAAACCTGTTCCCCTTGGCTTGGTTCTAGAAGCATCCTTGCTCCTGAATATCCTGTAAGGTCATCTCGTACCAAGAGGCATTGTTGGCAGTGTTGGAGCAATTTATCGACTGATCCTCCCCTCCTAAACCTAAAGGCTAACTCCCTTTAAGTTGCTCAACATTCTTCTCTAAGCAAACTCTACCTGAGTTTTGGCACCCACAACACATCCTTCACTTCCATATTGCCTCCTAACTCTCAAGTTGTAATATCACTATTCAAACCCCCTTCACTGCATATTTGGTATCAACGCCAAACTCCACATACAATTCTAAGTCCCACCCAATCAAATTGTAAAATTGTGTTGGACATTGGATATACCAACACTCCACATGTGTTTTGTGACATGGACTAACCGCCTCTCGTGGATCCTTATCTCTGGAGATGTGATCGTTGACTAACACCTGTCGGTTTTGGTCTAACGGCAATCGTGATTCCCAAAAAGTGGTATCAAAGCATAGGTCACGAGTTCGATACACACCCAGCTCGCGTTGGGGGGAGAATGTTGGACATTGGATATACCAACACTCCCCATGTGTTTTGTGACATGGACTAACAGCCTCTCGTGGATCCTTATCTCTGGAGATGTGATCGTTGACTAACACCTGTCGGTTTTGGTCTAATAGCAATCGTGATTCCCAACAAGTGGTATCAAAGCGTAGGTCACGAGTTCGATACACACCCGGCTCGCGTTGGGGGGAGAATGTTGGACATTGGATATACCAACACTCCCCGTGTGTTTCGTGACATGGACTAACCACCTCTCATGGATCCTTATCTCTAGAGATGTCATCGTTGCTTAACACCTGCAGGTTTTGGTCTAACGGCAATCGTGATTCCCAACAAATTGTTCATGTGCTCTTGTCCAATGTCGCAGGAACTATCCCGCAACTCGGTTCAGGAGGAGGATTCGCGCCCTAGACGGATTTGCAAGCGATCTTGGGCGAAACCGTGGTTCCACCTGAAATTCACAGTTCCTAGACTTTTGTAACTGTAAAGATTCTGAACTACAGCGTTGGCACAGTTTTGCAAGCCCAAACCATAGTTCCACCATGATTCAGTAAACCGCTCGCACGGTTCCATGAGGCATTTTCTTTTTTTATTTTCAAACCACTATGTGAGGAACCATACTTCCCGAACACTCCCAAGGTGCTCCCTTGATGCTCCTTAGACGCTTCCTAGGTGCTCCCTAATGGTAATGTTGACTAATATCCTTAGAGAATCAAAGTAGAGGCAAAGGCTAGACAAGAGGAGAGGAATCTAGATTCTAGATGGTTGATGCTTGAATAATTAATCATTAATGTACAATGGATGCCATTTCTATCTTGATTTGTGTCCAATATGCATGCTTTGATATAATTTGGCCCTCTGGATGTTTTTTTGAATATAAATGCAATAATATATATATGATAGACACTTCTGGGATGCTTCTCTTAAGAGAATTTTTGGAAAATGTCGCTTTTGATGCTTTGCTTCCTAAAAACATCCTCACTTCGTGCAACATTGCTCCTGTCATATGCATTGTGGGTCCATTGTCTAACAGCCATGCACCCACTAGCAATGTACCTAAGGTATGGTAGGAAACAAGTACAAATTCGGTTTCAAACGTTTGAGCAAACTTCTCCTCAACTTCTGTCGACACAACTACAGTTGGTTGCATGCCCTTTCACCCTTTCTTCAACTCCAAACACTATGAAACATAGTGTCTCGTCTTATGACAGGCAAAACACTTGAACTTACACAAGTCCTTATTCTTCTTGAGTTGTGAGGTTCACTCTGCACCCCTACTACTCGAACCTTTGCTCCTCGTTGTCAAACTAGCAAGAGAAAGACTCTCATCATCTCCACTTTTCTATTGTCCTCTAGACAATGATTTCTCCCAAATCTCCTTCTGGGTGAAGTCATCCCACAATCTATTCCAATCTAGTAGCTTTTCTTGTGCCAAAACTCATGTAAAAAATGTTGCCCAAGGTTTTCGGCTATCCATACAAGTTCATCATCTGGCAACGCTAACCCAATATCTCCAAGCT
Source organism: Pinus albicaulis (assembly GCA_034641835.2). Lineage (NCBI taxonomy): Eukaryota > Viridiplantae > Streptophyta > Pinopsida > Pinales > Pinaceae > Pinus > Pinus albicaulis. The sequence goes on from CM076575.1 coordinate 280,724,646, forward strand.
CATCTCGAGCTTACTAAATCCTTGTGAGGTATGATGCCAAGGTATTTGATTTAGTCATCTTGGTGTTCCTGAGCTTCTCCCTTCACACCATTTTTAGATTCCGACTATCACTTTGATATAGACTCATCACAGCAGTCCTCATCTCATGGGCACAACTCTTCCTTGATATGTGAGGGATCATGTGATCCTTCACCCCATCCATGATGATACATCTAGCATTTACATCTTTGATTTCATGGGTTGCCAGAGCTACAACCTCTGCAATAGTTGTAACCTAGGTGTTTGCAAACTCCATAGGTTGTTCTCCTTAAGAACCCATGCCATCCTCTCCTTCCATGAACTAAAGTTTTAAGCCCTCAAACCTTAGACTAGTTGATGCCATCCTAAGATTGGAAAATTAACTCAAAATTTATTACTATTACACCCTAATTAGTATGGTCTCCCTCTCTCTCTGTGAGGGTTGACCTTTGCCATACTTTGGTTCTTGATTACACTTTTAACACTATCCTACCTTAATTGTTGTCAATCCCAAGCCCTTACTCGCGGCCTGACCCGTCTATCCCGCAACTAAGTCCTTTTTTATTTATTTTTTTGGCAGCTACTGGCAATCTGGTTGTGTCATGACTAGGCTACCAGCCACCCCTGTGATGTCCTCCTAACATAGATTGCTCTGTTGGTTATTCAAGTTGTTGACCACCATGAGATTTGACTCCCACACTAACTTGTTGCTCTACTTAGGTAGCCCATACCGTCATCGTCTACCTCACCCGCATTCACTCCTTTGCGATGGCTCAAACCCCTATTTATGTTATGCCCCTTGCTCTCTGACCTCTGTCACGTTTGTCTGCTAATAGATCCGCCAAACTTGGTCTGCGGCTACTAGCATCTCAATCCCTACGCGATCTCATCCCAATAGCTCCTCGCCCAACTGTCTCCTTCACCAATGGTTGATCCTTTGTCAACCATTGCGATCTGCATTTTCCTCCTTGGTGGTTGATTTTCCCTCCACAACCAGCCATTCGCTTAAATTTTTTGTCGTTTGTCTCCATGACAACAGTCATGCCATTGTCCCACTCGAATTCTCTGCACTGCCACATCTGGTCTGGCGGATCAAGGCTATAAACCTATTTTTTTCTTTGTATAATCCACCTAACTGCTGGTGTTGGCAACTGGACAGTTATCGGTCACCAGCCATCACGCCTCTTTCTTTATTTTTTTTCTTAACCAAAATCAAATTTCTTTTAAATTCAACCCTCATGCAGCAACCAAAAAAATTGTGTTCGTACGACATGGCCAATCTCCTTTGGCCTCTTTAAAAAAAAATTGCTTCTACGATAATGGCCAAGCATGGCCTCGACAATCTTGTACGAACTTGACAAATGTGATTCAACGATCAATAACTGAGAGTTTATGCTCTAGATACCACATTAGTTTCCCGTGAACCTAACACCCGACACTTAATTCGTAGTTGATTACAGATCTATTGATTGATTGCATAGCTAGGTTATTAACACGATAAATTCAGTGGAAACAAAATATACAGATCTCATTCAAAAACTAATTAACACAATAGATTCTACCCAATCAAAGTTCTTCATTAAAAAAATTGAGCTTACTTTGGCACCCATCTTGGGATAATGGCCCCACTGAGGAAATGCATACAATAAATAAATCTCATCTAGTTGATCAAGCCCTCCTTGGTTGTGATCTAGATCCCCTTGTTGCCCCCTTCCTCGAACGCAACACACACTAAGATGCCTCTTTCAATCTTGTGTTACTATATGGTGTGTCTTATCCCTCTCCTTAGCCTTGCTTTTATAACCTTACATTGACCTAAATCACTGACCCTAATCTCCAAAGTGATTTATGACCGAGATTAGATCTCACCTCAGTTGACATCAAGGGTTGAGATTAAAACACAATCATTAGAGTAATCATTCACTTTTCCTAAGTTTACTTTAGCTCAATCAACCAACATAATAATCCTTGTTGAAAAGTGTAACTAGGTTCAATCTTCATAATGACATGTAAATTGTGATTTTATGTAATTGATGAAAAGAAGAAAATAAAAATTATTTTTGTAAGTACTTGAATCATGGGTTTCACGATCAAGGAATTTTATTTTAGTTAAGGTTCCCATTGTGAACCTTTAGGTTTTGTCAGCTAGTCATAACAGACAATTTGAGCCAATGTCATGTATGAAGGACCCTTCTTGGGCATGTTAAATTTTTTTATGAGTCATTAAATGTATAAGAAGGCCCTCCAAGACCAAGCAAAGTCACCTCCGGCTTCAAGATGGAATAAATAATCTCCACCAAAAGACATATCAAGACTATTCTCACCTTGACTTAATTAATTTTGATTAATTAACCATATTCCCTAAGTTTAGACTTAAGAAATATTTAAAAATCAATTAATAATCTAATTAAGCCATCTTTAGGTGGAATTTCGAGAAACGATTTATGGGTTTTGGAGATCTCATGTATTCTAGCCTCTCCACCAAATTTCGTGGCTAGAACACATCCGATGCTCCAAAACTAACACTCCCTCTTAGCAAGGATTGTGTTCTAGTGTTGCACACCCTACCACAACACTCGTCTTTGTATCATCTCATGTCACGTTTCTAATGTCTGGCCACTACTACCCACCAACCACTGCGCAACTTTGATGTTGCATTTGTGCTGCTACTAACACTGCATATTATTGCCAACCCTGCATCTACACTACAACTCCCTCTCATTTGTTGTTGTTGCTACTAGCCTCTGCACTGTCTTTGAAGAATCTGTGTTGTTGTTGACTCTGCATTGTTGCCAACTTTGGTCAATATGTGTGTTACAAATTTATAATATTAAAACATACAAATGTATATTACGAACGATTTTATGCACAATAATATTAGGCCATTATTAATATTAATTAATAATAGGTATTAATGGTTACATGTGTTTTGAGAGCATAAGAGAACTCCCTAATGCACTTCACTCTCCCATTTTTCCTTTTTTCTGTTTTTTAATATAATTTTAAAATTTTTTATGTACATTATTGCAGCACAACCTATCTTCACCCACAAAGTTGAGAAAAACTTCTAGCCATTACATACACCCATAACCACATTCCAAAAACATGTGCAACATAGATAATTATCAAGTTTCAACTATAGGATGATAGAACATGTCAGCAATTTTGATAAGAACTAATAACAAATGCCTGAAGAAAGAACAAAAAAGATTTTTGAAATAAAACACATTCCCACAGCCTCGCAATCTGAGTATATTGGTTATTTCTATTCGACATCTTGGGCCCATCCTGCAAGCAGTGGTAAATCACATATTCATTATAAATTACTTTGAGCGTGTTGAATAGGTGAAACAGCAAGGATACCCAAGCCAAATTGGTGATGAAATGTCTGACCCAATCGGTATCACCAATTTCCACCTAGACCTCCAATCGGTATCACCAATTTCCTTGTTTATAGCAGCACTTACTATTTTTAGCATTTTTTCGGGTCCTAAGCTTTCGGAGCAGTTTTAACCCCCTAAACGACGTTTTTTGAGGTCCGCAATAGGCCTATTGCCAAAGGCAAGGGCCTGCAGCAAAACCTGTAGTACTCCAAGAGATCTTTCCGACGATATATCATATGCGGCAAACGGAGATAATTTGGCTGCCCAACTAACCCCAACGAGGCCCACAAACTCTTAGCATTCCATCTCCTGGGGTTAGGGTTTTGGTTGTTTAGGGTTTTCCCATGTTGTTAAATAATAAAAAGGCCCTTGAGCATCATTGTCACACAATTCAGAGGCATGTAGCCGCCACATCTCTTCTCAGAGATAAGCTACCATCGCCCAAGCTAGTTTATTTCCATTTTGTCTGTAAGTTTATTTCAGTTATTTGATATTAATGAAATGAAGTATATTTTCTACTGCATCTTTGCGTTTATGTTTACTTATGCATTTTATTGTGTTCTTGCATAAATCCGGATCAGTGGTATCAGAGCGATCTACTCTTTCGCAATCTTTCTTTGCATTTCCCCAACGAGATCAAGGTATAAGGAGTTAGGGCTCGATCTGGTTGAACCTTTGCAAGATCAGCCTCGCAAACCCTGACGGCCTCCCATGGTGGAGGAAAAGAAAGACGAGGGAGCAATAAATCGAATTAAAATATTGCTCTATGAGGCCCGCAAGAAAGAGAGGAATGCGATGATGGATAACTTTGCCCAAATCCTTCAACAACTACCCATTGGCGACGTGTCTTCATCCAACAGCCACTCGCAAGGTGCCACTCCTTTTAAGGTACAAGTTAACTTCGATATTCCCATATTTGAGGGCCAAATAGATGAACATGTCGTAGATAGATTGTTGAATCTATTAGAAGGATATTTTTCAGTTCATGACTTTTCCAATCGAGAAAAGATCACTTTTGCACTCCTCAAAGTCGCCCCCCATGTCAAGGACGAGGGGGGATCCTCCCTGCTCTCGGCCACACCCACTTGGCATTATTTCCGAGACGCCATCAAGGAACAATACTGCCCTGTGAGGAGCTATGAGGACAAGTACATACAATGGACTACGCTATGACAGCAAAAGGATCAAGATGTGCATGAACTCACGAATCAGATGTGTAGGAGTCAGAACCCGACAACAGGAATGACAAAGGGAATCAAATTATCGATGCAGAGCCTAATGTCACTGTTGCCACCACCAAAGATCCAAAAGGAAGAACCAGAAGATCCAAAGGAGGGGGACTGCCTCTTCCATTCCCAGATGTGGGTGAAGGGTTCCTCGCTGCAGTTCATTATCAACAACAAGAGCCAAAAGAACCTCATTTCAGCAGAGTTCGAGAAGCGGTTGGGCCTGCCAATCACCCACAACCATACACCATGGAGTGGCTTCACTAAGGACAAGATCTCCGCGTCAACCAGCAATGTCGTCTTCCCTACAGCATCAAGCCCTTAACAGATGAGGTATTATGTGATATTGCTCCTCTTGAAGTTTGTGATGTATTATTAGGCCAATCATACTTGTGGAAGCGACATGTTGTGTATGAGTCTCGACCTCGCGTTGTTATTATTACTTTGGGTAATAAGTTATATAGGATACTGGAGGTAGCACCGCCTACCGCCATCTCTTTGATTGATACGAAGCAATGCAATAACCTCATTTCCCAAACCAAGAAATTTGTTTTCTTTATGATCCACCCTCAAGGCAAGAAGAAGACTGTGGCCACGACCTCCAGACAAGGCTCCTGCTCACAAGGTCGTGGAGGAGTACTAGGACATCTTCACCTCACCTGTAGGGGTGCCTCTGCACTGTCAAGTCTAGCACTCCATCGATATGACCCCAGGCGCGCCGCTACCCAATGGACCAATCTATCGACGCTCTTATCTAGAGAACGACGAAATCAAAAGGCAAATTTAGTGGCTGCTACAGAAAGGTCACATCCGGCCGAGTTCATCGCCCTGTGGGAGCCCGATCGTGCTAGTGCAGAAGAAGGATGGGACTTGGAGACTCAGAGTTTAGCAATCGAAGCTCAGAGTTTGGCCAAGCTCAGAGTTCGAGTTTCCAATGTCAGTGTGTAAATTTATGTAGATGTTCTATGCTTGATGCAACTTTACTTTTATAACAGCAATCACATAAACAGTTAAGTAAAATGCTGATAGAACATACCAGTGGATCTATAGAAAACAAACCAGAAACAAGAGAATGTGTTGGTGCGTTACAGCAGTTAGCAAGATGCTTCAACCAGCAAAGTCTTCTTGGTCGGCCAACCCAAAATGTGTCACAACAGTCCTCAAATCTATCACCCAGTCAACTCAAAGTCAACCCCAAAAAAGTCAACACAAGGCAGCAACAATAAAGTCAACGCAGCCCCAACTTCGGTCAACCTTTTGACCTCGATTTTTGTGCCAATGAGTACGACCTTCAAAAATCGAACTCTCCACAAAATTTCAGCCAATTCGGACCATGCATTGACCAAAGTCAACGCTGGTCAAACTTGCCCAGAAACCCAAACTGCAGAAAATTTGCTGCAGTAAATTTCATCCTTTTTGCTGCAATAGATTTCATCCTTCTTCTCACGTGGGAGATGAAACTGCTTCTCAAATGCTCGTATATAATCAGAGGAGAAGTGTGTGATGAGATAAGTTGAAAATGCTCCAACGTTGACCCTATAAATACCAATCATGAGAGGTGTGTGACACATCTGCTAGAGGTAAAAACCTTAAGGCCAACCTGCACATAAAATTTATTACAAATAATAAATTCAAAATAAATGTTCTGCTCATCAAATTAAAATCAATTTTATATTGATTTTACACCTCTCTGAAAGAGGAATCCAATACAAATATTGGAATCTTCATCTGAGCATCACAAGATGGACTTTGGACCTAGTTGTCCATATTTAACACTCCCTCTCAACTAGGGAGAACTCCATCCACCAGTGCAATCAAACATCATGCGTCATCCCGCCGTAACTTGCTTTGTTGGCCTCTTTATTTCAGAACAGAAGTGGGTCAGTCACAAAGACATCATTCCCGACTGACAGATTCAGCCCAGAGGTCAAAACCTCTATCGGACTCACAAAGAGTCTCCAACCAACCCGAAGTTGGTTCATCTAACCCGAAGTCAAGCGGAGGTCCGAGACCTCACTAGACTTGATCCCAGATCAAGTGGTTGGACCGTGCCATCCTAGATAGAGAGTACACCAATCTCTGATGTGTCCATCAGTCTTTGCTACTAGTCTCTAGCTTTTCCCACCTCATTGGCCAAATGAGAGGTAGTTCCCATGAGCCTTGAACTCAATGGGTAGGATGCATACGGGGCACAGATAATGAGAGGTGAACCAACTCAATAATCACAACGGTGGGGTCCAATCACACCAACAAGGTTTGGCAAGCCTAGCCTTGTGGTTGCTCATAGCTCCGAGAAGCTGTCCCCAAAGCCCCCCAGAGCTCCTCGAGCTCATCGTCCAACAGGACCCACATCATAGGGTCGTTCCAAGATACCAAGTCTCTCACGGAAGGTTAGGAACTTGACCTTCCCCAGGGACTTAGTGAGAATATCCGCGACCTGCTCATCAGTTCCTATATGATCGAGCCTTACGATGCCTCGCTGTACCATATCCCGGATGAAATGATACCTGATATCAATATGCTTGGATCGATCGTGAAACATCGGATTCTCGGTCAAGCGAATCCCACCACATGAGTATCACGATGGTATCTAGCACATGTCCAAACATCTCACTAAAGAGCTTTCGCAACCAAACTGCTTCACAGCAGGCCATACTTGCTGCAATGTATTCGGCCTCTGCGGTGCTCAAGGCCACCGACTTCTGCTTCCTGCTCATCCATGAAATCGAAGCAGAACCAAGATTGAAGCAACATCCCGATGTGCTCTTACGATCCACCACACTGCCAACCAAATCGGCATCAGTATATCCAAGGAGTGTCACGCTCCCGACAATATATCTCATCCCATGGTTTATCGTGCCCCGAAGGTATCTCAGAAGATTCCTGGCACCAACCTAGTGAAAGTGATGAGGTTCAACAATCTGTTTTGACTCAAAGTGTTCACTGCAAAACATATATCTGAACGGGTGTTCACTAAGAACATCAAGGCCCCTACGAGTTAACGATACTCAATAGAATTTGCTAATACGGGCACACAGCAGCACTGCCACTCAACTTCTTGAAGTTGAGTTCCATTGGTGTTGACACGGACTTGCAGTCCACCATACCAAATCTTTCCAGAAGTTTCACAATGTATTTTCCTTGAGAAAGGAAAATCTCTCCAGGTCTCTGCCAGACCTCCAAGCCTAGGAAGTAGTGCATCAGTCCTAGGTCCTTCATCTCGAAATCAACAGCGAGCTCCCTCTTGCATTGATGAATGAGAGGGTCAGCACCTATCAGGAAGAGGTCGTCCACATACAGCACCAGAATGAGAGGCTTCCCCTGGACAACCTTGAAGTTGAAAATGCTCCAACGTTGACCCTATAAATACCAATCATGAGAGGTGTGTGACACATCTGCTGGGGGTAAAAACCTTAAGGCCGACCTGCACATAAAATTTATTACAAATAATAAATTCAAAATAAATGTTTTGCTCATCAGATTAAAATCAATTTTATATCGATTTTACACCTCTCTGAAAGAGGAATCCAATACAAATATTAGAATCTTCATCTGATCATCACAAGATGGAGTTTGGACCTAGTTGTCCAAATTTAACACAGTGTGAGGTAAACTCACAAGCTCTTTGTCAGTCAGATTCTCTGTGTATTCAAAATTACTGCATCCCAAATTGTATTCAGAATTACTGCATAATAAATAAACCCTCAATTGTTGCATCAGTTTTCCAGCATTGGATCTTTCCGAGGACATTAGTCCAAAAATAACAGTGTCATGTGTCTATGATTTATGCTTGCTTAAATCTTGTTTTCGAACATTTATTTTCCGCAGTTTAATTTGTGAAGGTTGTAGCGAATGAGTTTTCGATATTTACCGTATAATAGAGTAAATAATTTGTTCAAGAAATTAACAAATAGAAGAATTATCATCAGTTGTTGCAATAGGATTCCAGATCTAGGAATTGTTACAATTACATGTCGAGCCTTCCTTCTACCAAGCATGACAACAACTGTGTTTTGTGGTCGTCAACAAATTCTCTAAGATGGCCATTATGGTGGCCTGTAAGAAGAATATCACAGCAGACAGCACTGCTAAACTCTTCTTTGAGTGAGTGTGGGTACACTTTGGGATCCCACAGTCCATAATCTCAGATCGGGATACCAGGTTCCTCAGTAAATTTTGGTCAAGTCTCTAGTCGATGTTGGACACGAAGCTCACTAATTCCACATCTTTCCACCCCCAAACTGATGGTCAAACAAAGGTCATCAATAGGATGATCATACACATTCTGCGCATGTACAACTCGAAGCATCCACACACATGGGATGAAAGCCTCCTCTATGTACAACTCACGCCAACAAAGTTAAACTCAGACTGCATGGAACAGGCCACAACTGATCAGATCATGGATACGCAGATCAAGAACACCTGCTAGCAGAGGATCCAGCAAAATCGAGTTTTCAAAGCAGGCCAACTCCTTCACCAGGGCAAGTGGTTCACTAGGGACCAAATTCAACAGAAATTTCCTCACCTCATGGAAGCTCTGAACACAATGGGAACCATTGTTTGCTAAGATGGAGGAATGATCCAGGTGGATATTGGTGGCCACCCACCTATTCCACCTAGACCTCCAGTTAGTTTCATCAATTTTCTTGTTTATAGTAGCATTTACTATTTTTAGCAGTTTTTTGAGTCCTAAACTTCTAGAGCAGTTTTAACCCCCTAAACGGCGTTTTTTTGAGGTCAGCAGCAAGCTCGTAGCAATAAGCAAGGCATTTACTATTTTTAGTAGTTTATTGAGGTCCATAGTAGTTTCGACACCCTAAACGGCATTTTTTGAGGTACGCAGCAAGTTCGTAGCCATAGGCATGGGCCTATAGCAAAACCTGTAGTACTCGAAGAGATCTTTCTGACAACATATCATATGCGCCAAAAAGAGATAATATGACCAAGTTACGACCCCGGGAAGTTGATTGCTCAATTAACCCCAATGGTGCCAACAAACTCTTGGCGTTCCATCTCTCGGGGTTAGGGTTTTGGTTGTTTAGGGTTTTCCCATGTTGTTCAATAATAAAAAGGCTTTGGAGCCTCATTGTAACACAGTTCAGAGGCATGTAGCCGCCACATCTCTTCTCAAAGATAAGCTAACATCGCATGAGCTAGATTATTTCCATTATGTCTGTAAGCTTATTTCAGTTATTTGATATTAATGAAATGAAGTATATTTTCTATTGCATCTCTGCGTGTATGTTTATTTCTGTATTTTATTGCGTTCCTACATAAATCCAGATCAAGTAATATGTCATAAGGGATTTGAACAAGCTGACAAATTGCCTAGCTAATGGGAAAATTGCATTTCAAATCAATATGATTGATAAAAAAATTAACCTAAGAAAAGAATTTAGTGGTGGAGCATTTAAATGTCCATGATCCACCTACAGGCAAATGTGTTCCTTTGGCAATTATCCTGATTCCATTGTGAATGATAAGAATTAGAGATCTCTTCATATAGACCTTCACTTTGATAGAATGATTTGAAGTTTACTCTAAGAGACAATGCAGTTAGATCCTTGTAAAAGAAGCAATCATTACAAGTTTAGTGCATTTGACAAGAGTCATTTTTCCATCCTATCTAGTACAAATCCAAGAGAAGCCATAGCTTAAGCATGTGAATCTATTAATCTCACTACGCTCCATTTAAGGAGGTATTCCTGCTTTACCCCAGCTTCTCATATTAGATCAATGTAAACCCAAAGGCAAAAACCAATGATGTTATTCCTCTTCTCAATGTGTTGTATCATTGATGGAAGATCAACCTCCAAATTTCAGGAAAACGAAAAACCAGGCCATAGAATTCCGGGAGGGTCAATGTAATAAACTTAGATAAGGAAATTTGGGAGGATATTCAAGTCCCCATTGGGAGTATATTACTTGATCAATTTCTTAAGAAGAATCAGAATCACTAAAGATGATAGTGAAGGAGTCCAAAGAACATACCCCATTAGTCCCAAGTGACAATTCTTAAAATGTGCCCAGCAATTCAAGAAAAAAAAAAAAAAATTGCAAATGATAGTCAGGACCAAGATAGCCAACAACATGAAAAACATGGAAACAGCCAAAAAAGGGCCTCCTTCGACACAATCAAGACGGATTTGGAGGAAACAATGAACTGGAAGGTTATTTTGCTTCCGAAAAGCTAACTGTATTATTTTTCCTTTCACTGCAAATTTTAGATTGCAATTTATAGTCTAGACTAGAAGTTTGTCTTCAATGGTTAGAGGTGCCTTGTATGGTTTAACCCAGATTTAATCAGGCAACCTTTTGTACAAGTAGTTGCAGTGTTATGGATACAACCATTTCTATAAATAGCATGTTCAATTGGCACAAGGGCAATAGGTTTGCTTCAGCCAAAGGACTCCAGAGAAATGGTTGAGTAGAGGAAAGCTACAAAGCCTTTACGAGGCTTATGGAAGCCATGGTTGAGTATCCATTTCAATGATACATTTCACACCAAACCAGAATGATCTAAGCGCTTTATACTGGAAAATTGGAAAAGAAAACTATAATTTCCTGGTCAGAAGAAAACACAGATAAAAGGAACAAGCATTTCTTTGATATACTTTAACAAACAATGTTTGAGTATCTTTTATAGTTTCCCAAAAATTTTATGGTAAGATATCATCTTTTTTAAATCTGACATTGACAAATCCGAAATGCGGTGATTGGAAGATCACGTCTTTTACCATGAAATAGTAGCAGATTATCCTATCAGATAACTAAAAAAAGGTAAAAGTAATTTACCAGAAGGCATTCTCATAGAACAAAACATGACTTGGTTGATATTTAATACACAGTAACCAAATATACTGCCAAGCTAAAAAAGTGATAATTATCCTTGCAATAACAGTAAGAGTACAGAAAGTATAACAATGTACCCTACACATTTCAACTTTGCCACAATAATTTCAGATCTGTATAAGCTATAAAACTGTAAGTAAACATTACACGTAGCTAATATCTTAAACTTGAAAATAAACTTATATTTCATATTGTCTGCAGTTTAATGTAGAACACGGACAAGAAATTCATAAGAAATAACCAATACCTTTGGGCAACCTCTTTGCGTACAGTGTAACGGATCTTTTTATCAAAACAACGTTCCTTACGCTTTTCTCGAAATCTTGTAAGAGAAGCAAGTCTTTGTGGTTGATTTAAACGATGTGAGACATCTGACAAGCCCTAGTCATGACATCCCAGACAGCAGAAAGCAATCAGCTGGCTAAACAGAAGAATAAACTGATAGACCTATTGATAAATATCACATAATATACATGGTGTATGGTTACCAAAAAGGGTTTGAATCTAGAGGCAAACCTTCTGATGATGAAGAGTGGCAATGGGCATGCCAGCCATGCTATTTGGTATTTCTCGACCCCCCAACAATAAAAGCACTTGCTGTACCTGAAATCCAAGTTACAATACGAAATGGAAAACACAAGTGGTCAGTCAATAGACAATGATCTACATAAATCTTCATTCGATAAAAGAAAATGGAATCCGACGTTTCTCAGCTACATCACAATTTCATGGAAATACAAGCTTGAGAAATAAAGAAAAGATGTCCATGAATGACCAAAGTAGGTCAATGGGACTTGAAATCACATCCAGAAGCGCAGAAAAGAACTAGGGTGAAAACCCTAGGGAGTGGGGAGTAGCTAAACATTAAAAATACTAAAATAATAGGAACAAGGCATATATTATAAATTTATAAATATAGTGGGAGGGGGTAAACCTAAACCATAAGACCCAAGTACCCATACAAATTGCCTTCAAGGAAAATGAAAACCAAAGCTGGAAACCTAGATAAGAGATAAGTGCTGTCACACATCTATACCAATGCACAAGCCCAAGGGTTAGCTTAACCAGTTGGCAACAATGTTGCTGGGCATTTGACTGGTTCTGTGGGAACAGATGCCCTGTTAGAATCTTCCTGGGTGAGGCATGCTAGTCAATTCCAAAAGGTTTACCAGGGATGCCATCCAGAAATGTGAGGAAGCACCCCTTAGGTTTCCCTGTGAGGGTTTCCTTGGAAAAAAATCTATATCAATGCTCAAAGCAAAAGCAGAGGGACCAACTGTACCATCATCCAACACTCTGATAGGGCCAATACAGGATCCAATAATATCTATCAGAGAATTTTCGACACTAAGAACACTAGGCCGGACAATCCCCAAAGGATGCAGGAAGCAGGATGCCTCTCCTGGAAACTCAGCAACATCCAAGGCTGACAAACCTCCAGAAGTAGAAAAGCCGTAAAAATATCCATCTACAAGAGATAATGATTGAACAATTTGTAGAAGAAAGCCATACGTTTTTGTTTCTTGGATATTCCAAATTTCTCAGAAAAGGATATGACTTTCAAGTTTCAACCAAGCCATGAAATATTTATTTATTAGATAATATGAATGCTGAGAAAAAATACACTTTGTCTGTTTCATCTTTCAAAAATGCAGTTTTTACACTCACTCCGTGATAACAATCTGCCTACAAAAGTGTACAAATTTTACCTTGTTTTCTAACAGAGATGTCTTTTAATATTATATAGATGTGCCAAAAATGGTTGAGAAACATCCAACGTTCAAACATACATACAACAACAACAAAAATAAAATAAAATAAATTTAAAGAAAAGAGATAAACAAAAAAAAAAATCTGACAAAAAAAAATTAAAAAAAGCATGTAAGTTGATTCCATTTCCTCAGCAGTAACTGACTGGAGAATGTTTATAATGCAAACATACTTCCATCCACAATTTGGAGGATCAATCTCATCAGTTGGTTTTTTCCCTCTCTTTCAGGACCAGGCCTCTAGATGATGGCATAAAATACCTGGGCTTTTAACTCAAGTCTAACAGTTACAGGAAAGCGGACCGGGTATGGCTTTTACAAAAGGTAGAAAAAAGGCTGAAATGTTGGTGCTACAAATGGCTATCAAGAGCAGGAAGGTTAGTACTCATTAAATCAGTACTGGAAGCCATTCCAGTATACTAGATGTCGCTAGCATGGATACCAATGGGATGATAGAGAAAATCAGAAGAATATGCTGCAAATTTTTATTGTCTGGTAGGCAGGAGAAAAGGGTTCTCCCCTGGGATAAATGTGACAAAATAGTTTTGTCTAAACTTCTGGGGTGGATGGGGTCTGAAGAACATTTATTTGTTTTCCAAAGCATTGGCTGCAAAATGTGGCTGGAAACTTATCTCAACACAGAGTCTCTGCACATCTGTCATCATTCAAAAATATATAGCACCAAGCTTGCTGGAAGATTGGATTAGGATGGTTGACAAACCACGGTCAAAAATATCTGTTGTTTGGAGAGCTGTTTTAAACTCTTTCAGTCTCATCAGCAATAGTCTGGCCTGGAAGGTCGAAAATGGCAACAGACTGAGGATACAACTTGATCCTTGGCCTGGTAGTGGACAAAATCATGTTCTGCCCCAACAACTCATTGACTCTCTTCGTGACAGGGGACTCTCTAAACTTGACAGATCGGCAACCCAGCCAAAACTACCAATTGGAGACAGGGATGGATGACTGCTGGGGAGCTGGGATTAGAGGCAGCTTTCTATGAATCATGGAATGCATATGTAAAATTTAAATGCTCTGAATGCTAGTCATATTAGATTAACTGACAGAGAGGACAAGCTTCTCTGGAGTTCCTCTCCTTTTGGTGAATATGTCCCCAAGCTTGGATACATCACAGTGATTGCAGTTTGAATCCCTGCAGAGTTAAAGCAGTGGAGGAAAATGCTTTGGAAATCTAAGTGCCCAGCCAAGGCAAAACATTTTATGTGGTGCCTAATGAAAGATCCCAACCTTGGATGTGCTTCAAAGAAGTTATGTGATTGGGCCTGGTTGGTGCCCCTTGTACAAAAACAGTGAGGAAATGATCATTCACATTTTCCAGGAATGCCCTTTCATCAAACGAATCTGGGCAGTATGCCAAGCAACTGTAGGCCAGCTAGGACAGTGGAAAGGATCAGTTATGGAAGAAACTTGGAGAAGGTAGCTTTCAAATTCCAGTTTGCGTCCTTATAAGGAACTCACTTTGATCATTTGATTGGGGGGGTGTGGCTGGAGCAAAACAAAGCTATATTCCAGGACCAACCATCATCTCCTGATCATGTAGTGACCGAAGCCCTTGCTATCCTCAGTCACTTTCCTCAGAAAAAAAAGGTTCTGCTCCTACGAGAGTTATTGATGAAGAATTTCCTAATCGATCCCAGCCATGGGCTTCTTTTGATGGAGCTTCATGTGATCAGGGTCAAAGGAGCAGAGGATCCATACTTTTCTTATCTGAATCTCATACTTTCCATGTCAAAATGGGGTTTGGTGGGGACAAACAACCAGGCGGAACTTCTTGCATGCAAACATTTATTACATTTTGCTATAGAAAAAGGATGTACTCGATTACAGGTTTATGGGGACTCAATGTTGATTATTAACTGGGTTAACAGAACTCAAGTGTGCAGAAATTTTCTTCTTGCTCCTGTTGTTGATGACACATTAAGGATTAAAGACAGCTTCACTTACATCTCATTTTCTCACATATACAGGGAACACAACCAGACTGCGGACCACCTATCAAAAGAAGGTATAAATTTGGAAAAAGATTTGTGGCAGGTACTGATGCAGCGCAAGGAACAGCTATGAGTATTTTCACAGGCCTTTCAGGGACCCCCTGGAAAGGCAGGACTGACTTATACATCTTTTTTGTCACTCTGTATATCTGTTCATCATCACAGACTTGTTATATCTAGGCTGTTCTGTTTACACAGTAGGATCTGCTATCCTTTTTCCGATATGATGTCTAGAACTGTTTCTCTAACAGTCACTGTTTTTTGAAACTTTGAATGGTTTTTACGTAAAGAAGCTCTAAGAGCTCATAGAACAGATGCTCAAAACAGCACGAATACACCTTCTGTGTATCTTCAGAATGTAATTTTGGATCATTTTTACAATGAATGAAAATTAGGTTTTTCCCGTGGAAAAAAAATGCAAACATACTGTAAACTTGAAATTAAAATAAACTTGTAAACAGTGGCTACATATCAAATAAGCAAATCATACAGTACAAAATAATCTAACTCGTTTCAGATTTCAGCTATTTGCTAACACATTTATATTTTGGCTCAATAGAATTCATCGCAACACAGATTTTTATATGAATGCATAAGCATAGTGTTCCCAGTGTTTATAAGTACTGCAATCGAAATTCAAAGCCAGTAGCTGAAAATCACCTTCTCTGGTGCCACCATATCAAAGACATAGACCTCGCCTTGATATGAGAGTGTAAGTTGATTTGTTCCCTGACTGCGCACAGGGACAACCGACTGGGGTTCTCCGAGATTGTCGCCATCTGATTGAACATCTGCTTCCTCCATGCAATTATTGTCTCCATCTCCTTCATCCTGTTCTTCTCCAGCACCATTGTCATTGCTATGATGCAATGGATGCCCATGCTCATCACTGTGCATGTAATGTATATGCAGATTCCCACTATCTACTCCTTGAAACTGGGCTCCTTGATGTCTGTGAGGATCTCCCTCGTTTTGGCCTTGCATCAGTATCCCGTGCATAGGGGCATGGTGTGCAGCTACATGAGCATGTGCATTAACAGTATGGATCGGTGCTTGCCGATCAGGATAGAAACTATGATGCTGGTGGTGGTTATGAATAACTCGAGACTCTGGATCAAGATTGTCTGTATCCGACATGTTTCTCGCATAGCTATGCACAGTTCAACTAAAATAATCTAGTAAGTTGCATCTGTTATTGGCATCTGAAGGTGCAGGTCACAGCTTCCAGAGCAAATGCAGCGTACAAGTTGATTTCAAAATAGTGGCTGTGGTCGTTCACAAATATCTTTGAGTTTATGCATCTGACCTGTGACAAAACAAAATTCCTTTTACATTGTTGTTATCATGCAAATCCGACATAAGTATTTTTAAGCATAGATTCAATGACGATAATAGGAACAGAAAACCAGAGAGAACACCCAGAGTAAAATTTAGAAGTCCCAATTCATCTAAAAGCTACAAAAATCGTGTCCATCAAGCCGTGGGCCTGGTTGTGGTCTCGTTAGCAAGTTATGTAGTGCTTGCCACGATAATGACCCTGGTTCAAAACTTGGCAAAAATGTTCCCCGTAATAATGTGGTTGACCAAATCTTCCCAAGGCATGAGGCCGTGTTAATGGATTAGTAATTGGCTTTGTACTAATGTGGAGGTGCTGTTAATGGTGATCACTGTGCTAAACCAGTTGCAAGTCCTTAGCAATAATGTGGTTGGCCAAATCTTCCAAAAGAGTGGGGCCGTGTTAATGCATTAATCACTGGCTTTGTACTAATGTGGAGGTGCTGTTAATGGTGATCCCTGAGCTAATCCAGTTGCAAGTCCTGGGTGACTTCGAATATTGAGTGAATAGCATCCCCTCAGTTACGGTTACTCAGGAAGCTGATCTTCTATGGAGTTCCGCCATCCCTCTCCCGTCAAAAGGGCTTGACCAAACAAAAATTCTGAAATCCATTTTAACCTAATTATTATTTTCCGGAGAAATATTCTAATATCCCTAATGTTCTAGATACCCTACCAGTCCAAAATAGCAAATCGTCCAGATATGTTTTCTGGAAGATCAGCAGATGGAGGAAGTAGAAAAACAAATATATAAATCGAATTCGCCCATGTCGGTCAAACGTCAAATTTAAATTCATTCTTGACGACCAACAAAATCGGTTTCAAATTTTCTTAACCCAAGGTCATGAAAAACCCATTAAATAAATTTAAAAAGCCCGCTCCAATACTCATATAAATTTGAGCATGCGCTGGAGTCCAATCCATGCGGGAACCGGCGAAAATGGTAAGAAAATGGAATCTGTGAAACTTTAAAACGGTAAGACTAAAACAGAGGGTAGCGATGTCAACTTTTGCATGGATGAGTTCATGTCGAAATTCAAATTGAAGCTTAAGTCTACAGTCTAACAAAATGGACAATGGCAGAGAGTGAATTTGGGTGTTTTTACCCTTTCAATTACCTGGTAATCAGACCATTCAAATACTGGGCAAATTTAGGTCAGCAATGAGAGAGAATGATGAATCCCAAGTTGAATAGAGGCTCTACAGCACTCAAACTTCTGGTTTCAGTTTCAAGAGGATTCCGATTAACATCTGCATTGGGAGAAGATCTCGTTAAGCCTTTCACTGATGACGATCCACAGGATTTTACCTCACTAACCATGTTTCCAAGCTATGAATATGGCTTCGGATAGAAACTTCATTACCTTATTTGGGCATTTCGATTTTTGTGGATGTCGACGAATAGCTTCGTGCTCCAATCGTGTTATCACGCGTATAATCTCAGTATTAATCACTGGCCTTACGAAAATACACAGAAAAGGAGTTAAACTTTCCGACTGCGCATCGCCGAGCGTTGCCAATGTTGAATCGGCAGTCTAACTTTTATATGGTTTCTTAATACCTTTATTAATTTTATTGCATGATTTATATGTAATGTTATTCAAATTATTTCTTGCTTTAATATTAAATATATTAAAAAAAATAATTAAAAATGTTCATTTCAAAATTCCAGTTATTGCAAACAAAAACGGAAAATTTATTATTCATTAATATTATATTTTATATTTTTATTAATATATTAATTTGTAAATTATTTATCGGTTTTCTAATCTCTAAAAATGGGTGCAATGTTTATCTGGAATTTCTTTCTCCACATAAAAATTTCACACCATTCTTATTTTAAAATTGCACTCAATATTCTTACTTCACTTTAAATTGGGATTTTTTTTTATTTTGTAATCTTGGCATGATTATATCTTCATGTCCAATATCACGCTAGTCCTGGCGATGAATTGAATCGGTGACTTCACATAAAGGAGTGCCTTAATAGAGCACCAATCACCGTGTATCCAAGACCCCATGGACTTTTCTTTCTTTTCTTTTAAATTACTTTATATCTACTTTGAATTAAGATTCATAGGGCACTTTAATTTAAATTAAAGTCTATGTGGCAGTTTAATTTGCTTAATCGGTGATTTCCATGATATGGAGTATTATATAAACAATGAGATTCAAGGTTCAAAACTGCTCGGTCAAATTGACAAAATAAAGGAAATAAATTAGCCTTAAAGATTAGCTTAATTGGTAGAGTACCTATCGCTAAAGCACCTTGCCACTGGGAGGGTAGAGTACCTATTGCTAAAGCACCTTGCCATTAGGAGGGTAGAGTACCTATTCTCCTCGATGTCCGTGGTAAACTCTTATCAGTTAGGCCAATAAGATGTGTTCCCTTTAGGTAAATCTGCAAAAAGCGACTTTAAATTAAGATTTCTTAAATATTAAAATAGATCAAATCTTTTAATGTGTGTTTTTTAATAATTTAATTTTGTGTTAGGTGTCAATTTATTCCTACTAAAAGGAATTTATATGTGATATCTTTAAATATTTAAAAAATCTAAATAATTATTTTTTATTTATATTAATTTTATGTTGCCCACGGGTCTTTGATAGACGGTGATCGGGTGCTCTGTTAAGACACTCCTTGATGTGAAGTCATTGGTTCAATTCCCTGCCCCAATCGAGGTGACATATTGGACATGATGAAGATGTAGTCCTCCTGTTATGAAACTAGCTCACAAAATAGAAGAAATAGAGATGAATGACTTAAAAATCAACCTCTTCGAGGAGGAAACCTCCTTTAAATCACATAAATGACCAATTCTTGGATGATACAAATGACAAAACCTCCTTTCTATATATAAGAGTCCATGGGGTCTCAATATAATCCTAGTCGACCTAACAATAATAATGTAAGGGCACAACAATAACAATAGTGGGCTTTTATGGGGCACAATAATAACAATATGGGGACTACACGAGTACAACAATAACAATAAGGGGGCTACACTAACAACAAAAAGGGACTACACTAGTAATATAGGGACCTAACATGCCCCTCTCCTTCAAAAAAATGTTGTCCTCAATGCTTGGGTAGTTCTAGATGCTTCTGTATAAAATTCTCATCCTCCCATGTGGAATCTTCAGTGGTAAGATCTTCCACTTGATGAGATATTCTGAAATTGATCGATTTCGTAATTGTCGAGTACTTGTTTCTGTGACTGCTTCAAGTTCCAATATGATTTTTCCTTCCTCATCAAGTTCTGGCAATTGTATGGACTGGAAGTTTGTCACCTATAACCTTCTTTAAGCATGAAACATGGAAAATTGGGTGCACTCAGGAAGAAGCAAGAAGCTCTAATTTGTATGCCATAATACCAATCTTTTGCAACCCCTTGTAAGGACCATAGTACTTTGGCGATAATTTATTATCCTTCTTAGCTTGCTTGATGGACATTTGTTTGAGGGGTTGTAGCCGTAAAAATACCCAGTCACCTACATCAAAATTTCTCTCACTGCGATGTTGTTCTCCCTGTTGTTTCATTCGATTTTGTGCCAAATTTAGGTTATCCTTTAAGAGTTGGAGAACTTGTTGTTGATGCTCGATGTGATCTTCCACTGCTTGAACCTTAGAATTTTCTCTTAAAGATGATGTGATGGACGGTGGTTGATATCCATAAAGTGCCATAAATGGGGTCATTTTTGTTGCAGCGTGGAAGGAAGTGTTATACCACCATTTAGCCAGAGGTAACCACTTGACCCATTGTGTTTGTTTGTTAGATACAAAGCAACGAAGATATCATTCCAAACATTTGTTCACTGTCTCAGTTTGCCCATCGGATTGAGGATGATAAGATGAACTATGAGCTAGTTGCATACCCAAACAAGAAAATAATTGCGTCTACAAATTTCCAATGAAAATGGGATCTCAGTCGCTTACAATAATCTTTGGGTTTCCATGTATCTTTTGAATTGTTTCCATAAATTTAGTAGCAATTGTACTCACTTTAAATGGATGAGATAATGCACAAAAGCATGCATATTTCGTAAGTCTATCAACTACCATTGATCCGGATTTGTGCAGGAACATAATGAAATACAGAAATAGACATAAACACAGAAATTGGAAATAAAACTTCATTTCATTAAAATCAAATGACTGAAACATGCTTACAGACATAATGGAAATAAACTAGCTAGGGCGCTGGTAGCTTATCTACGAGAAGAGATGTGGCGGCTACAAGCCTCTAAACAGTGTTATAATGAGGCTCAAGGCCTATTAATTATTAAGAAACAATGGAAAACCCTAAACATCCAAAAAACTGTCCCTAGGAGATGAAGCGCCAAAACTATGGGCCTCGTTTGGGTAAATTGGTACATCAACTTCCCCGGGACATAAATTTGGCATACAATTTTTGTTTGACGTGTACCATACCTCATTAGAAAGATCTATTTGAGGATTACAACTTTTGATGTGAGCAACATCGAATGAACTTCCATGTTTCTCTTGGTTTTCCCCAAAAAAATCATTTAGGGCCTCATAACAGATCTGGAAGTTTAGAACCTGAAAAACTGCTAAAAATAGTAAATTGTGCTATAATTGAGGAAACTGAAAAACTGAAAGACACAATGGTGGGGCCCCAAGTGGAAGGGCAACACTAATGATGTTGCAGACTACCTTAGCCGACCACCGATCGTGGCGCTAATGACAGTTGTCAACTCTTGTGGGCACGAGACTTTTGATTGGTCGCTTCTCTACAAGAGCGATCCGGAATTCAACCACACATACAAGACGCTCTTGGAGGGTATGCAAGTTCCAAATTTTCTCCTCTGAGATGCACTATTATGTCACCTAGGACACCTTTTTGTTCCTTCAAGCAAGCGTGCCAAGATGATGTGGGAAGCGCACTACAGTCGAGTCACCGGGCATTTCGGGGTCGAGAAAACAGTGGCAATACTGCATAATTATTTCTATTGGTTGAACCTTCGACAGGATTTCGGGAAGTACATCAGATCCTACACTGCTTGCGCCATTGCCAAACCGACCATCAAGAAGCAAGGCCTCTATACTTCGCTACCTACCCCTAATTGGCCTTGGGAATCCATCTCCCTCGATTACATGTCGGGCCTTCCGTCTACTAAGCATGGAAACGATTGTGTTTTCATGGTCGTCGACAGATTCTCGAAGATGGCCATTCTGGTGCCCTGCAAGAAGAGTATCACAATAGAAGCCACTGCTAAAATCTTCTTTGAACGAGTGTGGGTGCACTTTGGGATCCCACAATCTATCATCTCATATTGGGACAACAGGTTCCTGAGCACATTTTGGTCCAGCCTCCGGTCAATGTTGGACACCAAGCTCACCAACTCCACAACTTTCCATCCCCAAACTAATGGCCAAACAGAGGTCATCAACAGGATGATTGTACACATTTTGCGCATGTACAATTCAAAGCATCCACGCACATGGGATGAGAGTCTTCCCTATGTACAACATAGTTATAACTGGGCTCTCCACATCTCAACCAGCCACAGCCCCTTTCAGGTGGGCTTGGGATTCCAGCCACTATGTCCCATTGACGTAGCCATGCCATTTGCGACTACTTAGGCCGATTCGGTTCATGTCCAATCTGAAGTTGGCAAAGCGAACAACTTCATTGAGCGCATTCAGCACATCCGCCAACAGGTTCATGACATATTGGACATAGATAATGCTAAGTACAAGAAACGACATGATCAACATCGGGTGCCACACAACTTCTAGGTGGGCGACAAAGTGTGGCTACATTTGCAGAAGGAATGCCTCACTGGACCCCACCGCAAGCTTCGCGCGCTTTGATATGGGTCGCACACCATCACCAAGGTTGTAGGGACTAATGCCTTCGAGCTCAGTATCCCACCATTCCTTGGTTTGCACCCTGTATTCAATGTGGACCGCCTTCGGCCCTACTTCCCACCTCTACTAGACACCTCCAACATTGCAGAATAACTCACACCAATAGAGTTAAACCCAGACTGCATGGAACATGCCACAACAGACTGTATCATGGACATGCAAATCAAGAATGCTCACCAACAGAATATCCAACTGTATCGAGTTCTCAAATTTGACCAACTCATGCACCAAGGCAAGTGGTTCACTAGGGACCAAGTTCAGGAGAAGTTTCCTCGTCTCATGGAGGAACTCAATGCAATGGGGACCATTTCTTCGTAAGTGGGGAGGAATGATCCAAGTGAATATTGGTGGCCACTTGCCTATTCCACTTGGGGCCCCACCATTGTTTCTTTCAGTTTTTCAGTTTCCTTAATTGTAGCACAATTTACTATTTTTAGCAGTTTTTTCGAGTTCTGAACTTTCGGAGCAGTTTTGAGGCCCTAAACGACGTTCTTTTGGGAAAAATAGGGGCAACATGGAAGTTCCTTCAATGTTTTTGACATCAAAATTTGTAGTGCTTGGATAGATCTTTCTAATCAGGTATGGTGCACGTCAAACGGAGATTGTATGCCAAAGTTACATCCCCAGGAAGTTGATGTACCAATTTACCCAAACGGGGCCCATAGTTTTGGCGCTTCATCTCCTAGGGTTAGGTTTTGGATGTTTAGGATTTTCCATTCTATCTTAATAATAAATAGGCCCTCGAGGCTCATTGTAACACAGTTCATAGGCATGTAGCGGCCACATCTCTTCTCAAAGATAAGCTACCAACGCCCTAGCTAGTTTATTTTCATTATGTCTGTAAGCATATTTCAGTGATTTGATTTTAATGACATGAAGTTTTATTTCCACTGCATCTCTATGTTTATGTCTATTTATGTATTTCAATGTGTTCCTGCATAAATCTGGATCAACCACCATGATGACACTCTTTCCTTCGGACTTAGGTAAACATGTAATAAAATCCATTGAAACCTCCTCCCAACGTTGACTTGGAATGGATAAACGTTGTAGCAGACTCGAGGTCATAAATGTCTCAACTTTATTTTGCTGGCAAACCAAACATTTTGCCATAAAATTTTGAATATCATAGTCAAGGCCATCCCAAAAAAATTATTTCTTCACCATCTGGTAAGTTTTTAAAAATCCTGAGTGTCCACCGAAGGGAGAGGTGTGCAATTCCAAAAGAATCTTTTGTTTTAGTTGGGAATTCTTACAAATATATAAGCAATCTTTGTACCATAAGGAATTATTTTTCCAACTAGATGTATCAGGTGTACTAGGATCTTGCTGCAATTTTTGAATGAGTGTCCACACTTCTTCGTCATTCTTCCATTCCTCCCTTGCTTCGGTTATCCAATCTAGATGGATAATAAAAATGACACAAAGCAATGCTTCCACGTTCTCAACCTTTATTGAGAGTGCATTTGCAACAACATTTAGCTTCACTTTTTTGTAGATGATTTCAAAGTCATAATCTAACATCTCTGTGACCCATTTTTTCTACTCTTCTGAAGATAGTCTTTGTTCCAAAAAGTATTTAAGACTATCATAATCAGTTTTTACCTTGAAGTGTTGTCCCATTAGGCAAGGTCGTCATTTCTTTAGTGCATGTAGTATTACCAATATTTCCTTCTCATAAATAACTTTCTGTAAATACTTTCCTTTGATTGGACGAATTTCAAAAGCAATGGGTCTTCCTTCTTGCATTAAAACAACACCAATTCCATTTTCTGAGGCATCACAATCCATAATAAAGGTTTTTGTGAAGTTTGGCATAGCTAAGACCGGTGCTTGGCACATTGCCTCTTTAATATGTTCAAAGGCCTTAGTTTCTTCAGGAGTCCATGAAAATGCATCTTTCTTCAACGATGTTGTTAGAGGTGCTACTATTTTCCCATAATTCTTAACAAACTTGTGATAATACCCTGTTAACCCGAGAAATCTTTGCAATTAGTTTATGGTTGTGGGGAATTTCCATTCCTTAATGGCTTTAATTTGGTTAGGTTCCACCTTAGCACCCTCTTGAGACACAATATGACCTAGATATTCCACCTCTTGTACTCCAAAGAAACATTTGGAGGTTTTTGCATATAATTGTTTCTCCTCCAATAGTTTGAGCACCTTGTCAACGTGTTGAACATGATCCTTCCATGACCTGTTGTAGATTAGTATATCATCAAAAAATACTAACGCAAATTTTCTAATGAAGGGTTTGAAAATGGAATTCATCATCCCTTGAAATGTAGAAGGTGCATTGGTAAGGCCAAAAGGCATGACCAAAAATTCATGTTGACCCTCATGAGTTCGAAATGTTGCTTTTGAAATGTCTTCAGTCTTCATTCTAATTTGATGATATCCTGAACGGAGATCCAACTTGGTGAAATAAATTTCTCTATGTAATTCATTTAATAATTCATCAATCATAGGAATGGGAAATTTATCTTTAATAGTGAGCTTATCAAGCTCCCTATAATCCAGACACATCTGCCATGATCCATCCTTCTTATGCACCAATACTACTGGAGCAGAGAAAGAACTTTGACTAGGTTGAATTATACCAGCCTCTAGCATTTCTGCAATCATACGTTCAATTTCGCTCTTTTGGACAGGATATCTGTAAGGTCTGATGTTTGGAGGAACACTTCTTGGAATCAAATGAATAGCATGATCATGATCACGAGTAGGTGGGAGTCCTTTGGGAGTTTCAAACACCTTGGAATAATTGTCTAATACTTTTTGGAGATTTGGAGAAATAAATGATTTTGATGTTGGAACTTCTAGTGAGCATAATTGTGCAATTGCGACTCATTGTTCCTTCTTCAGAAGCTCTGTCATGACACTAGAGCTTATTATCTTTCTCGGCTTCCCTGTGATACTCCATAATTCAACTTATTTTCCTTTTATAAAAAATTCAAGAAAAGTTCTTGAAAATTAAAAGCTACCGTCCCCAAAGATTGTAACCATTGTACTCCTAGTACAACATCAACACCACCCATTTGAATGGAAAGCATTGGACTATTCAATACATATTCCCCCATAGTTAGCTTGATATTATGGCACTTTCCAGAGAAATTTATAGTTCCTCCATTTGTAACTATAACTTGACACTCTGGTGTTGGGTATAGGAAGCAATTCAATTCCTTGGCTACCTTACAATGAATAAAATGATGGGTACCACCCGAATCAATCAACACTATTACATCTTTCTTATTGATATGTCCTTCTATCTTCAGGGTTTGAGGAGTGGTAATTCTTGCCAATGCATTACAGGATATGCTCAGATTCATTTATTCTTTCTCTAGGGTTGGTTCTTGGTGTATATCCTCTTCTTTTGAAGTTTCTTGTTCATTTTCTTCCTCCTCTTCACAATCTATGTAAAATAATTTATTCTCAACACACTTGTGACCTTTAGTGTATTTGTTATTACAATTGTAGCAACGCCCTTTTGCTTTATTTTTCTTACAATTGTTGTGGTGTCAACCTTGTAGGTTGTGGAAGTCTGGGAGTAGCAACACTTCCATCTTTATAGCTGTGAGTGGTAGGCTCCGTTGTCACCATAATTTTACTTTCAATTTTTCTTGCCAACCTGAATGCCTTCTCCAATGAATCAAGTTTCCAAGGCGAACCTCGTGTTGGATGTTATCCTTTAAAGTCCCTATGAAGACATCAATATTGTGTTCCTCTGGAATATTAGTTACCCTTTTATTCAATTTTTGGAAGTCCTCAACGTGCTCCACCATTGAACCCTTTTGTTTGAGATTGATCAATTGGCTAAAGAAGGTGTTGCTCTTTGTATTCTCAAAATGTGTTATCATTTCCTCCGTAAAAATTTACCAAGTGACAATTTGTTTACGAGAGAAAAGCCATCAATACCATACAATTGTATTTTGTTCTAAATATAAAGTTGCAATACGTACCTTTTTTGTGTTTTTCACATTATGGAGATCAAAATATTGCTCCATCTGTAGTATCCACGTTACGAGATCGTTGCCATAAAACTTCCTCATATTGATCTTTGGAATATGGTGGGTCTTCAATCTAACGTTAGAGTTTATGAAATCATGATTAATGTTTATTTTGTTCTCATTATGAGTTTCCTCTACTACCTTTTCGCTATTAGGAATCATTTCTTGTAGCAGTCAATCAAACCTCCCATGTTTTCTTTTAGAGCATTCTTCATGTATTCCATGTTTCCTTTTAGTTTTTCTTCTATACCATCGATCTTATCTTCCATTCCATCATCTTAGCTTCCATGCCATTCATCTTAGCTTCCATTCCTTTCTTCAAACCATCCATTTTAGCTTCCATTTCATTTTTTGTTACTTTTTGCGAGAGCGACATTTGTTGCACTTGGTCTCGTAATTTTAACATATCATGTGTTAGGTCCCTATATTACTAGTATAGTCCCTTATTGTTGTTAGTGTAACCCCATTATGGTTATTCTTGTACCCTTGTAACCCCCATTT
Organism: Pinus albicaulis; assembly: GCA_034641835.2. Lineage (NCBI taxonomy): Eukaryota > Viridiplantae > Streptophyta > Pinopsida > Pinales > Pinaceae > Pinus > Pinus albicaulis. The sequence goes on from CM076575.1 coordinate 280,751,645, forward strand.
TATTATTATTGTGCCTTTAAATTATTATTGTTAGGTCGGCTAGGATTACATTATGGCCCACTAGGATTACATTATGGCCCCATGGACTCCTATATATAGAAAGGAGGTTTTGTAAATTGGATCATCCAAAAATTGTTCATTTATGTAATGTTTTGGAGGTTTCCCCCTCGAAGTGGCTTATTTCTAAGGCGTTGATATCTCTTTTCTTCTATTTTTGGAGCTGGTTACACAACATTTGGTATCAGAGCTTTGGATTCTAGGGTTTCACTGCTCCAAACAGGGCATTGTGAAATTTTCGCTATAACTTTTTTTCTATGAAGTTTCAGAAGCTGAAATTTTTAGGGTGCGAAGCCGAAATCCTGAGGAAGATTGTCTAAAAATTTCAGAGCTTGGTTCGTAATATTTTCGGAGATATGATCTGTGGAAGTTAGGTCTTTTTTCAGGCTCCTAAACAGGTCATCGTGGCATTTGCGCTATAAATTTTTTTCTACGAAGGTTCAGAATCTGAAATTCGTATGGTGTGAAGCTGAAATCCTAAGGAAAGTCATCAAAAAATTTCAGAGCTTGGTTCGCAATATTTTGGGAGATATGATATGTGGAAGGTAGTGCTTTTTCAGGCTCCTGAATTTCATCTCAAAGAGGTGATCGTGGGAAAAGTTCAATAACTCTCTCTCTGGGCATCAGATTGGAGTGCCGTAAAAATTGGTCGCAAGTACACGGGCTGTAGTTTCTTGGATATCAATTTTAGAGACAAAGGACGAAACAGTGACACGTGGCAATTCGTACAAGTTCGCTCTACTGAACTAGTCCATAATTAGGTCATTGTGGGAGATTGGACACAACTTTGTCTTGGAGAATCTAAATCAGGTCAGACCTGTGGCATTCGAAATATAATTTAGAGGGCTACATTGATACCGAAATTAAGATATTGAAGTGCTGCAATCACATAGATAATCCAATTTCAATATTGAGCTCCTCAAAAGCAAGAAAAAGGTGTGTATTTTTTTTTTATTTTTTTTTTTTATTTTTTTTTTTCCGAATTGCATAAGTCTTGTTTGAAGAATCAATTTGAATTGATTCCAAGGGCATATTGTAGAATAGATAAAGTATTGGGTTCTAAGAGATGCCCCGTAAAAATAATTCAACACTCATTAAGCCTTCAGAAGGGTCTACTATGACTCATGAAGATGAAGAATTGCAACATGATCTATCAAAATTACAAGAGCAAGTGCAACAAATTTCACTCTCACAAAGAGCAACAAAAAATGAAATGGAAGTTTTGAAGAAAGGCATGGAAGAGAAGATGGATGGTTTGAAGAAAGGCGTGGAAGCTAAGATGGATGGCATGGAAGCTGGCATGGAAGCTAAGATGGATGACATGAAAGACAACATGGAAAACAACATGAAAAACATGAAGAATGATCTAAAAGCAGACATTGAAGGTTTGACCAAGTTGATACAAGAAATGTTTCCTAATGGTGAAAAGATAGTAGAAGAAACTCATGATGAGAACAAAATAAATGTTAATCGCGATTTCATAAACTCTAATGTTGGCAGGAAGAACCACCATATTCCAAAAATGGATATGAGGAAGTTTGATGGAAAGGATCCTGTAACATGGATACTACGGATGGAGCAATATTTTGATCTCCATAATGTGCAAAACACACAAAAGGTACGCATTGCAACTTTACATTTAGAACAAAATACATTTGTATGGTATCGATGGCTTTGCTCCCGTAAAAAAATTGTCACTTGGTCGATTTTTACGGAAGAAATGATAGCACATTATGAGGATACAAAGAGCAACACCTTCTTTAGCCAATTGATAAATCTCAAACAAAAGGGTTTAGTGGGGCAGCACATTGAGGACTTCCAAAAATTGAATATAAGGTTAACTGATATTCCAGAGGAACACAGGATTGATCTCTTCATAGGCACTTTAAAGGATAACATCCAACATGAAGTTCGCGTTTTGGAACCTGATTCATTGGAGAAGGCATTCAAGTTGGCAAGAAAAGTTGAATGTAAAATTATGGCGACAAGGAAGCCTACCACTCAATTCTATAAAGAAGGAAGTGTTGCTATGTCTAGATTTCCACAACCTACAAGGTTGACACCACAACAATTGGAAGAAAAAAGAGAAAAAGGGCTTTGCTACAGTTGTGATAGCAAATACACTAAAGGTCATAAGTGTCTTGAGAAGAAATTATTTTACATAGATTGTGAAGAGGAAGAAGAAAATGAACAAGAAGAGGATATACACCAGGAACCAGCCCTAGAAGAGGAAGAAATGAGTCTGACCATATCGTGTAATGCATTGGTAGGAATTACCACTCCTCAAACTCTCAAGATAGAAGGACATATCAAGAAGAAAAAGGTAATAGTGTTGATTGATTCGGGTAGCACCCATAATTTTATTCATTGTAAGGTAGCCAAGGAATTAAATTGTTTCCTATACCCAGCACCAGAATGTCAAGTGATGGTTGCAAATGGAGGAACTATAAATTGCTCTGGAAAATGCCATAATATTAAGCTAACCATGGGGGAATATGTATTGATTAGTCCAATGCTTTCCATTCCTATGGGAGGTGCTGATGTTGTACTAGGAGTACAATGGTTACAATCTTTGGGGACGGTATCTTTTAATTTTCAAGAACTTTTCTTGAAATTTTTTTCAGAAGGAAAGGAAGTCGAATTACGGGGTATTGAAGGGAAGCCGGGAAGGATAATAAGCTCTAATGTCATGACAAAGCTTCTAAAGAAAGAACAACGAGGCGTAATTGCACAGTTATGCTCACTAGAAGTTACGACATCAAAATCATCTATTTCTGCAGATCTCCAACAAGTCTTGGACAATCATTCCAAGGTGTTTGAAACTCCCAAAGGACTCCCACCTATTCGTGATCATGATCATGCTATTCATTTGATTCCGGGAAGTGTTCCTCCAAACATCAGGCCTTATAGATATCCTTACTTCCAAAAGAGTGAAATTGAACGTATGATTGCAGAAATGTTAGAGGCGGGTATAATTCAACCTAGTCCAAGTTCTTTCTCTGCTCCTGTAGTATTGGTACACAAGAAGGATGGATCATGGCGAATGTGTCCGGATTATAGGGAGCTCAATAAGCTCACCATTAAAGATAAATTTCCCATTTCTGTGATTGATGAATTATTGGATGAATTACATGGAGCAATTTATTTTACCAAGTTGGATCTTCGTTCGGGATATCATCAAATTAGAATGAAGACTGAAGATATTCCAAAAACAGCATTTCGAACTCATGAGGGTCATTATGAATTTTTGGTCATGCCTTTTGGCCTTACCAATGCACCTTCTAATTTCAAGGGTTGATGAATACCATTTTCAAACCCTTCCTTAGAAAATTTGTGCTAGTATTTTTTGATGATATACTAATCTACAGCAGGTCTTGGAAGGATCATGTTGAACATGTTGACAGGGTGCTCAAACTATTGCAGGAGAAACAATTATATGCAAAAAAGTCCAAATGTTTCTTTGGAGTACAAGAGGGGGAATATCTGGGTCATATTGTATCTCACGAGGGGGTTAAAGTGGACCCTAACAAAATTAAAGCCATTAAGGAATGGAAAGTTCCCACAACCATAAAGCAGTTGCGAGGATTTCTCAAGTTAACAGGGTATTATCGCAAGTTTGTTAAGAATTATGGGAGAATAGCAGCACCTCTAACAACATTATTGAAGAAAGATGCATTTTCATGGACTCCTGAAGCAACTAAGGCCTTTGAATGTCTTAAAGAGGCAATGTGCCTAACACCGGTCTTATCTACGCCAGACTTCACAAAAACCTTTATTGTGGAATGTGATGCCTCAGAAAATGGAATTGGTGCGGTTTTAATGCAGGAAGGAAGACCCATTGCTTTTGAAAGTCGTCCAATCAAAGGAAAGTATTTACAGAAACCTATTTATGAGAAGGAAATGTTAGCACTACTACATGCACTAAAGAAATGGCGAACTTACCTAATGGGAAGACACTTCAAGGTAAAAACTGATCATGATAGTCTTAAACACTTTTGGAACAAAGACTATCTTCAGAAGAGCAGCAAAAATGGGTCACAAAGATGTTGGGTTATGACTTTGAAATAATCTACAAAAAAGGAAAGCTTAATGTTGCTGCAGATGCACTCTCAAGAAAGAATGAAGAGGTGGAAGCATTTCTTTGTGCCATTTCTATTATCCAACCAGATTGGATAACCGAAGCAAGAGATGAATGGAAGAAGGACAAAGATGTATGGACACTCATTCAAAAGTTGCAGCAAGATCCTAGTACATCCGATACATTTAGTTGGAAAAATGATTCCTTATGGTACAAAGATCGCTTATATCTTTGTAAGAATTCCCAACTAAAACAAAATATTCTTCCGGAATTGCACACTTCTCCTTTAGGAGGACACTCAGGATTTTTAAAAACTTACCACAGGGTGAAGAAAGAATTTTTTTGGGATGGCCTTAAATCCGATATTCAAAAGTTTGTGGTGGAATGTTTGGTTTTCCAGCAGAATAAAGTGGAAACAATTAAGACCCTGGGACTTCTACAACCTTTATCCATTCCAAGTCAACGTTGGGAGGAGATTTCAATGGATTTTATCACAGGTTTACCTAAGTCCGAAGGAAAAAGTGTCATCATGGTGGTAGTTGATAGACTTACTAAGTATGCACACTTTTGTGCATTATCTCATCCATTTAAAGCAAGTACAGTTGCTACTACATTTATGGACAAAATTCAAAAGCTACATGGAAGCGCAAGGGTTATTGTGAGCGACAGAGATCCCATTTTTACTGGAAATTTTTGGACGGAGTTATTTTCTTGTTTGGGTACTCAATTAGCTCATAGCTCATCTTATCATCCTCAATCTGATGGTCAAACCGAGATAGTAAATAAATGTTTGGAAGGATATCTTCATTGTTTTGTATCTGATAAACAAACACAATGGGTCAAGTGGTTACCTCTTGCTGAATGGTGGTATAACACTTCCTTCCATACTGCAGCAAAAATGACCCCATTTATGGCACTTTATGGATATCATTCACCATCCATCACATCATCTTTAAGGGAAAATTCGAAGGTTCAAGCAGTGGAAGATCACATCGAGCATCAGCAAGAAGTTCTCCAACTCTTAAAGGATAACCTGAATTTGGCACAAAATCTAATGAAACAACAGGCAGATCAACATCGTAGCGAGAGAAGTTTTGATGTAGGAGATTGGGTATTTTTACGGCTACAACCATACAAACAAATGTCCCTCAAGCAAGCAAAGAAGGATAAGAAATTATCGCCAAAGTACTATGGTCCTTACAAGGTGTTGCAAAAGATTGGTACTATGGCATATAAATTGGAGCTTCCTGCTTCTTCGCGAGTACATCCAATTTTCCATGTTTCATGCTTAAAGAAGGTTATCGGTGAAAATATTCCAGTTCAAACAATATTACCAGAACTTGATGAGGAAGGAAAAATCATATTGGAACCTGAAGCGGTCACAGAAACAAGAACTCGACAACTATGGAATCGATCAATTTCAGAGTATCTCATCAAGTGGAAGAACTTACCCACTGAAGATTCTACATGGAGGATGAGAATTTTATACAGAAGCACCCAGAGCTACTCAAGCGTTGAGGACAACACTTTTTTGAAGGAGAGGGGCATGTTAGGTCCATATATTACTAGTATAGTCCCTTATTTTTGTTAGTGTAACCCCCTTATTGTTATTATTGTACCCTTGTAACCCCCATTTTGTTATTATTGTGCCCTTAAATTATTATTGTTAGGTCGGCTAGGATTACATTGTGGCCCACTAGGATTACATTATGGCCCCATGGACTCCTATATATAGAAAGGAGGTTTTGTAAATTGGATCATCCAAGAATTGTTCATTTATGTAATGTATTGGAGGTTGCCCCCTCGAAGTGGCTTATTTCTAAGGCGTTGATATCTCTTTTCTTCTATTTTTGGAGCTGGCTACACAACTTCATGTTGCACTTCTTCCTCTTCATGCATCATAGTAGATATTTCTAAGGGCTTAATGAGTGTGGAATTATTTTTTAGAGGCATTATAGAGTCATATATATATATGTGTGTGTGTATGTGTGTGTGTATATGTATGCTTCACTGTGCCCTTAGAATCACTTCAAAATGTTTTTTCAAACAAACGTTATGCAATTTTAAAAGATAAATACACACATTTTTCTTGTTTTTTAGGAGGTCGATATTGAACCTAAATTATCTCTACGATTTCGGATCTTCAAAAGCTTAAATTCAGTCTTGTAGTAGCCCTCTCAGTCTTCTTTCCAATGCCACAAGTCAGACCTAATTTGGATTCTTCAAGACCAACTTATGTCTGATTTCCCACAATGACCTAATTATGGGTTGGTTCAGTAGAGCGAACTTGTACGACATGACACATGTCACTGTTTTGACCTTCAGCTCTGAAATCGATACACAAAAAACTACAATCTGTGCACTTTCGACAACTTTTTACAACATTCCAATCTGATGCCTGAAACAAAAGTTATAGTGATTTTCACTCGGTCACCTGCTTGAGATGAAATTTCGAAGCCTTCCAAAACCCTAACTTCCATATATCATATCTCATAAAATATTGTGAACCAAGATCTGAAATTTTACACGACGTTCCTCGGGATTTAGGCTCAAATAGGTTTTTTTTAGCTTATGAACCTTCATAGAAAAAAGTTATAGTGAAAATTTCACGATGACCTATTTACAACAACAAAACCCTATAATCCAAATCTTTGATTCCAAATGTTATGAAACCAACTTACAAAATAGAAGAAAAGAGAGTTCAACGACTTAGAAATCAACCTCTTCTAGGAGGCAACCTCCTTTACATCATATAAATGAACAATTCTTGGATGATACAAATGACAAAACCTCATTTCTATATATAGGAGTCAATAGGGTCACAATATAATCATAGCCGACCTAGCAATAATAATGTAAGGGCACAACAATAACAATAGTGAGATTTTATGGGGCACAATAATAACAATATGGGGACTACAGGGTTACAACAATAACAATAAGGGGGCTACACTAACAACAATAAGAGACTCCACTAGTAATATAGAGACCTAACACCTCCCAAGCTTATATGTGTTTGTGTGTATGTGTGTGTGTGTGTGTGTTTCTGTTTAAAGGTTTCTGTGGATGAGTTTTGATGTTGAAGAGTTAAAAATCATAATTGAATCCACAGTTTTCATTTTTAATCGATGTTTCGAGTCACAATCAGAACACACCATCAAGACACTCGTGAGTTTGAGAGAAGAACTACTTAAAGGTTTCATAAATACAAGAAAAATAATAAAGAAAGAAAAATAAAGAGAGTGGACTTAAGAGATGTACTTTAAATAAAATAAATAAATAAAATAAGAGTAAAATAGAATAAATCATAAAAGAAGCAAAGAGAAAATTCAAAAAAGATACGATAGTTATAAAAGTAAAAAAACAATAAGAAATGAAATATAAATAAATAATGAAAATTAAAATAAAATAATCAAATAAAAATAAAATAAAATAAATTAAATAAAAATTAAAATAAAATAATCAAACAAGAACAAAAATAAAATAATCTATAAAAATTAAATTAAATAATCAAACAAGAAAAATTAAAAAATTAAAAATTAAAAAAAAATCAATATAATAAAAATAAAAATAGTGCGAAATACAATAAAACGAAAAATACAAAAAGAGATAGAATAAAATGATAAACATAAAATAATGAACAACAATATAATAAAATTAAAATTAAAATAGAACTAATAAAAGTAAAATAAAATCAAATCAAATCAAAATAACACTAATAATAATTAAAATAAAAGTCAAAACAAAATAAAATAAACCAAGAATAAGAATAAAATAAAATAAAAGTGAAAATGAAAATAAAAATAGAATTTAATAAGGGTAGAATAGACAGATAGAGAGATGATATAAAATTCAAAATTAGGGAGAGAGCTAAGAAAGGAAGAGGAATGAGAGGAGAGGAGAGGGAAAACAAAAGAGGGGAAGGACGAGGTGGTAGAAGGAGAAAAACGAAAAATCAAATGATGAGAGGAAGCCAACATCTACTAACCTCAATGCCACCATCTCTATTAATGTTTTGTTTTTTTTTGTGTTTTTTGTTTTTTATTTTTATTTATTTTATTGTTGTTTATCATTTTATTCTATCTCTTTTTGTATTTTTCATTTTATTTTATCTTACAATATTTTTTATTTTTATTATATTGATTTTATTTTATTTTACTTTATTTATTTCATTTTATTCTTATTTGATTATTTATTTTAATTTAATTTATTCTTATTTCATTATTTAATTTTAATTTATTTTTATTTGATTATTTTATTTTATTTCATTATTTATTTATATTTTATTTCTTATTATTCTTTTACTTTTATAACTCTCTCTTCTCTTTTCTGAATTCTCTCTTCTTCTTTTTTTACTCTTATTTTATTTATTTATTTTATTTAAACTACATCTCTTAAGCCGATCCTCTTTCTTTTTCTTGTATTTATACACATATGTTATTTACATTAAAACTTACTTACCTCGATGGGGGTACGTGTGCACGAGGACTGTTGGATAGTTGATCTCTCCCGCGTGGAGATATGACTCGAAGCTTAATGCAAGGTGGTGGGAGGGCAGGTGAGCCGCCCCCCACCCCACAATATTGTTTCATGAATTATGCAAATGTGTGAAAGTCGAGCCCCTCCTAGATGTGGCGGTACAACGAGATATGTATAAGGGATTGGGAAGAAGCCAAGCTAGAACATTCAGAGGTGAAGTCATTGTGGAAAACATTCTTTGTGGATCCTTTTGTATACCAGTGGGGGTTTCGAAAGAAAGTGGGTGAGACAGGAATCCGAGAGACTCTGACGGTCTGGGGCAAACTTGGAATCCAAGGTGAAGGGGTCCTTTTGGTAAGTTTGCTCTTCTTAGCTTTTTTTATTCATGGTGCGTCTAGTCGTCTGGATTCTTTGTATATTGGTCTTTGACGAAGGTTGGGGTGGTGTGGGTGTCGATGTTGAAGATTGCAAAGAAACAGTGAAGGAGGCATCCTGAAACATCATTCCTGATCCTAGTTGAAAAATAATCACCTAAACTAGGTGGGGCCCACACAGGTGATTTTTGGTGCAAAGTTTATTTTTAGACATGTCGATCATATTCTATGAGTTGCAGGATGCTATTTGTAGATGGTTGGTCAAGTTGGAAAAATAGATGGACTTCTATTTTTAGACATATTGGGCAGAATCTATTTTTAGGTTGCCAGTCTAAAAATAGATATGTCGAATATTATTAGCTCTTAATAATATTTGGACTCTAAACATTATCTTATTCTCTTGGAGCACTTCAGTTAAGTGCATAGATGTGGCACAGGAGCTGACAGAAGGAATTACGCTATTCCTGAGGGTTAACTAGAGCTATTGCATGGAGGACTTTAGTTAGAACTCATGTGACAGAGTTTGGTGGAGTTGTAGAAGTAGTTGGTGGAGTCAGAAAAGAGTGCCCGCTAGACACAATTGAGATGGGGCTTGTATCTAATAACCGATTGATACACTAGTGAGAGTGGGGTGAATTAATTAATAATTAATTCACTAAATATTAACTCATTAATCAACTAAAGAATACATCATTAACTACAGTGGCATGGGCAAGCTTTTAGTGGAGACCAAAGGGAGAGGCAGTGTGAAAGAGCAAGTGTGACTATCGCTTGTGACTATAGTGTTGCATGAGTTTGCACCACACATTGATGGAGATGCCAATGAGGATTGCGTGGTCAATATAGGATGGATTCGAGTTCATAGGTAGCCATTCTGGTTGTGATAGTGCTGTAGAGGCAAAGTTAAGGGCCGGCAAAGATTAGTGCATGGATTTGCAAGATCTAGCCTGATTAGTGTGTAGCGATTGGATTGTACTGAGAGCTTGTGAGAAGCTTTGTATGAGGATTGTTACATGATCTCTATGAAATATATTATATACAGATAGTTGGGGCTTTTAGCTTCAGGCTTTCCCGTAAATCACTCTGTTAATGTGTGTGAATTTTTATGGTTTTAATGTGTGCATGCAATTGATTTAATTTCCACATATGATGATCAATGGTGGAATAGATTTTGTATTGTGCATGAAGTCAAATAGTGTATGATCAGGAGAATATTAGACATATAACATATCAATTATATAATTTCTACATGGTATCGAAGCTATGTTATAGATTTTCTACATGGAATGAGAGTAGGAATTTTTGGGTGCGCGAGTTTGCAGAGAATATATAAAATTTTTGGTGAATATTTTTCAGAAAAAATAGCATATTTGGATTCCTTGCGAAAAAATACCCAAATTGAAAAAAAAAATCGGTCGAATCGGAGCTCGAATGAGGGAGATATCATCGATTTAAAATCAGCTCTTTTGTTAGAAAATTTTGCGACGGCGGGACAATTGCAATGTGCGCGAGCCAAGAATCTACATGCACTGAGGTACAAGATGCATGCAAAGCTTTGAGGAGCAAAGAAGAGGTTAGTGACTTGGTGGTTGAGAGGGAGCCTCTCAACATGTAGCGTGAGAAGCAGTCTCAGAAGGTTGTGGAGCAACCACAACTGGAGATGCAGAAGAATCTTTATAGATTTGATGTAGATGGGATTTCTACGGAGCTTCCTACTGTTGGGAAGTGTGAGAAAGCCATGCAATTGAAGCTTGAGAGGGAGCAGGATTTGCATGCAGGTAAGAGTGAACCTCAGGATGTGGAGCATCCACAAGATGAGGATCATGGAGTGGGAGCAACCACTCATGCAGATAAATTTTGTGCTAGATGGGCAGAGGGAGTGCATGCAGCTATACCACCAGGTGAGAGGTGGGGCAACATGCATGACTAATCCCAAGAAGAGATTTTTGGGTAGGATTAATTGATATGGTGTGGATCTCATGAATTGAACCTGGATACGAGGTGCCCACAGAGCAGCAGTAGCATGATCAGTTGGATTGATGCAGGCAGATCAAAGTGACAGTGTCAGATACTGGAGCGCGGTTCAGAGTTGACAGCAAGTGCGTAGTGCATGGGTGCAGATTTCAACAACATGCTGGTTCCTCGAAGACATGTGCAGCTGCTTAAGTCGAAGATTCTGATGAAGATGCATTATATCGATTGAGTTGTTTTGGACCCTTTTCGCGAAGAGTCACAGAAAGGTATGCATGTTTGACGGCGCCGCAGTTGGCCGCAGGCAAATGTGCACGGAGTTGCATGTCGCATGCAAAGATAGTCCTTTTCTTTGTTGAGAGGAAGTGTTGGAATATTGCAACAAGAAACAAGAAGGAGGCATCCCTAAACATCATTCCCGATCCTAGCTTGGAAAATAATCACCTAAACTAGGTGGGGCCCACACAAAGATTTTTGGTGCAAAGTTTATTTTTAGACATGTCGATCATGTTCTATGAGTTGCAAGATGCTATTTGTGGATGGTTGGTCAAGTCGGAAAAAATATATGGACTTCTATTTTTAGACATATTGGGCAGAATCTATTTTTAGATTGCCGGTCTAAAAATAGATATGTCGAATATTATTAGCTCTTAATAATGTTTGGACTCTAAACATTATCTTAATTTCTTCCCTCTCGAGCACTAGGATCTATGCATAGATGTGGCACAGATGCTTAAAGAATGAATTACGCTATTCCTAAGGGTTTTCCTGTTATTGCATGAATGAATTTAGTTAGAACTCATGTGATAGAGTTTGGTGGAGTTATAGAAGTAGTTGGTGGAGTTGTGTTCAGTTTAACTCAGTTAGACACAGTTGAGCTAGTTGTATCTAGTCTAATTGATTGATACACTAGTGAGAGTGGTGTGAATTAATTAATAGTTAATTCACTAAATATTAACTCATTAATCAACTGAAGAATACATCAGTTAACTATAGTGCATGGACAGTTTTAGTGGAGACCAGTGGAGAGGTAGGTGAAAGAGAAAGTGTGACTATCAGTTGTGACTATAGTGTTGCATTGTTTGCACCACACATTCATTGGAGATGCCAATGAGGATTGCGCAGTCAATATAGGATGGATTTGAGTTCATCCAGAGCCATTCTTCAACAGGGATTGCGCAGTAGAGGCAGGCTAAGGGCTAGCAAAGATCGGTGCATGGATTTGCAAGATCGAGCCTGATTAGTGTGTAGCGATTGGATTGTACTGAGAGCTTGTGATAAGCTTTGTATGAGGATTGTTAGATGATCTCTATGACATATATTATAATAGTTGGGGTTTTTAGCTTCAGGCTTTCCCGGTAAAACAACTGTGTTAATGTGTGTGAATTTTTATGGTTTCATGTGTGCATTGCAATTGATTTAATTTCCGCATGTAATGATCAACGGTGGAATAGATTTTGTATTGTGCATGAAGTTAAAATAGTGTGTGATCAGGAGAATCTTGGACATATGCATGCGTAGTGCATATAATTTCTACAGTCGAACCAGTTTTATAAAGATCAAGTGTTGCTCTTGGGGACTGTTCATGGTGTTCTTTGGGGGTATTACTAGTTTTTAGGCTCAATATTCACATTTACATACAGGGGTTTGGCTTGTTCGGTGTTTTGGATAATTGTTTATCCTTTGCTTAAATTTCTAGTTTGGAAGGTTACTGTGTTAGTGTTCGGGGTGCCTAATGAATTATGGCAGGTTGAGGAGCTCTTCCTATTGGTCGCGGTAAAGAAATGGCACCCCCAGGTTTGTTAAGGCTATGACCTAGCTTGGGATCTTTGGTAGTGGGGGAAATATTGTTTTTGGTGGAAGTTGTAGAGTTTGGGTGCCCAATCCACGGATGCACAACAACCTGATAGGAATTGGTGGAGTGAAGTATGGTTAGGGGGTATAAATTGTGAATTTTAAAGCGAGTGGTGATTTGGGAAAGGAAATTTCCCTGTTACCCCTCTTAGTGTGGGTACAGGTCATCTGGTTGAAGGGTCAGTGCACTTCCTATCATGTTCAACGTGGTTTCAAGGTGTCCAGAGTTTAATTATTATTATTTAAATGTTTTAATTGTATGTATTCGTGTTTGTTGGTTCTCTGGTAGTGTTGGTGATGTCGGAGCAAAGATGAAGCCGAATTTGAGGTCCTAGCATCGGATCAAAGCCTCCCCTGCTACGCCTAACTATGAGGGAAGTGTTTGACATGGGGGCGTGACGGTTGGTCGTGGTTGTGGAGGAGGTAGCCACTCTCGTGGGGGTCATGGTCGTGGCAGTGGAACGACCAATCGTAGCTATAGGGGTGGTAGAAGGAGCCCTACTGGGCGTTGGGGTCCTCCTAGTCATGTGACCTCTTCCATGATATCAATGCATTTAGTTCAAGTAATGTTGAAAGCTCGTGACAGGACTCACCGAAAAGAATATGAGGTTGTGATGGCAGCACTCCAGCAACTACAATACTTCCAATGCCACCTTCGTGAGTCTGTGGTAATGGTATGGTGTGGACAAAATTTGTTGTCGGAAAAATTGGACAAGTTGGAAGCATGGTTGACTCATCTGGAGTAGCAAGTAGATTTCATTTATCGCCCTCCTCCTCCCCGAGGGATAGGGCCTGGTAATCTGACGTCCATCACTTCTGAAAACTAGCCATGGTGACTGGGATGTTATTTATTTTATAGGATTTTTTGTGTCTTTGGCCTTCTCAGATATGGCTAGTAGCCCTTAGTTTATTTTGGATGTTTTGTAATGATAAGTTATCGATGGTCAACAAACTCGGTCGAGGTGATCTCAGAATGAACAGTAGCCTTTAATTTATTTTTGATGTTTTGTAATGATAAGTTATCGATGGTAAACAAACCTGGTCGAGGTAAGACCACTAATTTTTTGGTGTTGTATGTAAAACCTTTTGGCAATTAATAGAAACTCTCATTCACTCAAAAAAAAACAAAAAACTCACTTGTAACTTTTTAATATAACTTTTTATTATATTAAAATTGAAATTTCTTAAATTAAAATTTAATGAATATTAAAATAGATCAATTCTTTTATGATGTAACTTTTAATAATTTATTTTCGTATTAGGTATTAATTTCTTCATGTTATTAAAAGAAATTTATGTTTGATATCTTTAAATATTTAACTTTTATTTAAATTAATTTTATGTTGTTTAAAATTCATTTGTAATTTTTTAATATAACTTTTTTATTATATTGGTATAACATTTTTTTTATTAATTTAATTTTATTCTTTTAAGATGGAACTTATTTATATTTTAAAATAATTTTTAATGTAATTTTATATTATATTATTTTAAGACAAGTTCTCCTTTATTGTGAGTAGTATAACATCTCACATCTTTGTGTGCAATTGTAAATGTATCAGTTTAGATCCATCTTAATTCCGGATCTATTAAGCGTCGAGAGGGATCAAATCTCTTTTCACTCTAAAAGGAACTTTGCATATCAAAGATATTTGATCCCTCTCGACGCTTGGTAGATCCGGAGTTAAGATGGATCTAAGTTGGTTTAATTTCTCCCTTTAAATATGCTACATTCCACATGAATACCATGGGTCATTTATATTTTTATAGGGTTATTTGTATTTTGTTACTTTTTATTTATTTCTATTTTATTTTGACCAAGTTAAAATATTTACATCACATTACATTAATTTGCTTTTTCTTCTTCTTTTTTAAATCTAATTTGACTTAGTCAAAATATTAAACATTACATTACAACATCACTACCATATTGGGTTGGAGAGGGCCTCTCGGCACAATAAATCAATTGCAAAATGCTTACTATTCATTTCGAAACATTTTGACATTACAAAATAAATTATATATATTTTATATAATTTAAAATATTATGATGAACAATAAATAATACTTATATATTATTATAGATACTAAATATTTAAAAGTTTTAAATGTTTGTTAGAATATTATTTAATGATAGGATAAACTTCTCACTAAATTGAGTAATCACGGTAAACAATGATGCCTCTACCACATGGAAGGTGGAGGCTTAACCCTATTCTTCTCATTAGAACCTTCCCTTCGGTGAGGTTTGCTTTCATACATGAATTGGCATGGTAATTCAAGGGTAGTTTAGCGATATTTAGTTATAAATGAAGGATTTTTTGATTCAAGGTATGTGAGGTGATGGAGTTCGTTATAGTTATGCCCTTGGCATTAGGATTTTGAATAGCTCAAACATCCTTGAATAGGTAAGAAAATTGATGGTGGGTGGTGTGGGTATTTTTAACATGCAACGCTCCATTGGGTTCCTCACAAGGACAAACCTTCTTGCACCCATGCCCTATGTGTTATGTTGGCCTTAGCCAAAATGGGGTCTTCTTGTAACAACCCTTGGTTGATTTTCCATGTAAATAAAATAAAACCAAGGTCATGGAACACATATTCCAAGCTGAATGTTGGAAAAAACATAGTGGTAGGTATCACTCATGATTGATTAATGGATATGGAAATTGGCAAGCAAAGGCAAAGTGGTAATAATTGGCATTTTATTTATGAAAATAAAGGAAAATAGGAGAAAATGAAGGTGGAGAGACACAAATGTGCATGAGAGGGAAATTGAAGAAAAAATGAAGGAAAATTAAGAAAATAAAGGCCTCAATGATAAAAAGGGTTATGAGGATTAGTTCACATCTTTTATCAGTTCAGACTTGGAGCTCTCTTCTATTCTCTCATTCTTTCATACTCTTGCACACTTAGAGTATTCTTGGAGCATTCTTGGACCACTTTAGCATTCACCAATTTGGAGAAAGAAGGAAAAGGAAAGCAGGAAAGCGTAAGGGAACAATTGGATCAACATTTACAGCTGGATTGCTTTGCAGGTAACAAATTGCATGTGTGATTTCCATGTTGATTTATGGATGCATGGTATATACATGTGATTCATTAGTTATGTGTTGTCATTGGCATGGAGATTTGCCTAGATTGACAGTGGTTTTAGCCTTGCTTTGCCATTTTTTGGATAACAATGGTATTGTGGGTTTTTCCACTTAATTGTTTTATTATTGGTACTCATACTTCCTTATGGCTATGGGTTGGAACAAATGTTATGGAAGTGCTATAACAACTTGGGTTGATTTACTAGTCCTAAAGCCTAGGTTGGGACAAGCACTCCAGAGCCCTTGAAGGGTTGAGTTACTAATCCCTAGAGGTAGGTTGGACAAACACTCTAGAGCCCTAGAAGGTTGCGGGTTGAGTTACTTGTTCTTGGAGCCTTGGACAACTTAGGCAGAGATCGACCTAGTTGGTATTAATGATGTCCGACCGTGGAGGTGGAATCATTGTGGTTGATGTGGTTTGGCCTTTAGAAGACCTGACCTGGATTTTTTTTGGTTTATTCCATGAGATCCCACAGTCATGCTTGGAAAATGGCATGGGGGTGATTGGTTGAAAGAGATATTTGGTTCAACCCAATCTATGGTCGGGTAGGACGTGGAAGTCTCTGACTTGGTTGGTATTTTCATATGTTAATATGAGATATTTTCATATTGTGACTTATGATAATTTTTAGTGATTATGTTGGTGATATTATGGCCAAGTTGTTATGGTTTTTATGTTGGTTATTTTTATGGTTATATGATGTGTATTATTTATGGATCTTGTCATTAATTGTTTAGTTTTTGATTGGTTGATGAATGTATGGACTAATAAGTGTTGTTGCAACTATGTGGAGAGGGCATAGGGCCTTTTTGGTGATTCTTAGATGAATCTGAGACTCTTAAGATAAAAATTGAATTCATGGCCTGTAGCTTACATGTTTGTCACGTATTTAACGAAATGTCTAGTGCGTTCTAGGCATTCTAGGTGAAGTTATTGACTCCAATTTGAATGTTTAGATTTGTTGTCATGTCAATTATGACTCTGGAAAGTCTCAGACAGTTCTGGATAGTGGTCTGGAGGTTGGCCTAGAAATCTGGCTTATATCTCGGGTTCACACCCTATGAATTGGGCAAGTTGGGTCACAATCGCAGGGATGCAGTATTGTGCATGTGGTTAAAGGCCTATAATTGCACCCAGGCCTTATCATGCATGCGGTTTGGGGTCTAGGTCAGTGAAAAAGAGCCCCAACTCAAGGTTTTCTCACCTGGGGTGGTCCTTTGGCCCCCGAGGGTTTGTAGCCCTGAATTATGTTGTGAGTTGTCAATTTGTAGGCCCCACTTCCTTAAATGGAGCTTGGAGGTCGGATCATTTCATGGTAACTATTCGTCTCATGTTTAACTTAGCAGGCCAGTGAAATTGGGTAAATGTGGGAGGGGGTGGTTACCGATTGGTATCAGAGTGTGTTTTCATTCTCTTTGGGTGATATTTGATACCACAGGGTGGTATAAGAGAGAGGTTTCAACACTGGACCTCGGGGTAGATGTGATTATTATGTAGTTTTCAATGTGGTAGTCATGCATGCATGTTGGTTATTTCTGGTGATGGTCATTGTTGCAGTTGTGTCGTCATGTAGAGGTTGATGATGTTGATGTCGAGATGATTGATATGTTGATTTCACTATATACACATATGTTGTGCTAATCAAGATTGACCCTGTATACGAGATAACCTCCCTTGAACCTCACTAAGGTATGTTTGATAATTTTTAAATTTGGTTTATCTGACATGGTATGTTTGCAGGAAATAGAACATCAGAGATGACAAGCAAAATGGTGGATTACAGTTCGCATGCCTCTCCTTATAGATCATACGAGCAACAAAAAGATGAGCTCTCTCCTAACATAACAGATACCTTGAGAAGTTTAAAGACAAAGATCAAAAGTTGCAAAGCAAATAATGACAGGATCATTCAGTCATAGGAAATACTTGCTAGAGCATAGGAAAAGCAAGCAGAGGTCAATGTTGTGATTCTTTGGAGTTTATCACATATGCAAAGACAGGGACAACCACAAATAAGTCATGGATAGGAGGAAAGGACTAATGGGGCATATGGTAGTAGGTCTCATGGAGGACATAGGTCAGACATGGATGATACATTCAGAGGTGGTAAATGGATGGATACACCTGACAAGAGAGGTAGTGGTTATGGATTCTATTATAGTTCTGGTTTAGATAGACAACATGGTAATCATCGTTATGATCCTTATAGGAAGAGTGGGAAGTAGTACTTGTTGGATGAGTTTAAGAAAGCAAAACCTCCTACCTTAGATGGAGATTTGAAGAAACTGGAAGATGCAGAAGCATGGTTGCTTGGGATGAAGAAGTTCTTCGAGCTACATGATTATACATAGAATATGAAAGCCATGATATTTATTTTCAATCTCAAAGGAGAATCAAACTTCTAGTGGGAAGATGTGAAGCGTGTCAGAGGCATCAGGATAGATGACTTGAGTTGGCATGAATTTAAAAGACTTTTAAGAAAGAAGTATTTGTCAAAGAGATACTATGATGGTAAGGCTAAGGAATCCTACGAATGGAAGATAGGGTCTATGATAGATGAAGAGTGCATGACTAGGTTCTTGGATTTGTTGAAGTGTGTTCCATATCTTAAGGATGAGAAGAGGAAGGTTCAAACATTCCTTAGTTAATTTACATTAGCATTTAAAGATCAGATTGAGTATGATGAGCAACGAACATTAGAGGAAGTAATTGGGAAATTGAAGCATTTTTATGAGCAGTCTAAGCGTAAGTCGGAAACTAAGCATGGTTGTAAAGGTAATGACAAGACTAAGGGAAAATGGGATAAGAAGTGAGGAAGACCTCATGATGCAGGTAACAAGGAAAATGTAGCGTCATACAAGAAATTCAATGCAGTTGATAGAGGAAAAGAATTTCAGTTTGAGGAGCAGAACAAGGGTGATGGCAGGAAGCCTTTGCAGTGTTGGACTTGTCGCAACGATCATCGCAGGAGAGATTGTCCACAACATCAGGGTGGAAAACCTCATATTTATAGTGTTAAGGAGGCACGAGTAGTTGGGGATATTGGACAAAGTATTCCTCGTATTTATGCAGCATTGGATAATAGGCAGGTTGATCATCATGCATCTACTATCGAGATGGAAGGTAAGCTTTATGATCCAGTTGTTTCTATTTTGATTGAACCTAGATCTAACTATAGTTATATCAGTCCTAACCTAGAATACAAGTGTTGCTTGAATAAACAAGTGCATGAAGAGTCTTGGATGGTGCAGTTGGCTATAGGTACTAAGAAACGAGTTCATCATTGGGTGAGATATTGCACACTTGAGTCGAATGATATGTCTACATTAGCGCATCTAAATGTGCTTCCACTAGGATCATACAATATGTTGTTGGGTATGGATTGGTTTTACATTTACAAGACTAAGATAGATTGTTACGAGAAGGCTATTGAGTGTTTGGATGGTGATGGAGAGAAGAGAATTTTGTGGAGTAAGAAGAAGCCTACATCACTGAGAATGGTTACAACTATGCATGAAAAGAGCAGTCAGAGGAAAGGGTGTGTCTTGTTTGCAATTCATATTTCTAATGACAAAGGAAATGTTGTTGAATATGTTGAAGTCTTAAAGAGGTATATGGTTTTGTAGCAGTTTTAGGATGTATTTCGAGAAAATATTTCAGAGTGACCGCCTCATAGGGAAGTTGAATTTTCTATTGATTTAATGTCAGGACTAGCACCAGCATCAAAGGAACCTTATAGGATTAACACTCCAGGGTTAGTGAAGTTAAAGTTGTAGCTTAAGGAAATGCTTGATAAGGGATACATTAGGCCAAATGTGTCACATTGGGGTGCACCAATATTGTTTGTGAAGAAGAAGGATGGTACTCTTAGGTTATGTATTGATTACAGGTAGTTGAACAAGGTGACTATCAAGAAAATGTGTCCTTTGTCACAGATTGATGACTTGTTTGATCAGTTGAAGGGAGCAACAATGTTCTCGAAGATTGATTTGAGATCAGGATATCATTAGGTACACATCAAAGAAGAGGACGTCTATAAAACCACATTTTGTACTAGGTATGGGCATTATGAGTTTGTAGTAGTTCCTTTTGGTATTACTAATGCTCCAACTACTTTTATGTGTTTGGTGAATAGTGTGTCACATCCTTATCTGGACAAGTTTGTGATAATGTTCATTGATGAAGTATTGATATATTATAAGAATGAGGGAGAGCATTCAAAACATTTAGCAGCAGTGTTCAGTTGTATGCCAAACTTAGTAAGTGAAATTTATTTCAGAAAAAGTTCATTACTTGGGACATGTTGTTTCCAAGGAAGGTATAACAGTGGGCCTGGAAAAGATCAAAGTTATCATAGAGTTAGTAGCTCCTAGGAACGTGGATAAAGTCAGATCATTCATGGAACTAGTAGGTTATTAGAGGTAGTTCATGAGGAAATTCTTGTAGAAAATCCACGTGGATTCAAACTGATATTTGTAATATGCTAAAACAAAATACTTGAATATACTCTACAAATTGCGGAAACCAATTATGGTCGCAAAATCACATGAATAAGAAAGAGAAAGAATTTCAATCGCATAACACAAATATTTATCTGGGGAAAGCCTCAGTTAAAATCCCCACTATCTGTTTATTGCATAAGCCAAAGAATATGAGAATATTACAATGATTCTCCCCAAGCTTAGAAACCTCTGCACTATCTCTATTTATCTCACTGATTCCTAGGCAAGCTTGGTTCAATACTTAACCAATTTCTTGGCCTCAAGATTCCCTAGTTGCTTGCACAGTTTCTTGGGTAATTGTGCCCCTATTTATTAGGAAATTATCCAATAATGATTGTGCAATACATCAAGGCTATTCCCATGACTCCATGCACCACATGTACAATTGGATGATTATACAACTCATAGGACACTTCCCTTTAACTCCAATATCAACTGGGTATTTCTCACAACTGACATGCATGAGTTATTTATGAGTGAATTATTAGTTATATTATTGATCATTGCATGTGAATAAAATATAATTTTCACACTTTTACCTCTCTCCAATTCCTCCATCAGTTAGAACTAGTTAAACTAACTTAGATAAACTGAGTTATTTAATTACAACTCAAAATAGACTCAACCAGGGCTCCTAAAAAGTATGAGACACTCTACATGCCTCTAGTTTGACCCTCAACTCGAATTAACTAAACCAACTAAGTCATCCTAACTTAGTTAACTTGTGCAACCTGTCATGTGATGTGGAATTACAATTTCATTCTAATTTAATTCAAGGGAAATTAAATTAAAATCCTTCTTGATGCCATTTTCAACACTTCTCGCAAACTGCCTACCTTATTACATTTTTGTAGCAAAAAGGGAAGAAGTTTGAATGGACTGAGGAGTGTGCAACTAGTTTTGAGTAGTTGAAGCATTTGATTAACCGGGGTATCAAGAGACATTAACAACAATTAAGAAATTCTATCATTGGTCGAACTTGAATAAAGAAGTGCTTGATTTTGTTGCGATATGTTTGGATTTTTAGTTGGTAAAAGCAAAGTGTGAGCATCAAAGTGGTTTATTATAGCTGATTCTAATTCCAGAGTGGAAATGGGAGGTCATTTCCTTGGAATTCATTACAGGTTTTCCAAGGAGATCGAAGCATCATGATTCTATTATGATTGTGGTTGATAGGTTAAGTAAGTTAGCTCATTTCATTATAGTTAAGTCTATGAATTCAGCTAATGAGGTAGCTCATATTTTCATGAGGGAGATAGTGATATTACATGGTGTTCCTAAGAATATTGTATCCGACAGAGATGTTAAGTTCAGACCCAGGTTTTGGAAGGAGTTGTTTGCAGGTTTGGGGACAAAGTTGGATTTCAACACAACTTATCATCTGTAAACAGATGGAGAGATAAAGACGGTTAAAATGATCCTCAAGGACACAATAAGGATATTCTTCACGCATAAATAGAGGAAGTGGGAAGAGTACCTTCCACTAGTAGAGTGTGCAATAATAACAGGTATCAGGAGTCCTTGAAAATGAGTTCATTTGAGGCACTTTACGGGTGGAGTTGTAATACTCCTATCAGCTGGAGTGATCCAGTGAACAAGGTATTGATTGGATGAGATATATTTGCAGAGATGTAATAATAAATACAAGTTATTGAAAGGAATTTGAAGGAAACACATGATAGGTAAAATATTTATGCAAATCAACACAGGGTATTTGAGGAGTTTCAAGTTGGGGAGCATGTGTACTTGCACATCAAGCCTAATGGGAGCTCCTTGAGGATTGGATCATGTGCCAAGCTAGCACCTCGGTCCTTAAGAGGATTGGACTAGTGGCCTACTCACCTGCACTGCCTTTTACAATGAAAATTGATGATGTTTTCCATGTCTCATTTCTTAAGAAGTATGTCCAGGATGTTGATCATGTGATTGATTAGTCTGTATTACATGTGGAACCAAAGGGAGAATTCCATCCATAACCACAATGCATATTGCAGCGGAAACAACTCATGCTCCGAAACAGAGTAATCAAGCATGTTAAAGTGTAGTGGAAGCACTTTGGGCCCGATGAAGGTACATGGGAGATGGTAAATCAAATGCAGGCTATGTATCCTTTATTATTTTTTAGTTTGAGCAAATTAGTTTTTGGTATATGAATGTTGTTGTAAATATTGCAATGAGTTGTGTTATAAAGCTACAATAAGCGATATGATTGTCATGTTTGTTATGTTGGTCATGGTTTGTAGTAGTCGTTAACTCTAAATACTACATCGAGCTATGTTATAAAGCTTCATGGGCAGCATGTTTTGTTTTTAGTGGTTTGTTGGTCTTAAGTGTCATAGAACACCGAGGAGGGTGTTCCCCTAAGGGGGAGGGGTTTGTAACAACCCATGGTTGATTTTCTATGTAAATAAAATAAGACCAAGGTCATGAGACACATATTCAAAGCTCAATGTTGGGAGAAACATAGTGATGGGTATCACTGGTGATTAATTAATGGCTATGGAAATTGGCAAAGGAAATGTGGTAATAATTGGCATTTTATTTATGAAAACAAGGTGTAGAGACACATATGTGCATGGTATAGAAATTGAAGGAAAAAGAAGAAAATAGAGGCCTCAATGATAAAAAGACTTTTGAGGATCACTTCATAGCTTTTGTCAGTTCAATATTGGAGCTCACTTTTATTCTCTCAGTCTCTCATACTCTTGCACACTTGGAGTATTCTTAGAGAATTCTCGGAGCACTTTAGTATTCATCAGATTTGGATAAAGAAGGCAAAGGAAAACAGGAAAGTGTAAGGGAACAATTGGATCAAAAACTACAACTAGATTGCTTTGCGGGTAACAGGTTGCATGTGTGATTTCCTTGTTGATTTTTGGACACATGGTATATACATGTGATTCATTGGTTATGTATTTTCATTAGCATGGAGATTTGCTTGAATTAACAGTGGTTTTAGCCTTGCCTTTCCATATCTTGGATAACCATGGTGTTGTGGGTTTTTCCACTTGAATGTTTTATGATTGGTGCTCATAATTCCTTATGGTTGTGGGTTGGAACAAATGCTCTGGAAGCCCTGGAAAAACTTGGGTTTAGTTACTAGTCCTGTAGCCTAGGCTGGGACAAATTCTCTAAAGCCCTTGGTGGGTTGAGATACCAGTCCCTTGAGCTGGGTTGGACAAACGCTCTAGAACCCTGGAGCTCTGAGTTACTAGTTCCTGGAACCTTGAATAACTTAGGTAAAGACCGATTTGGTTGGTGTTAGTGATTTCCAAACTAGAGGTGGAATCACTGTGGTTGAGGGTTGAGGTGGTTTGGCCTCCGGAAGCTCTGATTTGGTTTTATTTTGGTTTATTCTATGAAATCCCACATTCGTGCTTAGAATATGGCACAAGGGTGATTGGATGAAAGATAGATTTAGTTCAACCTAATGTATGGTCGGGTGGTACATGGAAGCCCCTGACTTGGTTGGTATTTTCATATGTTAATATGAGATTTTTTCCTATTGTGGTCTATGAGTATTTTTAGTAATTATGTTGGTGATATTATGGTTGATTTTCCATGTTTTTATGTTTTATACGCTGGTTAATTTTTTGGTTATATGATGTGTATTATCTATGGCTCTTATCATGAATTGTTTAGTTATCAATTGGTTGATGAATATATGGACTAATAAGTGTTGTTGCAGCCATGTGGAGAGGGCATAGGGCCTTCTTGGTGATTCTCTTATGAATCTCAAACTCTTATGATCATATATGCATTCATGACCTATAGCTTACATGTTTTCCATGTGTTTGACGAAATGTCTAGTGTGTTCTAAGCAGTCTAGGTCAAGTTCCTGATTCAAATTTGAATGTATAACTTTGTTGTCATGTAAATTATGACTCTGGAAAGTCTCAGGCAGTTCTGGGCGATGGTATGGAGGTTGGCCTAGAAAGGTGGCTCAGATATCGAGATCACACCCTCTAAACTGGGCAGGTTGGGTCACAATTGCATGGAGGCAGTGTCGTGCATGTGGTTGGAGGCCTATAACTATACCTAAGCATTGTCATGCATGCGTTTGGGGGTCTAGGTCAGTGAGAAAGAGCCCCAACTCAAGGTTTGGTCACCTGTGGTAGTCCTTTGGCCCCTGAGTGTCGTGTAGCCATGAGGGATATTGTGAGTTATCAATTTGTGTTAAGTTTGTAGGCACCACTTCCTTAACTTGAGCTTGGAGGTCGGGTCATGTCATAGTAACTCTTTGTCTCATGTTAACCCTAACAGGCCAGTGAAATTGGGTAAATGTGGGAGGGGTTAGTTATACTTCTCGTCTAAGAAACTATAGTCATTTTCTTTTACGAACACCAAGGTCAATGAAGCCTCCCTTTCTACTCTTATGTCTTCAACATTGGGCTTGGTTGGCCAGCTTTCCGCCTCGATGGGGTACTAGTGGTGGACACTTCTTGCGTCATATGTTTACTAATGGTGGGCTACTCCTGGTGTGTTAGGGTGTGGTATTTGGGTTTTGCATTAATAGTAGTAGGCTCTTGCGATGACCACCAAAGGGAAGTTTGAGGCTCTTGAACCTAGTTGAAGGGTTGCATTAAGGGAAGGAAAGGCTAAAGCCTGTTGGGTTAGGGTCCCCTAGGGTCAAGTTTGGAGTACATTTTTGGTTAAGTTTTGTTAAAATGTGTTGCGCAAAAAGCCAAGGAGCTTTGGGGCAAGTCAAAGCTCATTTATCATTGTAATGGGTAAAATGGAAACGTGGGGCTCAAACCACGGTTTGAGACCAGGGTATTTATGCGTGTTAGTCCTATAAATATGTATGAGTCAAGTCAAGTTGAATATATAAAATATCAAATATATCAGAATTATCTTATGTATCTCGAATGAATGTATTGTGATATGATTTTGGGAAAAGCTTGTGTTAGTCTAGTTTAGACAGGATCCTGCTGGCTGTGTGCACAGAGACCTGAGGAAGAGTCTCGAGGCGTGTGCAAGGACCCTGCTGCTGTGTGCACAGGAGAAGGTTACTGTACTGATTGAAGATCTATTAATAAAGAGAAGAGTTTGGTGAATTTCAATCTACTCGCATGATTTCCATGTTTATGTGTTAATGCGTTGATTTAATTATAGATATATTATTGTTATTGAATGCGTATTTATCTCAAGTTACGATCCCTGTATTTGTGCAAGTATTTCATATTGGTTAGCGTTTTGTTAAGGGATAAATTTTTGTAGTTGTGCAAGAGTTATTATAGTTTATGCTAATTGTCAATTTTGCACAAGACTGTATTGAGGTTAAAGGTTTCCTGTATTAGATTTGAATTGGGTTAAGGAAATCATTGTGCAGGGAATTAATCATTAGATTTGTTAAGAAGGGATAGTATCCACATCATAAATTCCCTTAGGGTGTAAAAAACTAGTTCCAACACCCCCCCATACTGCTTCAGGTGAGACTTTGGTCTACACAAGCAGATTACTATCGAAAAGGCCAGTAGTTGGATGGTTTTGTTGGTTGCACAGAACACTCTGAGCCTTGATTAGGACCCCTCAAGCCAAAAAATGGTTATGTTGTCGGGACTAGAATCTGTTTGAGGGAATTTTGATGTGGCATCTGACGACGAACGAAATGCAAGATTGGCTTGATAAAAAGGTGCGCAGGTTCGCGATCCAAGAAAATCGAAAACCGAAGTTATATGTCGAAGATTTGGAGCAAAATATATCTATACATAAGTCCATGAGATTTTCTTTACTACCTTCGCTATAGAATAAAAAGTGTGGTTATCTCAGCTTGTTGAGTTTCAAACCTGTTGGAAGGACGACACAATTACCAAGTGGACTCCGGCGTTGATCCAACAATTGGAAAAATATAGCAATAAGATTACCCACGCGGTATATTATTGGATTGATAGCGTTATGGGCGGGTTTGTTACTGAATTTGTTGTTGACGTGTTTGTGTCATATTCTGAAGTTGAAAGGGGAATTTTCAAGGGCCCTAGAGGTAAGTTCTTCCACTCTTTAAAGCTGTGGATTAAGATGTTTTTGTGTGAAAAGGGTACTTTGTTCACTCACAATGAGTGAATGTTCAGAAGAGGTCTGCCCAGCTCTATGTGCAGCGGAAAAAATTACAGAGAAATCCTAGAGGAAGATTTTGTGTATAGCCCCCTCAAAGGTAGATTTGACAACGTCGAGGTGTCTGAAACAAGTAGTTCTAGTGAATCGACGCACTCAGAAGAAAAGATCCCAATTACAGTTCAGATCCCATCCACCCCACTTCCGAATTCATCTCACACTATTATCTCATCCACCCCACCTCCACCTCCACCACTAGTATCTGATATGGCTAACTCCATGAAGCTGCAGAACCTTAGGGGCATTGGAAATGAAGACACTGAACAATTCTGGTTTGCCCCAGAAGCTATGTGGACAACATAACAGGTTAATGATAATAATGTTAATAAAGCGCAACTCACTACTACATTTCAGGAATGCGCACTGGACTAGTATATGAGTTATGCAGCATCAAACCCTAATGTGATGATCGATGAGCTCAAAGGTGCACTGGAGGAGTAGTTCAGAAAGCCAAAGTCCTATGCACATTGTGTTACTGAATTGAAGGACATCCACCAAGAAATAAATGAAACCGTACATCACAAAGAGTGGTTCATTGCAATGCTGCTGCCACATTTGTGCCTGCCTCTATCTCAGCAGAAGAATACGACGCAAGGCGAAGCTGTGGAAATCGCAATGAAATTAGAAGCTTCGTCTTTGCAGAATACGCAGGTCAGATTTCAGCGAATCCATAGCCAGTTGGCTACCCTACATTTAGAACTACAAAGTTTGTAGAAAGAAAAGAAAAGGACATGAGCACGGAGGTATGGTGCATACGCTGCAAAGACAAAGGACACTATAAGGAGCAATGCCCTGTATTTGGTGATTATCTGGCAGTTGGAGGACCAAGTCCAATTAAGAATGCGGTAGGGCCTAGTGAGAAACCTACGTTGAGGTGTGTGATATGTCAAGTAGTTGGACATCACACAACAGACTTCTGTCCCAGAATTGGTAAATATGTTTTGGGTCAAAAAAGTTTGTATAGCACATTTTGTCGATCTGTGGGACATGATAAAAAGAATTGCCACAACTTTGATCTCATGGTTAAACATGCTTCTTCTTATAGATTGCAGGTCAAATGTAGAGGGTCGGATTCACCTGCATCGCCATCTAGGTGAGGTGGATTTCAAGGCAGGGGACGGGGAAGAGTGTTACACGGTAATTTGTCACCCTGCTCACTTCCCGTACCTGATCCCGAAGTGCCCTATGATAGGTCTTGTTCAATATATCCACCTGGGAAAAATACATAAGATATCTTCTAAGGAATCAAATAAATCTGCCTTGAAAGATCACTAGGGAGACTTGGTCAAAAACCTAAATTTATGGGTCAGCGCGCTCCTTTAGTGGCTTGCCCGTGCTGATGGCAGGTTGACAGTTTTGGCCTAGCACTGGTACCATTGTTTTTTCAAGGAAAAATGTGTTGATCCCTTTTTGGCAATGTTTCCTCAAAATGGAGGAGAAGCTTCGACCTCTAGAAGCTCCAGGGTGGCGAGTTGGTTGTTATTCGATGGTGATAGGGTTGATCTCTCTGATTTTAGAGCTTTGATCTTATCAATGGGGGTTTATCCCTTAGAAAGTGGACCTTGCTCCTCGTTTCATGGGCTCCCAACCTCTTCTCCCTTCCTATAAATTGATCCCCATCCCTCCACTACTGGTTGGTCATTGTATTGTGATAACACCTAAGCTATTTGGGAGAAGAAATGCTTTAGAGCTTCGACGAAGGACTCATACATCACCAAAGGGAGGCCTCCAAGATCAAGGCTTGGGTTGTAAGCTCTCTCTTTTATATTCATTAATAAAACATCTGATGTTTGCTTTCTATATTTGTCTAATCATTTGCGCAAATAGTCTAATGTTCCTTGATCTGTTAGATAGTTGATGTTGATGAATATTATGTATTGGATTACGTTTGTTGTTGCCTCTTAATCTCCTGTAGGTAATTGTACACTATTAGTAGTGAGGAACGAGCTTGGGGGATCGTGAATCAAGGCCACGATCAAAGTGTTCAAGCATAGCACCAGGAAAAGGTAACCATATCTCCTTTCTTGTCTCATTTTGAATATTAGCTAAGGAAGCTTGCATTAGAAAGTTTCACAAGTTGCTAGACCCACTCTAGGGCTAGAGAGATTGCCTCTATCCACAGAGGGTATTTAATTCACAATAGAATTGGTGACTCCACTGGGGAGCTTTAGCCTCTTAGCTTGTCCTTTCCTGGGTTGATCTCTGATCAGTTTGACCGATCATTGAGATATGAGCTTACTTAGGTCTCTATAGGTATGTATATTGCTTGATTTTTTCTTTACAGTATTAGGTCTAGGTTCTTGCTTCGGTTTGGATTGCTTTTTCTAAGCATTCCTTGACCAACGCATCTTTTTCCAGACACAGTCGCGCTGCCAGCGCAGATATTTACAAGTATAGTCGCGCTGAAATCCCTATTTTCTACTGTCTCCTTACGTCGGTACTATTTTGTAGACCAAAATTGTTTTTTCTATGAAAAGTAGCGCTGCCAGCGAGGGTTTGGGGGTCTAAAAGTAGCGTTGAAGACTCTGTCAGCACAGTTTTTTCTATGTAAAGTAGCGTTGGTCTTTAAATTTGAGACTTTTTGGGGTTTTTGCTAAAAGGCCTAGTGTGTCCTGATCTCTGAAGTCATCCTCCTGCTCTGTGTGCATCAAGTTTGGTCTTTTTGGGGTTAGTTTCTTTTTGGTGTGAATCCATCCTATACTTGAAGTGGTAAAAGTGAATTTTGGTTGAGTCTTTGATTCTTTGAGTCAATTAACATTATTGTTTGATGCTTGCGTGTTTGGAAGGAACACTGATTTGCTGCTGATTAAGTACTATTAGTTCTTTTGAGACCATAAAATTGTTTTATTTTGCATTAATTTAGTTTTCATCTCAAAGTTTACTTTTCCTTAAAGTGCATTTGAACAGATTGCATTGAAAATTCAATTTTGAGATCTATCATTGAACTCAGATTATATTGTTTAATGATTGAAAACTAAAAGGTCCATTGGCTGCATTCTCATTCATTGGAAGGTGCATTAAGTAGATTCTCATTTCTTCGAAAACTACGTTTAATGCATTCTCATTCATCAAAAAGGAAAAAATCAAATTGTGCATAGATTATGGTTGCATAGTTTTCAAAAAAAATAAAAATTGCATAGATTACATTGCATAATTTTCATCTTTGAATGTTTTGACATGAATTGGGATAGTGAAAGTGATATGGTCAGGAAAAGCTTCGTTTGCTGCATTTTTTTTTGTTTCATCACTGTTTGAAACTCTTCCCTAAATTAGACATCATTCATTGAATTGAAAGAATCCTTTTCTCATGCTAGTTGCATTATAGGTATTCAGGTGACATCGTTTTGAGCCTTGAAATTGAAACTTTAATCAAGAACAACCTTAAAAATTTATTCAATTAACCTTAAGTACCATTTGAGATTAACACAAACATCTAGAGGGTTAGGCTAGAGATGTTTTCCGGCATCGTTAAGCGTAGTAATTGTCGTTAACAGTATGTGTTACATTTTAGAGGTGATACCCCATCCCACGTATTGAAGTATATAGGACTATGCTCCACGTACGAAAAGTATAGGGGGATGCTCTCATCATATGGTTACACATTAGACAATGCTACTATGGACTAGACTCCCACGTACCGTCGAGTATATATTAGAGACCCCACTAGGTTGCAAACCTGCTATAGGTAACCGAGTCGGCCGCCCTGTAGACGTGATACACCGAACACAACATTCGAGGAGATTGGATGTCGCACGTTAAGTCCTTGGTAAATTTATTTGCTAAGGTGTATATTGCAGTTCACGGATACCTAGTAATACTTTATGCATAGTTCACCCATTTTTATTTATTTTGTGTTTAATTTCTAAGATTTACTGCCCACGAAATAAAATTTTACCAGTGCACAACTCCTTAGAAGATCTTAGGTTGAGACCAATGGAAACAGTTCCTGAGTTTACTAGTAAGGGAATCCCCTTAGATGGGAATATTGGTCCTTTTCCTTCTTTTGAAAATGTTGGCGCTTCATATATGGCAACGTTGTCCCTCCTAGGATTAACCGCTGGTTTGCCAGTTTGGTTATTTTCATCCCCCATGGTTCCAAATGTCCAAGCTGCTTCTCAACCAAGTTCGCCTCCACTTGAACAACATCAACCTCGTGTTGATCCTAAAGTTGACCCCTCACCTTCTTTACATGTTTCTTCACCCCGTTCTTCCTCTTCGCTTGGTGAAAGTCTGAATTCTAGTAACCAATAAGCTAAGAAGAAGAAGAAGAAGAAGAGGACAAAAAAGAAGAAGCAAAATAATCAAGGGGGAAACCAAGCGACCATCGCTACTAATGCAACTGAGGTTAAAAAAATTTCCAATAAGCCCCGTAAAGTCAAATTCCATTGCAAGTTATGTAAGGGTGACCACCTTCTTAGAGGTTGTCCTGGTATTCCCAAGGTGTTAGAAGTGTGGTCTACCGACTCGGATCAGCCCTTTTCATCAGCCTCTAGAGATCATGCTGGTGACAAACCCTCAACGAGTGATAATATGACCCATGGGAAAAAGGGTAAAGTCAAATTTCCCTGTAATTTATGGGAAGGGAATCATCCCATTCACATTTCTCCTTATATGGACAAAGCCTCCAAAGTTTTGGATAACCTTACTGATGCTCAACCCTATCTTCTTGCTGGCTACCGAAAGCTTTCCTATGATGCTCCGCTAGTTATTCAAGTTATTAATCAGAAGTCATCTCTGGTCAATCCCACTCTCTCCGAAATTGAACCCCACAAGTTCGTTCCTAACCAACCATTGGTTTAGAAAATGGTAGACCTGATTCCACCTTTAGTTGATTAGGCCTTTCCTATAGAGAATCAACCTCATACAACTCGGGTTCTTTTTATTTCTTCAGATTCGCATGAATTGGACGAAAATCCTCCCATTCTCATTGTTGTTGTGGATTCGTTGCACGGGTGTATGAAATCACACAAGCTTAGAGAGTGTGGTCTACTCTCTAAACTATTGGTAACAGGCAGAAAGTGGGGGAGCTCAAAAGCATAAAACTTAATGGAAATAGTATGCTGAATTATGCTCTGGTTAAACTAAAACTAAAAAACACAAATATACAAAAGCTATATAGAGAGTTCCAAACAATAATAATGCAAACGATGGCTCCATGGCCTCTTATTATTAAATGCTCGGAATGGAGAAGAAATTTTACGCACTTGCCAAAGGGCACCTAGGCAATGGCTCTAGGTCCCGATGCAAGGATGTTGCCTTCCAAGCTCTACCTCTGATGCAGTCTCACTCTCTCTCTCTCTCTGCTGTGGTGGACTAAGATGTTGGGTGGCCAACTATCGAGTCATCTTTAGCTCTAGATCCGGGTCACACACAATTATGGTGTTGTTTGGGCAACTTTGGCCAGCATAACCTTGTGATCACCCTTTGTTCATCTCTTGGTGGGTTTATATAGGTGAGCTTCAAATCCTCCTTCCCTCCCTTGGTACATGACAGATGGTGACCCAAGGGAGAGGTGTGATTCCATTGTGTGCTCACATAATGTCTAAGGAGGCGCTGGTGGCTGTCCTTAGGTGACTTTCACATAAGGAGTAACTGTCCTTTGCTTGTTGTGGTCTTGGAAAGTGACTTTTTTCCATTTCCAGGAATGCGCGCTTATCAGGCAAAAAGGCGTGCAGAAGGCACTCTTCTCGAAGGAAAAAGCGCGCATTTAAGAATTTATGACTAGTTCAAATCTAATTTTCTCAAAACCTTAGAGATTTTAAATACTTCTTGATTCCATAATGTATTCTTGTCCTTGGGCTCAACATTAATTGATGTCGTCTTCTGCTGTACGATTTTCCAGTGTTAACAATTGCCCCCTAATGTGTGAGGTCTAGGAAGAACTGTATAGCCAAAATACATTATAGTTTATTTTATGTATCGTACAGAGAGAGAGAGAGAGAGAGAGAGAGAGAGAGAGAGAGAGAGAGAGAGAGAGAGAGAGAGAGAGAGAGAGAGAGAGAGAGAGAGAGAGAGAGAGAGAGAGAGAGAGAGAGAGAGAGAGAGAGAGAGAGAGAGAGAGAGAGAGAGAGAGAGAGAGGTCTGCGTGTATTTTTGGAATTGACAACACCTTGCACCGTTTCCGAGATAACCATGGCCTAAGGGACCCCCTTCAAGCAGACAAAATATACAACATATTTACAAAATTTCAACGAGGCGGGCATGTCCCATGCTTGTGATGCTATGGCGAGTTAAACGAAATTGAAAGATACATGTGCTGTCTATGCCACTAATGTGGTAGTGATGGTGGTGGTTGTTGACGACGACTATTGACACCCTCAGGGGCGTTTTTTTCTTTGACGATAGGTGGAATGTGGTACCCATATGCGTAATCCTGGTATGGCATATCAATGTGCCATTTACGCATATGTACTGGCTGGGACCTTCCCATGTAAGCATTGTTGTCAGAGATGCTTATGAAGGCACGGGTCTTTGACAGACCTTGATCAAAGTGCAATGGTTGTAAGGTACGATACCATCGTGACATGAAAGCATTTGTTGTAGTCGAATGTCAAGAGGATTGATGACATCTGTGGACAATGATTTCTCCCACAGTGCCACCTGAGGATACCCCTTTGCATGGGGAGGGGTCATCCAAGCTACCGCTTCCTTTTTGGAAAAGAGGTGTTGAGGTCGACAAAATGGAAGCCTTAACCGAACCACGAGTCACTGACTTGAGGGGTTGGGGATCGGGATATGATGGGTTTAACAAAGGCATGTTGGTGAGCGGTGGCTAAAAATAGATTATGGGGATTGAGTGGCCCGAGGTCGAAGTATACTTGAGCAGCTTGGCGGCAGTCATAGGTATTTCTGAAGGAAAAATCCCTGGAGTCGGTAGGATTTCCAGGGCGGGTGTGAACCGACTATGATTGTCGTAATGGTGCGTGCATTGGGGGTGAAATACTTCGACCAAGGGAGATGGGGGACTGCTGCCATGGGAGAAAAGGTGAAATATGAGGGCAAAGGGCATCGTTTGCGGTCTTTGTACACTTACCAAAAGAATAAAATAATGGGGTTTGGTTTGTACAAAACACAGAGACGAGTACCCCAAAACATGAAAGAGGGTCGCTCACTGAAGGTGTGAGGACGATGTTTTGCTGAGGGTAGGGGTCCCATTGTTTGGTCTCATGTACAAGGTTGATGAAGCGGAAGATGTCGCAGATGGGATTATGTCGATGGAGGTATGGCGGGCCAAATGCGGTGTGTGAAGGTTCGCTTTCAATCTGCTTGTACAACCTGATCGTCTGGGAAGGGGGTTGAGTTTGAATGGTGAACTTGACCTTATGCATGATATGTGGATGGCCATGAGGTGCTTCCCGCACTAAAATGGTATGGCCATGTCATCACTTGTGGGGTGATGTATGATCTACTTTGGATGACGATCGCCATGGAGGGGAGGCTCTACCGACCATCGCGGGAATTTATCATATGCAGGGTGAGGTGATGATAAACATGGTCGGGTATGAGGACCCTGTGGTTTATTTCTAATGGAGAAATGATGTCAGGATATGAAAAGATATTTGAGACTCTATCATGCTGAGCGTAGAATGATACCTACTCTGGAACTTTCAGTGGATGGTGCTGTGAACAGTTTGCGGGTTCTTCCTGCAAAAAAAAAAAACAACTACCTCAAGTGAAAGCATCTTCTTTTCATTCAATATTATTGAAAAACATGAATTTTGGAAAGGAATATGGGAGGGTGCATACCTGTCGGAGTTTGAAAAAATATTTTTCCAGAAAGTGAATGTGGGGAATCGCTTTCGTTCGTCATGGTATACTGATGATGGTGCAACTTACGGTTTGCTGAACGGACCTTCTGATCTCCTATTATGGACCTCCGAAGTTCTGAAAAAGGGCGATAAATATTGGATTATGGTCCTAATCCTATTCATTTGTACTTGCTGAGTTTTGGGAGATCAGAGGTGATTGCAGGCAGAGCCTTTCTTGCCATTGTGGTCAGCCTATGTACCGGGGATTAGTGATATTATGGCGAGGTAACTTCCATGACGTCCTGCATTTCAATTTTTTTAGTTTAGTGATGCCGAGGGCCGCACAAATTAGGTTTGTATGACCTCAAAGGGGATTTTTGTCCTAGATTGCGCAGGCGATCTAGGCAAAGAGGCGCCCTACTTGCGCTTATTTTTGAGGGACAACTACGCAAAGGCGTGCTGTTCCCTCCTTTTTACGCGCAAGGGCGCGCCTGTGAACGAAGCATGCACGCAAGGGCAGGGTTTTTGTAAAAACTTGGGTTTTTGTTGTCCCTTCTGATGTTTCTCCTTTATACTGATGGGTGCCTGTTTCTTGGCAGGTTGGTGTGGAGAGAACGAGATTGGCCCGAGATCCAAACCTCTATGGCTGCTGATGCTGGGGTGCACTGTTAGTTGGCTACATGGGGCCTTCTCAAATTTGCTAAGAACGAGTTCCTTCGGTCACAGGTCCGATTGTTACGTTATATGATACAACATTGGCACCAGAGGCGCAATATGTTTGTCCTGAGGGGGACAAACTTGAATATCCGTTTAGAGACTGATATATACTTTGTGACCGGATTACTGCCTCAGGGCAAGGCGTTGAGGTATCCATTCCCTGCTGGATGAGTGAACATGGACAGGTTCCAGAGGAGGCATTGCGGTGGTGAGCCTCTTATTGAGGGGTGCATCAATATCGCATCAGTGACAGATGTGGCCGAGTGGTTTTCTCTGGCCATTATTGTACGATTGGCGGGGTCGTTTGCTACACATCGGGCATCAGGCCCCCAGGTGGGGGTTTTGCACCATTTGAGGAACAAGCATTTTTTCGATTTTGCCCGCTTCCGTTTTGATGGTATGGTGTTGCAACTGAATAGGGTCAAACGTGGATCCAAATCATTTGCGTACGCTAGCATCTTATGCAGCATTATTTATGAGAGGGTCGTGTTGCTGAGGCCCATTGTGGTTGTGCCTATTGGGGGGCTGAGGGAGCCACGCATGAGGAGGTGGGCTCCGGTGATGCCACGCAGTGGTGGTGGCATGGTGGGTCGTTATTGGAAAAACAGGACGGAGGCTTGGTTCGAGGCCAATCCATAAATGTTTTTGCCATACCCGTACGCGGAGATGGACTTTCAAGGTGGTCCAGATATCGGTCTCCCTTTCGGTTATGTTTGGGGTCCCGTAGGTATGTGCTATATTTTTTCATTTGTTCAAGTTTTTATGTAATTGAGTGTTTTTTATTGAAACTGACATTCTTTTGGTTACTCGTGCTGATCCAGGTGGATTAAAAAGGTACAAGTACAAGTGGCTCAGCACAGAGGGCTCAAAAATCAAAGTGTTCGAAAATATCTCAAACCAGGTTCATGCTGTAGATCTCGTCTTTTTGATTCCAACGGCACAGACGACACTCAATTCCGAGTCCGTATGAAGGAGTTAGGAGCGGTCAAAGTTTTGGTTTGACTTGGTGACTAGGCAGCCTTAAAGAGGACGCAAATTGGACCAAACCTGGCCACTGGATTCCGACTTACTCAGGCCAGATTCCAGGCGAAATTTTCGCCTAGTTAATTTGACTCCTACGGTAAAAAATCAGATTTTTCAAAAATGCACAGTTTGTTTTATAAAAACAAAAATTATTTAAAAAAACAGGGGTGGCGGCCACCATCCCCGCCACACCACCCGACCGTATGTCACAACACACACACACACACACACACACACACACACACACACACACACACACACATATATATATATATATATTTATGGGCTGGTGGGTCATGATCCCTGCCAGACCCCACGGAACCACCACCGTAAAACATATGTTAAGACGTGGTAACGTCCATATGACATAGATGGTTGGGGGCGGGCCGCCCAATGCGGGTCTGGCCCCCCAAAAAACAATATAATATTGTTTCTTATAAAAACGAATGAGGATCTTGTGGGGGAGGTGGGATTTGACCACCCGACCTCCCTAAACAAATTACTAAATTTTACCAACGTGCCAACGAAGTTTGCTTTGTAAACTCCGCTCACAATTTTAATATAAACTCATATTTTCATAAGTGCGCCCAGACCATGGAGGAGCGGAGCATGAACGTAGATCGAGGTTAATATTTTTTTGTTATTGCAGGTCATGTGGAACCATGAGCCAGAAAAGAGGCAAGTGGAACCTTGATTGAGGCCAAATTTCAGGAGGGGCGAAATTTTGACTTTGTCCAAATGGGACAAATTTTATGTCATTTTAGCACTACTCGATGCCACGAGTCTGATGGCATGCTTATTTTCTTCATCTGAGTTTTTTTTATTTTTTAGCCACTTTTGGAAGTGGGTTATGTAGGTGTCAGATTTCTGCATGTGAGCAGTCGTTTTCACATTTTTTCGACGCCACAAGATTGATGGTGTTTTCAGATTCAGTCGCAGAGCTGCTCAGCCTTCAGAAAATGGTAGCATGAGGTATATGATGTGGATTCCATGTACTTCTTCATTTATTTCTCTTTGAGATGCATTATGTCTTGCAGATCCCGGTTGATACATGAGTCGTGGGATCTTGCCTTGTGTTGTTATTGATGTACTTTCAGCTATGGATTTGTGTCATGTATGAGTCCCTTTTATGCCAGATTGGCGGGATGCTCAATTTCATATGTCTATTGTTGAGATCCCTTGTTTTCTAGGATTGGAGGGATACTCTTATTTGCTACATGTCAGCTATGGTCATACTGATAGGAGTCTTTCTTTATGTATGAGTGTTCTACAGTGGAACATCTCTTAAATAAGTCAAGCCACTCCTGCGTGAGGGAAATTTTTCCTTGTATGTCATAGGAAAGCACATCCATGTACATCTTCTTCATACAACACATAATGCAGCGGCCTACACCATCTTGACACCGAGGCCCAGAGATGTAGTCCCTCCTGGACGAACTCCATCATAAAACGACATGTTCTTATGATTGTTGATCTTGTTCATTTATGTTCCTCTTATTTACAGCTACAATTGTTCATTTCAGTTCTTTAACGTCTTAATTAAATGCAATTCTAATTATCAACCGAAGTAAAAGGTCTTGGTTAAGGGGTATCAAGATTTTACCCTGGATCAAGTGGTATCAGAGTAGGTATTCTTGCTGATTGGATTGCAGGTGTGAACATTGAACGTTTGCTAAATTGAGCCATGGAGAATGTCAAGGACATGTATGAAACCATGCTCAGGGTGTCCGAAAAAGTGGGCATATTGTACGAGGCTTACGAAAAACAAGCAGCAGAGAACGAAGAATTGATGACCCTCCTACACAAAGAGAAGAAGGAAAAACAACAGTTGCAGCTTCAGTTGCAAGCCACGACATAAGCGTGGGAAGATTGGAAGTGCAACAACGAAATTCTACAAGCAGATCATGAAGCCTTGAAGGCGTTCCTACATGAAGAGAAGGATGAGAAGCAACAATTGCAGCTTCAGTTGCAAACCACGACAGAGGCGTGGGAAGATTTTAAACACAACAATGAAACTCTTCAGAGAGATCATGATGCCTTAAAAGCATTCCTACAGAAAGAGAAGGAGGAGATGTAGCAGATGCAGCTTCAGCTATAAGCCATGTCAGAGGCATTGACGGAAGTGAAGCACAATGAAGGCTTACAACAACTTTCTTTATCTGTTTCGCAATCAACACCTAAGGTAAACAGTGTTGATTTTTCTTTAGTTTCTTCACATGATATAATTTCAGTTGGAAGTGTGAAGATACCCATCACAGGTACCGGCATGAGACTCCTCACCAAAATGGGGTACAGAGGAGGAGGACTTGGCATTCGTGGCCAATGCATAACCAAACCATTGGAGGTTGTGCAACGACCTCGTTATGCAGGTTTGGGGTACACTGGCGAAGGATGTTCGAAGGAAATCAAGGGAAAACAGATAATGATGAACTCTCCAAGGAAGAGGAATGATAGGGACACTTCGCCATCGTTCCATGGCAGTTCACGTTGCAGTGAAGGAACTGAGGCAAGCTCCCATCATCATGATCGCACCAGAGACCACCCCAGAAGGTATACTAAGTCTCATTATTCTAGAGTGCATTTTGACTATAAGAATGTTGATAACCACGGTCGTAAAATATGGCATCGTAAAACTTGTTATTTTTGTGGTTTAAATAACCATGTGATTTCTGAGTGCTAGAAGAGAATGGCAACACAAAGGAGGAAGAGGCGTGAAAATCCTTCTTCCCAACAAGGAAAGAAATCAACTAAGCAGGTTTGGAGGTTTCGCAATGTGAATTTCCCTTGCGGGGGCAGTTTCGACTGCTGCTTGGGTAGGTTGGGGCTGCTTGGGACTAGGGGGGTTTAACCCAAATGTAGTAACATTGGTAGCTGCTGTTCCTAGAGGGGGAATGAGATACCACACTGGGAATGCCAATGATATATTTGGTAACACCACTGTTGCAAAGACCTGCTGGGAGGTGAAGCCAGGAGGTGGGTAGAGGAAAGGAGTTTGGGAGGCGGCGTAGACTAGGGAGGCTGCAGTAGCTGATGCCTCGGTTTCGTTACTGCTTGAGTCCGTGTCTTGACTAACCTCGGTGCTTGATGTGGACATCATGCATACCGGGGCCCCTGTGGCATCGAGCGATACCTCAGGGATAATGGGAGGATCTCCTAGGAATGACCCTAGCACGGACGATGGTTTGAATTGGCCAGGGCCATATTCTTGATACTGTGAAAGACCATTTGTGGCTATATCTACATAGGGTAGAATTACATCCATTTTGGTCAAGGGATGCTTTTCACTGTGCATCAGCTGGTCTACTGTGATGATTCGATCCTCGTGGGGGAACATCATGATGCGGAAAATGGAGGATGATGTGGCAGACATGGTGTACATGCAACTCCGCCAAAGAAGTATATTGTAATCCAAGTGAGCGTCCAAGACTTCGTGTTCTATGTGGACTGTCTTGCCAGCTAAGCAGACCGGTACATTTTGGAAGAGAACGATGGGGGTCGAGGGACGACCGTCGTATGCTCTGAGTGTGATGACGGAAGGTTTGAGTTTGGGGGCTCCTAACTTCTGCCATACATTCTTTGACATGATGCATGTGGATGCACCCTCGTCAATGAAACATCGGTGAATAGTGATATTTTGTACCAATACTGGTATTTGAAAGGCGACCATGAAGGGAAGCCTAAGGGTGGCTTTATCTAAGTTAAAAGCCATCATGCGCGTGTCGACAACGCCTAATGCAGAAAGTAGGGCTTTCCGTTGCTTTGGGCACGACTGCAGTACTTCTAATGCGGACATAGCAGTAGGTGATTAAGCTAAATTATCTATGATGCTGTAATTGTGGGCCGCTTGGGAGTAGCTACCTACTCGCCTATTAGGCCCTTTTACCATTTTTGGAAACGGTTCCAAAGGAATTTTTGGAATGGTTAAAGGTGCAGTCGGCGCGCTCGTACTAGCCCCTGACGTACTGGTGTCTGGTGGGGTGTCGTAGCTACGATTTCGAGTTTGGAAAAACATTTCTTCCCTAGCCATGTAAATTTCATGGTTGTTTTTCCCAGAA
The DNA here is from genome assembly GCA_034641835.2 of Pinus albicaulis. NCBI lineage: Eukaryota > Viridiplantae > Streptophyta > Pinopsida > Pinales > Pinaceae > Pinus > Pinus albicaulis. Next base: position 280,791,713 of record CM076575.1, read on the forward strand.
TCGTCGGGGTTTTGCTGCTAAGTGCCGACCATTACTTAATGGGGGAAGGGTTCTTGCATAACTGCAGTTGTCTGGGAAGCTCCTCCTTGTCCTCAGTTACTCTAAAGCTTTTTAAGCTCAGGGAGTTCGGGATAGTGGTGAGTATAGTGCCCGTATTCACCACATATTGAACAAGAATGGTTTGTTCTTAGAGGTGGCCTTTTGCCTTGCCTTTGGGCATTGCTTGGCTCCTGGTTCTGATTCCAGTTGGAGTTGCCTCCAGCCTGGGATCGTGGTGGGCGTTGTTGTTTGCTGCCCCCTTATCCAGGGTTCCCTTTGGGATTGTTTTTTACCTTTCTCTTAACAACGTTAGGAGGATAATTTCCTGATCATATTGGTGTGGTTGATTTTGGGATGACTGCACAAAGTTCACTTGTGCATTGTTTTGTGTAGGTGGGTTATGTGCTTGGGACTGAGCATATTGTTGTCCCATGTTTGCACCTGGCCATTGGGGGGGAGTTCTTCCATCAGTTTTTCTTCCTGCGTACTGGGTCCCCTCAGCCGGAGGATAAGGTCCTCCTTGGTGATACACTGGCGCCCTATTAGTCAAATTTTGCTGCTGCATATGATGACTTTGAAATCCGAGTTGAGACATGTTCTGGGTAGACCCATGTGTGTAATCGGGATTCTGACTACTGTTGCCTAGGTACCCTTGGGTCATTGACCCAATAAGTTCGTCTGCAGAGTTAGATGCGCCTGAAAATTCTTGATAAGATTGCAGGCGTGGGGCGTTGGGCAGGATATTGTATATGTATCATGATTGCGTGTAGATTAGTTCAAGCTATTGGGCTTTACTGATTACGTTCTCTTCGAATGTAGGGTTATGTTGCGCCACATCCTTTGAAATCTCCGCCGTCAGAGTTTTCAAGGATAAATCTAAAAGGACTCGGTCATCGAGTTGTTCTTTACATAAACTGCAATGCCGCCTCCACTCATGGAGATGCTCTGAAATATGGGTAGAGGGGGATTGTCTGAAATGAGTCAGTAACTCCATTCCTGAATCGTGGTGAATGGGCAACTGAAAGTATGTGAGGGACGCGGTAGCAAGGGTGCTAAAGGTTCTATGTGAAGTAGGAGGTTTCTCCACGTACCATTTTGCGGCCACTCCCGTAAGAGTGCGTTGAAATAGCATCAACCAAAAAGTATCATCAATGATGCTTTTCGATGAGCACCACAGGTGAAAGGTCATTATATGATTTCCTGGGTCTTCCGCTTGCTTGCCTTCAAAATTTTGTATGTCTGAAGGGAGCTTCGTGGGCATGGGAGGCCAATTGGGGTCGTGTGCGATGGGGTCATTGGTGAGCTTGGTCAAATCCAGTAGATTCAATGCTGCTAAGAAGGGTGACTGGGAGGTTGACGCCATGGAAACACGTGAAGACACGAAGTTCTGGTTAGAACGAGGGTTAGTCTGTGACGTACCCTGTTGTGAATTCAGCTGGCTTCCCGTATGGGATGCGCTACTCTGCCCCCCAGGGGACGAGGGGGGAGTGGTGTGTGGTGTGGTGTTGGAAGACCGACTAGGGTTCCCAAATAAGGTTGCTCCAAGAAAGGAGGAACCAACCACTATGGCAATGTTCCGTCTTTGACGCCTAAACGATGAAAGACCTAGAACCCCTCTCGGTAATGGGGGGAGGTCCAAAAGACTCCTGGACCGACGAGGTTCCATTGGAACCGTTTAAGTGTTGACCAGGTTAGGTTTTGGAAAATTTTTGAAGGGATCAAGTCTATGATCATGACAAATTTATGGCCACATACATAAAATACAGTGAAAATGAAATGAATTTTCCTTTAACTTAATCTATGTGATCAATCATGCAAAAAAATGGTTTTGTTTGTTTGCGCGTGATACTCAAAATCTTAGAAGACTTAATACGTCATCACACACTCAAAAGTAACTGGCCTTGAGAGGATTTCTTGCTAGTGTTGGCACAACGTCCCGTAAGAGCTGGCGACGCCCCCAGTTAGCCGAAGAGAATCAACCAAGGTAAGGGTAGAGGGTCTGGCGCTTGCCTGCACCATCAGCTATAGGGTAAAGGATGCCCTAGTTTTGGCCACTAAGAACCACTATCCCACGTGAGCGTTCGAGTCTTGGGCTTCTTGGTAGTTAGCTAAAAGTATCGAGTATCAGCCGGGTCAGGTAGCCCCAACTGATACCGAACGTATTGCGCCTAAGCCTAAACCCTCTGAATCGGGTCTCTTTCGCGCTCGAGTTTTCTTTTCCGTGGGCTGATATGTGGATTTTAAAGCTCCTTGAATACACCACTTCTATGTTTCAATGTGAAGTGTGATCAAGGTGGCTTATTGGATGCCTACCCCCTTGATCCTAACGTAATCTATAAATTCTCTTGTGGCCCCTGTGGGGAGAATTGAGTGAGTTGGTTTAAGTTATTGTTAGGTGGCTTTCTTTTCTTAGTGGGTGAATGTGTGTGAGCGTATGGTGAAAAATCTCATAATTTGAACATATGGATATCAGTGATCCTTTACAAAAGTCCCTGAGTTAAAATATGTGACGTTGTTCCTTGCTCAAATAGAAAGCATTTGCGGATAATGGGCCGCTTCCAAATCCTCCTAGTTAGTCTATGTGAGTGAATAAAGGGAGATGGCGAATCACGAATGTAGAGCGTTCATATGCTTGGCTAGGGTCACTAAATGGTGCAAAGACAACAAATATTACTTGCTCTAATTGGCGATTCAATCCTAGTCCCGCAATTTCCTAAATGCAAAAATTGAATTTAAACTAAACAATTTCTACACTAGCTTATGCATATGTGGCCTTGAGCCACTTAATTGGACTAGTTAAGCTAAGTGTTCATACCAGAATGTGAAAAAAACATAAATTTTTCGGAAAGCAATGATTAATTCACCCCCTACTTAAACTATGTGAACACTTTTTGCAAAAACCAACTTAAATGAAAACTAACTAAATGCCTACAGAAAGCAGCAAAAAATGAGTCAGAAGCTATGGGGTATCAACACAGGTGTTGGCAGATACATTAGGGGCTGCCCAACACAATTACAAGTAAAAAAAATGCAGAAAATAGGGAGAAAAAAAATCTCTCTGCAATTTGCGTGCAAAATCCCTTGACAGGTGCGCCTTCTTGCACGCAGGTCACTCTTGAAAGAGCGCAATGCGCATCTGTGAGGAAAAACTGCACTCAAAAATCCTGCAAGTAAAAATATAAGGAGCTTCCTTCTTCAGTCTGTCACCTCAGTGAGTCTAGGGACTGCAAGATGGGTCAGAGGACTGTCAGCTCCACTCCAACATAGACAAAGGGTCTCCTACAAAAGATGGCACAACCACATAAACTTGAAACACGTTAGTGGAGTTGCCAATCCTGTTGTTGTGGATTCGTCGCACGGGTGTACGAAATTGCACAAGCTTAGAGAGTGTGGTCTACTCTCTAAACTATTGGTAATAGGAAGAAAGTGGGGGAGCTCAAAAGCATAAAACTTAATGGAAATAGTATGCTGAAGTATGCTTTGGTTAAACTAAAACTAAAAAACACAAATATACAGAATCTATATAGAGAGTTCCAAACAATAATAATGCAAACGATGGCTCGATGGCCTCTTCTTATTAAATGTTCGAAATGGAGAAGAAATTTTACCCACATTCCAAAGGGCACCTAGGCAATGGCTCTAGGTCCCGATGCAAGGATGTTGCCTTCCAAGCTCTGCCTCTGATGCAGTCTCACTCTCTCTCTCTCTCTCTGTTGTGGTGGACTAAGATGTTGGGTGGAAAACTATTGAGTCTTCTTTAGCTCCAGCTCCGGGTCACACACAATGCTGGTGTTGCTTGGGCAACTTTGGCCAGCATAACCTTGTGATCACCCTTTGTTCATCTCTTGGTGGGTTTATATAGGTGAGCTTCAAATACTCCTTCCCTCCCTTGGTACATGATGGATGGTGACCCAAGGGAGAGGTGTGATTCCATTGTGTGTTCAAATATTCTTTTGTGTGCTCATATAATGTCTAAGGATACGCTGGTGGCTGTCCTTAGGCGACTTTCACATAAGGAGTAACTGTCCTTTGCTTGTTGTGGTCTCGGAAAGTGAATTTTTCCCATTTCTAGGAATGCACACTTATCGGGCAAAAATGCGCGTAGAAGGTGCTCTTCTCGAAGGGAAAAGCACTCATTTGAGCATTTATGACTAGTTCAAATCTGATTTTCTCAAAACCTTAGAGATTTTATATACTTCTTTATTCCATAATATATTCCTGTCCTGTAAATCCTTGGGCTCGACATTAATTGATGTCGTCTTCTACTATACGATTTTCCAGTGTTAACGCTCATGGTACAAGAGGGTGATCCTCCTATTCCTGTAACATTAGGGGGCATTTCTCCCGTTCCCGCAACACCCCCTTGCTCCCTTTGATTGGAGTCAACTGAGAGGATATCTTCTTCATTTTTATGTGCCATTTGAGATCACAGTACATTCCTATAATGTGGCCATACCTAGCACCATAATAGATGAAGGCACATCTGTTAGTACTATGTCTTAAACTACTTGGCAAGCTTTCGATTCCCCGCAGCTTGTACCTGTTACCCATAATCTGTTAGCGTTTAATAGAGGAATGTTAGGTCCCTATATCACTAGTATAGTCCCTTATTATTGTTTATCAGAACCCCTTATCAGGCCCTTAAATTATTATTGTTAAGTTCGCTAGGAATTATTATCAGGTCTAATTAGATTTACATTATATTCCATGGACTCCTTTATATAGAAGGAGGTTTTGTTCATTTGTATCATCCAAGAATTGTTCATTTATGTAATGTATTGGAGGTTGCCCCTCGAAGTGGCTCATTTCTAAGGCGTTTATATCTCTTTTCTTCTCTTTTTGGAGCTGGTTACACAACATTTGGTATCAGAGCTTTGGATTCTAGGGTTTCGCTGCTCCAAACAGGTCATCGTGGCATTTGCGCTATAATTTTTTTTCTACGAAGTTTTAGAAGCTGAAACTTTTAGGGTGTGAAGCCGAAATCTTGAGGAATATTGTCTAAAAATTTCAGAGCCTGGTTCGAAATATTTTCGGAGATATGATCCGTGGAAGTTAGGTCTTGTTTTCAAGCTCCTAAACAGGTCATCGTGGCATTTTATGCTAGAAAATTTTTTTCTAATGGTTCGGGAATCTGAAATTCAGATGGTGTGAATTCTATAACCAGGAAATTCTTCAAAAATTTCAGAGTTTTGGTCTGCACATTTTTGGAAATATGATCTGTGGAAGGTAGTGCTTTTCGTGCTCCCGAATTGCATCTCAAAGAGGTGATCGTGGGAAAAGTTCATTGCCCCTCTCGGCACGGATATGCCGTGAAAGTGGTCTAGTACGATCAGTAGCTTGGCGAATAATTTCGTGAGACAAAGGATCTAAACAAGACACGTGGTGTCGTATGTTCTCTATCGAATCCGGGCCCATAATTAGGTCATGGGAGATCGACAATCCGTTTTTGAGAATAAAAATAGGTCGTGAATTGCATTCAAAAGAGAATTCGATAATTCAAGACAATTTTAGATATTGAAGATCCACAATAACAGAGATAATACAATTTCAATATCGAGCTCCTCAAAGCAAGTAAAAGGTGTGTATTTTTTTTCCGAATTGCATAAGTCTTGTTTGAAGAATCAAGTTGAATTGATTGAAAGGGCCTATTGTAGAATAGATATCAATATTGGAGTCTAAAATGGCCCCTAAAAATAATTCAACACCCATTAAGCCTTTAGAAGGCTCTACTATGACTCATGAAGACGAAGAATGGCAACATGACATATCAAAATTACAAGAGCAAGTGCAACAAATTTCGCTCTTGCAAAGAACAACAAAAAATGAAATGGAAGTTTTGAAGAAGGGCGTGGAAACTAAGATGGATGGTTTGAAGAAAGGCGTGGAAGCTAAGATGAGTGGTTTGGAAGCTAAGATGGATGGCATGGAAGCTAAGATGGATGACATGGAAGCTAAGATCGATGAAAAAATGAAAGACAACATGGAAAACATGAAGAAAGATCTAAAAGTTGACATCGAAGGTTTGGGAAAGTTGATACAAGAAATGTTTCCTAATGGTGAAAAGATAGTAGAGGAAACTCATGATGAGAACAAAATAAATGTTAATCGTGATTTCATAAACTCTAATGTTGGCAGGAAGAACCACCATATTCAAAAAATGGATATGAGGAAGTTTGATGGAAAGGATCCTGTAACATGGATACTACAGATGGAGCAATATTTTGATCTCCATAACGTGCAAAACACACAAAAGGTACGGATTGCAACTTTACATTTAGAACAAAATACATTTGTATGGTATCAATGGCTTTGCTCCCGTAAAAAAATTGTCACTTGGTCAATTTTTACGGAGGAAATGATAGCACATTATGAGGATACAAAGAGCAACACCTTCTTTAGCCAATTGATAAATCTCAAACAAAAGGGTTTAGTGGGGGGGCACATTGAGGACTTCCAAAAATTGAATATAAGGGTAACTGATATTCCAGAGGAACACAGGATTGATCTCTTCATAGGCACTTTAAAGGATAACATCCAACATGAAGTTCGTGTTTTGGAACCTGATTCATTGGAGAAGGCATTCAGGTTGGCAAGAAAAGTTGAATGTAAAATTATGACGACAAGGAAGCCTACCACTCAATTCTATAAAGAAGGAAGTGTTGCTACGCCTAGATTTCCACAACCTACAAGGTTGACACCACAACAATTGGAAGAAAAAAAGAGCAAAAGGGCTTTGCTACAGTTGTGATAGCAAATACACTAAAGGTCATAAGTGTGCTGAGAAGAAATTATTTTACATAGACTGTGAAGAGGAAGAAGAAAATGAACAAGAAGAGGATATACACCAGGAACCAGCCCCAGAAGAGGAAGAAATGAATCCAACCATATCGTGTAATGCACTGGCAGGAATTACCACTCCTCAAACTCTCAAGATAAAAGGACAAATCAAGAAGAAAAAGGTAATAGTGTTAATTGATTCAGGTAGCACCCATAATTTTATTCATTGTAAGGTAGCCAAGGAATTAAATTGTTTCCTATACCCAGCACCAGAATGTCAAGTGATGGTTGCAAATGGAGGAACTATAAATTTCTCTGGAAAATGCCATAATATTAAGCTAACCATGGGGGAATATGTATTGACTAGTCCAATGCTTTCCATTCCTATGGAGGTGCTGATGTTGTACTAGGAGTACAATGGTTACAATCTTTGGGGACGGTAGCTTTTAATTTTCAAGAACTTTTCTTGAAATTTTTTTCAGAAGGAAAGGAAGTCGAATTACGGGGTATTGAAGGGAAGCCGGGAAGGATAATAAGCTCTAATGTCATGACAAGCTTCTAAAGAAAGAACAACGAGGCGTAATTGCATAATTATGCTCACTAGAAGTTCCGACATCAAAATCATCTATTTCTGCAGATCTCCAACAAGTCTTGGACAATCATTCCAAGGTGTTTGAAACTCCCAAAGGACTCCCACCTATTCGTGATCATGATCATGCTATTCATTTGATTCCAGGAAGTGTTCCTCCAAACATCAGGCCTTATAGATATCCTTACTTCCAAAAGAGCGAAATTGAACATATGATTGCAGAAATGTTAGAGGCGGGTATAATTCAACCCAGTCAAAGTTCTTTCTCTGCTCCTGTAGTGTTGGTACACAAGAAGGATGGATCATGGCTAATGTGTCCGGATTATAGGGAGCTCAATAAGCTCACCATTAAAGACAAATTTCCCATTCCTGTGATTGATGAATTATTGGATGAATTACATGGAGCAATTTATTTTACCAAGTTGGATCTTCGTTCAGGATATCATCAAATTAGAATGAAGATCGAAGATATTCCAAAAACAACATTTCGAACTCATGAGGGTCATTATGAATTTTTGGTCATGCCTTTTGGCCTTACCAATGCACCTTCTACATTTCAAGGGTTGATGAATTCCATTTTCAAACCCTTTCCTTAGAAAATTTGTGCTAGTATTTTTTGATGATATACTAATCTATAATAGGTCTTGGAAGGATCATGTTCAACATGTTGACAGGGTGCTCAAACTATTGCAGGAGAAACAATTATATGCAAAAACATCCAAATGTTTCTTTGGAGTACAAGAGGTGGAATATCTGGGTCATATTGCATCTCACGAGGGTGTTAAGGTAGACCCTAACAAAATTAAAGCCATTAAGGAATGGAAAGTCCCCACAACCATAAAGCAGTTGTGAGGATTTCTCGGGTTAACAGGGTATTATCGCAAGTTTGTTAAGAATTATGGGAGAATAGCAGCACCTCTAACAACATTATTAAAGAAAGATGCATTTTCATGGACTCCTGAAGCAACTAAGGCCTTTGAACGTCTTAAGGAGGCAATGTGCCTAGCACCGGTCTTAGCTACACCAGACTTCACGAAAACCTTTATTGTGGAATGTGATGCCTCAGGAAATGGAATTGGTGCAGTTTTAATGCAGGAAGGAAGACCCATTGCTTTTGAAAGTCGTCCAATGAAAGGAAAGTATTTACAGAAACCTATTTATGAGAAGGAAATGTTAGCAATACTGCATGCACTAAAGAAATGGAGAACTTACCTAATGGAAAGACACTTCAAGGTAAAAACTGATCATGATAGTCTTAAACACTTTTTGGAACAAAGACTATCTTCAGAAGAGCAGCAAAAATGGGTCACAAAGATGTTGGGTTATGACTTTGAAATAATCTACAAAAAAGGAAAGCCTAATGTTGTTGCAGATGCACTCTCAAGAAAGAATGAAGAGGTGGAAGCATTGCTTTGTGCCATTTCTATTATCCAACCAGATTGGATAACTAAAGCAAGAGATGAATGGAAGAAGGACAAAGATGTATGGATACTCATTCAAAAGTTGCAGCAAGATCCTAGTACATCTGATACATTTAGTTGGAAAATGATTCCTTATGGTACAAAGATCGCTTATATCTTTGTAAGAATTCCCAACTAAAACAAAAGATTCTTCTGGAATTGCACACTTCTCCTTTAGGAGGACACTCAGGATTTTTAAAAACTTACCACAGGTGAAGAAAGAATTTTTTTGGGATGGCCTTAAATCTGATATTCAAAAGTTTGTGGCGGAATGTTTGGTTTGCCAGCAGAATAAAGTGGAAACAATTAAGACCCTGAGACTTCTACAACCTTTATCCATTCCAAGTCAACGTTGGGAGGAGATTTTAATGGATTTTATCACAGGTTTACCTAAGTCCGAAGGAAAGAGTGTCATCATGGTGGTAGTTGATAGACTTACCAAGTATGCACACTTTTGTGCATTATCTCATCCATTTAAAGAAAGTACAGTTGCTACTACATTTATGGATAGATTTCAAAAGCTACATGGAAGCCCAAGGGTTATTGTGAGCGACAGAGATCCCATTTTTACTGGAAATTTTTGGACGGAGTTATTTTCTTGTTTGGGTACTCAATTAGCTCATAGCTCATCTTATCATCCTCAATATGATGGTCAAACTGAGATAGTAAATAAATGTTTGAAAGGATATCTTCGTTGTTTTGTATCTGATAAACAAACACAATGGGTCAAGTGGTTACCTCTCGCTGAATGGTGGTATTACACTTCCTTCCATACTGCAGCAAAAATGACCCTTTATGGCACTTTATGGATATCATCCACCATCCATCACATCATATTTAAGAGAAAATTCGAAGGTTCAAGCAGTGGAAGATCACATCGAGCATCAGCAAGAAGTTCTCCAACTCTTAAAGGATAACCTCAATTTGGCACAAAATCGAATGAAACAACAGGCAGATCAACATCGCAGCGAGAGAAGTTTTGATGTAGGAGATTGGGTATTTTTACGGCTACAACCATACAAACAAATGTCCCTGAAGCAAGCTAAGAAGGATAATAAATTATCGCCAAAGTACTATGGTCCTTACAAGGTGTTGCAAAATATTGGTACTATGGCATACAAATTAGAGCTTCCTGCTTCTTCACGAGTGCATCCAATCTTCCATGTTTCATGCTTAAAGAAGGTTATAGGTGAAAATCTTCCAGTTCAAACAATATTTCCAGAACTTGATGAGGAAGGAAAAATCATATTGGAACCTGAAGCGGTCATGGAAACAAGAACGCGACAGCTACGGAATCGATCAATTTCAAAGTATCTCATCAAGTAGAAGAACTTACCCACTGAAGATTCTACATGGGAGGATGAGAATTTTATACAGAAGCACCCGGAGCTACTCAAGCGTTGAGGACAACACTTTTTTGAAGGAGAGGGCATGTTAGGTCCCTATATCACTAGTATAGTCCCTTATTATTGTTAGTGTAACCCCCTTATTGTTATTATTGTACCCTTGTAACCCCCATTTTGTTATTATTGTGCCCTTAAATTATTATTGTTAGGTCGGCTAGGATTACATTGTGGCACACTAGGATTACATTATGGCCCCATGGACTCCTATATATAGAAAGGAGGTTTTGTGAATTGTATCATCCAAGAATTGTTCATTTATGTAATGTATTGGAGGTTGCCCCCTCGAAGTGGCTCATTTCTAAGGCGTTGATATCTCTTTTCTTCTCTTTTTGGAGCTGTTTACACAACAAGGAACAAGTCAACCGTTAGGGATCCTTCCAAAGTTTCCTATTACTTTAGGAGGAAAGACTGTCTATATAGACATGATGGTTGTCCAACGCCCTTTGGACTTTAACTCACTCCTTGGGCGTTACTATACTTATGTCATGGGAGCTCTTGTCTCTCCTTTCGTGTGATTTGTTTCCCACATTAAGGAAGAATTGTGACCATCGATCAAATTTCATTCATTGGTCCTAATCTAGCTCCCAATAAACCATCGTCCCTAAATGATTCTTATATTCTAGTGGTATCTTCCCTACCATAGCTTAATTACGTCGGCACCTGTTCCAGGCATGTGTCTACTGATGATCCATTTAGTGATATAGTGCGCCATGTACTGGGGGCATTGGACCTTGACTTCCAAACCATTGTTCTCCCTTCTTATGAGAATCTCTTGGAAGCCATGACATTTTATGGGCCATGATCAGGTGTTTGGAGCAAAGTTATTTTTTCTTGTGTCAAGCTCCTTAAAAAATGAAACAAGCTCTTTGGAGAAAAGTTCCTTTTTCTTGTGTCAAGCTCCTTAAAAAATGAAACAAGCTCTTTGGATCAAAGTTCCTTGTTTTATGTCAAGCTCGTTAAAAAATGAAATAAGGTGTCTCGAGGATAGTTCTTTTACTGTGTCAACCTTGTTAAAAAATGAAACAGAACCCCTTTCAATTCGATTCTTTGGTTAGATCTTGTAAATTCCTAGTCAAGTCTTTCACTTGACCTCGTAAATGAACCTTCATTCCATCCAACTATTAGTAACCAATAGTCTACTTAGGTGAATGAGTTAAAGCTTGGGGGCATTTACCTCGAATTGAGACATCATTTTGGGGGCATGCAAACTTATTCCAAGCATAGTTTTTCTTTGTTTCAATCTTGAGAAAAAATGAAACCAATTTCAAGCATAGTTTCTTCTTTCAAGCTTGTGTAAAAATTAAACCATTCTCATACTACCTCACGTGATTGCCCTTTTATCTGCCTCTTCTGCTAGATGAGCCTTGGTTTTCTCATTCCATCATCACCATCTACTTGGCCGATCATACTTTCTCACATGATTGTTTTACCCTTTCCCGATGAACCATTGCAATGAGTGGTCTTGTTAGCCAGCATCTTGCACTTTACGTGTTTTGAGCAGTTCCATCATCGCCGGAACCGATTTTTCCCCTTTTATACCACTCGTTCCTCCAGGTGGATTCAACTTTAAGCTCTTTTATTATTGTCGAAAAATGAAAAGGTTGCCGAGTAATTATCATTTCGAATTTGTTAAAATGAATGAATTGACATGGTATCAATATACGTTTACCCCTTTTTTCGGGCTGAGGTTTACTATTTACGAAAAAGGAATACCTTGATCTAACATGGTCAAGCGATTATCTCGGATATTGTTTTCTACCTTTTCAGATTCGAGGTACGATTTATAGAAAGGGATATGATGGAGTTTTCTTTTGCGTTTCTTTTTCAAACTACTGAAACATTAAAAAAACACCGAGTTATCCTTTCGTCAGACTCGTTAAAAATTAAATGGAAAAATATTTGTCACCATGACGATATCGAGTTCCTCCTTCCTAGGGCTTTTTAAAATTACTAGAATGGATTAATTCAAAGAATGAACTTATACGCTCAAAATATGTTATCCTCTTCATGCTGGTTATAAAAAATAAAGCGGTACTCATTAGCATTAATGGGGGAAAATTGAAAGTAAACATCTTATGTGTTTTGGGCAACTTCTCTCTCTTGAACATGACACTCGTTTGTAGTTTGTGTCGGGTTGGGGATATCCTTCCTTCGTCCTTTTTCCTCCATGGGTATGGGAAATCCATTTTCCTCCTATTTGATCACCATTTTGACATCACGAACTCTGATCCCATTTGATTCAAATGCTACCACACTTCAGAGTGGTGTCACCAATATGTTCAAGGGAAGTCCTTTTTGTCAAAGTCAAACATCCTCTACTTGTCTAACCTTATCTATTACAGTCTTGAATCACTCCTATCATTTTGGGATATTCATTGCTTCATGTCAATGATGTGGGAATAATTATGGCCCTCCTTCGACGGATCAATTCTCGTTGACCTCAGCTCGTTATCTGGGAAGATGATTTGGAAACTCCTTTTTAGTTTCTTGGAGATTGCATGCCTCAATGGAAAGTTCTTCGTGTTCGATGACAAGTTGACGACATTGGCCTTCGATCGAATGATTTTGCAAGTGTTTGAATTCAAAAAATTTATGCACACTTGTGGATTGTCTTTTTGTACCTTGAGGGCCATCGTCATTATTGGTGGTTTCTCTCGTGCATGTTAACGAGTTTCATCATTGACCGGTAATAAGGTGGTTTATACCATGTTCGACATTAGATCGTCTATTCATATGGCTAGATTCATACATTCGATGGATTGAGATTGCGATGAAAACCCTGTATCACCTTTGTCATTATCTAGGTTGCGTGGAGTTATTAAGTATTCATGATTTTACATATGATCCTGTCTATATGGATCGCTGCGACCATACCATGGATTCGTTTCCATGATCTCTTTCAGACGGATGGCTGCAACCCTGCTGTGGGTTCATATGTTATTTGATGCTTAGTCCATAGATATGTTATTAGGCATACTCACATCAGAGATGTCATATATTGTATTATCTTTGATTTGGCAGGTTTCCTGGCGGTATTCCGAGTTATTTTGTCTTGTTTTGTAAAGAATTTCACCATCTCTCCCTGTTCTGCCTTCATGCTTTAGGGGGCATCTGTTACACAGTAATTTGTCACCCTTCTCACTTCCCGTCGCCGATCCTGAAGTTCTTATTGATAGGTCCTATGCAGTATATCAACCTGGGAAAAATACACAAAGATGTCTCCTAAAGAATCAAAGAAAGCTACCTCGAAAGATCACTGGAGAGACTTGGTCAAAAACCTAAATTTTTGGGTCAATGCGCTCCTCTAGTGGCTTGCCCGTGCTAATGGCAGGTTGACAGTTCTGGCCTAGCGTCGACAACACCATTTTTTTCTAGGAAAACTGTGCTGATCCCTTTATGGCAGTGTGTTACACAACAATTTGTCACCGTCCCTGAAATTCCCCATCCCGCACAATTGGAGGGCTCATTCCGTGACCTGTGAGCAGTGACATGACTTGAAACCACTTTCATGACATCCCTTTGAACATGAGCTTTCATTGTACTGAAGACAACTCCTTGTGAAAAACTCTAAAAACACCCCTTTTTGCATTGGCACGGGAAGCCAGTTCAGTACCCGCGCCAATGGGGGAAATCCTTCAAATAGGGCGCGCCAATTGGCGCTCTGTCTCAGAGTCGCACTCGCGCCAGCCATTTTAAGGAGTGTTTTTAAAAAATAAATGGCGGAAGTTTCGTCCTAACCAATTCATAAACTGGTATCTAATTTGAGTTGGGAGGTTTGGCTTCGGATCTCCATGTAGAGGAAGTGGTTTGCCACCTCTCATGGAAGCTTCCTTGAGGATAGGGCCAATCCCATGATTATAGGGATCCCAACTCCCCTTCCTCCATCTATAAAAGCTTGCTCATCTCCTTTGCAAGCTAGTTCCCAAGAGCCATCAGAGCCTTATGCCGCAAGAGTCTTGATTCATTCCCTTAAGGCTAAATCCAAGCAAGGAGATTATTGTTGAGACATCCGAAGAGAGAGGCTTGTCCCATCCCCGACATGATTTTTCGAGACGTGTTCTGCTGGCAACCCTTCGAAGGAGAATTCAGCATCAGAGCCAAGTTGTATCCTCCTTTGATTGATTAATGATAAGTGACTATTGGTTATGGTTCCACTCTTGTTGATGATTATGGTAATGAGTTATGTCTTCTCTGACCGACATATAGTTGCATATACTGGATTTTACGCTTGCGTTTGTTGTGTTTCTTGCATGCGCAGGTGTTCAGTCACGGAGATCGTGAGGATCGTGATCTGCCAGAGCTAAGGAATGGGAGCGCTACTTTCTCTACAAGCGACAGCGTTGGATTCCAGGTAAGCCTTCATCGCTAGTTGGTTTATTTGAAATTAGGAACCTGCACTATAGCATGTGACGATTGTTGCTAGACCCGGTCTCAGCTAGTAGGGATCGCCTCTCGCCGCAGAGGGGATTTACCTCACAAAAATTGGCGAATCTAATCGGGACATCACGTGTTGTCGTTCCTTTCAGAAGCTGCGATTGAGCTCCAAGTTAGCCGATAGCCTTCAAAGCGTTATTGTTCTTAAATTAGCAAATTAGATCGTTACAATAATCTCCGCTTAGTTTATGAAATCAACTCTGAGTATTGTCTTGTATTTTGTCATTTTCTCGATTTCGCTTGACGCGCTTCTTGCGATTTTCGCTTTTGGTCAAATTTCGACATCACCGGTCATTGGTTGGATTGTCTATTTTTATTTTTCCATAGCAAACTCGACTGGCGCGCTTTACAGCTTGACAGTCGTGCCCATTGGCGTAGGTTTCTTGTGTATTACCCGCGCCAATTCCTTTCTAGCGCTAGTTTCAGCCTCACAGTCCCGCCAATCCTGTGAGGTACTAGGGTTTGCCCTGTTCTGACCTTCCTGAGCTTGATCAGTGTGTTTGGTTTTGTTTTTTCAACTGCTTGAGTGTTCTGGAGCCTTGCTTGACTGGCTGTGACCTTCGTCCTTTGGTTGTTTTCCCGTTTCCATCGATTTCACATTCTAGCCCTAGGGCATCTAGGTGCTCTTGTGTGTCGAGCCTCCCTTGGGAGTTTTTGGTTTTTATCGGTTCAGTTGATCTTGTGATTGCTTCTTTACATTCGTTTGGTAGTTGGCTATCGTTTCATTGCGTTGTTTGAGTGATTGATTTCTTCTTCATTCAAATTTCGCTTTGTCTCGTTTTGGGCCTAGATTACATGGTCCGTTTGAGTCTTTGGGATTCTTTGGTTTTGAGGGACTGTTTTTTCAATTTGGAGATCTGATTGTGTGTTTACATTGAGTGAAATTTGTTTGTTTTGCTCTTTCCTCATCACTTCTCAAATTGGCGCTCGGCACGTATTTTCACTATCGTCGGTAATCGCATTTATGCCTACATGTCTCCGACTTCAGCTCACATATTTGCATGCTTGAACTTGTACTTTGTTCGGGTCGAGATGGAGCGCAAGACCCTAGATTCCTGTCTGTTTTTATCCAAGCTGCGATTTTGTGGATTCTTATGATTAGTTACATGACTCATTGATTGGATGGTTGCGACCATACCTGAGTCTATTTATCGATCCTCACTGGATGGCTGCATCCATACCTTGGATCTAGATTATTTCATACTCTATTATGGATGGTTGCAACCATACCACATATATATCATGTATCTAAGATATCAGTTGTATTTCTCTACGTAGGTTTTCTGACGGCGGTGTTTTCAGTTGGACACGTTCTCGTAAAGCATTTCACCCCTCTCTCTCTTTCGGGCCTCATGCTTTAGGGGGCATCTGTTACACATCAATTTGTCACCGTTCCTGCAATTCCCCATCCCGCACAATTGGAGGGCTCATTCCGTGCTGCAGCCAAATCAACCACTGCACCCTAATTATCAGGCTCAACAGGGTCCCACCTATCAGCAGCCCACTCAACCTCAAGGTGGTTACTATTTTCATGGTCAATACCGACCGAATTATAGCCAACCCCAAGGTTCTAACTATTACTCTCAACAACCCGGCTACACCTATACTCAGCAGCCAAATCCACAGGCTGCCCAAACGGGGCCGACATACAATCAGGCTCCATACTCTGGTTATCAAGCCCCGTACACTGGTTACCAGCAACCGAATCAGAATGGTTATACACCCTATACCCCCTACGGTCAGAATCCTACCGGAAAGAACCCATGGGGGCAAGGATATTCTCAACCAACGTGGAGTATAGGTACTGGTCCTTATCGAGGACCAGGCATGCCGTTCAATCCGCAATTTCCGTTCTTGGCTACCTTGGAATTATTGGATGTTTCGAAATTAACTAATGATCCAATTCTGCACAGTCCTTATTGGCCTCCGGTTCCGACCAAGGTACCCGGCGATTGCCCAAAGTTTGAGGGTAAAGCTGGAGAGGACCCCCAAGCTCACGTAATGACTTACCATCTTTGGTGTTCGTCCAACTCTTGGGTGGACGATTCGATTCGTCTTCGTCTCTTCCAGCGTACTCTTACTGGCGCTGCTGCCAAGTGGTATATCGAATTACCCCGTGGCATCTTTCAAGATTTCAATACGTTAGCCATGACTTTTCTGACTCACTTCCAGTTACTGGTCCGTTATGAGGCCGGGACGCATCTCTTGACTTCATTGAAGCAGGATAAAGCCACCCACATTTCGGATCACATTCATGAGTGGCGACTTCGTCGTAGACTGATCAAGTTTGATATACCTGATCAACTACTAACTCATTGGTTCACCACATCCTTCGTTAACAAAATCGCCCAAGATATTGCTATGGGGGCATGTGTGACTGAAGAACAAGCCATATCGCGTGCTCAGTATCTTGATCTGGTATACTCTCAGTCTGGCACACTGTATGATATTTTGACTGATGCTCCACACCCAAGAACCTCTAAAGCTCCACCTAGCCCTGCGGTGGATAGTGTTATTGGTTCCGTATCTTAGAATTCTCGAAAATCTTCGAATGGGAAGTAGAAGTCCAATTATTCCAATAATTCTGCTCTTCTCGCCCCTCCAGATTCTGGCAAAACCGCGGAGGTTAACGCCATTCAGGCTAATCCTACGGAAAAAGCCTCCAAAGGAAAAAAGAAGGGCAAAGGTACATCCAAATCCGATGCTTCGAAGCCAGAGTCTTCCAAAACCTCGGACTGAGGACGGTTCTCAACTTAAACCGAAGTACCCCTGCCTTATTTGTGAAGGAGATCACTATACCAAGGATTGTCCCCGACGATCCGAAGTTATTCAACTTCTTAAAGGCTCCAAAAAGACTCCGGCAGTTCTAAAAGAACCGTTCCCGTCGCAGCAGACCTAGATGGTTGAAAAACCTTCACCATCTGCACCATTTGGGTCCCAAGTCTTTATGATGAATGGTGCTGCACCTATCTCCATTGCTACGCGTTCGAAGGATTATGCTGGCTCGCGCCAGGCAGTTGGGAAGGAAGTTGTGGATGGCCCACCTCCCCCACCTGTCCCCGGTCTGTTGGAAATTGAGAAGCCTACTGCTGAACCTGTTATGAGGCCACCTTCTAAAGGTGTTCCACGAAGATATTCCTACAACCCAAATGCCCATTCCGCTCAGCACTACAGTATTGTTGAGGATTTGGCACAGGCGCCTTCTGCTATGTCTGCATTGGAAGTTCTTCAAAGTTGCCCGTCACAACGGAAAGCTTTATTGTCTGCGATCGGTGGGATCGATCCCACTGATTCTAATCTTCTCACCTTCGACTTAGAATATTTCACCCCCCGACTTCCACATCAGATCGCTTTTGTTATTCAAGTCAGGATCAATGGTCTTAACATCCATAGGGCCGTTGTGGATGAAGGTGCTTCTACCTATGTCATGTCATCCACTTGCTGGAAGGCCATTGGCTCTCCAGCCCTTTCATCATCCCCCAATGCCTTAGAGGCATTCGATGGTCGGGAATTGAAACCCCTAGGTGTTCTCAAGAGTTTACTGATTACCTTACAGGGGAATACTGTCAACGTAGAAGTAGAAGTGGTTGATGCCAAGCTTAACTACAATATACTTCTCGGCCGCAGTTGGACTCACGCCATGCTATGCGTGCCATCCACCCTCTTTTGACTTCTTAAGTTCCCTCACGAGGGCAAAATCGTTACGGTGGATCAGTTGTCTTTCTTCACCTCCACCTCCGAGAACAACATTCCTTACGTGGATCAGATCCCAAATCCCCCTGACAGTGTAGGACTCGGTCTCTTTAAAGACCCCGTCCTCATGGGTATTTTTCCCGCTCCACCACCGCACACCGCTCAAGTTAATATGATCTCTAGGTCTGATGACCCATGGCTCATCCCTTCGCCTGAGCAGGTGTCTGATTTTGGAGAATCGATGCCCTTAACTCCAGTAGAGATTAATTACTGTGAAATCGTTGCCGCATCTGATCCTCCCCCTCCTCAGCATGCTCCCTTGAGCATGGCTTTAGATATCTATTCTCAATCCCCCTGGCTCGGTCAGGCCGACTCGCCTCATCCTCTTAAAGAGATTTTACCTTCTGACGAAGCCCTTGTTGAAACCATGTCTCTTCAAGAACTGCCTTGGAGCGATGGACATCATCGTTCCTCCTTCATGCCCAGCCTGGGGGCAATGTCAGATTTTCTAGAGCGTTTTGCATATCAGGTTCCTACTCCACCTCTCCAAACGCCTATATTGACTCATGAGGTCCTTTCAGAAGGAAACCTGAGCAACATTACTCAAACCATTCCAATCGACATCTCCGTTAAACCGGGGATAGTTGAGAACATACACGTGGGAGTAACTTATTCTCCTGATGAGATACGAGTTAATACTGATCTTTTTCGAGAATTCAGAGACGTGTTCGCTTGGTCCTATGAGGAAATGCCCGGGATTGATCTGAGCATAGTTGTGCACGAGATTCCTACCTATCCTGGTGCGAAACCCGTGCGCCAACGCCTACACCCGGTGCATCCTCGCAAAGCCGCTGCCATTAAAGGAGAAGTTGAAAAACTTCTGAACGCGGGCTTCATCTACCCGATTCCCCTCACAGAATGGGTTTCAAATATTGTCCCTGTAGATAAGAAACAGGGTACTATAAGAGTCTGTGTTGATTACCATGATATTAATCGCGCCTGGCCGAAGGACAACTACCCCACTCCTTTCATAGATCAAATCATTGACGAATGTGCCGGGAGTGAGATTTATTCCCTAATGGATGGCTTTTCCGGGTATAATCAGATAAATATTCTACCTGCTGATCAACACAAGACTGCATTCATCTGTCCGTGGGGTACCTTTGCTTATAAAAAGCTCCCGTTCGGCTTGAAGAACGCTGGAGCTATTTTCCAGCGTGCTATGTCTTATGCGTTCCACGACATACGCCATATCGTTCAGCCTTATCTGGACGATCTTCCAGCTCACTCAGCTCGGCGAGAGGACCACCCAGAACACCTCCGCCAGATTTTCCTTCGCTGTCGACACTATAATATCTGGCTCAACCCTCATAAATGCATCTTTTGCGTGGATTCTGGCCGTCTTTTGGGGTTCATAGTCTCCAAGGATGGGATTCACCTCGATCCCCTAAAGGTCGAGGCCATTGTCAATCTCCCATCACCCTCCTCGTTATATCAATTTCAGAGTCTGCAAGGAAAAGCTAACTTCCTACGACGCTTTATACCGAACTACGCGGAAGTGGCCAAAGGATTCACGTGTCTTTTAAAGCAGAACATTCCCTTTCATTGGGACGATATTTCTCAAAAATCCTTTGAGAAGCTTAAGACGTTACTCGTTAATGCTCCGTTGCTTCGGCCTCCAAACTATCACCGTGATTTCACTCTATATTTGGCCGCCGCGTTTAACACTATAGCTATGGTTCTGGTGCAGGACGACGATGATGGCAATGAACATGTTGTCTATTATCTATCACGGAACCTTCTTGACACAGAGACACGTTACACTCATGTAGAGAAGCTGGCATTAACAGCTGTACAAGCTGTGCAGCGTTTTTTCCACTACATCCTGCTGCGTACAACAACCGTGGTTTCGGATTGCAACCCGATGACATATATTCTATCTCGACAATTACTGGGGGAAAATACTGCAAATGGATCGTTATCCTTCAGGAGTTCGACTTAGAGTTTACCACTGCTAAGTCGACCAAATCACTGGTTTTTGTGGATCTCATTTGCTCCCTCCCGACAGACTCCACACCCTCTCACTCTGATGATCATATCCAAGACGAAACCCTCTTCCTTATCAGCACCCGTGACCCGTGGTATGGTGATATTATTGTGTATCTTCAGACGTCAACTTTTCGCTCTGAGTTGACCAAAGATGCCCGACGTCAGATTCGGCATCAGTCTCAACCCTACCGCATTGTAGGAGATACATTATACTGGGTTGGAGTAGATTCGGTGCTCCGCCAGTGCTTGACGCTGGAAGAGGGCAAAAGAGTCTTGAATGACTGTCACAGTGGCACCTGTGGCGGTCACATTTCTGGATATGCCACCGCCCTGAAGATTCTATGTGCGGGTTACTTCTGGCCGTCAATCTTTAAAGAATGCATTGTTGTAGTCCGAAAATCTCATGCGTGTCAGGTTTTTCAGCGCAAGATGCGCACACCACCTCTCCCATTGCATCCTGTCATTACTGTCGCCCCTTTTGCAAAATGGGGCGTAGATTTCATGACGTGTAACCCTCATTCGGCTGGGGGGCATGCATATATAATCGTCGCTGTCGACTACTTTACTAAGTGTGCCGAAGCGATGGCTACACTAGCCGCCGACGGTAAGACGACTACCCAACTTATTTTCAACCACATTATTGCACGTTTCGGGGTCCCTCAGGCCATTGTTACCGATCATGGTACCCACTTTCGAGATTACATGATGGTCGAGCTGACATCAAGATTGGGCTTACGACACGATAGCTCAACGCCATATTACCCCCAGGCAAATGGCCAGGTTGAGGCTGTGAACAAGGTTTTGGTCACAATGCTTCAACGAACAGTTGGAATTCATAAGTCCAATTGGCACCTCCAATTGTTCTCAGCTCTATGGGCATACTGAACATCAGAAAAGAGTGCAACCAGATTCACACCATTCCAATTGGTGTATGGTCTGGAAGCAACTCTTCCGGTTGAGTGCGAAATTCCTTCCTTAAAGTTGGCTGTGGAACTTTTACCCGACACTTCTCTTGAAGAAGAGCGTCTCTTGTATTTGGAACGATTGGATGAAACTCGCCGCTTGGCTGCATTAGTTATTGAGGCACATAAAAAGCGGGTCAAAGCGCACTTTGATCAATCAGTCTCTCCATGTTTCTTTGTCGAAGGGGACCTTGTCCTCCTATACGACCAAGCGCACGATAAACTCGGGGCAGGAAAGCTCCAACCCATGTGGCATGGGCCCTACATAGTAAAATGAGTATTGAAAAATGGGGCTTATGAACTCATTGATGATGAAGGAGTTCCGTTGGTGCAGCCTAGAAATGGGCTGTACCTTAAGAAATACTACGCTTGAAGTCATTTTTAGTGTGGTGTGTGTACATAGGTGTGTATATTATTTTTGTGTGCATGTGTGGTGTGGTGTGCATGTAAGCGTCTTTCTACTGATCGGGTCTTCCTGATTGTGCAAATGTCTATTACTCCGTTTGTGGGTTTCGCGGATGGTGCCTCTCGCAGTACCAAGAATCTATCTTCGGCAGCCTGGGTAATCTATGATCCTGCTGGTGAGTTGGTTGACCTGCAAGGTGTGTGTCTGGGTCCTGCTACAAATAATATCGCGGAATATAGTGCTGTATTGGAATTATTAACCGACGCTGTGGACCTCGGCATTCGTGAATTACTTGTGTATCTAGACTCACAACTTGTAGTATTACAACTTAACATACATTATTCCGTAAGAAATCCATCCATTTTACGTCTGTATCTGCGTATTCGTCTGCTGGAAAGAAATTTTGACTATATTACATATCAACACATACCCAGACATATGAATACATTAACAGATGCAGTAGCTAATTTGGTTCTAGATAGACATTTGCGCAATTTATAAACAAAAACATCATCACATGTAAAAACATCCATCCAGAAATAGGTATGTATATATATATATATATGTGTGTGTGTGTGTGTGTGTGTGTCAAAATGTTTACATAGTGTGCATCACATAAAATAAAAAAATATACATGTTCGTCTTAATACATCTCGAGACGACATGTCTCTCAAAAAATATATGCATGAAAGAAGCCCTAGGTGTCTAATCCGCATGGTGCTCGTGGTAACATGCTACCGCGCGCACTAAGTGTCTCAAAAGTCGGTGGAGGTGACTAGGCACTCCCACCGTATGTCTCTGATATGCCATCGGGACATCTGCCAGCCGGGCGTAGTCTGGAATCCCCCGGGCGATCCCCTCAAGGTTCTATATCAACTCTCCTCCCTCGGCACCCTCTGCCTGAGGATCAGCTACGGGTTGAGTTCTCCGTGCAATAGGAGACATACCGGCAGGTCTCTTTGGGCCGACATCTGCATACATATAAAACGGTTGTTAGAACGGACATGTATTACCAAAAAAAAAATCTTAAAACATAAAAATAAAAAAGAGAGGTCATACCCAACTCCTCATCCTAGTCATCCCCCTACGGGAGTGGAAGATCGGGATCTCCGGTGAAATCGGTCCCAGTGTAGGGCCAGTCCTCGACCACGATCAGCTATCGCCGTAACCATCCAAAAAACTCCGGCCTCCAAGACATCTGTTGGCCTTTTCCTGACCTGGGCATAAGTGCTGCCCAGCGAGCCATCCTCGGCTCTCGTGGTACCGGCTCAGCAACAATGGCCCCTTGGCCCTGGAAGATAGGTAGTCGTTCTAAGATGAACGATACCAAAATGGAACCGTAGCCAAACTGCTTCAGTTGACTTGCTTGCACTTTGTAAGCTGCCTTTTGATATTTGTTGTCACTGCAGTAGCCCAATCAAACAGTGTTGGACTCATACACTCAGCGGCTAGCAGGAGTTGGGCCTTGGTTGCCTCATGTGGAGCTTGCAATCCTGCAGCTCGTGTGATGGTGTGTAGCACTACTCTCAGTGCTAGATCCTGGAAAGTGTGGATTTCCACCTTCCCGCTGCCTGATCCGGTTCGTGCCCCTGGGCACACCCTTGCCATTACCTGCTCCATCTTTTCCCCAGATGGTCTGCTGCCTGTCAAGATGGGCACCGGACCTCTGCGCGACAGGCCGGTTATGAAATATACGCCAGAAACCTCTAGTTCCAACACTTGGTCTCGAAGCTTAAACACTTCTTCATTTTCATCCCATATACTGACCAAGTATTGTAGTAGCTCCAGTTGAGCTCGTAAACAGGGCGTCATGAAGAACTTTTTGAGTCCATAGTTATTAAGTGCATTCATACAGGCTTCACTCTCCGTAGCTAGTTCATCCTCTTCCCCATGCTCCCTCTCCTTCCATTCAATAAGCATTATGCCTGAGTAACCTGCATCAACATGATCAAAAAGCCCTTATTAGATCTCTGTTATGCTTGAAATTTCATTTGAATCACTTGCAATTCAAAAATCTAAAGCGGAAAATTAAGTTCCGCCGTTGGCGCGGCCCCTTTGTAAGCAAAAGGCCATTGGCGCGGGTCTGTGCCCGATACCCGCACCAATGGGCGGAGCCCTAAAGATTAAAAAAAATTCCACAGAAGTCTAATCCATAATGGAAATCTCTAAAAAATGGATCAAAATGGTGTTCAAGGAAGCACCCCTTACCTGGAACAAACGGGGAACTGAATGGTAGCCCGGATCAGTCGCAGTCGCCGTCAGAAGTTTGCACACAAATGGACCACTGTTGCTCTCCAATGAGGTAAATAGTAAAAGTAATTCTGTTTTTACCATTTGAGACTTATTTCTAACTTTTTGAAATCTAATTAGGTTTTAAAAGTCATTTTATTTATTAATATTTTAATATATTTTGTCAAGAATGGATTTTACACTTGCCTTTATGTGCAGCAACAGGTTTTTACACAACTTAAATGGTGACACGAGTTGTAATTTATACTTTTTTCGGACTCGGTAAATACACGAAAAAGTCATTTTGGAGTCATCTTTCAGCTCTTTTCTGACTCTCTAGACATGAAAAGATTGCCGAGGCCCTTGTCATTTCGATCTCGTTAAAATGGCCACAAAACGACATCTACCTAGTATACGTTTACCCCTTTTTCGGGCTGGGATAGATTATTTACGAAAAAGGAATACCCTAGCCTATCGCGACTAGGAGGTTTTCTCAGACAA
Source organism: Pinus albicaulis (assembly GCA_034641835.2). Taxonomy (NCBI): domain Eukaryota; kingdom Viridiplantae; phylum Streptophyta; class Pinopsida; order Pinales; family Pinaceae; genus Pinus; species Pinus albicaulis. The sequence continues at coordinate 280,816,258 of CM076575.1, forward strand.
AGTTTTCTACCTTTTCGGATCTGAGGAACTATTTACGAAAAGGGACCTTTGGAGTTTTCTTTTCCGCTGTCTTTTCAAACTCTCTAAATATGAAAAGATGCCGAGTTCTTCCTTTGTCAGACTCGTTAAACCCTGATGACATTGGATTCAGTCGTAATGACGGTATCTGAGTTCCTCCTTCCTAGGGCTCGTTAAATGTACTAGGATGGACTTATATGACAAGCATATGGTATCCTCTTCAAGCTTGTGTAAAAATAAAGAGGTACTCACCAAGCATGGTGGGGAAAAATGGAACCAACATCATTGTCGTGTCGGCAGTATGTCGCTCTTGAACATGGCACTTGTCTGCATTCGTGTCGGGTTGGGGATATCTCATCTCATTTTCCACTTGCCTCCGTGGGTTTGGGTGATCCCTTTTGACCTCTCATCTTCTCTTTGCCTTGTCATCATGACCCTTGATCTTTTGATGTCAAATACTGCCAAATCCACTGTCGTGCCGCCGATATGTTCAAGAGAAGTTGACCTCTGCAGATTTCAACCTTCCTCTGATTCTCATCTGATCGTGATTCACAAAGACATTATGTTCCTCTGCCTCGTGTTGATGATGTGGGAAACACTATGGCCCACCTTCAATCAAGGTCACTTCCTGTCAACTTCAGCTCATTATCCAGGAAGCTAATCTAGAGACTCCCTTCCGGTACCTTGGAGTCTGCATGCCTCAATGGCAGGTTCTTCACATTCGGCGTGAGGTTTTCATCAATGGCCTCTGATCGAGTGATTCTACGGGTGTTCGACACCAGCTCATTGATTCACATGCCGTAGAATGTACCTGTAGTACCTTGAGGGCCATTGGCATTATTGGTGGTACCTCTCGCATCTGTTAACAGCTTTCATCATTGGTTGGTAATCAGACGATGTTCTTGCATGTTCGACTTCAGCTCACATATTCGCATGCTTGAACTTGTACTTTGTTCGGGTCGAGATGGAGCGCAAGACCCTGGATTCCTGTCTGTGATAATCCAGGCTGCGATTTTGTGGATTATCATGATTAGTTACATGACTCACTGATTGGATGGATGCGACCATACCTGAGTCTATTTGTCGATCCTCACTGGATGGCTGCGCCCATACCTTGGATATGGATTATTGTATACTCTGCTATGGATGGCTGCACCCATACCACACATATATCATGTATCTGAGATATCAGTTGTACTTCTCTACGCAGGTTTTTGGATGGCAGTGTTTTCAGTTGGACATGTTCTCGTAAAGCATTTCACCCCTCTCTCTCTTTCGGGCCTCATGCTTTAGGGGGCATCTGTTACACAACAATTTTTCACCGTCCCTGCAATTCCCCATCCCGCACAATTGGAGGGCTCATTCCGCGACCTGTGAGCAGTGACATGACTTGAAACCACTTTAATGACATCCCTTTGAACATGAGCTTTCATTGTCCTGAAGACAACTCCTTGTGAAAAACCCTAAAAACACCCCTTTTTGCATTGGCACGGGAAGCCAGTTCAGTACCCGCACCAATGGGGCAAATCCTTCAAATAGGGCGCGCCAATTGGCGCTCTGTCTCAGAGTCGTACTCGCGCCAGCCATTTTAAGGAGTGTTTTTAAAAAATAAATGGTGGAAGTTTCGTCCTAACCAATTTAGGAACTGGTATCTAATCTGAGTTGGGAGGTTTGGCTCCAAATCTCCATGTAGAGGAAGTGGTTTTCCACCTCTCATGGAAGCTTCCTTGAGGATAGGGCCAATCCCATGATTATAGGGATCCCAACTCCCCTTCCTCCATCTATAAAAGCTTGCTCATCTCCTTTGCAAGCTAGTTCCCAAGAGCCATCAGAGCCTTATGTTGCAAGAGTCTTGATTTATTCCCTTAAGGCCAAATCCAAGCAAGGATATTATTGTCGAGACATCCGAAGAGAGAGGTTTGTCCCATCCCCGACAGGATTTTTCGAGACTTGTTCCGCTGGCGACCCTCCGAAGGAGAATTCAGCGTTAGAGCCAGGTTGTATCCTCCTTTGATTGATTAATGATAAGCGACTATTGGTTATGGTTCCACTCCTATTGTTGATTATGATGATGAGTTATGTCTTCTCTGACTGACATATAGTTACATATATTGGATTTTACGCTTGCGTTTGTTGCGTGTGCAGGTGTCCAGTGATGGAGATCGTGAGGATCGTGATCTTCCAGAGCTAAGGAACGGGAGCGCTACTTTCTCTACAAGCGACAGCGTTGAATTCTAGGTAAGCCTTCATCGCTAGTTGGTTTATTTGCAATTAGGAACCTGCACTATAGCGTGTGATGATTGTTGCTAGACCCGGTCTGGGCTAGTAGGGATCGCCTCTGTCCGCAGAGGGGATTTACCTCCACAACACAGTGCTTCCTCAAAATGTTGGAGAAACTTCGACCTCTAGAAGCTCTAGGGCGGCGAGTTGGTTGTTACTTGGTGGTGATAAGGCTGAGCTCTATGATTTTAGAGCTTTGATCTTATCAATGTGAGTTTATCCCTTAGAAAGTGGACCTTACTCCTCCTTTCACAGGCTCCCAACCTCTTCTCCCTTTCTATAAATTGATCCCCATCCTCCATTACTGGTTGGTCATTGTTGGGCTAGTAAACTCATTCATTCCATTTACATTCCCGTATTGTGATAACACTTAAGCTATTCGGGAGAAGGAATGCTTTATAGCTTCGGTGAAGGACTTGAACATCTTGAAAGGGAGGCATCCAACGTCAAGGCCTAGGTTGAAATCTCTCTCTTTTATATTCATTAATAAAACATTTGATGTTTGCTTTCTATATTTGTCTAATAATTTGCACAAATAGTCTAATGTTCCTTGATCATTAAATAGTTGATGTTCAAGAATATTATGTATTGGATTACATTTTTTGTTGCCTCTTGATCTCCTGTAGGTAATCACATGCCATTAGTAGCGAGAAACGAGCTTGAGGGATCGTGGATCAAGGCCACCATCAAAGTGTTCAAGCATAACATCACGAAAAGATAACCCTATCTCCTTTCTTGTCTCATTTTGAATATTATCTAATGTAATGGATCTGACAAGAAAATGTATACAAATGGAAAATATTCTCAAGAAATAACACCATAGAAGATAAAACTTCAGATCTTCATTAATATCAAAATCCTTGAGGTAGGGCAACACCATACATTCACTCCTTAAGGAAGGAGATCAATCCACAAGCCATATTCTTGCCAATACAATAATCCTTGACCTCTCTCCATGGAGAGTCTCTAGCCTCTATATAGGTTTCATACATGCAATACCATGGGTCTCTCAATACCATTCATCCAATACAATGGGCTTATCACTTTATTCCCTCGCTACATGTTGTCCCTTGCATAATGTGGGTTAACCACTTTATTTATTAACTATGACCCATTTATTTATCATTATTACATCATATTATTCCTTTAGGTACCTCCCTTTGTACCCTTTATTATCCCCCCTAGGTATACTACATTACACCCCCCTTAAACATGTTTCGTCCCCGAAACATGAGAAGAACACAAATAATAAGATCTACTCAAAATATTATTCCACTAGTACCATTCGCGTGCATCTAGCCATCCCAAAGAAAGTTGAACACTCGATCTAGTTGGTGCCTCGCTCGCTTGAGATGGAAGCGGGTTCTGGTGGTTCCTCTGTGTTGATGTGTTGTGGGTGGATCATCACACCTTTCTATGTGTCATCTAGGGGTTTTTATGCCTGTTGTTAATCCGTTGCCACCTTGCTGGTTGTTGTCTTGCTGGGTGATGTGGGTGGTGATATGTTGAAGCTTTAACTAATGGAATATATTTCATTAATTCCTCCATTATTGGTGATGGAGTGGTGTTTGGTGCTTTTGCTGGTACCTGCTTTGATGTTTGTGCTTGGTTGTCTACAATCAAAGGCTCATCATCTGACGTGTCTGTGTCGTTAGAGAATTGTGATTCTTTCTCCCTAGTCTCTGCATGGTTCCTCATGCAAATATCCTGCAATGTATTTTTCTTCTTTTTATACCAGAGCTTCATGAATTTCTTTTGCACATTAAAATTGACAGTACCAACAGATTCCATCCAAGGGTGTCCCAAAACAACATCCACAACAGCCATATATGAAGCATAAAAATCGGAATTCAACACATACTTATCCATAGAAATATTCAAATATTTATAAATTTCAACATATTCATTATCAACCTATGTGTTTTCAATATGTTTTGCTGGAACTTGCAATTTTTTAGCCAAATCAACATTGATACAATTATGCTTGCAACTAGGAATGATAGACACAATGATGTTCTCTTTCTGAATACTTCCATGGACCTGTAATATGAAAAGAATAGTAGAAAATAAGTCTTTATGGCTCTTAGTGTCCTTCTTTTTGGCTTGAGACCACTTGTCCAAAATGAATTTTTCAAGTTTTTTCTCGGGAAGTTTCCTCTCTGAGCTATCAAGTGAGGTCCACCATTTATTTGCCTCATCTTTCATATGAAGCCCTATGGAGCATACCCAAAAATTTCAGTATTGAGCCTTGTGATGTTGTAAAAAATCTTCAATAGTAAGGCCATCATATTTTCCTGTAAACTTCATCTTGCGAGAACCCCTAAAACAAAGTAAGGGTTTTGAAGTAAATCACTTACTTTGGAAAAAAAATAAAATGGACATTACTCGGCCAATATAACCGAGAATCCTTAATATAGCTTGTTTTCAGAAATGGAATATTCATTCTGCATCCATTCGTGTGACTGAAATCCCGATCTAGGTACTCTGGAAACACAGATCTGCGCTGCAACTCTCCCGCCGTCATAAAATTTCTGAAAAAAATGGTTGATTTTAAATCAGTGATAACTCCCTCATCCAAACTTCGAATTGACCATTTTTTTTTTGAAATTGGGTGATTTTTCAAGGGGAGCTCATATCTATAATTGTTTGTCTAAAATTATGCACCAAAATCTAGAAAAAAAATTCAGGAGAGTCGTCGTACACAAATTTTCGTGAGAAACATTTCTGCAACACAACTAAATTTAAATTAGCGATATCGCCCTCATCCGGACTCCGATTCGACTGATTTTTTTTTTTGAAATTGGGTATTTTTTCACAAGGAATCCAGATATGCTATTTATTTTTGAATATTTTTGCACAATAATTTTCAGATCTGCTCTGCAAACTCACTGCCCAAAAATTTCTTGCAAAAAATGAAAAAATAAATCTCCCAAACTCTACCCAAGAAAGTGCTCTGATACCACTTGTAATGGATCTGACAAGAAAATATATAAAAATGTAAAATATGCCCAAGAAATAACTCCATAGAAGATAAAACTTCAGATCTTCATTAATATCAAAAGCCTTGAGGTAGGGCAATACCATACATTCACTCCTTAAGGAAGGAGATCACTCCACAAGCCATATGCTTGCCAATACAATAATCCTTGACCTCTCTCCATGGAGAGTCTATAGCCTCTATATAGGCTTCATACATTTAATACCATGGGTCTCTCAATACCATGCATCCAATACAATGGGCTTATCACTTTATTCCCTTGCATAATGTGGGTTAACCACTTTATTTATTAACTGTGACCCATTTATTTATCATTATTACATCATATTATTCATTTGGGTACCTCCCTTTTGTACCCTTTATTATCCCCCCTAGGTATAATACAGCTAAGGAAGCTTGTATTATAAAGTCTCACAAGTTTCTAGACCCACTCTAGGGCTAGAGAGATCACCTCTGTTCACATAGGGAATTTGTCTTCACAACAAAGAGGAGGAGGAGATGGTCATGCAAGGGGTCAGGTCATTTGTTATAACTTTGGAGATGTTGGTCATTGTGCGCGCGAATGTCCTAGTTCGATATAGAAATTGTGCAGGTATTGTCGACAGTTTGATCATGTTATTGAAGATTGTCCTGTGTTGTTTGCAAAAATGCAGGAAAATAAAATGTAGACATCCACGCAGAACATTCAGATGATGAGGGTAGATCTGCGCAATGAAGAACCTAGTGTGAATATTTTGACCAGAACTGGTGCAGCAACTGGCGAAGATAAAGCAAAAGGTAAGAATCCTGCTGCTGATGTTTGTATTCAGAAAGCTCCTGAGAAAAAGGAGGGGTTTAGCTTAAAAAGGGAGAAGAACCATTTGTTGAAGAAAAGAAGGAATTCATGGATCTTGGTGCCTCGACATCTCAGGTACCAAGAAAGGCTACCATAAATACTATCAAAGGGGCCGAGCCTGCTGAGCTGAAACCATTTTTGCAGGCACATATTGAGCTTATGGAGAATAAAAAGGTAGTTGAGAAAGAGTAGCCTCATATAGAGAAAATGGTTTTCAATAAAATTTATTGGAACAAGAGAAGGACTGGCTGAGAGATGTGCTTAACTGCTCATATAGGTGAGTTTGAGATGGATCATGTCATTTTCGATCTCCGCTCTGATGCAAATGTACTACCAAAGCAAACATGGCAGAGAATGGGAGAACCTAAGCTGGAATGGTCTGCAATTCAGCTACGCATGGAAAACCAACAGAGGATGATCCTAATGGGAAGATTCTCTGGGGTGGTAGTTGGCATTAAAGGAGTTAAGGTACTTGCTGACTTTGAAGTTACTGAAATGGTTGATGATACAGACCCATACCCTGTGTTGTTGGGTCTAGATTGGGCTATTGATATGGATGATATTATCAACCTCAAGTGTAGAAGTATGGTATTTGAAAATAATGGGACAAGGGTGGTGGTCCCTCTAGACCCTGCAGAAGGAGCAAGATACAATCCTAAAGTAGATGGTATACTTAACTGGGAGAAGGATAGTTCATGCTTGTTAGAATTTGATGAGGAATTGGAGAATTTACAGAATCGGTTGCATGAATTCTTTACACTACCTTGTAATCGAGTAACCAGATGTTTGCGTTGTATATCCTCTGAGGTAAGTGAATTACCTCAATATGATGGTATAGGCAGTGTCAATTTATTTTTAGATGAACTTGAAAAGGTTGTTCCACAGGCTCTGAGCATCGCAACACAAAGCATAGATATCATCCAGCCACTCAAGGAATCCATCCAGGCGTTGCAGCCCAAGATGTCGGAAGTTGGACCGAAGTGACTCGAGGCAAGTCACTAGATTGTGTTGGGGGCCTGTTGGGTTAAGGTCAAGTTTTGAGAATATTTTCCGTTAAGTTTTGTTAAAACGCGATGCGCGTAGAAATTCAAGGAGATTTGAGGTGGGTCAAAGCTCCTCTATCATTGTAATGGTTAAAAAGGAAACATGGGGCTCAAACCACGATTTTAGACCATGGTATTTATGCGTGTTAGTCTTATAAATGTGTATGAGTTAATTCAAGTTGAATATATAAAATATTGAATATATTAGAATTATCTCATGTATCTCGAATGAATGTAATGTGATATGATATTGGGAAACATCTGTGTTAGCCTAGGTTAGACAGGCTTCTGCTGGCTGTGTGCACGGAGACCTGAGGAAGCGTCTTGAGCTGTGTGCAAGGACCCTGGTGCTGTGTGCGCAGGAGAAGTTTACTGTATTGATTGAAGATCTATTAATAAAGGTAAGAGTTTGGTGAATTTCGACCTACTTGTGTGATTTCCATGTTTATGTGTTAATGCATTGATTTATTTATATATCTTTGCTATTATTGAATGTGTATTTATTTGAAGTTACGATCCCTGTATTTGCACAAGTATTGCATATTGGTTAGTGTTTATTTTAAAGGATAGATCTCTGTAGTTGCACAAGAGATATTCTAGTTTTTATTGAGTTAGATATGAATAAGGGTAATTATTTGTTTTGCGCAAGACTGTATTGAGGTTAAAGGTTTCGTGTATTAGATCTAAATTGGGTCAAGGAAGTCATCGTGTAGGGAAATAATCATTATATCTGTTAAGAAGGGATAAGATCCACATCATACATTCCCTCAGGGTGCGAAAACCTCATTCCAACACACCCCCATACTTCTTCGGGTGAGACTTTGGTTTGCACAAGCAGATCACTCCCGAAAGGGCCAGTAGTTGGAGGGTTTTGTTGGTTGTGCATAACACTTTGAACCTGGGTCAGGACCCCTCAAACCAAAAAATCGTTCTGTTGACCTTGCAACTATGTGCGCAGAAGAAGATTATTGTACTGATTGAAGATCTATTAATAAAGAGAAGAACTTTGTGAATTTCAATCTACTTGTGTGATTTCCATTTTTATGTGTTCATGCGTTGATTTACTTATAGATATGATGTTGTTATTGAATGTGTACTTATCTGAAGTTACGATCCCTATATTCACGCAAGTATTGCATATTGATTAGGGTTTCCGTTAAAGGATAGACCTCTGTAGTTGCAGGAGAGTTATTCTGGTTTCTGTTGAGTTATATCTAAATAAGGGTAATTTTCTATTTTGCACAAGACTATATTGATGTTAAAGGTTTGCTGTATTAGATCTGAATTGGGTTAAGGAAGTCATTGCACAGAGAAATAATCATTAGATCTATTAAGAAGGGATAAGATCCACATCATACATTCCCTCAGGGTGTAGAAACTTGGTTCCAACACCCCCCCATACTACTTCAGGTGAGAGTTTGGTCTATGTAAGCAAATCACTGTCGAAAGGGCTAGTAGTTGGAGGGTTTTGTTGGTTGCGCAGAACACTCTTAACCTGGGTTAGGACCCCTCAAGCCAACAAAGCCTCCTCCCACAAACATGCTCTATCTCACCCTTAGGTATTAGGGCAGGAAAAGCAACCATGCATGCCCACCAACGGTTCAACCAACACATGATATAACACACTCTACAAAAACTATTAATGAACTGGTTGATTTGGTCAAGCAAAGGAGAGTTTAGATGCCCAAGTAAAGAATCATAAATGAATTTCAAACTGGGTCTTAAAGTTTGGATTTTCCAAGTCCAGAGACACTGAAATGTTTCAAACCATGGAGTTTTATTGGATCTCAAGACTTTGGTGGCCACAATTATGGAAAACCAAGAACATAAGGAGCCTCTAATAATGTACAAACTAAGTATGTTGAAAGCCAAACTTAGAGTTCTATGCATAGTGATATTTGACTTGAGCTTCAAAATCATCAAGTGTGAGGCAAACAAAGTAGAGGGCATAATGGAGGTCATTGACACATTTGGTTCACATAACACTGGGCCTAATTTGATGGTCATTGAAGATGATTCATGGAAAAAGTTGTCTGAAAAAGCTAAGGGAGTAGAGACGTCCTCTCATCTAGGCCTCTCTAAGCCCACTACTCCATAATTATACTTATTGTCGCTCATGCTATGTTTCTAGTTGTTTATTTGCCATACTTGTTTTGGTTTAGTGTATTTGGAGTTATTATATTATAATATAAATAAATTGTATATCTTTGATCTAGAACATGTGAAGAAGTCTTTGTAAACTTAATAGAGGCTTAGGTTTCTTTTTGGTAGACCCAATCAACCATGAATGTACCTTTTTATCTATGATATTAATATATAATTGGTCTTATTCATCAAAAAGAAAATAATAAGGTAACATTTTACTATATAAAAATGATAATTATAATTTGAATGATTGCATCGAGAGTGGTGAGGTGTTTTATAGTTTTAGAAGGGGTGGATGTTATCTCATAACATTGTGTTTTAATAATTCAAATAAATTGAATAGAAATTAAGTAATTATATATGTGTGTGTGTGTGAAAGAGAGAGAAGCAACATTAAAAAAATTAACCTAACTTAGATCTATTTTAAATCTAGTTGCGAGAAGATCAAATTTCTTCATGGATAAATTTCTCAATACATAATATGAAATCAAATGATTAAAAACAATAAATTAAGAAATATGATGTGGTAAATCTAAGTTTAAGATAGATATGGATTAATTATAAAAAAACTTATGTCTTTGTTTAAGGAAAAGTGTTTAATTTTTAGAAATTAATTTTGATTTTCATAAATAAATAAATAAACTCATATTTAATAAATCAAATTAGTTTAACTAAGTATTAACAAAAAAAAGTCCAAGAAAATTTTGAATCACCTATCTTAAAAAAAAAGTGTAAGTTAGTGTAACATCCAAGCAAGATGATTATTGATTTCAATAAATTGTAGTGTCTCTCTTGAAACTTAAGACGCAGGGTTAATTGAGCCTAGAGGCTCATTCCAGAGCCTAGTATGAGAGGGATGTGTAAGTTTTGTCCGTCCATCCGCTCCCTTTTAAAATAAAAAATAAAAGTTAAAAATTATGTTCTAAACAGAAAAATAATGTAGGCTATAATAAAAAAAAGTAATATGTTGTAAAGTAATTATAAGTTAAAAAAAAAGTGTGAGTAAGATGTTTAAATCTTATAATTCGGTTAATGATAAAATATTTTAATATGGATTAATATTGACATATACTTAAAAAGATGTTAATAATAAAAAACCATTTTAAATTGCTTCATAAAATGTCTTCTATGTACATGTTAGGTAAAAATATTTTAATGTCAATTACTTAAACATTATACACCATTTAAAAAAACATATGTATATTTCATAAAATATTATATATCATAAGTTTTTTATGGCTAAAACATTTATTTTGTCCTATATATACATGATATTTAGCATTCAAAAATAGAATTTAAACAATGAAAAATAACACATTGTATTTTACACTCTAAAGAAGTTTGTACGAGAAGAAATTTGATCCCTCTCGACGCATGTTAGATCCGTACTTAAGATGGATCTATGCTGGTTTATAAAACCACGGGTTTGAAACAATTGTAAGTTCAAAGGGGTTTTGATACCATGGGAGGGAGATGACTTTTAACAAATATCTTTAAAATTTGTTTGTTTATAAATTAGTAATTGTTTTTTAAGGTGCAAAAAGTACATCGATATAAGGTTATAAGGTCAAAATGTTTTACTTTTGAAATTGGTTGTGTAAATTGAGAATATTTTAATCATGTGAAGGAAAATTTGGGAAGTTCTCCTTTGTCTCAATTATGCAATCTTTGAAAATGTGTGATATGTTACATAGATAACATGTGATGTGAATTGTCATGGCCAAACTAATTTTGAGTGCAAGACATTGTGGTATGACCAAAGTAAAGAGTGTGAATTGTCATGGCCAAACTAATTTTGAGTGCAAGACATTGTGGTATGATCAAGGTAAAGAGTGTGATACATTGTGCATTGCATTTAAAAAAATGGTTTAAAGTCTTTGTCTCATGTCGATCATTTAAGAAATATTATTTTCTCCATGTATACTTTTTAAAAGAAAATAATTGCTTATGCACATCATACTAAAAGGAACTATAATTTAATGTGTATTGGACCTCCTCTGAACTTGGGTGTGACATCTTGATTCATTAAATTGTTTCCATATGTGCACCTTAAACTTTGTGTTATGTGACTTTATGTATCCAAAGTGTTGGTGCAACATGTCATGATGGTGAAGAAGTTGTTTTCATGCAATTTACTGCATGAAAATAAACTTTCTCCGGGCATGCTAATTTGCCTGGTCATAAACTTTGTCTAGTCATGAAATATTACATCACATAAAAGTTTCATTTAGTGTGATATAGAACATTGATTAAATTTTTTCTCTCATGTGACATCACACCATATCACATTGCTCAGAAATTTCCTTTCTTACAACATGTTGCATTACCTTCTTTTGACATGAAACACGTCAGATAGTCTCAAAATTTCCTCCATAATGATAGAGAGAAACATTCTAAAAGAATTATCTTGTGATATATTTCCTCTCATCAAACTTTCTATCCTCAGACATACCACACCACACCAAAATTTTACTCTATGTGGTACATAAAGGAAATACTATATTTTAAAGTGGGTACAGAAAGACAAGTGTGCAACAGACCTAAAATGTTTTTCAACATGACATAGTGCATCAATCCAAAAATTTCTTTGGCAAAAGATATTGTAGAGTATAAATTTCCTTTCCTTAAAATACATCAACAACGCGACACACTACACCATATCACATTTCTTGGAAATTACTTGTTGCATGTTCCCAAGCTTGCTTCCACCATATCAAACACAATATTTCTTTGGCTACAACATATCACATCGCCCTAAAGTTTCATTTGTGGCGACTTATCAGTTCGTGTTAAAGTTTCTTTGCATATGACACATCACACTTATCAAAATTTCCACCGTCATGATAGCAAATATCACACCTAAAACACCTTCGGACACAATGTAACACATAAAGTCAAATATTATTTCCATGTGACTAGTCAAATTTTGCTTCATTACAACTCAAAGTGCATCACAACGATTTGTCATGACATATTTCACTATGGAAACTTTTTTTTGTATGTGGCATGTCCACGATTTATGAAACACTTCATCTTACTCAATTCCTTCTTTAGCTTTCCCTTCATCCTCCTTGCAAGAGCCATGTTATCATCAAAGTGTTATCATAAGACTTCTTCTTTTGGTTAAAGTCTTCGTCCCACAATTCCTCCTAAATTAAGTCATCCCATAACCTATTCCATTTTGGCAGCTTCTATTTGTCTACGATCCCTTTGATCAATGACTTCCATTCCTTAGTAAACCCTTCAAAGCAATCCTCACAATCTCAAAATCTATAATAGTCTCACCGATGGTGGAAATATCATCTCAAACCTAAGAAAATCTAGTCAGACATGGTGCCACTACTTCTTCATCCATCATCTTGGTCATATTCATGTTATCTCTCAATACTTATAGTCAATTTTTATTCTTATTATGGAAGAGATCCCAAAGAGATTTCCACATCTCATGGGTAGTGTTCTTCCTAGTGCTGCACGTCATTTTGTCACCATGACATTTGAATGTCATTATGGGTCTATCACCATCCATATCATGTTCCCTTAGAGGTCAAAAATACTCATGTTCCTGAACCAAGTCTTGGAAACTGGAGAAAATCTCTTTAAAACCTTTAAAATATTACTTGCATGCTTTTTGTGACCATTACCTGTGCATGTGCTGATACTTCTTCTATTAGCCGCGACGATCACCGCTCTGTTCGTCACTAAAGCCTGCGCACCTGCGTAAAAAGGAAGTGAATATAAAAAGGTGACTTATAGAAGCCTAGTTGGTCAAATATTCTCACAACTGGAAGCTCTAGAGTCATGCCAGTTTGAGCTTTATCCCTTTACTCATGGAGCTTATCCCTTGGCCAAAGGAACCCAAATCCCTTCATGGGGGAAGTCATCCCTCTCTTAATGGATATGAAACTACCTCAATCTCTCTATAAATTGAGCTGAAGTTTCATGTTGAAGGGTATATACTGATTTGTATAGACTCTAAGCTGGAGAGAATTCATAAAGTTCATAGATTCTGAACTAGTAAGTTGTTGTTTGCACATTGAAGATCACACCTTTGTGCACATGATTTCATGCTGGTAATTCTAAAGAGGAAATCTTATCAAACCGAAGGAAACAATTGCGCAAACACACTGGAGAAATCTGTACAACATCAAGGCTTAGGTTGTAACATTTATCTTTTTAATTTCTGATAATACATATGGATCTCTTTTTCTCATTGTCTTGTTTCTGAATTCATGGAAATGATGTTAATAATTAGACTCCTTGATCACTAAGTTGGACTAATATTTATGATTATTATATATTGCAGGTGCTTTGATCCTTTGCATTGTTTGTGATTGCAGTTCTTCTTAGCATTGAAGAATTGCTTTGGAGTGAAAGGCAAAAGGCTACATCGAACGTCTCAATTGAGAGGTAGGAGAATAACCTCCTTATATCAAAGTTGTAATAATCTAAAATACAAATACTTTAGATAAAGAGGCATTCAATGGATCTTTGTTTCTAGTTACCTATTGGGGTACTAGGGAGATCGCTCTTGTCCGCAAGAGGGATTAATCCACAAAACAAATTGGCGACCATACTGGGGAAGACACGAGTTTAGTTTTCTTTGGTTCTATTTGGTTTTACATTCTATATTTCTTGGTTTGACTTCTCTCATTATGGTTGGGTATATAACCTTTTAGATTCTCTGAGATAGAAAGCCTTACACTTATTTTTCCAACTTTTCTATGCCATGTGTGGTTTTCTCTGGAAAAGAGAGCGGCAACTTGCGCAACTTGCCAGTATATTTTAGTGTGCATGCGCATTGGTTTGCACCGAGAAGCTGCGCACACCCTCGAAAATTTTGGAAAAAAGTAAAATTTTCTCTTCCAGAGTCAGATAACCAAATTATTAAGGTTTAACCTAGTCTATACTAGTTTTTAGAGTTTGTGTATGAACTCCTCCTTAACACCTTAGAGTCTTGTTTGATAAATGATCCTTTTTTCATAATTCAGTTAGGGTTTGCCCTAGTTTGTTGTTTCTCTTTTTGGAAGATAGGTTCATTTGCCAAAGATCACTGGTTTTATGTTATTGTCTCCTTGAGCCACCAAGATTATTTCCAACCTTACCTATTTGCATATTTGTTTCTTACTTCTAGATCACCGAAGTCTGATTTGTCTCATGTTAGCCTTTCATGATTTCATTTCTGCTAGGTCAAGTGGAATTTTTTTTAGTTTTCTTACAACTAAGAGAAATAATTAAAAGGCACTCATGGGTATCTTAAATAGGATTGATAATTAGAACTTTGATTTGCTTTGAAGTTTTTTTATACTATTTAGGGTTTTTAGAAGTTGCTTTATTTTGAGATTTGTTTGTTCATCAGAATTATAGTTTTTGGCTTTGTAATCAACGAAATTTTAATCACAAAGAGATATTGGTCATGCTTGGAAATGAAATTGTTTTCTTGACGAAAAAGGAATTTTATTTGGAGTTTTAGGAAGCTTGTACTTTTTGAGCTCAAAAGTCCTTCAAATTTCTCTTAAGTACAATTCATCGAAATAAAGAGTTGCATTTTCATATTGACGCATTTAGACTATTTTGAGTCAGGTCAATATCCTCAAGTTTCATCTCCATACCCCTTTGCGTAACAACACTTAATAAAATCAATCTAGATAATTTTTACATTTTATAGGGCTCATTCCACCAATTTAGCTTAGGCTAGTGCTTTGGAATATGTTGTAATTAACGGTCCAAAGCAGTAAAAACAAACAAGTAGCATCTCGCAGTAGGGAAATCCAATTGTTGCATTTTTACTCTAGGAAGCTCTTCTTAAAACAGTCAAGCATGAGGTCATGTCATACCCAGTGAGGTATCGTACCTACTTCAGTGGAAAAGATAAAAGACATGCACATAATACAAACGGTAAACCTCAGATTAACCATTGTCGAGGAGCCTCGGGTCACTTGTTAGCAAACCTCAGATTTACCATGTTGAGGAGATTTCAAGGGGATTGAGCTTGATACTCTACCCTTGCGTGTATATCGGGTTGTAGACTGTTCCCCCAGGTGAAATTGTCTCAATTGGTGACCTTAGTGGCCATAATATTTAGGATTTTTCCCAAGGTGACAGTGGAGGGAAGGTCCCACTGTACCCGGAGCAGATGTGGACTAGACTCACTTGGAATTTCCAAAGGGTACTCTTCACTTCAAGATGGCATAGTGCAGTTACTTGCACCAGACTGTTTCATTAAGCAGGTTGTTAGGCTAACTATTCCATCATGATTTTGAAGTTAATCAACCTTAGATAATTGAAAAAGATCAAGAACAACCAGAAATTTCCGAAGTAATTACAGTTGAATATGTTACTGGTGAATTGTCAGATACGCAATTCATTGAACCTGAAATATATGAGCCTGAATCTGAATCTACTTTGTTTGAGTCATCTTCAAATCTCATAGCCCCGACTCCTGGTCATCCTCGATCACCTCGAGTGAAACTTATTATCACCGAGAATCTTCCTCTTGGCCTAATTAGCATTGAAGATATATCTGACGTGGAAGAAGAGATCACAATTCCTTTACGCCAAGAATCTTTAGATCTAAGGTATAGTGAAAAAATATACCCTTTCATTCCTTTTAGACCAGGTCCTTAGTATCATCAATTTACCAACTTTCTACACAGCTCTGGTTAGAGTCAGTCACCACACCGCATACCTTTTTACTCTATACCCAAAGGTAGTTACATGGCTTCACAAAGCATGTCTATTGAGTCATCTATTTTTTCTTCATCACTAGAAATTTTTTTGTATGGTGGTCCATCTATTCCTGTTGGGTACTAGTCTCTCTCTAGCACTTTCTCAGTAGCATCTCCATTCTCCGAAACTTCTACCAAGTCAACTGGTCTGTATGAATATAATACCGAACCTTTAACAACGGAACATGTCTATTTGTTTTCTGGGAATATCCCTCAAGCTAGCACTAAGGGTGGGTATATAGCATCTGGGGGGCAACAAAATCTCCAAGGACAACAACCTTTTCAAGGGAAACTACCCTTCCAAGGGAAAAAACATTTCCAAGGGAAGCAAACTTTCCAAGGGAAATAACCTTATAAAGAGCAACCATCCTTTCAAGGAGGACAACCTTTTGCTGGAAACTATCCCTCGGCTGTAGGGTAAAATATTCCTGGTAATTATAAAACTTATGTTCCAATGCCTCAAAATGGTTATGGTAAACCTTTTGCATCACAACCTTCGATGGGAGCTCCTTACCCAAGGATAAATACTATGTGGAACCCTTTGTTCAATCAACGGTCTTTGCAACCTACATCACAAGTACCTTATAATAGAGTTGCTCAGCGAGCTAAATAATTTGGTTTTACTCAAGTCTAACAGCCTGTTAAAGGTGCGCTTCAAATTACCCCACAGGTATTTGTGCCAACTAGTCAGCAAGCTGATCCAAGTACTCCAAGTAATCGTATCCAATATGCTGCACAAATTTTTGCTCAACAACCAAGTACACCTGTCCCTGGAGTTTCTCAAACCCCTATTGTTACAGCCCTTCAAACGACAACACCAGCTATTACATAGGAAATTCCTCAAATCACTCCTCATTAAACTGGACCTACAATTCAGTCTATTCCTCAAACCTCTGCAGGACAACTTGGTGCAACTATGGTTCAAACAAGTCTACCTTTTACGGGTCAAACCTTTCAAGGTCAGTTTGTTCAAAGTCAACCATTTCAAGGGAAATTTCAATATGAAAAAATGGGACAAAATCCAGTTTACCAGAGCCAACCATACCCTGGTTATATGTATCAAATACCAACTCAACCTTAGTTCGGTATGGCTAACACTAGATACCCTGGAGGTATACCAATTCCAACTGCTTAGGCTATCCCAGGTTTTCCTGGATATCCTCCTCTGGGTAATGTTATTGTTCCTCAAGGTTATCAATTTGCACAACAATACCCTAACCGATGGTTACCATTCAATTGCAACTTTAGACTTATCGGACTTGTCTCGGCTAACGAATGATCCACTTTACTATCTTCCGTTTTGGCTGGGAATGCCTACTAAGTTTCCTAGTGATATTCCAAAGTTTGAAAGAAATTAGGAGAAGACCCCTTGAATCATGTGATGACTTATCATCTATGGTGTGCATCTAATTCATTAATAGATGATTCGATTCGTTTGAGATTTTTCAAAGAAATTTGATCGACTTAACTGCAAAGTGGTACATTGAGTTACCACGAGGCTCTTTCAACAATTTCAACACTTTAGAAACAACCTTCTTGACTCATTTTCAGTTGTCAGTCCCTTATGATAATGGCACGGAACTTTTGACTTCGCTAAAACAAATTACATCTACGTACATTTCAAATCACATACATGAATGGCGACGTAGACGACGTTTAGTCAAATTTTTCTTTCTCGATCAAATTCTAGCCAAATTGTTCATCAAATCATTGCTTCCTAAGATTACTGAAGATGTAGCTAAAGGAGGCATTGTAACAGAAGAGCAGGTGATAGCTCAAGCACAATACTTGGACCTTGTTTACACACAATCTGATACTTTGTATGAAAAATTCTTGATTTACCATGCCCAGGTCAACTCACTGCAACTCCTTCCGGTTCTCATGCTGCAGACAGTGTAATTGGTATAGTTAATATGACAAAGAGTTAGAAGAAATCATATAAATCTACTTCTCCAATCATAACTCTACCAGATTCACCTAAAGGAGATCCTTCCCTAGAAACTTTTTCCGAGATTCACGTCGTAGAATCATCTACAACCAAAGCTAAATCATTCGGCAATAAGAAGAAGGGGAAGGGTAAAAATAAACAAAACACTTCTCCCAAAGAGAAAGCTTAAAAAACCAAACCATTAGATGAAAAACAGAAACCTTGTTATCCTTGTCTTATCTGTGATGAGGATCACTACACCAAAGAGTACCCACATCGGGCTGAGGTATCTAAAATTATCAAAGGTTCACCCAGGCCCACTGTCATGAAAGATCCTTTTCCATCACAAGACAACAAAATTATTGGATCTTCTTCCAATTCATAGGCATATATCCTGATGATGTCGCAGGTCATGGTTGCAACACGATCTCAAGACTATGGATCTAAGAGTCCTGTAACTGGAAAAGAAACTGAATCATCCAGTCAACCACAAGTATCAACTCCTCCGGTTTCCGAACCATTGCAAATCGAGAAACCTAATCCTGATTTAGTGATTAAACCGCTTGCCAAAGTTGTACTTCAAAAATCGGCTTTCAACCCACATGCGAGAGTCACTCAAAATTACAATATTATTAAAGATTTGGCCATATCTCCTTCAATAATGTCAACCCTCGAAGTGCTGCAGTCCTGTCTAGCTTAGAGGAAATTACTATTATCAGCTATAAGAGCGATTGATCCTCGAGACTTGAATCTCATTGTCTTTGATCTTAAGAACTTTGTACCTAGAATCCCACATCAAATTGCTTTTTAAATTCTAGTATTAGTCAAATCAAGGCGAGTTTTTCTCACTGTAATTGATGAAGGAGCATCTATGTGAATTATTTACTTAGCTTGTTGGAAAAACCTTGGTTCTCCAACAATCAACCAGTCATTGAAAATTCTTAAAGCCTTTGATGGAAGAGGTTTTTTCCCATTCAGAATACTCCAGGATCTGCCTATTGAGGTAGAAGGAAAAACTGTAACACTCAAGGTGGAAGTTGTTGATGCCCCTCTCGATTACAACCTTCTTCTGGGTCGAATTTTGTCTTATGTTATGGCCATTTTCATTTCATCAGTCTTTCAGATGATCATGTTTCCTCATAAAGGAAATATTTTTAAAATTGATCAGTTGTCTTGCTTCGCTTCAGACCCTACTTCTACAGATAGTATCTAGCATGTCGGAAAAGTGGTTATCCCTTATGAATATGTTGGGGTAGGAATAATTAAATATTTCTCTCTCATGGGAAATTTCGCTATACCTTCTCCTAACGTACCACAAACTATTGCCAATATCAATATGATTACGTAAATCACAATCACATTTGATGACTCATGGAATGTGCCTTTAGAATTATAATTGGACTCCTATGATGGTGATATGCCTTTAAGTCCACTTGAATCGGCATATGTAGCGGTACAATCATGTTTTGACAGTCCATAAACTTATACTGATCAAATGAATGTGGTCGGTGAAGAGTCTTCTTCTTTATATGGCTCAACCATAACATCATTTTCGAATCCTTTTCAACAAGTGTTTTTAACTGATGAAAATATCTAATAAACATTGTCATCAGATGAATTACAATGGGACGATCTTCATCATCGATCTTCTTTTTTACCCGACCTTGATAGAATTGAGAATGAATTTTTGTCCATCTTTTCAATTGACTATGTTAAGGAACCTCAAAATCCACAATTCCTATTGACATATCAATCAAAACCCAGGATAACTGAGAACATTCATATGTGTGCTTCTTGCTCGATTGAAGAGATCAATATATACAAATACCTATTTAAGGAAATCTGAGACACTTTTTCCTGCTCTTATGACGAAATGGCAGGTATTGATCCTAAGATTGTTATTGATGAAATTAAGACATAACTGGATGCTAAGCCTATTAGACAAAGATTATGTCCAATACATCTCCGGAAAGTTGTTGCAATCAACTCTAAAGTTGAGAAATTAATGCATGCATGATTTGTTTTTCCTATTCCTTTGACGGATTGGGTATCTAACATGGTTCCCGTAACCAAGAAACAAGGGACTATCAGAGTATGTGTCGATTTTTGGGATATTAATAAGGCTTGTCCTAAAGACAATTATCCTACCCCTTACATCAATCAAATTGTTGATGATTGTGCTGGAAACGAAATATTCTCATTTATGGATGAATTTTATGGCTACAATCAAATAAACATACTGCTCGCTGATCAACCTAAAGCAACATTTATATGTACATGGGGAATGTTTGCATACTATAAATTACCATTGGGACTTAAAAATGTTGGTGCAACTTTTCAAAGAGCATGTATTATACATTTGACGATATCAAACAAATTGTACAACCCTACTTGGATGACTTACCTGCTCATTCTTTACGCAGACAAGATCATCCTACACATTTACATGCCATCTTTATGAGATGTAGGCATTACAACATTCATTTGAATCCACACAAATGTGTATTTTGTGTACAATCAGGACGTTTACTTGGGTTCATTTTTTCAAAAGAAGCCATTCGTGTCGACACGTCGAAGGTTGAGGCTATTGTTAATCTACCTCCTCCTTCCACTCTTCGTCAGCTCCAAAGTTATAGGGGAAAGCCAACTTTCTGCGTCGTTTTATCCCGAACTATGCAATATAGTTAACTAAAGGTTTCACTTGGTTGTTAAAACATGATGTTCATTCATCTGGGATGAGCTTGCCAATAAAGCTTTTGATGCACTTAAACACGTGTTGACCCATGCACCGTTGTTGCATCTGCCCGATTATCACTGATATTACTTTTTGTATTTAGCTGTCTGATTCCACGATTGGAATGGTTTTAGTTCAAGAGGATGACTCCAACAATAAACATGTGATTTATTACCTAAGTCAAAATCTTAGCCCGACAGAATTCAACTATTCACATGTGGATAAATTGGTCTTGGCAACTGTTCAAGATGTCCAATGATTCTGTCATTACATATTGTTATGCAAAACCACAATTATTTCTAATTGAAACCCAATGATGTATATTTTGACGTAACAATTTCTCGGGGGAAAATAATCTAAATGGATCATTATCCTACAAGAGTTTGATTTTGAGTTCGAGAAATCCAAATCTAAGAAATCATTGGTTTTTGTTGAAATTATGTGTGATTTTCCCAATACTGAATCTAAAACGGTGGCAGAGAACCATCTTGCTAATGAATCTCTGTTTCTAATCAGTACATTAGATCCTTGGTATGGGGATATCATTATATATCTACAGACCCAAACCTTTCGTCCAGAGTTTTCACGATTAGGTTGACGTAGAATTTGATACCAATCTCAACAATATAATATTGTTGGCCACACTCTTTATCACAGTTTTTGACAATGTATAACTCATGAAGAAGCCGAAAGGGTTTTGAATGACTGCCACTCTGGAGCATGTGGTGGTCATATGTCTGGGTTTGCCACAGCGCAAAATATATTGCGCGTTGGCTATTTCTGGCCGTCACTATTCAAATATTGTATTCTCCGAGTTAGAAAATGCCACAATTGCTAGATTTTTGATTAAAATATGCGTGCACCTCCGACTCCTCTTCACACAATTATTTCTGTCGGTCCTTTTGCCAAATGGGGCATCTATTTCGTCACATGTAACCCTTACTTGGCCGGGGGGCATGGGTATATTATTTTCACCGTAGATTACTTTACCAAATGGGCCAAGGTGATGCCTACATTCGCATCTGATGGAAAAATTGCAACAATTTTCATATTCAATCACATGATTTCTCGGTTCGGTGTCCCTCAAGCTATCGTTATGGACCATGGGAGCCATTTTCAAAACATTATGATGACCAAAATTTTCACTCAACTTGGCCTACACCACGATAATTATACACCATATTACCCACAAGCTCATGGTAAAGTTGAGGTTGTCAACAAGGTTTTAACCAACATGATCAAATGGATTGTCAGAACTCATAAAACAAATTGGCATACCATGCTTTTTTCGGTGTTATGGGCATACCGTACCTCTGCAAAAACATCCATAGGGTTCACTCCTTTTCAGCTAGTTTATGGTTTTGAAGCTGTGTTACCCATTGAATGTGAAATCTCGTCACTCAAATTAGCCATTGAATTGTTACCAGATACCTCTGAAGAGGAGAAACACTTCCTATACCTGGCATAGTTAGATGAGACTCGTCGCACCGCTGCATTAGCGTCCGAAGCTCATAAACTACGTGTTAAGGCTTAGTATGATCAAAATGTTATCCCTTGCATATATTCGGAAGGTGACCTAGTTCTAGTATATGATCAAGGTCACGACAAACTAGGTGTTGGTAAATTCGAACCAATGTGGCATGGTCCTTATATTGTTAAGCGCATGCTTGCAAAAGGATCCTATGAGTTAATCGATTATGACAACATCTCTTTAGATAAACCCATAAATTCCCTTTATCTCAAGAGATATTATGAATGATTCTTCATGTGAAGATCCTCTTTGTACGTTAGTTACATTTTAGAACAGTGTGCCTTAGATTAGAAAAGCGTGCCTTAGGTTAGTTATTTTGCTTGACGAATTTTCACTACTTTCACTGCTTAACTTGATTACTCTTGATACTGCAGATGTTAACGTTCCTTCAGACTTACATTGGTTTTGCTGACAGTGCTTATCGTAGTACACAGAACATTTCTTCTGCTGCTTGGGTCATCTTCTCACCCATCGATGAGTTAGTCTCTATTCATGGGATATGCCTCAGTCAAACAACAAACAATATTGCAGAATATAGTGCAATCATTGAGCTATTATCTGATTCCATCACATTTGGTATTCAGCGTTTGATTGTTAGGTTAGATTTGCAACTCATTGTATTACATTTAAACGATGTTTATGCTATTAGAAATCCAGCTTTGTTAAGAATGTTTTTGAGGGTTCGTCTCTTGGAAAGATAGTTTGATTACATTGAATATCAACACATTTCAAGAAATTTAAATACATTGGCTGATGGATTAGCTAATCGAGTTTTAAATAGATATTTGCAGCATTAAAATTAAAAAAAAACAATATTTGATCCATATTGAACAAGATACTTAGAGATCGAAAATGGTAATATCATTAGGTTAAAATAGTTGCGTGTCAAAAAATATTACATCATCTGTGATCAAAGGTTTCAAACACCTTTTGATCTAAAGATACTGATACAAAAAACAAAATGTTAATCTAGACCGACCACCAGCTATCCATAACGATGATTGATGGGCCTATAATTAGACATAAATTAAGGCCCATCTAACCCTTCTTAGGCCCATCTACCTACCTTATACACATGAAAAGATATATTAAATCTCTCATTCTGCACTTAATAATGTTTTCTTATGCTTTAATATGTTCTTAGGAAGGTTTAAAGGTAATTGCATATTTGTGCTTAATATTGGTTATTTTTGTAGAATATTGTGAGAATATTGGGCAGATTATGCAGATTTGGAGAAGGAGATAATTAGGGACTTTCTCCTTGCCACTGGAAGATCAAGATTGGAGAATAAATGAGCACAATATTAGGAAATTATTGATAAATCTTGGAGAGATTCAAGGGGGTTGTCCACCATCCTCAACTATCAAAGTTAGCCAAACAAACTGAAGATGAAGTGCACTCAATCTATGTTTACTTGGAGTCAAGTGGACTCAATCACTATTTTCAAGGGAGTTGTTGGTAACTGCCCTGTAGAATAAATAGAGCAGAGCTAGAGCTAGGAAGGATTCGATTCCATTCAATTTTTTTTTTGCAATCTATTAATATTTTTATTATTGTACTCAGTGATAAAACTTTCAGAAATAAAACGAGGCTATTCTCTTCCGAAATGAGTAGAAAAAATCCATTTTACTGATTTAGTTCTAGAGAGCCGGGCTCCTGGGTTAGGGCCCAACCCATAAGCCTCATTTTCTCTGTTGTTTTCATTCTTTCCTTTCTATCGTTTAGCTAGTTTTTTTCTATCATTTAGTTAGATCCGCTTCTGAGAGTTTCATTGATGTTTAGTTTTTTCTTTCAGTTTGATGTTGTAGTTCTTCATTTTTTTACGAGAGTAATAAAGTAAAGGAAAAATCCAAAAGCTGTGGTCAAGCCTTCCCCTCTCATATCTATCAATAGAGTTCGATCAGGGTTGACCTTCCGATAGGCCAAAAAAATGCTTTATGTTCACTATTTTTATCGCACATTTTTTCTGTTTTTCTGTGCATGAATCCGTAGGTTTTTTTGCAAGAATAAGCATCAAAAGTCCCAGAGAAATTATTAAGTCGTTCTGCTTCATTTTCCAGTCCCTATCCATCTCTGTGTTACGCTTTTGAACCTCGCTTTTACGCCTCTATTTACCATCTTTTCCTCTTATTTTCATTTCACGCATTTTCATTCCCAAAACACTTGAAAAGCATCAAAAGTTTGCTTCTGCCCTTTTCTCCTCGACTTTCCCACTTATCGCATCTCGGTCATCGCATAATCCTTTCTCTCCTTTCTTTTTCCATTCTTCTTTGCGATTTGCGCTTTACCCTTCCACCTTACTACTTACTGTTTATGCTCGAAAATTCTTTAAACATTGGAACCCAGCCTTTACCATTTCCTTCGAACTTACCATAATTCCTGTATCGGACTTCGCACGTCGCAAAATTTTCCCTTTTTCCCGTTAACACTTACCGCTCCAAACACCGATTGCTATAACTCTTCGTACTCCGCTGCATCGCACATAAAAAATCGCATCTTTTATTTGGTTCCCGTTAACACCTACCGCTCCAAACACTGATTGCGATAAATCTTTGTACTCTGCCGCATCACACATCACAAATCACATCTTTTATTTTGTTCCCGTTAACACTTACCGCTCCAAACGCCGATTGCAATAATCGTTGTCGTACTCTGCCATCGGCCCTATCGCCACGTCATCCCATCGCATTTCGCAGTTTTTTATGGTATCGCATATCGCTCCCAGTCCTGAACAACACTTACACTATCCCTCCGGCTTTGCGATATTGCGAGTGTGATATCGCATATCGCATATCGCATTTCCGTCCCTCCATCAAATTTCCACCATTGCACTTCTAAAAGCCTCCATCTCCAAAGCATTATTGCGATATAATTAGTTTTAATAAAGTCTAACACCTCTTTTCACTTCTCTAAGCCTTGTCCCATGTGTTCAAGCCCTCCATTAGTGTCTTTAGCCCTTTTTCCTCCAAACTGCAAGCAACACTTTTTAAAGTTTAGTTAGATCATGAATAGTTTCATGGTTAGAAGCATGATATCATGGTAGATAGATCATAGGATAAGTAGAGTGAATTTATCAGTTTGGCCAAATTAAGTGTGGTTTAAATTAGTTTCTTTTTTGCCATTTATTTTCAGCAAGATTAGTTCCCTTTCTGCAATTTAAATTAGTTCCTTTCTTCCATTTTTTTTTAGCAAGTTAAATAAGTTTCCTTTCCTGTCCTTTCTTTCCAGCAATTTAGTTTAGTTTCCTTTATGTCATTTCCTTTCTATAATTTATTTTAGTTTCATTGAAGTGACTTGACCACGTGGTGCAATAAGAACCACATCACCATACACTTTTGAAGGTAGAAGAGATGGATGGATATGATGACAGTGAAGAATATCTTATTGGGTTTCCCATTTAAGATATGGACATCAATTTACATATGAAGAACATCCCTCCATCTTTCCTTTCCAACTTCCATGGTATGGGGACAGAGGATCCGAAAAAATTTCTCTTTGAATTTGAGATACTTTGTAGATCTTATGGCTAATTATCACACACTCAAAAACTAATATTGTTTCCTGCAACATTGAAGGATAGAGCTCTTAAAGGGCGTTATTCATAAATCTTCTTCCAACCCTCGTGCAAGAGCTACTCAAAATTACAACGTAGTTGAAGACTTGGCTCAGTCCCCATCAACTATGTCAACTCTCGAGGTGTTGCAAAATTTTCCTTCCCAGAAGAAGGATTTTCTTTATGCTATCAGATGTGTTGATCCTTCGAATTGCAACCTAGTCACTTTTAATCGTGAGAAATATTCCTCTCGACTCCTGGGTCAATTGGATTTTATGATCCAGGTTGTCGTCTGTGGTAAGAACATTCATCGTTCTATTATGGACAATGGAGCCTCCACCTGTATCAAGTCTTTGTATTGCTGGAAGGTGATTGGTTCTCCTCAACTGAGTCAGTTGCCTACCACATTGGAAGCTTTTGATGGATGAACATATAAGCCATGTGGTATTTTGAATTCCTTACAAGTGGAATTAGGGGGCAATATTGTATCCATAAAAGATGAATTTATTGACGAACCCCTTGATTATAATATTCTATTGTGTCACATGTGGGTTTACGCTATTGTCATCTTCGTTTCGACCTATTTCTGTATTATTTCCTTTCCTCATAAGGGCGAAATTATGGCCATCGACCAACTCACCTTTTTCTCCTTTGATTCTTGTGTTACAAGAAGTGTCTCTCTTGTAGGCGAACTCTACATTATTATCAACATATCGGGGTTAGACTACTCAAGGATTCCTCTCTTATGGGAACCTTTTCGCTTCCTCCGCCTTCATTTCCCGACATCTCACCTTCGGTTGCTTATATCAATATGATATCGTCTTCTACTATTCCAATTTATCCATGGGTAGTACCATATGAGACTAACATCGATAGTTTTGGTGACCGAATGTCTCGTATCCCCATCGAGCTTGATTACGAAGCCATTTATTCAACTGTGTGACTTGTTCTAATTCCTTCTCTTCGATTAATTAGGTCGACCATTCACTGGATTATGGAACATATTATGATATATTGATCTAGGAGGATCCTCTAATTTCTTCAAGTTCAAAGGTGTCAGTTTTTCCCGGAAATAACGCCAAGTGGTAGAGGCCATCGTTATGAGACTGAAAGTACCTTTAGTTTCTCATTTGGTCTCTGGATGAAGGAGAAATTATCCATCAAATTTTATGATGAACAAGTGCAGGTTCAGGTCTATGGTTGTGGTTGTGGTTTTCAAATACATAGGCATTGGTTTCAAACTTTAAAACCTATGGTTTCTTAACCATATGACATTCCAAATATTAAAATGATGGTGCACATTTTTAATGTCAAAACTACATGGTACCTAAGCTTCAAACTATATGGTGGGTGCAAGGGATATACATATGTTTTTCAAACTATACAACTACATGGTAGGTGGGTGCAAAGGCATATGGTATCAAACAATGGTGGTGGATTTTTAATAATATCAAAACCTTACTAAAAAACCATATGGTAAATGGTTATAAACTATGGTGCGGAATTATGAAAATGTTTAAACATGTTCATGTTACATGGCGCATAAGTGGCAGAGGTGGAAAACACATGGTAGCTTACACCGTCAAACAGACCGCCAGGGGTTGGTTTGCCACGGGGCGAAGTCAACAACATATGTGGCGTGATAGGTAGAACGACACGGAGAGTCAACTGGCCACAAGGCGGAGTTGTTGTAGACCGCCGTATGAGTATGTAACCACTGTAGGGGGTTCATAAATGCTACTTCAATAATACTGTGCCACAAGAGATATGTCAAGCCACGAGGCTGTAAACTGTTTGACTGTCAATACTTGAAAAAACCACAAACCAGGTCGCATGCAACGGGTTCACGTTACCACTAGGTTAAAATGATATGGTTAAGAATCAAGTTCATAATTTAATTGATTTCCATTGCCAAGGTTTTGGACCTATAAGTAAACACCATGTGTTAGAGCACATGTATTAAATTATAACAAATTTATACCATGTATTATATTCTACGCCCAGAAATATGTAAAGGTATTATGGTTATGTGCCAAAGTAGGTTGGGGTGTTATTGTTATATGATTAAAGGGATGCGCTAACCTAAGGTTGCATTGGGGTGTTGAAATACCATTGCACCGAGACCTCGGTTTTTCAATCTAATAAAACAACTTGCATTGTATAGTCCGGGAGGTTTGACCCTGGAACACTTATACAAATATTAGCCATTGCACTAGTGTAGAGGGGAGTGAACAATGAAACTTTGGAAAAATATTTATGTATGCCTACAAATTCTCTTTTGAGTGTATTTTGGCCATCCTTGGTCCTTTTTGAGAAAGGAGACATGCATTGGAAAGATGAGACAATGGGATTATTTTCTACAGTAACTAGCAGTGCCTGCGTGCACACATCAATTGGTGAATTTCCATGTAATGAAACTTTTTGGAGCATTCCTAATATAATAGACGCCCACTTGGAAGCACACTCGGAGACCTAGTCCAGGAGGGACGAACATTGTAATCAATGTTTGATGTGTTTGCATCTTTTATTTTTGTTGTTTAGGATTTTTTGTTGTTCTCGATTTTATGTTTAAGGCATAATAATAACTTAGTTTCCTTCATTCATTCACATAAAAGCAACCTTATTTTGTTCGATGAGATTGTGCAAATAGTTAATCATGTGTTTTCAGATCATATTTTGGTATTAGAGCATGGTTGATCATGTTTAAGCAGGATATTTTCCAATGAATGTTGATTAGATCCAGGTCGCAATGTGGAGAAGGAAAACTCAAGGAGACAAATCCAAAGATTGGAAAGAGGAAAGTGACTCGAAAGATGGCAAGTTAAAATGAAGGAGAAGCTCCGGAGCCCAAGACCAATGAGTAATTTCAGCAAATGTTCTTCAATATGAAAAGGATGATTGCATAAATCTATGAAGACAAGAAGACTAGAGATGTAGCTTCATCTTCTAAAGTCAAGAAGGAGAAAAAGGGCAAGGAGAAAACTAATGGTAATAAATCTCATCCTTCTCCATCTTCATCTTCTAAAGGCACGAAAGAGGAAAATGACAAGAATAAAACTAATGGTAATGAACCTCCTTCTTCTCCATCTTCATCTTATTCTTCTTCATCTTCTGATGATTCAAGTTCATATTCAGAATCGAAGAAGAAACATAAGAAATATGCTTTATTAAATCTTGATGTTAAGTTTGAACTGCCCATATAAGATGGTGAAATGAATTTTGAAAAGTTAGATAAATGGATTAAACAACTTGAAGTGCATTGTAGAATTCAGAATATTGTTGACGATTCTGCGAGAATTCAATTAGCTACATTTAGAATGGGGGGAACAAATTGATTTGGTGGGAAAGTAAAACTCAATCATATTTAAAGCCTAAAGGAAAAATTATCTCTTCATGGTCTAAGTTTATTAAAGCTCTTAGAAAGAAATTATTATACACGCAATAAGGATTGGCAGTGTTTAAGGAAAGGTAAAGGATAGAGTGTGCAAGAGTTTACACACGAATTCATGAAGAAGGCATTAGTATTTGATATTCCATTAAACACACGAGAAACTTTGTTAAATTATATTGGAATTTTGCATTCTTATTTGCAACATACATTGCTTATGTTTAATCCAACTAACTTTGATCAAGTATGTGTGCAAGCAATTGATATTGAAGCATGGGGTTGGTCGTTTCAGTCAAAATTTTCAAAGAAACCATTCAAGCATTCAGAGAACAAGGATTCCAAAGAAGACAAGGGAAAGAAATCGACAACAACTAAGAACGAAGGAGAAAGGCCTACGTGTACTCATTGTTAGAGGGTTGGACATGATGAATCCAAGTGTTGGAAGCTTCATCTGGAACTTTAGACAAAGAAGTTCCATAAGAAGAAGGGTGAAATTAAGGCTAATGTTGCAGTCCAACAAGACTTGGGATCTGACTTCGGTGACGAAAAGAAGATCATCGCTATGGGTCTTACAGGTAATACTTCTGAAGCTAGTTCTATTTCTGCTTGTTTTGCATCTTCTTCAAAATATAATAATATGGTTGAAGATAAGAACATTATTAAATTGTTTCACATAAGGATAATATCCAAGAACACTAAAATTGACACATTATTTGACAGTGGATCACAAGAAAACTTAATATCTGAGAAATTAGTAAGGAAATTGGACTTGGAAACTAGGAATCATCCAAAACCTTACCCTTTAAGATGGTTAAAGGAAAAAACTCAAATGCATGTCACAAAAAAATGTGGATTAAATTTTTTAATCATAACTAATTTTGTTGATGAAGTTTATTTAGATGTGTTTCCTTTGGACATATCTGGAGTTGTGTTGGGTAGTCCTTATATTTATGATCGAGATGCCTTATTCTATAGAAAGGAGCATAAGTATCATCTCTTTAAAGAAGGAATTTAATACATTGTAGGGTAAGGATCATGGTGACGAAGAACCCCGTCAACCAGAACTTATGATATTGAATCGGGACGGGTACAACACTTAGAACTGGATATCCCCGATGATTAGCCAAGAACCCCTCAACCACATCCATCTCATATATCCACCCCCAATCAACTAACTATACCACCATTTCCAATCCCGCACCATGAAGTATCTCAACCCACTTACAATGTTGAGGTACAACACTACTAAACATATCCTCTTGATCTAGATGGTATTCATCTTAGTTCAAGAAATGTATTGCAAATAAAAGAATTTCTTAATTTCATTGAAGGACAACATAAAGAAGAAGAAGATCCAAATGAGGAGATCAAAAGATCAAGGGCTGCACTTGATGAAGAGCCGACATCAAAATCAAATGTTGAGAAAGTTTCCTCATGTTTACCATCATTTCCTGCATGTGTTCAAGAGAATAATCAGCAAAAAGAGGAAGATTTGAATGTCATAATAGAATAGGACATCCAAGGTGAGCCAACTTAGCAAGTGGACTAGGGGCATCACAACTATATTGACATATGGTTCCAAACAGTCATTAAGTTGCAACAACACACTCTTCTCCAAAAATACTTGATACAATCCCAGTCAAAGCAATTCATCTCTTATATTCAAGTACATGTCATAGCATGTATTCCAAGTGTGCACATGATTTTATCTGTAATCTTGATATGTACATGGCTCCATTGGAAGTATTCCTATACTTGAAAAAGGTTTTGTTTTTTTCAAGTAGAGTAGGAAAGTGAAAAAAGAAAAAAAAATAAAAAAAAGGGAAAGAATAAAATCTCAGGTGAAAACCTCTTTTGAAGCGTCTGAGATTGGCCCACTGATTGAAAACCTCCATGAGGCGGTCATTGGGTTGAAAAAAAAAAGAGAGAAAAAAAAATATCCTAGGTGAAAACCTCCTTTGAGGCACCTAGGTAGGCCTACTAGTTGAAAACCTCATTTAGGCAGCTAGTAGGCCTAAAAAGAAAAAAAGAAAAAAAAGAAAAGAAAAGAAAATTTGCATTTCTCCATGTATCTCTCTCTAATGAATGTAGGTGCTCTCTAACTTTTGCAAGCAAAAAAATAGAAAGTTGGCACAAAAAGACAATTCGGTCAACGCCCTGGTTAAATGTAGTCAAACTTGGAATTCCTTCTCCTATGCTCAGAAGCTCCAAAAAGGACCTCAAGTAGATTATCACATGCAACTTCAGAACCATCGAAGACAGCTTCAACAACCATATTAGCAGCTTCAATATCACCTTCAAAAACAAATCAATGGTAAGGCTCAGGTATGCAATCATCTAACAATTTCTTCGAATCTACTTTAGCTTAAGAAAACATTAAAAAGTGTGAGAAGGAAAGTTTTTATATATCCAAAATTAATAGCAGAGCAACCTCAGCCTTATCTAGCAACTAGCCTCACTTTTTCCACCAAGAAAAGGAAGAAGACAAAAGTAAAAAGGACTTGAGAAAGTGGGTAGTAAGTAGTTCATTTTAATAGAAGACAAGGAGTGCCAAGGTGTAACCAAGGGTGAACTTAGTTAACAGAAAATAACTCAGATTTTATTTTACATGCAAAAAAAAAGAAAAAGATCAAAATAGAAAATATTAAATAAAAGGTGGATCCACCACCTGTTAGCATGTGAAACAAATTTTCTTAAGGCATCTGAGGACCTCCATGAAGCACCTACGAGAAGAAATGCAAGAAGATTAGCAGGAGGAGTAGTGCATGGGCCAATAAATAGAAAACGAAATAAGCCAGCATGCAGGAAGAACTAGAAGGCAGGAAGGATGAATAGGTTGCTCAGAGGATGAGCAACAGTTCTGTAGGGGGGTGATGATGGGCCTCTAAATTAGACATAAATTAAGGTCCATATAACATTTCTTAGGCCCATCTACCTTCCTTATGCACATGAAAAGATATATTAAATCTCTCCTTCTGCACTTAATAATATTTTCTTATGCTTTAATATGTTCTTAGGAAGGTTTAAAGGAAATTGCATATTTGTGCCTAATATTGGTTATTTTTGTAGAATATTGTGAGATTATTGGGTATATTATGCAGATGTCGAGAAGGAGATAATTTAGGGACTTGGTTCCTACCATTGGAAGATCAAGAATGGAGAATAAATGAAAAAAATATTAGGAAATTATTGAGAAATCTTGGAGAGATTCAAGGGGGTTGTCCACCCTCCTTAACTATCAAAGGCAGCCAAGCAAACTGAAGATGAAGTGCACTCAATCTTTGTTTACTTGGAGTCAAGTGGACTCAATCACTATTTTCAATGGAGTTGTTGGTAGCTGCCTTGTAAAATAAATAGAGTAGAGCTCGAGCTAGGAAGGATTTGATTCCATTCAGAACTTTTGTTGCAAGTTATTAAGATTTTTATTATTGTACTTAATGATAAAACTTTCAGAAATTTAACGAGGATATTCTCTTCCTGAAATGAGCAGACAGACTCCATTTTACTGATTTAGTTCCAGAGAGCTGGGCTCATGGGTTAGGGCCCAACCCATGTGCCTCTGCTTCTCTGCTATTTTCATTCTTTCCATTTTGTCATTTAGCTAGTTTTGTTTCTGTCATTTATTTAGATCCACTTCTGATAGTTTCATTACTGTTTAGTTTTTTCTTTCAGTTTTCTGTTGTAGTTCTTCATTTGCTTACGAGAGTAATAGAGTAGAGGAAAAATCCAAAAGCTATGGTCAAGCCTTTCCCTCTCATCTCTGTCAATAGAGTTCGAGCAAGGTTGACTTTCCCACAGGCCAAAAAAATGCTTTCTGTTCACTGTTTTTATCACGCATTTTGTCTATTTTTCCGTGCATGAATCCGTAGGTTTTTTTTGCAGGAATAAGCATTAAAATTACCATAGAAATTATTAAGCCGTTCAGCTTCATTTTCCAGTCCCTATCCATCTTTGTGCTACGCTTCTGAACCTTTATTTTACGCCTCCATTTCCCTTCTTTTCCTCTTATTTGCATTCCGCGCATTTTCATTCCCAAAACGCTTGAAAAACATCAAAATTTTGCCTCTGCCCTTTTCTCCTCGACTTTCCCACTTATCGCATCTCGGCCATCACAAAATCCTTTCTCTCCTTTTTTTTGCCATTCTGATTGCGATTTGCACTTTACCTTTCCACCTTACTACTTACCATTTATGCTAAAAAATGCTTTAAACATTGGAACCCAACCTTTACCATTTCCTTCGAACTTATCGCAATTCCCGTATCGCACTTCGCACATCGCAACCTTTTCCCTTTTTCCTATTAACACTTGCCACTCCAAACGCTGATTGCGATAACTCTCCGTACTCGACTGCATTGCACATCACAAATCACATCTTTTAGTTGGTTCCCGTTAACACTTACCGCTCCAAATTCCGATTGCGATAACTCTCCGTACTCCGCCACATCACACATCACAAATCACATCTTTTATTTTGTTCCCGTTAACACATACCGCTCCTGTTGTGGAGGTAAATCCCCTTTGCGGACATAGGCGATCCCTACTAGCCTAGACCGGGTCTAGCAACAATCGTCACACGCTATAGTGCAGGTTCCTAATTGCAAATAAACCAACTAGCGATGAAGGCTTACCCGGAATCCAACGCTGTCGCTTGTAGAGAAAGTGGCGCTCCCATTCCTTAGCTCTGGAAGATCACGATCCTCATGATCTCCGTGACCGGACACCTGCACATGCAAGAAACACAACAAACGTAAGCGTAAAATCCAGTATATGCAACTATATGTCAGTCAGAGAAGACATAACTCATCATCATGATCGACAACAGGAGTGGAACCATAACCAATAGTCGCTTATCATTAATCAATCAAAGGAGGATACAACCTGGCTCTGACGCTGAATTCTCCTTCGGAAGGTCGCCAGCGGAACACGTCTCGAAAAAGCCTGTCGGGGATGGGACAAGCCTCTCTCTTCAGATGTCTCGACAATAATCTCCTTGCTTGGATTTGGCCTTAAGGGAATGAATCAAGGCTCTTGCAACATAAGGCTCTGATGGCTCTTGGGAACTTGGAGACTAGCTTGCAAATGAGATGAGCAAGCTTTTATAGATGGAGGAAGGGGAGTTGGGATCCCTATAATCATGGGATTGGCCCTATCCTCAAGAAAGCTTCCATGAGAGGTGGCAAACCACTTCCTCTACATGGAGATCCGGAGCCAAACCTCCCAACTCAAATTAGATACCAGTTTATGGATTGGTTAGGACGAAATTTATGCCATTTATTTTTAAAAAACACTCCTTAAAATGGCTGGCGCGAGTGTGACTCTGAGACATAGCGCCAATTGGCGCGCCCTTTTTGAATGATTTCCCCCATTGGCGCGGGTATTGAACTGGCTTCCCGCGCCAATGCAAACAAGGGTGTTTTTAGGGTTTTTCACAAGGAGTTGTCTT
Source organism: Pinus albicaulis (assembly GCA_034641835.2). Classification (NCBI taxonomy): domain Eukaryota; kingdom Viridiplantae; phylum Streptophyta; class Pinopsida; order Pinales; family Pinaceae; genus Pinus; species Pinus albicaulis. Next base: position 280,850,880 of record CM076575.1, read on the forward strand.
CAGGGCAATGAAAGCTCATGTTCAGAGGGATGTCATGAAAGTGGTTTCAAGTCATGTCACTGCTCACAGGTCACGGAAAGAGCCCTCCAATTGTGCGGGATGGGGAATTGCAGGGACGGTGAAAAATTGCTGTGTAACATCTCCAAATGTCAATTGTGATAATCGCTGTCGTAATCTGCCACTGGACCTACCGCCACGTCATCCCGTCACATTTCACATTTCGCAGTTTTTATCCTATCGCATATCGCAACTGCTCCTAAACAACACTTACGCTATCCCTCCAGTTTTGTGATATTGCGATTATGATATCGCATATTGCACTTCCGTCCCTCCATTGTAGTTTCGCCATTACACTTCTAAAAGCCTCCCTCTCCAAAGAATTATTGCGATATAATGATTTTTAATAAATTCTAACCCTATTTTCAGTTCTCTAAGCCTTGTCCCATGTGTTCAAGCCCTCCATTAGCATCTTTAGCCCTTTTTCCTCCAAACTGAAATCAACACTTTTTAAAGTTTAGTTAGATAATGTATATTTGCATGGTTAAAAGCATGGTAGCATGGTAGATAGATCATAGGATAAGTAGAGTGCATTTATCCATTTGGCCAAGTTAAGTGTGGTTTAAATTAATTTATTTTCTGCCATTTCTTTTTCAGCAAGATTAGTTCCCTTTCTGCAATTTAAATTAGTTCCTTTCTACCATTTCTTTTTAGCAAGTTAAATTATTTTCCTTTCATGTTATTTCTTTTTAGAAATTTAGTTTAGTTTCCTTTCTGCCGTTTCCTTTCTGCAATTTATTTTAGTTTCATTGAAGTGTGACAGACTTCACTGAGAACCCCTAGAAGTAGCACCCTTTAATAGAGCGGAAGATGATGACATGAGTAGAATGCATCTGCTATGTATATAGCACTCTCACCTCCAAGTTTGTACGAACCCTGAGTTGATAAAGTAAAGTAGCGCAACCCCTGGGAGTTGCAGCACCCTTGGTGCAATACCAGGGCTCACCACTTTTTGGCGCCATTGCCGGGGAGGTGTCTAGTAGATCCTTTGATTTTGTTTTAACATTCTTTTCTGCTTTCCCTTTTGATGTTGTTTCTGAAATATTGAAAAAATATAAAAAAATATGATTTTCATGCCTCATAGGAGTAGGGATACTCAGGATTTTTTTTAAAAATACTTCTCCAATACCAACCCCCCCACTTGACCATGTGGTGTAGTAAGAACCACATCACCATACACTTTTGAAGGTAGAAGAGATGGATGGATGTGATTACAATGAAGAAGATCTTATTGGGTTTCCCATTCAAGATATGGACATCAATGTACATATGAAGAACATCCCTCCATATTTCCTTCCCAACTTCCATGGTATAAGGATAAAGGATCCAGAAACATTTCTCTTTGAATTTGAGATACTTTGTAGATCTTATGGCTAGTTATGACACACTCAAAAACTAAGATTGTTTACTGCAACATTGAAGGATAGAGCTCTTAAATGGTTCATGAGTCTAGGTACTAATTCAATAAGATCATGGAGTGATATGCAAAAGATATTTCGAGAAAAATATAAAGATCATGATCTTAGAGAAGAAATTTTTAGAATTGACCAAGAAGAAGATGAGAGCCTTGAGGATCTAAAAGAGAGGTTCATGTATAATATTAAGAGGGAAAAATTGCATCATCTAGGATTTGACACGTTAAAAACCCTCTTACTTAGAATAATTAGGGATTAGTGGATTGATCTCCTTAATCTCTTACTTAGAAATCTACTTGTGCCTTCATTCCTTGAATCGTCGAGAATTTATACAATCAACAAGTTTTTAATTTGTGAAGTTTTGCCGGGTCATCCATGGCTTCATTATCTTGAAGCTCATGCTCCCTTTCTCACCATTCCAACATGATTTCTAATCCATCAATAAGGATCACTAGAAATCATTTGGGAGAAAGTGAGCCATTTTTTATGGATAGAAACATGATTTTGCAAACCTCACAACACTTGCACGGGTTTTATGTACACACAATGCATTTTTGCACATGAACTATGCATAACAACTGCAACGACCCAATGATTTTTTCTATTAAAAAATCATTGGGGTGTGCGGGTTTCCCCACAAAAACCTGCGGGCCCATGAGGGTGGATTTCAAAACCTTGTTCCCCCCCTAAAAAATGACCTAAAAGCTTAAAATTTAAAACTAAATGGATGAAAAGAAAGATAATGATGATGTGGAATACCTGGAGCTGACGGTTCTCGAAATGGGTGATTGGTTCTCCCGATATTTGCTCCAGAAGGTTTAGGGAAAAAACTCTTTCTTCTCTGCTCTGAAAACTAAAAGGTGAAAATTATTTGTTTTGAATTAATTTTATAGTTTTAAATGAATAAAAAATATTATTTTGTTTATTTTCACTTTAGGAGTCAAATGTCAAAATGTTTTTCATGTTTGAGAGCAGATAATTGTATTTTTTTGAGTTTTTATGCAGGGAACAGGTTATGTTTGAAAATAATCATTTTGACAATGAGTAGACTTTTATCACTTTTTTGGGCTATATAAAAAATACGGAAAAAGAAAAACCCTAGAGTCATCTTTTAATCCTTTTTCAGAGTCTCTCAACATGAAAATATCGCCAAGCACTTGACTATTCGAACTCATTAAAGTAAATGAACAATCGTCTATTTAGTATAAGTTTACCCATTTTTCGGACTGAACTAGACTATTTACAAAAAAGGTATACATTGACTAAGCATGGTCAATAAAGTTCTATCCTACATTAGTTTATCCTTTTTCAGGTTTGAGAGACTAAATTTACGAAAAAAGAACACTACGGAGTTTACTTATGTTTTTCTTCTGACTCCCTAAAACTGAAAAACACTGAGTTAGTCCTATGCTGGACTCGTTAAAATTAAACAATACATGACCGAACCACTCCTTCTTAGGGTTTGCTAAAAATACTAAGATGTCTGAAGGATGAGCTTACATGACAAGGAACCTCCTCAAGCTTGGCAAAAATAAAGAGGTACTTGCTAGTAATGGTGGTGGAAAAAGTGAGAAAATAATCCATTTGTTATCCTTGTTTTAGAAAGCAGCATGTCGCTCTTGAACATGACACTTTGTCACACTCATGTCTGGGTTGGGTAATCCTTTTGTCTTACAGTTAATCAAACCACATTGAAATTCTTCGGCGGGTTTTGGGTATTATCTTTAAGTCAAATGCTGCCAAGCCATTTACAATGTTGTTATGTGATCAGGAGAAAGTTCAATTTTAAATTTACCATTCATTGCAAACATTTTTCTCCATTCGCGTTGATTATCCCTGAGCCAGTCCTTGCAAAAACATTTCTTCAAAACTTGATCTAATGGTTTCGTGTCTTAGGATTTCCTGCGACGGTTCACTTTCTATCGACATCTTTCCATTATCTATAAAGTTGATTTAGAATCCTATCATTACCTTGGAATCTGCATGTCCTAATGGCATGTTTGTCGCCTTCAATGATATGTTCTCATCATTTACCTTCGATCGAATGATTCTATGTGTGTTCGACTGAAAATCATTCATTCACACTTCATAGATTGTTCTGAAGCACTTTGAGAGCCATTTTCATTACTGGTGGTTTATCTCACACTTGTTAACGGTTCTCATCATTGACGGTAATCAAGTGGTTTCAACCATGTTCAACTTCAACACAATCAATTGCATGGATATATTCTTTCTAGTTCGAGAAGTGGAAATCAAGACCCTCGATCTAGTTTCCACCATCTAGGCTATGAGGAGTTATGTATTCATGATACAATAGACTTCTTATGACAGATGGTTGCGCCCATACTGTGTCTACTTTTGATGTAATGCTAAAATCATATATTTATCAGAACATTATTTAGTTTTTCTCTGCGTATGGGAATGCCTACCTCAGTGATGATATATATTTGCATTGAATTTTTTTATAGGTTTTCGACCGGTGTCTCCAATCTAATCCTTGGAATGATAAAGGGCTTCACTCTTCTGAAAAACTTTCTCAGACTTCACACTTTAGGGGGAAATCTGTTATACATAAGTTTGTCACCATCACATTTTACTGTCATTATGGGTCTATCATCATTCATATCATGTTCCCTTAGAGGTAAAAAATACTCATGTTCCTGAACCAAGTCTCAGAAACTAGAGAAAATATCTTTAAAACCTTTAAAAGATTACCTGCATGCTTTTTGTGACCATTACTTGCACATGCGCTGATACTTATTTTATTAGCCGTGGTGATTGCTTCTCTGTTCACCACTAAAACTTGCACACCCCCATAAAAAGGAAGTGAATATAAAAAGGTAACTTCTAAAGTCTAGTTGGTTGAATATTCTCCCAAATGGAAGCCTCTAGAGTCACACCAATTTGAGCTTTATCTCTTTACTCATGGAGCTTATCCCTTGGCCAATGGAACCCAAACCCCTTCATGGTAGGAATTCATCCCTCTCTTAATGGATCTGAAACTACCTCAATCTCTCTATAAATCAAGTTGAAGTTTCAGGTTGAAGGGTAGACACTGATTTGTATAGATTTTAAGTTGGAGAGAGTTCATAGAGTTCATATATTCAGAACTAGTAAGTTGTCGTTTTCAAATTGAAGATCACACCTTTGTGGACATGACTTCATGCTGGTCATTCTAGAGAGGAAGACTTATCAAACCGAAGGAAATGATTGCGCAAACACACTGGAGAAATCTGTACAACATCAAGGCTCAGGTTGTAATATTTCTCTTTTTAATTTCTGATAATACAAATTGATCTATTTTTCTCACTGTCTTGTTTCTAAATTCATGGAAATGATGTCAATACTTAGACTCCTTTATCACTAATTTAAACTAGCATTTATGATTATTGTATATTGCAGGTGCTTTGATCTTTAAATTGTTTGTGATTGCAGGTTCTTCTCAGCATTAAAGAATTGTTTTGGAGCGAAAGGCTAAAGTCTAAATCGAACGTCTCGGTTGAAAGGTAGGAGCATAAACTCCTTATTTCAAAGTTGTAATAATCTTAAATACAAATAGTTTGAAGAAAAACACATTCAATGGATCTTTGTTTCTAGTTACTTGTTGGGGTACTAGGGAGACCACTCTTATTCGCAAGAGGGATTAATCCAAAAAACACCCAGACACATGAGATATCAAGTGATATTTGACACCATCTAGGATGATCAACTTTGCCTTTATATCCAATTCCTCGTACACTTCTTGATCCTAAGGGTCAGTGGGTTTATTTATATCCTTATCAGCAAAGTCCCAAACCTGTTGACCATTACGACCAACTTGATCCTTTCCTTCCACAAACTATAGTTAGACAACCCATCCAACCTAACCTCATATCGCAGACCAACCGACAACTTAGCCATTGCTATTAATCATTCAAAAATAATGGAACCATCTCCGTCTAGATCTATACTGATTGTGCACACTCTGATTCACCAACCCTTCAAAGTAGTTTTGATACTGTTATGCTTTTCCATGGCACTCAATAATCAAGGTTTGATTTTACAATCTTTGACACAAACACAGTCAAATGCCACAACAGTCCTACTTTGCACATTGGAATAAACACAACAATAAATAAACTAGTGAAAAATAGACAAATTTTCACTTTTTTAACCCAAATTTGTTATATGAACAATCTTTAATACAATATTTTATGGCTCTTGTATTAGGGATAAGGGCCCCCCTACAATCTCCCCTAATAAAATACAACTAGGGATATGTATAAACAACTATGATATAATATTGCCTTGAACAAGATACAACTGACCTACTCCCATCGATGCACATCCGTAGTCATTTTGGCCCACTTACCTTGAACACTTATGTTGATCCTTTAACTTCCAATCTACAACTCCTCAATCTACCTCTATCAATGAACATTGTTCCTCTAGGTCATTAAACTTGGCTCCAAAGAATTTCTCTCTCTAACTTCTCCTTAGTCCATCAAGAAGGCAACACGTAGGAACTTCGATTAGTTGTTTACAACTCTTTAGTATGCCTACTTTTTCCTTCTTCTGCTGCTACAATGTTGACAAGTCTAGGGCTTGAAGGCTGCCTACTTTCGCTGAAGAATTCCTTCTCTGCACAGTGACCTAGGGCTGAATGATGAGCCCTCTTTGTTGCCATTTTCTCCTTCAAGGGATCAACCACTAGTCTGCAATATTCTGCCTCTCCTACCATATTTGACGTCCCTCGCAAATGATGGATTTAGGAAATTTTAACAACCCTCTAATATTCCTCCCACCTATACACAAGATTCCAACTATGACTTCCAATAATCCAACCTTTCTCTCCTTGGAGACGTCCTGCACTGCTCTCAAAATACTTGAGATCCGAGTCTACAATTTTGGGTACTTAGCCCTATCTAGGGCATCCTATTGCAAAACCAAATCACTTTAAAACCATATCCAATAGAACCTAACTCCTATGTTTTTTCCCCAGATAAATTCAATGTAGTTCTAGAAACTTGCTAGTCTACTCGACCTCCCAAAATGGGGCTTTAATCTACCTGCAATCACAATAGAAAATCTTGGCCCATTTCATAGATACACTGCTCCTATTTATGCCTACAAATTTCCATCAGAAAATTGGTCTATTCTCCTCATGCTCAAACCCAAAATTTTCCCTCTCCTTCACAACCTATTCTCCTCCTTCTATTTATACCAAACCATAAACAAAAAGACAAACACATGTTTCTCTTGCTTAACTCAGCTACCAGAGGTATTCAACCTCCTATCTTAGTATTCTCTTGATACAAGGACGTGATGTTGGATGTCAAATGAGGTCTCCTCTAACTTTTATTTGTATGCTCTCTTGGGTGCAATGAACATCCCTTCAAGCCAACCAACTTGAAACTTAGGTTATTTAGCCCACACACATAAAAAAAAATTATTTCACTCATTTTACAAAGCCTCCCTTGTTTTTCTTAGCATCCCCTTGCTCTATTAAGGGTTCCACACATTCTACAAGGATCAAACCATGAAATTTCATCTTAGTTTCGTGCCCACAATATGGGTACAAAACCCACCTCTTGGGTACTTAGCCCACAAATTACTTTTGTGGTGCCAAATCACATAAAGCCCAGTACCCAAGGTTGTGGATTACCTCCTAAGCTACAAGTCTTAACAATAGAAACTATATGAAGGGCTATCTCATCACCTTCAAGAATATATCAAATTTGAGCCATCTTATAAGGATATTACTTTCACATATAATTTATAAACTTTGACTTTGGTTTATTGATTAAAGAATGAGCCATATCTATCCCCAAACTATGGCCACAAGCTCCAAGATTTAACACTTCACATTTCTTCTTTTGATTTGAGTGCTTTGTGGAGTTTGTTGTATAAGGCTCTTTATTCTTTTTGATGTTTATTCAAAATTCCTTCCACTTGTATTCTTGTTGGAAGGGCTTTAAGATGAAGGTATATTTATAATTTTTCTTTGTAAAAAGAGATGTATGAGAGTTTTTCCCACTCCATGAGGGCAAGTTTATATCTTCCGGTTTCTATTTCCAAATGAAAGTGGGTAGGACATGACACATTTCCCCCACTTTTCTGGAATAATCTTTACACCTTTAGGGATCTAAAGATAGAGAAAACTACGTTTTAAAGGAAGTGACCCAAAGTCTAGAGAAGGGAGGACGTAAAAAGTGACAGGTTCATGGTATGATTCTAGAAGTTTTATATTGTTCCTCAACAAAGGAACAAATCACACACCTCCTTTAGGCTTAATTGTAAAATTCACTTTACATTGATGTGCGTGCATAAACACACACATACATACATATGTGTGCATATACACACTCACACATACATACATATGTGCACACACACACAAACTACCATAATTGGAAGTTACTATTTAATAACAATAATAATAGAGCTGTTAACAAGCATACAAAATGGAGTTGTTATGGAGTTTTAGATCAAACTCGTAACTCTCATAGATCACAGAAGGGAGTTTGAAATTGCTTTTGGCTATTACATTCCAACTATTAATGTAGGTATACTACTAAAAACACCTAAAATTGAACAAATATAAAAAAATATAAGACCTAACTAAACACAAGTTGGTTGGTGGCTTCCTCCTGACCAACCATGAAATGGAGAGAGATTTATTGGTCTACTTTCATGGCCTCTTTATATTGCTACATAATCTCCTCTTCTTTGGGTTTTTCTTGGGCTAACTTGATAAATATCTAGTCATTGGAGGTTATAGAAAGAGAGTTCTTATGCAAGTTTATACCATATTCTAAGCATGCTACATTCTTCTCCAAGCTCATCCAATTTTTTCTTTTGTTAAACAAGAAGGGTGATTACATTTACAATGTGAGAAATATAATGTTGCTCATTATCATGGACCTTGATGGAAATTTAACGGAGGTATATTTTGATTGCCTTGAAGAATATCTTCATGAAAATGAAATGAAATGTTCTTCTCACCTCCTACAAATCCTTGAAATCTATGAGTCAAATCCCCTCCTAAATTTTGCTTCTAGGAACAAGGGTTGAGTATATATTCGATTGCTTTGAATGGACAATTACAGCCATGGAGAATTTTGAATCGCACCATACTTATCCTCTACTTCAAAGCTTACTAAAACTTAGACTAAAAAGGCCCACTCAATTAGATTAAATAAATAAGGTTGAGGGTAGAATTTCCCTAAATCCAACACTTGAAAGTAGACACAAAATGAAATGAAAATTGAAATCCTTAATTAGATAACTCGGCCTTGGAGGAAACAAAGAACAAAAATAAAAAAATTAAAATCCTTTGCAACAACCAAGACATATGAATGAATCTTACCTGATTTTCTTGATATTTATATTGATACTAGAGGATCCTAAAGCAAGGGTTAAGAAAATCCAAGGAGGGATGTCCAATCTTCAACGTTACAAAACTCAAACCCAACCAATTGAGAAGGTGAGTCTACCTTGATTTAGAATTTCATAAAAAATATTTGAATTGATGGAATTGAAAGATATCATATGTCAACATTGCATAATTTATTATAATATTTGAGAGCGTTGAAATCATTTTTACATTAAAAAATAGTTTCGCTAATTTAAAATAACAATCATAATCATGATTATGTAACCAATTTTAAATAATGACACACACACACACACATAACATCATGAACCCTTATATAACATATTTTAGATTAATTTAAGATTAAAAAAAAAAAAAAAACTATAAATTATTCCATGTTCCTCTTCAATTTGATTAATTTCCTCTTAATCAAATATCTCGTTTAAAATATTCAACAAGTATAATATGTAGTGTTGTTGCTTAGTACCGATCTCTAATGCAAAAAGTAATTGATAATTTTAAATAAAAATAATTATTATACTAATCATATATATATATATATATATATATAAGATACTTTGATATAATTTTAAATTAAAATAATATTAAAAAATAATATAAAAAATTAATATGTTCAATTTGTAAGATGTAAAGGATCTGTAAACATTTATATGTCACCTCAATTAAATAATTAAACAAGCTACAATTTATATCTTATGTATTTTAATGTGATATAGAGTTTAGATATATTTCATAAGTAATTATATTATATTTTCTTTTAGATTTAATTTAAAAAGATGTTATAAAAGTTCAAATAAAATATTGATAAAATATTTTGATTTTGAATGAGAGATGTTTTTTGGGTAAGTGGTATTGATGAACCATGGTATTGGCCCATGGTATTGTAACAAAACTTATTTACAATTTAATAGTATCTATGGTAGAGTAGAAGTTTTATGTTTTTTTTTAACAATATTGAGTATTGTTTGAATTAAATCTGCAATCGTCACACAAATACCCGGGGAAAATACATGATCTACATGTTCATGAGCTTCTAAACAAACAAAACAACTGCTATACCCATACCAAAAATACATCAGAGATCCCATTCACAAAGAATATTATTATTATCCTACTGGTATATAGTCGGAAAATTTGGAACAAAAACCAAATACATTTGCAACATTTCGTAATGAAACTACTCACAAGGATCTACAGGTCTAATTAGATCAAATTCCTGCATTGGCTCCATTTCTAGGTTGTCTGGCTTTGTTGTCTTGATATGGAGATTTGCAATTTTGTTGTGCAAGGCTTCCACCTCGTCCTCCATGCACACAATTCGTTGTTGTTGGGATTCAAATAGGTCTAGAGTGACGCTTCTAGAGGCACATTGCCGATATACCATGACATGATGATCATAGATCTCATTACTTAATATTGCATGTTCCTTCCAACATTGAGAGTAGACTAAGGAGACAAAGGAGTTTGAATTAGAGAAACTGGGGTACATTATTCTCATAACACGACAATAGGAGCATAAGAGAGGATAGGGTGACAATTTTAATCCAATTAGATGATTCCCAGACTTCACCCAGTGGTACCATGTTGCCTTAGATCCCCATTATCTCGGTTAAGATTGTTGACTTTGAAACGCACCGATCACAGACCTCTGTGCTAGTGAGGGTGAAGTGCTAAGATATCCAGCAAAAATGATTTTTTAGCACACCTCAATCTCAAAACCAAATCAGAAGCAGACTGCATGGAACTCAGCATGGTGCATCCAAGAAATCCAAAAATTTGACGCTACCCTTCTAACACAAACCACCTTCTAACAATGCCTTTCAAACCCATACCTTCAATGAGCACAAACTATGAAGGCTTGGGCCTGCTCGTCCCCCAATTTAGCTACATTTTCAATCAATTTCCACACGAGGGTCGTCAGATTGCCATAATTGATTTATGTGTCCCAATGTGCCATTGTCCTTAATGTAATCACTGAATTAACCTCTGTCACATTACACTTCAACTCAAATACATTATGAAATTTTGTCCCTGTATTGCTAAACTTCCACACAAGAGCTCTTAGATCTACCTGCAAGATTTCTTCATCCCAAGATATCTTCATCATCACTGAGCCAACCAAATAGACTCTTTTCACATATTTCATTTGCACATTCTCGTGTGCAAGTGTGACCATCACCTAAGCCATTAATTGAAACATGCTGGTAGATAGAGGACTTAGGCTTAAAGTGATAAATTGCATATGGGAAATCCTCATGAGATCATAAATATGCCTGGGAGGTACCACTGCATGCACAATGATATGGGATGCTAGCACGATTGGATAGACAATATGCCACCAAGGTTGGAACTTGGATTTCTCCTTACTCGCCACACAATTTTTTCTTTTTTAATTAATTAATTAATTAATTTATTTATTTTAAAGTTTAGGGTCATTATGTTCCCCTTCAAGAAACATTATGTTTAAAATTTTCCTTTCATTAGTGACGTTCTCATAATAAATTAGCCCTTCACCAATAAAGGTTTGATTAAAAAAATTCCCTTCAATTACATAGTTATGTTAAAAAATTTCATATATTTATCATAATGAAAAACACCAAAATGACCATAACACACAAATGACTTGTTAAATCTTGAATTTTGGTTTGAAATTGCATGCAAACTCACAATAAAATATTTGTAACATGAAATCAATTGTCGTTGACCCAAACATGCCATAGCATTGTATATTTGAGATATGATTAAAGAGATATTATGAGACATATAAGATAACCAACATAGTAAAACTATTGAATGTTATCAATTAAAACACAAAAGTAGATTAATCAACATGGTTTATGTTGTGATTTACATAATCTAATATATATTATTGAATTTAAATGCATCTTGAGGAGCATAAAGAGAGAAAAGCTATGCCATAGTACCAAAATGATTCAATCCAAATGCATCATATCTTTTATTGCATTTTCTAAAAAGGCGGTAAGATGTAGACATTTTTCAACCTTGATGGAATTTTTCATGTGTCATCATCCTATAATAACATTACATGGAAAAACTTTCAAATGATATCTTCAATTTCTTCTTACAACAGTGATCATCCATGTAACTATTCATGCTTGTATTCCACATTCCATCAATACACAATGAACATTAGAATTTCATATCAAAAATATAAATATAGTAGAGGAAAACATAAGTCATATATATATATATATATATATTTATATTTTGTGCAAAGTAAAAAACCATATAACTTAATAATTTTCACTTGTCAAAAAGTCTTCTTTCCTTTGCAGCTTGTCAAATCTCATAAACTCGTTCCCATTCCACCTTTGTCGTATTAGGACCTATTAATGATATACACATCAATGTATCAACTGTGTTAATTGATAGTCTTGTTCTCCTTATATCTTTGATCATATTTTGCTTAAAGAACCCTTATTCACATGCAACAATGCTCGGTGGTATGACAAGCATTGCTTGCCATAATTTTAGCATATTTGGATACCTAGAGTGTCAATCTTTTGTTTGAGAAAATACTTTCCATGCACCTTTCATTGAGAATCTTTCTTCATTCAAATAAACCACATTAATAAATTGATATAATTATATTTTACAAGTTGTGATATCAAATTTTGATAAATTTTCACCTTCATTAAATGTTTTATGTTGCAAATGTGAAAAAAGTGTTTCAAGCCAATGCTTTTCCTACCATGGGGAGATGTTGCATTGTCCATAAAAAGTTAAAAGTAATAAAAATAATAAAATTCAATTTGTTGTATTGTAATTTTGTTTTTATTACAAATAAATTTTTAGATAATAAAAAAAATCATTACATACATATCACATTAAAATATATAACATATAAGTAGCAGCTATAAGTTTTTTCCCCAAAGGAAAAATCGTAATTTTCATTGATATAAAGAAAATTACATGTATTAGATTTTGTGTAGCAAGTGTTGTGATCTTAATAGCAGAGCTAGAGCTAGGAAGGATTCGATTCCATTCAGAACTTTTGTTGCAAGCTATTAAGATTTTTATTATTGTAATCAGTGATTCCATCCCTTATCCTTTGATCTCATCCTCCCATCAAGAGTGGATATCAAGCCTAGATTGGTAAATGGATGATAATTCTGAACTTACCATCCTCTTCTATATATTTGTGGTCATCCACAAGCTAGGGGTTGGCTTTTGGAGATAAATTCTACCCTCATGCTGTTGTTGTGAAGAGTCATTATTCCATGCATTAGGGTGACATAGAGGTACACTTTTTGGAAAAGAAGGACAATTCAACTTGGAAGAGCACTTCTATAATATCAACTCTTATATTTGGCTGTAATTCACTCCATTTCTATCAATGCAAAGAGTTCTTTGTTTTCCTATAAGTGAGGTCATGATTTCATGTATTTCGATGCCATGTCAATCTATTGAATGAAGTGATTAGATGATACTACAAAGATGTCATAGATAATTGCCTTATGTTGTTTGGTTGTGCACTAATTATAGTGACCAGAGCTAGAATTGGAGCATTCAAGCCAAGAGAGGAGTGAAGCATACGACAGATCACAAGTAGGCTGCATCCCATTATCTATTTAATTCATGGGAAACATTAGATTCTTTGTATTTCTGACGCTTTTCACAGTGCCACTGGCTGAAATATAAAGAATATTCCCTATATATTCCTGAGGTGCTGAATGGACTGCCAAGTCCTGTCACTGTTCTGCACATTTTTTACATGTTTGAGAAAACAAACAGCAGACCATAACTTACTCATACGAACTTGGATTTTGATGAAACGAGTTGCGTTGGAATCGTGGTGACAAGCTCTATCCGGTCGTTTTGGTTTGGATCACTTTTGAGCACTTTCATTTTTTAGCTAAATATTGAGCCTCTGATCATTACTCCCCACGAGAAGCCTTTTGGACCCTAAAAGATATTATCAATTGTTCAGTAGATGAGGGTATAGCTCCCTCACCCTTTCAATCTCCATCCATTTGGACTTTGAAGGATTTTTTCCCTTGAGTCCCACTCTAAGGTATTCGACATTCCCTCTACTTGAAGTTCTGATTCTTCTGTCAAGTATGAGATCTTGCTGAGTTCATCAAGATATTCTCACGAGAAATAATCTATTGATGGCAGTTGAAAATTCTCTCCTTGATCATCAATCAGAGGAGGCTCAAACAATCTCAAATTATCAACATTAACGACATAATATATTTGCATATAAGGAGGCAAATTTAGCTTAAATGCATTAGTACCAATCTTTTCCAGAATTTCAAATGGACCATAACAGATTGGCTTGAGCTTTTTAACTTCCCCTTGCAATATTTATTTGCTAATATATAACCAAAATTCATCTCCAACTTGGAATTTGTGATCAACACGGTGTTTATCATGCCTTTCCTTGTAGTTGCTTTGACTCTTCTCAAGTTGTTCTTGCACTGTGTGATGTACCATCTGAATTTTCTCAATGAACTTCCTTGCCTTATCTATGTCACTATGACCATCTATAGCGACATATTTCTCAAAGATGAAGTCCAAAGGTGATCTTGGCAAGTACCCAAGACATGCCTCAAATGACGATGTGTTTGTGGAAGAATGCTTTGCCCCGTTGTATGCATGTTGAATATAATGTAACTGTTTATCCCACAACTTGGGATGTTTGCTACAATAGCCTCTAAGAAGATAAATAACTATCTTTTTTAACACCTCGGTATGACCATTTGTTTGCAGATGAAATGTTGTACTCGTCTTCAACTTTGTGTCCATCATATCCCATCATTTTGAACAAAAATTCCCAACAAACTGGGAATCTTGATCACTTACAATAGAAGTAGGAAGACCAAAATGAACCCATACATTTTAAAAGAAAATATTAGCAGTTTTTTTAGCTGTAATTTTTTTCTTACATGGCATCAAAAGACACATTTTTCTGAACCTATATACCAAGACATACAAGTAATCATGACATTTCCTTGACATAGGAATACCACCTACAAAATCCATTGAGATACTCTCCCAAGGATGTGAAGGACCTGAAGTGGAGTGTACAATCCAAGTTTACTATTACTAGGCTTACTTATTGCACATAAAGAACATCCTCTAATAAAATGAGATACATTATCAATCATGTATGGCCAATAACAATACCTTTGGAGATTCGCTACTGTCTTGCCTACACTGAAATGTACAGTAATAAATGAAGTGTGCGCCTCCCTTATGATATTGTTTCTTTCTCCCTGTGGTATACATAACTTGCCCAAGTGATACAAAAAACTGTTATGCACATGCTAATCTAACTCTTCATTTTGGTTTCCTTGACTCAATATTTCATACACATCTTGAAAATCACTATCATATGCATATTGTTCAATGTAAATTTCATGCATAACTGAATTGTGCTTGAGTATAATAGATGAATTTACAATAGGCCTAGAGAGCATATCAGCTACCTTATTGTAGATTCTCTTTTTATACCTGATAACCAAATGAAATTGTTGTAGAAATCCCATCCATCTGAAATGTCTTGATTGCTGCAACTTTGACTGTGATTGTAAGAACTGCAATTGTTGATGGTCAGTATGGATAATGGTCTCTTTTCCCATCAAATAGTGCTTCCATTTCTTTACACTTTGTACCAATGCATATAACTCTTTGTCATAGGTGGGAGATTTAGTCACAACTCCATTAAAATTTTCAGAATGAAACAAAATAGGCTAACCATGCTGCATGAGAACTGCTCCCATAACATAATCAATTGCATCTGTTTGGATCTCAAATGGATGTATAAGATTCAGAAGAGCCAATATCGGTGTTGAAATTATCTTTTGCTTTAAAGAATCAAATGATTTTTGTTGCATATCTCTCCAATGTAAGACTTTCTTGACACTTGTCAATGCATGTGACGAAGCTACAATGGAAGAAAAATTAGCAATGAATTTCCTCCAATACAGTGCTACCCCAAGAAAGATTCTTACCTCTGTAATCGTATTGGGCTTGGGCCAATTCAGAATGAACTATGCTTTGGAAGGATATATCTCAACTCACCTCCTCCAACAATGTGTCCCAAATACACTAAATAAGTCTTTCCAAACTCACACTTCGACATCTTTAAAAATAGTTGCTCTTTTTTCAAGACATCAAGTACCTTGTTCACATGCATGACATGTTTTTCTCTTGATTTTCTGAATATAAGTATGTCATCTAAGTAAAAAATGACAAAGTCATCTAGAAATGGTCTTAGTACATCATTCATGACTCTCATGAAGTAGATGGAGCATTTGTTAGACCGAGAACATAACTATCCACTCAAACAATCCTTGTCTAGTTTTAAAAGCAGTTTTCCAAATGTCTTCCTCATCTATTCTAACTTGATGATAACCACTTCGCAAGTCTAAATTAGTGAAATATCTTGCATAATTTAATTGATCTAGCAAATCATCAATGCATGGGAGTGGGTAGAGATTCTTTACCGTGATTTTATTCAGTGCATTGAAGTCTATGCACATGCACCAAGTCCCATCCTTCTTTGGGACCAAAACAATTGGTGAACCACATGGCGAAGTAGATGGGCGTATGATACATTTGTTCAGAAATTCTTGGATTTTCTTCTTGATTTCCAAACTCTCCATAATTGACATGCGATACATACCAATGTTTGGAAGTGGAACATCCTGTTGCAGCTGAATCTCATGTTGAATTCCCCTCTTGGGAGGTAACCCACTTGGTTCTTGAAACATCTCGCCATGCTGACTTACCACATCAAAAAAATCAGATTTTAATTTTTCATCACATCCTTCAAAAGATTCATAGTCAGCATCATCCTTTTTTTAATCATGAGAAGCACAAAATTTTACTTGCATTAACTAGCCTCTTCATTTGCCCTGCATTAACTAAATAAATATTCAGTTTTTTTGCGATGAGATCTCACAATATGCTCCACCCCATCCTTATTAAAATGATATTTGTTCTCATGGCGATAAAACACCTCTTTCCTGTCATACAAATATTTAATTCCAAGGATAACCCAGAAATGTCAATTGGAACCACATCTAACTCGACTTCATCAACAAAGTTTACAATAATAGAAAATCGAAATATGCATTTCCTTGTAACCTGTAAATTGGCATTCTTAACTATCCAACCCAAAGGGTATGGTTTATGATGTGGTACAGTTTCAAGGTTAAATTTTTTGACCAAGTCTTTTGAAATCAGGTTTGCTTGTGACCCACTATCAAAAAATGCATCAATATTTGTATGATTTGAAATCACTCTAACATGGAACAACTCTATCCTTGTGTCTTCATTTGGAGTGTTGCTGTGACTATTTGAGGAGCTAGTACTTGCTATGGATTCCTTTCCTTTGTTAACCATGGCTACAATCTTGGTCTCATCTCCTGAATTGGATCCAAGATCTTTTTGTGTGGTGGTAGTCATCTTTTGTTTCCCCTTGTTATTTGGTTTCTTTGGCCTTAGTTCAGGATGTAGTTTCCAACAATGGGATTCATCAGGCTCCTCTTTGGAACAATGTTTTCATGTAGTTTTCTCCCCTTCTTTCTTGATTCTTGCATTCTTCTTTCCCTTCCATTTTCCTCCCTTCCCTTTTCCCTTACGCTTGAATGGATTCTTCTTACTACCCTCTTCCTGAATGTTCTTTCCCCTTGCTTCAATATGCGTGGCTTGCACACATACTTCATCTAAGTTATTTGGGTTGAACATAAGGATAGTATGTTTCAAGTATGATATCTCCTTGGTCCAGCTTCATTTCTTAGACCTTTGTATTAGCTTTAATTGTGAAAAAGTGTTGTTTACAATCTCCTATTTCCTCTGCAACTTTCTCCAATGACTCCAAAACATCAAAATCTAACAAGAATGACT
This sequence comes from Pinus albicaulis, assembly GCA_034641835.2. NCBI lineage: Eukaryota > Viridiplantae > Streptophyta > Pinopsida > Pinales > Pinaceae > Pinus > Pinus albicaulis. Next base: position 280,868,604 of record CM076575.1, read on the forward strand.
CTTCCTGAGCCGAAATTGGTCGAAAATTGCCTCATTTATGGAAAAACCAAATTTTCCTAGTTTTTCTCCACTAATTCTGGAAGTCTGCCAGTTAACTCCACTAAATGTGAAGATTCTGCCGCATCAGGCGGTTGCGCCAAAAGTGCCGCTAAGATAATCCACATTTAATTGTGGATAAATGGAGAGTTAAGTGTGGATTATTGTGGTTTAACCACGAATTAATGTTAATAATAACATTTAATTCTGTTTTTAAATCTCCCGTCGGATATGGATTTGGCTCCTAGTCTTCGGCGCTCAGACATGTGGAGGGGGCTGGCCCCCTCCGAACCCCAACCTTAGCACATTTCAATCTTCAAATATTGGTGTCGTCCCTATAGGGTAAGGAACACGGTGGATGGTATATGGGTAAGTTGTTGAAGCCCTGCGTAGGTGGTCGTGGGTTTGACCTCAACCCCGCCATAAAATTTTGTTGCACATAACTTCAGATCAGACCATAGTAATAAAATTTGGTTAAGAATTATATGTTGATATAATATATGTGATATATATTTCACCCCATGACTATGGTTCAAATTTGGTATATAAAATGATTGCGCCATTTGATATTTTCATTCGACCTTGCATAAAAATTAACATGCCATCCAACCTTGCCATGGGGGAGGGCATGTGGTAGCCTCCGACTGCGCCCCATGGCCCTTCTCCATTGGCCCAAAAATTCCACCATTAAAATAATATCGACCATAGAAGAAATTCCCAACTTAGGATTATGAGGAAAAAAATCAACTTCCCTAAGCAACATTGGCGAATTTGATTCTGACACTTGTCACTGTGTCTCTGGCTGAAATATGGAGAATGTTTCCTAAATATTCCTGAGGTGTTGACTGGACTGCCAAGTCCTCAATCTGTCACTGTTCTGCACATTTTTTACCTGTTTGAGAAAATGAACAGTAGACCATAACTTACTCATACGAACTCAGATTTTGATGAAACGAGTTTCGTTGGAATCCTAGTGACGAGCTCTATCCGATCGTTTTGGGTTGGAGCACTTCTAAGAACTTTCATTTTTTAGCTAAATACTAAGCCTCTGATCATTTTCATTTTATGGAATTCATTTGAAACTTGTGGTGAGCCATTAAATTGAAACTTAATCAGAGATAAACATTAAAATTTATTGAATCAACCTAAGGAGTATATGTAACATTAAAGCAAACATCTATAGGTCTAGGCTAGAGACGTGTTCTAGCATCGTTAAACACAGGAGTTGTCTTTTTTTGCAATCATTGTATCCTGGGTGTGATATTGCATTCCACGTATGTAAGTGTATAGGATCGTACTCCTCCTACCTTCAAGTATATTGGATGGCGCTCCACACATGAAAAGTATATGGGAACGCTCTCATCGAACGGTTACACATTAGACAACACCGCTACAGACTACACTTCCATGTATCGTCATGTATATTTTGGAAGTCTTCTATAGGTTGCTATCCTCGCCATAGGTAACCGAGTCGACTGCCTTGTATACCGTGATACACCAAACACATCATTCAGGGAGATTGCCTGCACGTACGTTATGTCCTTAGTTCGCCAAAGTGTATATTGTAGTTCATGGTTGCTTGGTAAACCTTTATGCCTATTTTTAACCCTTTTCTATTTTCTTTTGCGTTAATTATTTAAATTTATTAATCCAACGTGGAAGAACAAAAACCCCCACTCCGTTGTTATCGTAGAAAGAAAAATAAGCCTCCTCTTCCACCAGAGGCAACTCCTGGTCATCATCAAAATCATAAGAAGACGTAAAATACCAAATCAGGAACTTTGGAAACTACTTCTGGTCCTCCTGAAATTGATCCACCAAAATCTTCTTTCCCTTCAAGTTTTGAGCCAGAGATTACATATAATCTTGTTAGTGAATCTGACACAATTGAAACATAATTACGTGTGCCTTCGTTGCTTAAGATCGTTGAACCTGACTTCATTGAGTCCAATACCTTACTACGTGAGGTTATTCAAACTGAGGTACCTTTGTCATATTAACATGTTGCTTCCTCTTCTTTTCCTTTGTCTTAGACACAACTGCAGGCCATATAACTTGGACCCGATGGTGAGCCTCTTCCATACCGTTTTGTGACTATTGAAGAGATCCCATAGGAAGAACCTCATCCCTCCTCTACTATTCATTTGAGAGGGTTACATCTTTATGAGGATCATCCTTTTCCTCCTCTTCAAACTCCATATGAAGCTCCTTTATTTGATTATGTTCCTTTCATTTCACCCGTGATTTTCTTGTGACAATCATCTTTGGGATCATTAGCCATGAGTGAATATGCTATGGTTTTCGGGCCTGTCTCCACTATGGATGAGACATCAAATGTTGCTTCCTCATCCATATTTGTGACATCACCAGAGAAACATCTCTATGGTGGCTCATCCGTCCCACCTGGTTATCATTCATAATCTGGTTCCTTCTCTGGTGCGACATCCAGTCCTTGGACTTCTCCCATGACATATGTTTCTAGAATTACATCTAGCACTTCTCTAATGAGAATTATACAAACTGCTCCTTATCCTCCACCTATACCTATAGTTGAACAACCGTCTGGTCCTTCTAGTGGGAAGTTTCCTCCATTATCCCCTCCTCCTTTGGCAGGGGGAAACCTATCGTTGGTACATCTCAAGTTAGTGCTCAACCTTTATCGAATCCACCTCATCCTGGTTTCACTGCTAATTTTTGGAAATCTAATTTTCCTGTCCAATCTGGTCGGGTTATGGGTACGTGTGTATATTCTCAACCTATACCATTTGCATCCCAAATTCCTACTCATTAATTTGTACCGTTGCAATCTCAAATAAATGTAATCCAAAATTTACAAGTTGCTATGAATCAATCCATTCCAATGGTATCTGGTACCTCCTAGATATCGCTCACTCAGCCTTTACAAACTTACAGTATCAACACCTTGGACAAACTATCCCTCAAATTCCTGTAGGGAAAACTGCATATGGTATGGCACAACCCCACTGAACTTTCCTTATGTGGGTATGATGCACAATCCCATGGGGAAACAATATCGACCTTTTCAAGGTATCCCTTAGACACCTTATCTAGGTCAGAAAATCCAAATTCAGCCATTATAGAATTTGCAAGGTTATCCTAGAGCTGGAAAACAAGGATATGCATATACTGGTTGTTAAAATCCTCCTAATTCTAGTACCCAGGTTCCTCTTTATCAGAACCCTCCTAATTATAGAACAAAAGTACCTGTTCCCTAGGCTATCCCTTCTTATCCAAGTTGTCCTCCTCCGAAATTTAAAAGGAAGTTTCCATTTGTGGCTACTCCTTAACTACCATATTTGACTCGACTCACGAATGACCCTATTGCTCATTCTCCTTGGTGGCCGATAATTCCTACCAAATTTCCCTTTGATATTCCCAAATTCAATGGGAATCCTAGAGAAGACCCTTCTACGCATGTATTGACTTATCATCTATGGTGTTCCTTGAACTCCCTTAATGATAATTCAATTCGATTACGTCTTTTCCAACATAGGCTTACAGGTACCACAACTAAATAGTATATTGAGCTACCTAGAGCTTTGTTTCATGATTTCAGTTCCTTAGCCACTACCTTCCTAACACATTTCCAGTTACCCATCAGATATGAGACTCGAACGAAACTTTTGACCAACATCAAACGATCAGATTTCACTTACATCTCAAATCACATTCATGAGTGGATATGTTGTTGTTGGTTGGTTAATACATATGTTATCGATCAATTGTTAGCGGAATGGTTCACTGAATATATATTAGCACCTATAACAAATAATGTGGCTAAAGGTGGAGTCATGACTTAAGAGAAAGTGATTTATCGTGCACAATATTTGTATCTCGTTTATACCCAATTGAGAACTCTTTACGACAAAATACCAAATTCTCTAAGACATGTGAACATTGTTCCTCAACTCCCTAGTAAAGAATCTCATGTTGTTGATGGCGTGATTGGTTCTGCCAGTTTGCAATCGGTGAGTAAACCATCTGGTGCTTCTCTCACTGCATATTAAAAAAATCTCTGTCCAATCCTCCTACGGCTTCTACTTCCGATATAATGTTGTTCATTATGATAAAGGTAAATCTAAGCAGCAACCAGGAATTAAGAATAAAGATAAAGGCAAAAATAAGAAATATTCTTCTAAACAAGATAAATAAAAAATTCAGTCCTCTAATGAGAAATGAAAGCTTTGTTATCCTTGTTTGATATGTAACGAGGAGAACTTTACTCGTGAATTTCCTCACCGTGTGGAAGTGAACCATTTTTTGAAATCTTCCACTTCACCTATTGTGTTGCCTGTTTCCTAATCTAGAGACTCGCATGGTTGTTCGGGACCCTACTTCCTCTAACATGGTTTTAATGCTTTCATCCACAAAGCCTAAATCTGATATTATAGTGGCTACCCGAAATAAGGACTATGGTAATGCCAGTCTCTTGAACGGTCAGGCTAATGATCAACCTGTCAGTTTGACACCATCTTCATCAGATCCTACCCCACCTTCGATCCCTAAAAAAATTACAATTAAGCCTCTGAAGGGAGTTATTCATAAATATTATTTCAACCCTCGTGTGAGAGCTACTCAAAATTAAAACATAGTTGAAGACTTGGCTCAGTCCCCATCAACTATGTCGACTCTCGAGGTGTTGCAAAATTGTCCATCCCAGAAGAAGGATTTCCTTTATGCTATCAGATGTGTTGATCCTTCGAATTCCAACCTAGTCACTTTTAATCATGAGAACTATTCCTCTCGACTCCTGGCTCAATTGGATTTTATGATCTAGGTTTTCACATGTGGTAAGAATATTCATCGTTCTATTGTGGACAATGGAGCCTTCACCTGTATCAAGTCTTTGTCTTGCTAGAAGGCGATTGGTTTTCCTCAATTGAGTCAGTTGCCTACCACATTGGAAAATTTTGATGGACGAACATATAAACCATGTGGTATTTTGAATTCCTTACAAGTGGAATTATGGGGGCAATATTGTATCCATAAAAAATGAATTTATTGATGAACCCCTTGATTATAATCTTCTATTGTGTCACACGTGGGTTTCCGCTATCGTCGTCGTCATTTTGGCCTATTTTTGTATGATTTCCTTTCCTCATAAGGGCGAAATTATGGCCATCGACCAACTCACCTTCTTCACCTTTGATTCTCATGTTACAGGAAGTGTCTCTCTTGTAGGGGAACTCTACATTATTATCAACATATCAGGGTTAGACTACTCAAGGATTCCTCTCTTATGGGAACCTTTTCACTTCCTCCTCCTTCATTTCCTGACATCTCACCTTCGGTTGCTTATATCAATATGATATTGTTTTCTAATATTCCAATTTATCCATGGGTAGTACCATATGAGACTAACATCGATATTTTTGGTGACCGAATGTCTCGTATCCCCATCGAGCTTGATTACGACTCCATTTATTCGACTCGTGCGACTTTTTCTAATTCTTTCTCTTTGATTAATTAGGTCGACCATTCACTGGATTATGGAACATATTTTGATATATTGATCCAGGTGGATCATCTAATTTCTTCAAGTTCAAAGGTCTCATTTGTTCCCGGAAATAACGCCAAGTGGTAGAGGCCATCGTTATGAGACTGACAGTACCTTCAGTTTCTCATTTTGTCTCCGGATGAAGGAGAAATCATCCGTCAAAGTTTATGATGAACAAGTGCAGGTGCAGGTCTATGGTTGTGGTTGTGGTTTTCAAATACATAGGCTTTGGTTTCAAATGTTTAAACCTATGGTTTCTTAACCATATGAAATTCCAAATATTAAAACGACGGTGCACATTTTTAATGTCAAAACTACATGGTACCTAAGCTTCAAACTATATGGTGGGTGCAAGGGATATATATATGTTTTTCAAACTATATAACTACATGGTAGGTGGGCGCAAAGGCATATGATATCAAACCATGGTGGTGGAGTTTTAATAATATCAAAGCCTTATATTAAAAAACCATATGGTAAATGGTTATAAACTATGGTGCGGAATCATGACAATGTTTAAACACGTTCATGTTACATGGCGCATAAGTGGCAGAGGTGGAAATCACATGGCAGATTACATCGTCAAACAGACCTCCAGGGGTTGTTTTTCCACGAGGCGAAGTCAATATCATATGTGGTGCGATAGGTAGAACGATGCGGAGAGTCAGCTGGCCACAAGGCGGAGTTGTTGTAGACCACCGTATGAGTATGCAGTCATCGTAGGGGGTTCATAACTACTACTTCAACAATACTGTGCCACAGGAGATATGTCAAGCCATGAGGCTGTAAACTGTTTGACTATCAGTACCAGAAAAAACCACAAAACATGTCACATGCAACAGGTTCACGTTACCACCAGGTTAAAATGATATGGTTAAACATCGAGTTCATAATTTAATTGATTTCCATTGCCAAGGTTTTGGACCTATAAGTAAACACCATGTGTTAGAACGCATGTATTAAATTATAACAAATTTATACCATGTATTATATTCTATTCCCAGAAATATGTAAAGGTATTATGGTTATGCGCCAAAGTAGGTTGGGATGTTGATGTTTTATGATTAAAGGGATGCGCTAACCTAAGGTTGCATTGGCATGATGAAATACCATTTCACTGAGACCTAGGTTTTTCAATCTAATAAAATAACTTGCATTGTATAGCCAGGGAGGTTTGACCCTAGAACACTTATACAAATTTTAGACATTGCACCAGTGTAGTGGGGAGTGAACAATGAAAATTTGGACAAATATTTATGTATGCCTACAAATGCTCTTTTGAGTGTATCTTGGCCATCCTTGGGCCTTTTTGAGAAAGGACACATGCATTGGAAAGCTGAGACAATGGGATTATTTTCTACAATAACTAGCAATGCCTGCGTGCACAGATCAATTGGTGAATTTACATGTAATGAACCTTTTTGGAGCATTCCTAATATAATAGACACCCACTTGGAAGCACACTCAGAGACGTAGTCCAGGAGAGATGAACTCCGTAATCAATGTTTGAAGTGTTTGCATCTTTTATTTCTGTTCTTTATGCTTATTTTTTGTTCTCGATTTTATGTTTAAGGCATAATAATAACTTAGTTTCCTTCATTCATTCACATAAAATAAACCTTATTTTTTTTTATGAGATTGCGCAAATAGTTAATCATGTGTTTTCAGATCATATTTTGGTATTAGAGTGAGGTTGATCATGTTTAAGTAGGATATTTGCCAATGAATGTTCACTAGATCCAGGTCGCAATGTGGAGAAGGAAAACTCGAGGAGACAAATCCAGAGATTGGAAAGAGGAAAGTCACTCGAAAGATGGCAAGGAAAAATTAAGGAGAAGCTTTGGAGCCCAAGACCAATGAGTAATTTCAGCAAATGTTCCTCAATATGAAAAGGATGATTGCATAAATCTATGAAGACAAGAATACTAGAGATGCAACTTCATCTTCTAAAGGCAAGAAAGAGAAAAAGGGGAAGGAGAAAACTAATGGTAATAAATCTTGTCCTTCTCCATCTTTGTCTTCTAAAGGCATGAAAGAGGAAAATGACGAGAATAAAACTAATGTTAAGGAACCCCCTTCTTCTCCATCTCCATATTCTTCTTCTTCATCTTTTGATGATTCAAGTTCATATTCAGAATTGAAGAAGAAACAGAAGAAATATCCTTTATTAAATCTTGATGTTAAGTTTGAACTGCCCATATATGATGGTGAAATGAATTCTGAAAAGTTTGATAACTAGATTAAACAACTTGAAGTGAATTGTAGAATTCAGAATATTGTTGATGATTCTGCGAGAATTCAATTAGCTACACTTAGAATGGGGGGAACAAATTTGATTTGGTGGGAAAGTAAAACTCAATCATATTTAAATCCTAAAGGAAAAATTATCTCTTTATGGTCTAAGTTTATTAAATCTCTTAGAAAGAAATTATTATATACACAACAGATTGTAAGGATTGGCAGTGTTTAAGGAAAGGTAAAGGACAGAGTGTGTAAGAGTTTACACAAGAATTCAGGAAGAAGGCATCAACACTTGATATTCCATTGAACACATGAGAAATTTTGTTAAATTATATTGGAAGTTTGCATTCTTATTTGCAAGATACATTGCTTATGTTTAATCCAACTGACTTTGATGAAGTATGTGTGCAAGCAATTGGTATTGAAGCATGGGGTTGGTCGTTTCAGTCAAAATTTTCAAAGAAACCATTCAAGCATTCAGAGAACAAGGATTCCAAATAAGACAAGGGAAATAAATTGGCAACAACTAAGAACGAAGGAGAAAGGCCTACGTGTAATCATTGTTAGAGGGTTGGACACGATGAATCCAAGTGTTGGAAGCTTCATCCAGAACTCAAGACAAATAAGTTCCTTAAGAAGAAGGGTGAAATTAAGGCTAATGTTGCAGGCCAACAAGACTTGGGATCTGACTTTAGTGATGAAAAGAAGATCACCGCTATGGGTCTGACAGGTAATCCTTCTGAGGCTAGTTCTATTTCTGCTTGTTTTGTATCTTCTTCAAAATCTAATAATATGGTTGAAGATAAGAACATGATTAAATTTTTTCACATAAGGATAATATCCAAGAACACTAAAATTGACACATTATTTGACAGTGGATCACAAGAAAACTTAATATCTGATAAATTGGTAAGGAAATTAAACTTGGAAAATGGAATCATCCAAAACCTTACCCTTTAAGATGGTTAAAGGAAAAAACTCAAATTCATGTCACAAAACAATGTGGATTAAAGTTTTCAATCACAACTAATTTTGTTGATGAATTTTATTTAAATGTGTTTCCTTTGGACATATCTGGAGTTGTGTTGGGTAGTCCTTATATTTATGAACAAGATGCCATATTCTATAGAAAGGAGCATAAGTATCATTTCTTTAAATAAGGAATTAAATACATTGTAGGGTAAGGAACACGATGACGAAGAACCCCGTCAGCCAGAACTTTTGAGATTAAATCAGGACGGTTACAACACTTAGAATTGGATATCCCTGATGATTAGCGAAGAACCCCTCAACCATATCCATATCGTATATCCACCCCTAATCAGCTACCTATACCACCATTTCCAAACCCACACCATGAAGTATCTCAGGCCACTTACAATGGTGAGGTACAACACTACTAAACATATCCTCTTGATCTAGATGGTATTCATCTTAGTTCAAGAAATGCATTGCAAAGAAGAGAATTTCTTAATGTGATTGAAGGACAACATCAAGAATAATAAGATCCAAATATGGAGATCAAAAGATCAAGGGTTGCACTTGATGAAGAGCTGACATCAGAATCAAATGTTGAGAAAGTTTCCTCATGTTTACCAGCATTTCCTCCATGTGTTCAAGAGAATAATCAACAAAAAGAGGAAGATTTGAATGTCATAATAGAAGAGGACATCCAAGGTGATACAAATTAGAAAGTGGACCAAGGGCATCACAACTATATTGACATATGGTTTCAAACAGTCATTAAGTTACAACAACACACTCTTCTCCAAAAATACTTGATACAATCCCAGTCAAAGCAATTCATCTCTTATATTCAGGTACATGTCAGAGCATATATTCCAAGTGTTCACATGATTTTATCTATAATCTTGATGTGTACATGGCTCCATTGGAAGTATTCCTGTACTTGAAAAAGGTTTTGTTTTTTTCAAGTAGAGTAGGAAAGTGAAAAAGAAAAAAAAAGAAAAAAGGGAAAGAATAAAATCTCAGGTGAAAACCTCTTTTGAGGCGTCTGAGATTGGCCCACTGATTGAAAACCTCCATGAGGCGGTCATTGGGTTGGAAAAAAAAAGAGAGAAAAATAAAATATCTGAGGTGAAAACCTCCTTTGAGGCACCTATGTAGGCCTACTAGTGGAAAACCTCAATGAGGCAACTAGTAGGCCTTAACAAAAAAAAAAAATAAAAAAAAATTGCATTTCTCCATGTGTCTCTCTCTAATGAATACATGTGCTCTCTAACTTTTGCAAGAAAAAAACAGAAAGTTGGCACAAAAATAAAATTTGGTCAACACCCTGGTTAAAGGTAGTCAAACTTGGACTTCCTCCTCCCATGCTCAGAAGCTCCAAAAAGGACCTCAAGCAAATTATCACATGCAACTTCAGAACCATCGAAGACAGCTTCAACAACCATATTAGCAGCTTCAATATCAACTTCAAAAACAAATCAATGGTAAGGCTCAGGTATGCAATCATCTAACCATTTCTTCGAATCTATTTTAGCTTAAGAAAACATTAAAAAGTGTGAGAAGGAAAGTTTTTATATAGCTAAAATTAATAGCAGAGCAACCTCAGCCTTAACTAGCAACTAGCCTCACTTTTTCCACCAAGAAAAGGAACAAGACAAAAGTAAAAAGGACTTGAGAAAGTGGGTAGTAAGTGGTTCATTTTAATAGAAGACAAGGAGTGCCAAGGGGTAACCAAGGGTGAACTTAGTTAACAGAAAAAAACTCAGAGTTTATTTTGCATGCAAAAAAGAAAAGAAAAGATCAAAATAGAAAAAATTAAATAAAAGGTGGATCCACCACCTCTTGACATGCGAAACAAATTTTCTAAGGCATCTGAGGACCTCCATGAAGCACCTACGAGAAGAAATGCAAGAATAATAACAATAAGATTAGCAGGAGAAGTAGTGCACGGGGCAATAAAAACAAAACGAAATAAGCCAACATGCAGGAAGAACCAGAAGGTAGGAAGGATGAATAGGTTGCTTAGAGGATGACCAACAGTTTCAGTAGGGGGGTGATGATGGGCCTCTAAATTAGACATAAATTAAGGCCCATCTAACATTTCTTAGGCCCATCTACCTTCCTTATGCACATGAAAAGATATATTAAATCTCTCCTTCTGCACTTAATAATATTTTCTTATGCTTTAATATGTTCTTAGTAAGGTTTAATGGTAATTAGATATTTGTGCCTAATATTGGTTATTTTTGTAGAATATATTGTGAGCATATTGGGCAGATTATGCAGATGTTTGAGAAGGAGATAATTTAGGGACTTGCTTCCTGCCACTAGAAGATCAATATTGGAGAATAAATGAGCACAATATCAGGAAATTATTGAGAAATATTGGAGAGATTCAAGGGGGGTGTCCACCCTTCTTAGCTATCAAAGGCATCCAAGCAAACTGAAGACGAAGTGCACTCAATCAATGTTTACTTGGATTCAAGTGGACTCAATCACTATTTTCAATGGAGCTATTGGTAGCTGCCTTATAAAATAAATAGAGTAGAGCTCGATCTAGGAAGGATTTGATTCCATTCAGAACTTTTGTTGCAAGCTATTAAGATTTTTATTATTGTAGTCAGTGATAAAACTTTTAGAAATGTAACGAGGCTATTCTCTTCTTGAAATGAGCAAACAAACTCCATTTTACTGATTTAGTTCCAGAGAGCTGGGCTCATGGGTTAGGGCCTAACCCATGTGCCTTAGCTTCTCTGTTGTTTTCATTCTTTCCTTTCTGTCGTTTAGCTAGTTTTGTTTCTGTCATTTAGTTAGATCCACTTCTGATAGTTTCATTGTTGTTTAGTTTTTGCTTTCAGTTTGCTGTTGTAGTTCTTCATTTGTATATGAGAGTAATAGAGTAGAGGAAAAATCCAAAATTTGTGGTCAAGCCTTCCCCTCTCATCTCTGTTAATAGAGTTCGAGCAAGGTTGACCTTCCCACAGGCCAAAAAAATGCTTTTTGTTCACTTTTTTTATGATGCATTTTTTCTATTTTTCCGTGCATGAATCTGTAGGTTTGTTTGCAGGAATAAGAATCAAAAGTACCAAAGAAATTGTTAAGCCGTTCCGTTTCATTTTCCAGTCCCTATCCATCTCTGTGCTACGCTTCTGAACCTTGATTTTACGCCTCCATTTCCCTTCTTTTCCTCTTATTTGCATTCCGCGCATTTTCATTCCCAAAACTCTTGAAAAGCATCAAAATTCTGCCTTTGCCCTTTTCTCCTCCACTTTCCTGCTTATCCCATCTCGGCCATCGCAGAATCCTTTCTCTCCTTTCTTTTTCCATTCTTCATTGCGATTTGCGCTTTACCTTTCCACCTTACTACTTATCGTTTATGCTTGAAAATTCTTTAAACATTGGAACCCAACCTTTACCGTTTTCTTCAAACTTACCGCAATTCCCGTATCGCACTTCGCACGTTGCAACCTTTTCCCTTTTTCCCATTAACACTTATCGCTCCAAACGCCGATTGTTATAACTCTCCATACTCCACCGCATCTCACATCACAAATCACATCTTTTAGTTGGTTCCCGTTAACACTTAGCGCTCCAAACGCCGATTGTGATAACTCTATGTACTCCGCCACATCACACATCACAAATCACATATTTTATTTTGTTCCCATTAACACGTACCACTCCAAATGCCGATTGTGATAATCATTGTCGTACTCTGCCATTGGCCCTACCGCCACATCATCTCGTCGCATTTTGCATTTCACAGTTTTTATCCTATCGCATATCGCACCCTCTCCCAAACAACACTTATGCTATCCCTCCAGTTTTGCGATATTGCAATTGCGATATCGCATATCGCATATTTCTCTTCCATCCCTCCATCACAGTTCTGCCATCGCAATTCTAAAAGCCTCCCTCTCCAAAGCATTATTGCGATATAATGAGTTTTGATAAAGTCTAACCCCTCTTTTCACTTCTCTAAGCCTTGTCCCATGTGTTCAAGCCCTCCATTAGCATCTTTAGCCCTTTTTCCTCCAAACTAAAATCAACACTTTTTCAAGTTTAGTTAGATCATGTATAGTTGCATGGCTAGAAGTATGGTAGCATGGTAGATAGATCATAGGATAAATAAAGTGCATTTAGCCGTTTGGCTAAGTTAACTGTGGTTTAAATTAATTTATTTTGTGCCATTTATTTTTAGTAGGATTAGTTCTGCTTCCGTCATTTCCTTTCTGCAATTTAAATTTGTTCCTTTTTTCCATTTCTTTTCAGCAAGTTAAATTAGTTTCCTTTCATGTAATTATTTTCAACAATTTAGTTTAGTTTCCTTTCCATCGTTTCCTTTCTGCAATTTATTTTAGTTTCATTGAAGTGTGACAGACTTCACTGAAAACCCCTAGAAGTAGCATCCTTTTGTAGAGCGGAAGATGATGACATGAGTAGAATGCATCTGCTATGTATATAGCACTATCACCTCCAAGTTTGTACGAACCCCGAGTTGATAAAGTAAAGTAGCGCAACCCCTGGGAGTTGCAACACCCTTGGTGCAATACCAGGGCTCACCACTTTTTGGCGCCGTTGCTTGGGAGGTGTCTAGTAGATCCTTTGATCATGTTTTATCATTCTTTTCTGCTTTCCTTTTTCATGTTGTTTGTGAAATATTGAAAAAATACAAAAAATCCGATTTTCATGCCTCATAGGAGTAGGGATACTCAGAAAGAAAAAAAAAAAGAAAAAAAAAAGAAAAAAAAGAAAAAAAAAGGAAAAAAAGAAAAAAAGAAAAAAAGAACCCTTCTCCAATACCAACCCCCCCACTTGACCACGTGGTGCAGTAAGAACCACATCACCATACACTTTTGAAGGTAGAAGAGATGGATGGATATGATTACAATGAAGAAGATCTTATTGGGTTTCCCATTCAAGATATGGACATCAGTGTACATATGAAGAACATCCCTCCATATTTCCTTCCCAACTTCCATGGTATGAGGATAGAGGATCCAGAAACATTTCTCTTTGAATTTGAGATACTTTGTAGATCTTATGGCTACTTATGACACACTCAAAAACTAATATTTTTTACTGCAACATTGAAGGATAGAGCTCTTAAATGGTTCATGAGTCTAGGTACTAATTCAATAAGATCATGGAGTGATATTCAAAAGATATTTCTAGAAAAATATAAAGATCGTGATCTTAGAGAAGAAATTTTTAGAATTGACCAAGAATAATATGACAGCCTTGAGGATCTAATAGAGAGGTTCATGTATAATATCAAGAGGGAAAAATTGCATCATCTAGGATTTGACGCACTAAAAACCCTCTTACTTAGAACAATTAGGGATGAGTGGATTGATCTCCTTAATCTCTTACTTAGAACTCTACCTGTGCCTTCATTCCCTGAATCACCGAGAATTTATACAATCCACAAGTATTTAATTTGTGAAGTTTTTCCGAGTCATCCATGGCTTCATTATCTTGAAGCTCATGCTCCCTTTATCACCATTCCAACATGATTTCTAATCCATAAATAAGGATCACTAGAAATCAATTGGGAGAAAGTGAGCCATTTTTTATGGATAGAAACATGATTTTGCAAACCTCACGACACCTACACAGGTTTTATGTATACATAGTTCATTTTTTTACATGAACTATGCATAATAACTGCAGCGACCCGATGATTTTTTCTATTAAAAAATCATCGTGGTGCACGGGTTTTGCCACGAAAAACTGCGGACCCTCGAGGGTGGATTTCAAAACCTTGTTTCCCCCTAAAAAATGACCTAAAAGCTTAAAATTAAAAACTAAATGGATGAAAAGAAAGATAATGATGATGTGGAATACCTGGAGCTGACGGTTCTCAAAATGGGTGATTGGTTCTCCCGATATTTGCTCCGGAAGGTTTAGGGAAAAAACTCTTTCTTCTCTGCTCTGAAAACTAAAAGGTGAAAATTGTTTGTTTTGAATTATTTTTATAGTTTTAAATGAATAAAATAATATTATTTTGTTTATTTTCACTTTAAGAGTCAAATTTCAAAATGTTTTTCATGTTTGAGAGCAGATAATTGTAATTTTTTGAGTTTTTATGCAAGGAATAGGTTATGTTTGAAAATAATAATTTTGACAATGAGTAGAATTTTATCACTTTTTTGGGCTATATAAAAAATATGAATAAGCAAAACCCTAGAGTCATCTTTTAATCCCTTTTCAGAGTCTCTAAACATGAAAATATCGTCGAGCACTTGACTATCCGAACTAGTTAAAATAAATGAACAATCGTCTATTCAGTATAAGTTTACCCATTTTTCGGACTGAACTAGACTATTTATGAAAAAGGTATACATTGACTAAGCATGTTCAATAAAGTTCTCTCCTACATTATTTTATCCTTTTTCGGGTTTGAGAGACTAAATTTACAAAAAGTAACACTACAAAGTTTACTTATGTTTTTCTTCTGACTCCCTAAAACTGAAAAACACTGAGTTAATCCTATGCTAGACTCATTAAAATTAAATAGCACAGGACTGAACCACTCCTTCTTAGGGTTTGTTAAAAATAATAAGGTGTCTGAAGGATGAGCTTACATGACAAGCAACCTCCTCAAGCTTGACAAAAATAAAGAGGTACTTGCTAGAAATGGTTGTGGAAAAGTGAGAAAAGAATCCATTTGTTATCCTTGTTTTAGAAAGAAGCATGTCGCTCTTGAACACGACACTTTGTCACACTCGTGTCTGGTTTGGGTAATCCTTTTGTGTTATAGTTAATCAAACCACATTGAAAGTCTTCAACCATTTTTGGGTATTATCTTTAAGTCAAATGCTGCCAAGCCATTTACAGTGTCATTATGTGATCAAGAGAAAGTTCAATTTTAAATTTATCAGTCATTGCAAACATTTTTCTCCATTCACATTGACCATCCCTGAGCCAGTCCTTGCAAAAACATTTCTTCAAAACTTGATCTAATGGTTTCGTGTCGTAGGATTTCCCACGACGGATCAATTTCTATCGACATCTACTCATTATCTATAAAGTTGATTTAGAATCCTATCATTACCTTGGAATCTGCATGCCCTAATGGCATGTTTCTCGCCTTCGATGATATGTTCTCATCATTGACCTTCGATCGAATGATGCAATGAGTGTTTGACTGCAAATCATTCATTCACATTTAATAGATTGTTCTAAAGTACTTTGAGAGCCATTGTCATTACTGGCATTTTCTCTCACACTTTTTAACGATTCTCATCGTTGACGGCAATCAAGTGGTTTCAACCATGTTCAACTTCAACACAATCAATTGCATGGATAGATTCGTGCTAGTTCGAGAAGCAGAAATCAAGACCCTGGATCTAGTTTCCAACATATAGGCTGTGAGGAGTTATGTATTCATGATACAATAGACTTCTTATGATAGAGGGTTGCACCCATACCGTGTTTACTTTTGATGTAATGCTAAAATAATATATGTACTAGAACATTTAGTTAGTTTTTCTCTGAGTATGGGAATGCCTACCTGAGTGATGATATATATTTGCATTGAATGTTTTTACAGGTTTTCGACCAGTGTCTCCAATCCAATCCTTGGAATGATAAAGCGCTTAAATCTTATGAAAAAATTTCCCAGACTTCACATTTTAGGGGGAAAACTGTTATATGTCATTTGTCACCATGACATTTGATTGTCATTATGAGTCTATCATCGTCGATATCATGTCCTCTTAGAGGTAAAAAATACTCATGTTCCTGAACCAAGTCTTGGAAACTAGAGAAAATATCTTTATAACCTTTAAAATATTACCTGCGTGCTTTTTGTGACCATTACCTGCGCATGCGCTGATACTTCTTCTATTAGCCGCGGTGATCGCTGCTCTGTTCGCCACTAAAACCTGCGCACCCCCATAAAAAGGAAGTGAATATAAAAAGGTAACTTCTAAAGCCTAGTTGGTCGAATATTATCCCAAATGGAAGCCTCTAGAGTCATACCATTTTGAGCTTTATCTCTTTAATCATGGAGCTTATCCCTTGGCCAATGGAACCCAAACCCCTTCATGGTAGGAACTCATCCCTCTCTTAATGGATCTGGAACTTCCTCAATCTCTCTATAAATTGAGTTGAAGTTTCAGGTTGAAGGGTAGACACTGATTTGTATAGATTCTAAGTTGGAGAGAGTTCATAGAGTTCATATATTCAGAACTAGTAAGTTGTCGTTTTCAAATTGAATATCACACCTTTGTGCACATGAATTCATGCTGGTCATTCTAGAGAGGAAGACTTATCAAACCGAAGGAAACGATTGCGCAAACACACTGGAGAAACCTGTACACCATCAAGGCTTATGTTGTAATATTTCTCTTTTTAATTTCTGATAATACATATTGATATATTTTTCTCACTATTTTGTTTCTGAATTCATGGAAATGATGTCAATACTTAGACTCCTTGATCACTAAGTTGGACTAATATTTATGATTATTACATATTGCAGGTGCTTTGATCTTTTGCATTGTTTGTGATTGCAGGTTCTTCTCAGCATTGAATAATTGCTTTGGAGCGAAAGGCTAAAGGCTACATTGAACATCTTGGTTGAAAGGTAGGAGCATAAACTCCTTATTTCAAAGTTGTAATAATCTTAAATACAAATAGTTTAAAGAAAAAAACATTCAATGGATCTTTGTTTCTAGTTACTTGTTGGGGTACTAGGGCGACCACTCTTGTTCGCAAGAGGTATTAATCCAAAAAACACCTAGACACATGAGATATCAAGTGATATTTGACACCATCTAGGATAATCAACTTTGCCTTTATATCTAATTCCTCGTACTCTTCCTGATCCTAAGGGTTAGTGGGTTTCTTGATATCCTTATCAGCAAAGTCCCAAACCTTGTTGACCATTAGGACCAACTTGATCCTTTCCTTCCACAGACTATAGTTAGACAACCCATCCAACCTAACCTCATATCGCAGACCAACCGAACGCTTCACCATTGCTATTAATCATTCAAAAATAATGGAACCATCTCCGTCTAGATCTATAGTGATTGTGCACACTCTGATTTACCAGCCCTTCAAAGTAGTTCTGATACCATTATGATTTTCCATGGCACTCAATAATCAGGGTTTGATTTTACAATCTTTGATACAAACATAGTCAAATGCCACAAAAATCCTACTTTTCACATTGGAATAAACACAACAATAAATAAAATAGTGCAAAATAGAAAAAATTTCACTTTTTTAACCCAACTTTGTTATATTAACAATATTTAATACAATATTTTATGGCTCTTTTATTAGGGATAATGGCCCCTCTACAATCTCCCCTAATAAAATACAACCAGGGATATGTATAAACAACTATGATAAAATTTTGCCTTGAACAAGATACAACTGACCTACTCCCATCAGTGCACATCCATAGTCCTTTTGGTACACTTAACCTAAACAATTATGTTGATCCTTTAACTTCCAATCTAAAACTCTTCAATCTGCCTCTATCAATGAATGTTGTTCCTCTGGGTCATTGAACTTGGCTCCAAACAATTTTTCTCTCTAACTTCTCCTTAGTCCATAAAGAACGCAACACGTAGGGACTTCGATTAGTTGTTTGCAACTCCATTTGTGAACAAATCTTTGGTATTCCCACTTTTACCTTCTTCTGCTGCTACAATGTTGACAAGTCTAGGGCTTGAAGGCTGCCTACTTTCACTGAAGAATTCCTTCTCTGCACAGTGACCTAGGGCTGAATGATGAGCCCTCTTTGCTGCCCTTTTCTCCTTCAAGGGATCAACTACTAGTCTGCAATATTCTGCCTCTCCTACCATATTTGACGTCCTTCTCAAATGATGGATTTAGGGAAATTTTAACAACCCTCTAATAGTCCTCCCACCTATACACAAGATTCCAACTATTTTGTCCCAACTAGATCTCCAATCCTCCAACCTTTCTCTCCTTGGAGACATCCTGCACTGCTCTCAAAATACTTCATATATGAGTCTGCAATTTTTGGGGTACTCAGCCCTATCTAGGGCATCCTATTGCAAAACCAAACCACTTGAAAATCCTCTCCGATAGAACCTAAATCCTGTGTTTTTTCCTCAGAGAAATTCAATGTAGTTCTAGAAACTTGCTAGTCTACTGTACCTCCCAAAACAGGGCTTTAATCTATCTATAATCACAATAGAAAATCTTGGCCCATTTCATAGATACACTGCTCCAATTTATGCCTACAAATTTCCCTCAGAAAATTGGTCTATTCTCCTCATGCTCAAACCCAAAATTTTCCCTCTCCTTCACAACTTATTCTCCTCCTTCTATCTATACCAAACCATAAACAAAAAGACAAACACATCTTGCTCTTGTTCAACTCCGCTACTAGAGGTATTCAACCTCCTATCTTAGTCTTCTCTTGATACAAGGATGTGATGTTGGATGTCAAATGAGGTCTCCTCTAACTTTTATTTGTATGCTCTCTTGGGTGAAATGAACATCCCTTATAGGGAATCTATTCAAGCCAACCAACTTGAAACTTGGGTTCTTTAGCGCACACACATAAACAAAAATTTATTTCACTCATTTTACAAAGCCTCCCTTGTTTTTCTTAGCATCCCCTTGCTCTATTAAGGGTTTCACACATTCTACAAGGATCAAACCATGAAAATTCATCTTAGTTTCATTGCCACAATATGGGTACAAAACCCACCTCTTGGGTACTTAGCCCAAAAATTACTTTTGTGGTGCCAACTCACATAAAGCCCAGTACCCAAGGTTGTGGATTACCTCCCAAGCTACAAGTCTTAACAATGGAAACTATATGAAGGGCTATCTCATCACCTTCAAGAATATATCAATTTTGAGCCATCTTATAAGGATATTAATTTCACATATAATTTCTAAACTTTGACTTTGGTTTATTGATTAAAGAATGAGCTATATCTATCCCCAAAATATGGCCACAAGCTCCAAGATTTAACACTTCACATTTCTTCTTTTGATTTGAGTGCTTTGTGGAGTTTGTTGTATAACGATCTTTATTCTTCCTGATGTTTATTCAAAATTCCTTCCACTTTTATTCTTATCAAAAGGGCTTTAAGATGAAGGTATATTTATAATTTTTCTTTGTCAAAAGATATGTATGAGAGTTTTTCCCACTCCATGAGGGCAATTTTATATCTTTCGGTTTCTATTTCCGAATGAAAGTGGGTAAGACATGACACATTCCCCCCACTTTTCTGGAGTAATCTTTGCACCTTTGGGGATCTAAAGATAGAGAAAAATAAGTTTGAAAGGAAGTGACCAAAAGTCTAGAGAAGGGAGGATGGAAAAAGTGACAGGTTGATGGTATGATTCTAGAAGTTTTATATTGTTGCTCAACAAAGGCATAAATCACACACCTCCTTCATGCTTAATTGTAAAGTTCACTTTACATTTATGTGCGTGCACAGACACACACATACATACATATGTGTGCATATACACACTCACACATACATACATATGTGCACACACACACAAACTACCATAATTGGAAGTTATTATTTAATAACAATAATAGTAGATCTATTAACAAGCATACAAAATGGAGTTGTTATGGAGTTTTAGATCAAACTCGTAACTCTCATAGATCGCAAAAGGGAGTTTGAAATTGATTTTGGCTATTACATTCCAACTATTAATGTAGGTATACTACTAAAAATACCTAAAATTGAACAAATATAAAAAATATAAGACCTAACTAAACACAAGTTGGTTGGTGGCTTCCTCCTGACCAACCATGAAATGGAGAGAGATTTATTGGTCTACTTTCATGGCCTCTTTATATTGCTACATAATCTCCTCTTCTTTGGGTTTTGCTTGGGCTAACTTGATAAATATCCAGTCATTGGAGGTTATAGAAAGAGAGTTCTTGTGCAGGTTTATACCATATTCGAAGCATGCTACATTCTTCTTCGAGGTCATCCTAATTTTGCTTTTGTTAAGCAAGAAGGGTGATTACATTTACAATGTGAGAAATATAGTGTTGCTCGTTATCATGGACCTTGATGGAAATTGAAGGAAGGGCTATTTTTATTTCCTTGAAGAATATCTTCATGAAAATGTAATGAAATGTTCTTTCACCTCCTACAAATCCTTGAAATCTATGAGTCAAATCCCCCCCTAAATTATGCTTCTAGAAACAAGGGTTGAGTATATATTTGATTGCTTTGAACGAACAATTACAACCATGTAGAATTTTGAATCCCACCATACTTATCCTCTACTGCAAAGCTTACTAAAACTTGGACTAAAAGGGCCCACTCAATTAGATTAAATAAATAGGGGTTGAGGGTAGAATTTCCCTAAATCCAACACTTGAAAGTAGACACAAAATGAAATGAAAATTGAAATCCTTAATTAGATAATTGGGCCCTAGAGGAAACAAAGAACAACAATACAAAAACTTAAAATCCTTTGTAACAAACAAGACATATGAATGGATCTTACTTGAGTTGCTTGATATTTGTATTGATACTAGAAGATCCTAAAGCAAGGGTCAAGAAAATCCAAGGAGGGATGTTCAATCTTCAATGTTACAAATATCAAACCCAACCAATTGATAAGGTGAGTTTACCTTGAGTTAGAATTTCATAAAAAATATTTGAATTGATGGAATTGAAAGATATCATACGTCAACATTGCATAATTTATTATAATATTTGAGAGCGTTGAAATCGTTTTCAAATTAAAAAATAGTTTCGCTAATTTAAGATAACAATCATAATCATGATCATGTAACCAATTTTAAATAACGAGACACACACACACACACACACACACACACACACACACACACACACACAACATCATGAACCCTTATATAACATATTTTAGATAAATTTAAGATTAAAAAAAAAACTATAAATTATTCCATGTTCCTCTTCAATTTCATTAATTACCTCTTAATCAAATATCTCATTTAAAATATTCAACAAGTATAATATGTAGTGTTGTTGCTTAGAACCAATCTCTAATCCAAAAAGTAATTGATAATTTTAAATTAAAATAATTATTATACTAATCATATATATATATATATATTAAAGATACTTTGATATAA
This sequence comes from Pinus albicaulis, assembly GCA_034641835.2. Classification (NCBI taxonomy): domain Eukaryota; kingdom Viridiplantae; phylum Streptophyta; class Pinopsida; order Pinales; family Pinaceae; genus Pinus; species Pinus albicaulis. The sequence goes on from CM076575.1 coordinate 280,890,464, forward strand.
TTTTAAATTAAAATAATATTAAAAACTAATATAAAAAACTAATATGTTCAATTTGTAAGATGTAAAGGATGTGTAAACATTTATATGTCACCTCAATTAAATAATTAAACAAGCTAAAATTTATATCTTATGTATTTTAATGTGATATAGAGTTTAGATATATTTCATAAGTAGTTATATATTTTTTTCTTTTAGATTTAATTTAAAAAAATGTTATAAAAGTTCAAACAAAATATTGATAAAATATTTTTATTTTGAATGAGAGATGGTTTTTGGGTATGTGGTATTGATGAACCATGGTATTGGCCCATGGTATTGTTACAAAACTTATTTACAATTTAATAGTATCTATGGTAAAGTAGATGTTTTATGTTTTTTTTAAACAATATTGAGTATTGTTTGAATTATATTTGCGCTCGTCACACAAATACCCGGGGAAACTACATGATCTACATGTTCATGAGCTTCTAAAAAACAAAACGACTGCTATACCCATACCAAAAATACATCAGAGATCCCATTCACAAAGAATATTATTATTATCCTACTGATATATAGTTGGAAAAATTTTCCTTTCATTAGTGATGTTCTCATAATAAATTAACCCTTCACCAATATAGGTTTGATTAAAAAATTTCCCTTCAATTACATAGTTATGTTAAATTTTTTTATATATTTATCATAATAAAAAACACTAAAATGACCATAACACACAAATGGCTTGTTAAATCTTGAATTTTGGTTTGAAATTGCATGGAAACTTACAATAAAATATTGGAATGTGAAATCAATTATCGTGGACCCAAACATGCCATAGCATTGTATATTTGAGATATGACTAAAGAGATCTTATGGGACATATAAGATAACCAACATAATAAAACTATTGAATGTTATCAATAAAAACACAAAAGTAGATTAATCAACATGGTTTATGTTGTGCTTTACATAATCTAATATATATTATTGAATTTAAATGCATCTTGAGGAGCATAAAGAGAGAAAAGCTATGCCATAGTACCAAAATGATCCAATCCAAATGCATCACATCTTTTATTGCATTTTCTAAAAAGTTGATAAGATGCAGACATTTTTCAACCTTGATGGAATTTTTCATGTGACATCATCCTATAATAACATTACATAGAAAAACTTTCAAATGATATCTTCAATTTCTTCTTACAACAGTGATCATCTAGTAACTATTCATGCTTGTATTCCACATTCCATCAATACACAATGAACATTAGAATTTCATATCAAAAATATAAATATAGTAGAGGACAACATAAGTCATATATATATATATATATATATATATATATATATTGTGCAAAGTAAAAAAACATATAACTTAATAATTCTCACTTGTCAAAAAGTCTTCTTTCCTTTGCAGCTTGTCAAATCTCATAAACTCGTTCCCATTCCACCTTTGTCGTATTAGGACTTATTAATGATATACGCATCAATGCATCAACTCTGTTAATTGATAGTCTTGTTCTCCTTATACCTTTGATCATATTTTTCTTAGAGAACCCTCGTTCACATTCAACAGTTCTCGGTGGTATGACAAGCATTTCTTGCCATAATTTTAGCATATTTGGATACCTATAGTGTCAATATTTTGTTTGAGAAAATACTTTCCATGCACCTTTCATTGAGAATATTTCTCCATTCAAATAAACCACATTAATAAATTGATATAATTCTCTTTTACAAGTTGTAATATCAAATTTTGGTACATTTTCACCTTCATTAAATGTTTTATGTTGCAAATGTGAAAAAAGTATTTCAAGCCAATGCTTTTCCTACCATGCGGAAGATGTTGTATTGTCCGTAAAAAGTTAAAAGTAATAAAAATAATAAAATTCAATTTGTTATATTGTAATTTTGTTTTGATTACAAATAACTTTTTAGATAATAAAAAAAATCATTATATACATATCACATTAATATATATAACATATAAGTAGCAGCTATAAGTTTTTTCCCCAAAGGAAAAATCGTAATTTTCATTGATATAAAGAAAATTACATGTATTAGATTTTGTGTAGCAAGTGTTGTGATCTTATAGCAGAGCTAGAGTTAGGAAGGATTAGATTCCATTCAGAACTTTTGTTGCAAGCTATTAAGATTTGTATTATTGTAATCAATGATTCCATCCCTTATCCTTCGATCTCATCCTCCCATCAAGAGTGGATCTCAAGCCTAGATTGGTAAATGGATAATAATTCGGAACTTACCATCCTCTTCTATATATTTGTGGTCATCCACAAGCTAGGGGTTGGCTTTTGGAGATGAATTCTACCCTCATGCTGTTGTTGTGAAGAGTCATTATTCCATGCATTAGGGTGACATAGAGGTACACTTTTTGGAAAAGAAGGACAATTCAACTTGGAAGAGATCTTCTATAATATCAACTCCTATATTTGGCTGTAATTCACTCCATTTCTATCAATGCAAAGAGTTCTTTGTTTTCCTATATATGATGTCATGATTTCATGTATTTCGATGCCATGTCAATCTATTGAATGAAGTGATTAGATTATCCTACATAGATGTCATAGATAGTTGCCTTACGTTTTTTGGTTGTGTACTAATTATAGCAACCTGAGCTAGAATTGGAGCATTCAAGCCAAGAGAGAAGTGAAGCATACGACGAATCACAGGTAGGTTGCATCCCATTATCTATTTACTTCATGGGAAACATTAGATTCTTTGTATTTCTGACACTTGTCACAGTGTCATTGGCTGAAATCTAGAGAATATTCCCTAAATATTCCCGAGGTGCTAAATGGACTGCCAAGTCATCAATATGTCATTGTTCTGCACATTTTTTACATGTTTGAGAAAACAAACAACAAACCATAAATTACTCATACGAACTCAGTTTTTGATGAAATGAGTTGTGTTGGAATTGTGGTGACAAGCTCTATCCGGTCGTTTTGGTTTGGAGCATTTCTGAGCACTTTCATTTTTTAGCTAAATATTGAGCCTCTGATCATTCCTCCCCACGAGAAGCCTTTTGGACCCCAAAAGATATTATCATTTATTCAGTAGGTGAGGGTATAGCTCCCTCACCCTTTCAATCTCCATCCATTTGGACTTTGAAGGATTTTGTCCCTTGAGTCCCACTCTAAGGTATTCGACATTCCCTCTACTTGAAGTTCTGATTCTTCTGTCAAGTATGAGAACTTGCTGAAGTTCATCAAGATATTTTGGCGAGAAATCATCTATTGATGGAAGCTGAACATGCTCTCCTTGATCATCATTCAAAGGAGACTAAAACAATCTCAAATTATCAACATTAACGACATAATATATTTGCATACAAGGAGGCAAATCTAGCATAAATGCATTAGTACCAATATTTTCCAGAATTTCAAATGGACCATAATAGATTGGCTTGAGATTTTTACCTTCCCCTTGCAATATTTCTTTGCTGATATATAACCAAACTTCATCTCCAACCTGGAATTTGTGATCAACATGGTGTTTATCATGCCTTTCCTTATAGTTTCTTTGACTCTTTTCAAGTTGTTCTTACACTGTGTGATGTACCATCTGAATTTTCTTAATGAAATTCCTTGCCTTATCTATGTCACTATGACCATCCATAGCGACATATTTATCAAAGATGAAGTCCAAAGGTGATCTTGGAAAGTACCCAAGACATGCCTCAAATGGCGATGTGTTTGTGGAAGAATTATTTGCCCTGTTGTATGCATGTTGAATATAATGTAACTGTTTATCACACAACTTGGGATGTTTGCTACAATAGCCTCTAAGAAGATAAATAACTATCTTGTTTAACACCTCAGTATGACCATATTTTTGCGGATGAAATGTTGTATTCGTCTTCAACTTTGCGTCCATCATATCCCATAATTTTGAACAAAAATTCCCAACAAACTAGGAATATTGATCACTTACAATAGAAGTGGGAAGACCAAAATGAACCCATACATTTTAAAAGAAAAGGTTAGCGGTTTGTTCAACTGTAATTTTTTTCTTACATGGCATCAAAAGACACATTTTCCTGAACCTATCTACCAAAACATACAAGTAATCATGACCTTTCCTTGACATAGGAATACCACCTACAAAATCCATTGAGATACTCTCTCAAGGATGTGAAGGAACCGGAGTGGAGTGTAGAATCCAAGTTTCCTATTACTAGGCTTACTTATTGAACATAAATAACATCCTCTAATAAAATGAGATACATTATCAATCATGTGTGGCCAATAACAATACCTTTGGAGTTTCGCTACTGTCTTGCCTACACTGAAATGTACAACAATCAATGAAGTGTGCGCCTCCCTTATGATATTGTTTCTTTCTCCCTGTGGTATACATAACTTGACCAAGTGATAGAAAAAACTGTTATGCATATGCTAATCTAACTCTTCATTTTGGTTTCCTTGACTCAAGCTTTCATACACATGTTGAAAATCACTATCATATGCATATTTTTCAATGTAACTTTCATGCTTAACTGAATTGTGCTTGAGTATAATAGATGAATTTACAATAGGCCTAGAGAGCATATCAGCTACCTTATTGTATATTCTCTTTTTATACCTGATAACCAAATGAAATTGTTTTAGAAATCCCATCCATCTGAAATGTCTTGATTGCTGCAACTTTGACTGTGATTGTAAGCACTGCAATGGTTGATGGTCGGTATGGATAATGGTCTCTTTTCCCATCAAATAGTGCTTCCATTTATTTACACTTTGTACCAATGCATATAACTCTTTGTCATAGGTGGGAGAGTTAGTCACAACTCCATTTAAAATTTCAGAATGAAACAAAATAGGCTAACCATGCTGCGTGAGAACTACTCCCATAACATAATCACTTGCATCTGTTTGGATCTCAAATGGATGTATAAGATTCAGAAGAGCCAATATCGGTGTTGAAATTATCTTTTTCTTTAAAGCATCAAATGGTTTTTGTTGCATATCTCTCCAATGTAAGACTTTCGAGACACTTGTCAATGCATGTTACGAAGCTGAAATGGAAGAAAAATTAGCAATGAATTTCCTTCAATATAGTGCTACACCAAGAAATCTTCTTACCTCTGTAACTGTATTGGGCTTGGGCCAATTTAGAATGACCTCTACTTTGGAAGGATCTATCTTCAACTCACCTCCTCCAACAATGTGTCCCAAATACACTAAATCAGTCTTTCCAAACTCACACTTCGACATCTTTAAAAATAGTTGGTTTTTTTTCAAGACATCAAGTACCTTATTCACATGCATGACATGTTATTCTCTTGATTTGTTGAATATAAGTATGTCATCTAAGTAAAAAATGACAAAGTAATCTAGAAATGGTCTTATTACATCATTCATGACACTCATGAAAGTAGATGGAGCATTTGTTAGACCGAATGGCATAACTATCCACTCAAACAATCCTTTTCTAGTTTTAAAAGAAGTTTTCCAAATGTCTTCCTCATCTATTCTAACTTGATGATAACCACTTTGCAAGTCTAACTTAGTGAAATATCTTGCATACTTTAACCGATCTAGAAAATCATCAATGCGTGGCAGTGGGTAGCGATTCTTTACCGTGATTTTATTCAGTGCACAGAAGTCTATGCACATGCACCAAGTCCCATCCTTCTTTGGTACCAAAACAATTGGTGAACCACATGGCGAAGTAGATGGGCGTATAATACCTTTGTTCAGAAATTCTTGGATTTTCTTCTTGATTTCCAAACTCTCCATAATTGACATGCGATACATACCAATGTTTAGAAATGGAACATCCTGCTGCAGCTAAATCTCATGTTGAATTCCCCTCTTGGGAGGTAACCCACTTGGTTCTTGAAACATCTCGCCATGCTGACTTAACACATCAAGAAAATCAGATTTTAATTTGTCATCACATCCTTCAAAAGATTCAAAGTCAACATCATCCTTCTTTTAATCATGAGAAGCACAAAAAATTTACTTTCATTAACTAGCCTCTTCATTTTCCCTGCATTAACTAAATAAATATTCAGTTTTTTTGCGATGAGATCTCACAATATACTCGACCCCGTCCTTATTAAAATGATATTTGTTCTCATGGCGATAAAACACCTCTTTCCTGTCGTACAAATATTGACTTCCCAAGATAACCCGGAAATGTCAATTGGAACCACATCTAACTCGACTTCATCAACAAAGTTTGCAGTAATAGAAAATTGAAATATGAATTTCTTTGTAACCTGTAAATTAGAATTCTTAGCTATCCAACCCAAAGGGTACGGTTTATGATGTGGTACAATTTCAAGGTTAAGATTTTTGACCAAGTCTTCTGAAATCAGGTTTTCTTGTGACCCACTATCAAACAATGCATCAATCTTTGTATGATTTGAAATCACTCTAACATGGAACAACTCTATCCTTGTGTCTTCATTTGGAGTGTTGTTGTGACTATTTGAGGAACTAGTACTTGCTATGGATTCCTTTCCTTTGTTAACCATGGCTACAATCTTGGTCTCATCTCTTGAATCAGATCCAAGATCTTGTTGTGTGGTGGTAGTCATCTTTTGTTTCCCCTTGTTATTTGGTTTCTTTGGCCTTAGTTCAGGATGTAGTTTCCAACAGTGGGATTCATCATGCCCCTCTTTGGAAAAATGTTTGCATGTATTTTTCTCCCCTTATTTCTTGATGCTTGCATTCTTCTTTCCCTTCCATTTTCCTCCATTCCCTTTTCCCTTACGCTTGAATGGCTTCTTCTTACTACCCTCTTCCTAAATGTTCTTTCCCCTTGCTTCAAGATGCGTGGCTTTCACACATACTTCATCTAAGTTATTTGGGTTAAACATAAGGATAGTATGTTTCAAGTATGAATGTAAACCCCCAATGTATTTCAAGATTGAGTCTTGTGAATTCAAATTTACTCCTAACAATAAAGCCCTCTTTCTAAACTCCTAGGTGTACTCTTGAACAGTTTTTCCTTTGAGTTGCCTAAAGTTTTTCCAACTCATTATTTATTTTTTCATATAGGTTAGTGGATAAAACTGTCTTTTAATGGAAGAAATGAAATCAACCCAAGAAATGGATATCTTACCATGAATTCGCATTTCCTCTTGAGTCTTTGCCTCCCACCAAACTAGTGCTTCTCCTTTGAGCCTTAATGAAGCCAACTGGATCTTTATTTCTTCCTCTTGTAGATTCTGAATTCTACAGTATACTTCCAATTGACAGATCCAATTGTCTAACTTATCTGCATTTACCTCACCATTGTACATGGGAAGTTCAAACTTGATGTCCAACTTGAGTAATGGAGTTTTTCCTTTTGGGATTTTTGAATGAGTGTGGGTGGTTTTTGTGGTGGAATTGGAAGATGAATATGTTGATGAAGATGATGAGGATGAGGATGGTGGAGATGGAGGTGGATTTCCTCCACTGCCTTTAAAACTCTTCTCTTCATCCTTCTTACCATCTGAAGATCCTTCTCCATGTGGAGGCTTAGAACCTTCTCCTGCTCTTTCTGCATTGAATGCATCAAACATGATTTAACCATTCTTTGAATGTATTTGAAGTCTCTCTTGACATCCTCTTCTTCCGAATGTCCATGAATCTTTCCAAATACTGACATAATGGCTAAGGATTCAAGCTCAACCTCTGATGCTTGTACCTCTTCAATCACTTCGTCTTCTTGTGCAATTTGTACCTCTTCAATCTCAACTGTTGGAGATAGAACTTGAGGTGCTTCAAGTGCAACTTTGAGTGGAAATTTGGGTGAAGATGATGCTTTCTCAGCTCTCTTCCTTCTTGTCCTAATCTCAGGACTAACAACCAATAGCTTCCCTTCTCCTCTCTTCAACTTCAACCTTGTAAGCATCACAAAATTGCAACTATTAAAACCCTTCTTGCACAATCTCAAGCAAAGCAAGCAAATAACCTTTAGCAACCTTGTGCTCTGATACCAACTTGATCTGAAATTGGTTTTTAGTTAATTTTGTGCTAATATCAGTTTCAAAATTAACATGAAAGTGCTTTGGTTTGCTTCTTATGCAAGGGTTTATACATGTGCTTATGATTGAAAATTCATTAAACTTGATGAGATTAAGTGTATTTCATGAAATTAAAAGCATGGAAACTCAATTCTGAACAACATCATATAAAAACACAACAAGAACAAATAACAAAGACAAATACACAAGTTTTTGATTAAGGAGTTCACCCCTCCTCAGATACATCTCCATGGTCCAGCTTCATAGCTTAGGCCTTTGTATTAGCTTTAATTGTGAAAAATTTTCGTTTACAATCTCCTATTTCCTCTACAACCTTCTCCAATGACTCCAAAGCATCAAAATATACCAAGAATGACTCTTCCTGAGCCAAAATTGGTCGAAAATTGCCTCATTTATGGAAAAACCAAATTTTCCTAGTTTTTCTCCACTAATTCTGGAAGTCTGCCAGTTAACTCCACTAAATGTGGAGATTCTGCCGCAACAGCCGGTTCTGCCAAAAGTGCCGCTAAGATAATCCACATTTAATTGTGGATAAAGAGATAGTTAAGTGTGGATTATTGTGGTTTAACCATGAATTAACGTTAATAACAACGTTTAATTCTGTTTTTAAATCTCTCGTCAGATCTGGATTTGGCTCCTGGTCTTCTGCGCTCAGACATGTGGGAGGGGGTTGGCCCCCTCCAAACCCCAACCTCAGTGTGTTTCAATCTTCAAATATTGGTGGCGTCCCTATAGGGTAAGGAACATGGTGGATGGTATATTGGTAAGTCGTTGGAGCGCTGCGCAGGTGGTCGTGGGTTTGACCTTGACCCTGCCATAAAATTTTGTTGCACATAACTTCAGATCAGACCATAATAATAAAATTTGGTTAAGAATTATATGTTGATATAATATATGTGATATATATTTCACCCCATGACTATGGTTCAACCTTGGTATTAAAATGATTGTGCCATTTGATATTTGCATTCGTCCTTGCATAAAAATTAACATGCCATCCAACCTTGCCATGGGGGAGGGCATATTGTAGCCTCCGGCTGCGCCCCATGGCCCTTCTCCATTGGCCCAAAAATTCCACCATTAAAATAATATCGACCATAGGAGAAATTCCCAACTTAGGATTAGGAGGAAAAAAATTAACTTCCCCAAGCAACATTGGTGAATTTGATTCTCACACTTGTCACAATGTCTATGGCTGAAATCTGGAGAATATTCCCTAAATATTCCTGAGGTGTTGACTGGACTTCCAAGTCATCAATCTGTCAATGTTCCACACATTTTTTACCTGTTTGAGAAAATGAACAATAGACCATAACTTACTCATACAAACTCGGATTTTGATGAAACGAGTTGCGTTGGAATCCTAGTGAAGAGCTCTATCCGGTCGTTTTGGGTTGGAGAAATTATAAGCACTTTCATTTTTTAGCTAAATACTGAGCCTCTGATCATTTTCATTTTATGGAATTCATGTGAAACTTGTGGTGAGCCATTAAATTGAAACTTAATCAAAGATAAACATTAAAATTTATTGAATCAACCTAAGGAGTATTTGTAACATTAAAGCAAACATATATAGGTCTACGCTAGAGACATGTTCTAGCATCGTTAAACATAGTAGTTGTCTTTGTTTGCGATCGTTGTATCCTAGGTGTGATACCCCATTGTTATGCAGATAAAATCCTTCTTGCGGACAAGAATGATCTCCCTTGTATCCTAAGGATATCTAGAAACAAACAACCAAATGCAAACCATTTTCTCTAAACTATTGTGATTCAGAATCATTCATTAAATAAGTAAGAGGAGATGCTCCTACCTAAAGTCCAACGCTTGCTGTAAGCTTCAATCCAGTTGCTCCAAAAGAGGTAAATTCATCATGTAAGACCTGCATTCAAAGACAGGAAAAAATATTAAAAGCACCTGCAAGATATAATAATTCAGAAACACTAATTTATCTTAATGATCAAGGAATACAAGAATTAAATGATGTAGGAATTTTGCTAGAAAGCAGAACCCGCATATAAGAATACATCTGCTTCACGAACTCTGAAAATCCTCAAAGTTTCTATAATAAAATCATGAAAAACATTCAGCTCAATTTTACATGAAGGCGAAAATAGCCATACAAATCAACTCCCTTAACTATATTAAAATTCTGTGGCCAGATATTACATTGGGCGACCTCTTGGCTCTTGGCCCTTTAAACCACTCCTCACTCACTCCACTCTTAGCTATCTCAGCTCTTCAACTATTCAAGTGTGTTCTCCTCACAAAAACCACTCATATTTATACATAAATAATGAATTTAATTCATTCAAAAAATCTCTCCACCTAATCCTCAACTAAATCTAATTTAAATTCATTTTAGGTGTGGACTCAACTAAGTCTCGTACATAGCACTCCTACTCCCTAAATTTTCTACCTAATTCTATTTTCTCTCATATCCTTTTAATTAATAAAAGAATATTTACAAAATCCTCACTTTTATAATTTATCCCCTATTTTATTTAAAAATAACAAATTAATTAATAAAACAATTAAAATGTCACACCCCCCTTTATTACATATTTAAAAATGAAAATTGGCCTTGATGCTCTTGTAGTAGACTCCCAAGGTTGAAATTAATCATGATCGCCTGATCATGTGTTCGGATTTATGTATGCCTGGATCCCATATCTTGTGCTGCAACTTCCCACTTGTCACTGCTTCTATCTGTTGTTCTTCTCTAGGTCTCCACACTTTATGCTGCATTGCCCCACTGGCTATGCTTTCGCAATCTTTTGTTGTCTTTCTCTTGCTTCTTATTATTTGTTTTACCGCTGCTGGCCTCTTCTGGGATATATTCATCATTATCCTCCTTATTAGTTCAATTTCTCGATCCAATATATTTCGACCAGCATCAGCAATAAAACCTGTACTCACAGAACAATTTTTAGAATAAAAAACATAAGGCTTCAGTGCCCCTTATGCTGCTGACAACATTTTAGTATGTTGCTCTGAAATTCCCTCATCCATCAGCACATCAGTATGCTGATTCAATTCCTCTGTGAGACTGTCAATTAGTCCCTCCTCCACATCATCTAGTTGAAAAATGTTTCCCTGTTCTGTGTCTTTCAGTAACTTTCCCTGAACATATCAGTAACTTTCCCTGAACATAGATCCTCTTCTTTTCCAACTCTCCTCTCTGAAGATCTAATTTCCGATATAACTGAACAATCTCAACTGGAGTAGAACTCGGAAATTTTACACAATTTTCCATACCTTCACTTGCTATTGACCAATCATCAGATGGTCCTTCTTCCCTCGCTTCAATATTCTGCTGAATATTTCCATAAGACCCCTCTGTCTTCATTTCCTCCTGAGATCTTGCTATCTCAGCATCATTCTGAACAAATTTCAGATTCAACTCTTCTTATTTAAAAAAATTCAAAGTTTGTTCAACACTCTATGATGTACCTGTAATCACCCACCAATCATTAGTCTTAAACACATAAGACCTTGTGGTCTCACTGAATGCTTCAGTCGACATCTCTCTTTGCTGTTCTGAATCCTTCATTTGATTTAGTTCTTCTGTAGATTTCCCTTCTGTCTCATCACTACTTCTATTCTCCCTCTGGAAATATTCATGGATTTTCCTGGTTTCAACATCATTACATTGTAAAATTTTGTCAGCAATCCCATTAAACAAATACACTTGTTTACCTCCTTGGAGTTTTCCTTCAGCATTTCCACTTTGTTCCTACTCCATAATAGCTTCGACTTGTTGTCTTATCCCAAACAAGGATTCATATATGATTTCTTCGTGTTGTAACCAATCAACACATTCCTTCTCTGAAAGGAATTCTCTACCAGACTTTACCTCAAGAATTTCATTCTCCTTTGTGACAGTTCCATCACACTGTTCATCGTCTTTCGCACATCCTGCAAACATACATAAACTGTGAGAAAAATTGCAAGGCTTCATAGCCTCACCTACTTCTCTTACGAACACATCTTCAGATGCTTCTGAACTATCCCAATAGTTCATGAGATCTTCTCCACTGATCTCTTCACCCAGAATTTTGCCATGTTCTGGGCCACAAATGGAAACATCCATTTTTAACTCAGCCTCTTTGAGTTCTTCACAACTCAACATCTGCTCGAGCTTCCTCAGCTCCTCCATCAACTGTATGTTTACCTGTTTTTCCCTCTTTGCGTGTAGCTTCTGCCACTTCACCTTCTTTCTCATGGTCCAACCATGTGTCTGGTATCTCACATTTTCTTGCAACAACTCCATTAACAATTCAAGGTGAATTATTATCTCGGCCTTCTCCCGCTCATACTCTTCATCAGATCTCCGAAAATGACTATCAATAATCATCTTCCCCTCCTTTGTGAACTGCATCTGTTCACGTGTGGAATTCATTTAAGCCACTTCCCCACAATCCTTCGAATTTGTCATTCATCAAAATGCAACTTCTCCTCCTGCGCTTGGCTTCTCTTTGTCTTGGGACCAATCCCTGGCAACCTTATTGCTACAATTTACTGCAAACAACACCTTAGCATGCATGTGTTAGTTGATAGTAACCCAAAGGGTTGAAAATCCACATTCACACTCTTAGATGCATATAAAAATGCATTTCCAATTAATGCCCTAATAAAATTTGAAATCTGGCAAACCCGCCAAACCCACAAACACACACTCTCTTCAATTTTCCAAAGAAGAATGTACCTCAATTTCCACAATCTGGGCAATCTCAATTTAACATGCGGAAGCTATATTAATTAAAAAATGATTATAGAACCATTGGAACACCCATTTCAATTGAAATCGAACCAACATTAGAACATTCCACAGATCAATGGTTTAGATTTCGTCCTCACCTCAAAAGAGCTTGAACCAACATTCGCAGTTTACAAAACTTCATTTAAATGCGCCACGACAAACATATATCCACATCTCCAAATCAAATGTTATGAATATTTACTAAGCTTTGGATTTCAAAACCCAATTCAATGGACTCTTCCTTCTCTGGATTAACTCTTAATTGCCAACAACTGCTGTTTCAGACCCATACATCAATGGTGAATAAACAATTGTCAATAAACATTTCATGAAATGCTCACGGCAACACCAACACCCAAAGTAATACTTGGTCCCAGAAATTAACACATAGCAATTCAATTTAGCATTTACAAGTGAGGCGATACCACCGATTTAGCGCCTCAAATCCTTCTTTACTGCTCAGCGCTCATTGAAACTTCTGCATTATCGAATTTTTATTTGATTCACGGTTTCACTAACCCAACATTTTCTCGGCTATTTCTAATTGAACTCTCACAACAATAATAAATCTGGATTTCAATAACACTTGGGCTCACAATTTAACTTACCATTTTAAACCATACGCTTCTTCATGGATACAATGCCAGTAATTCTACCTCTTGCAGCTCTGCAATTGATGTGCGCTTTCCCTTCACAATTCTGCATCCGAATCTCTGCATCCTTTATTTCAATGTATTCTTCCCTAATGCGCTTAGAGATTAAACAACCCCTGCGTCCATCTTTTGCCGTTGCACATTCAATTCAAATCTGTGAACGCCACTACTCACGATTTTATTTACTTGGTTCCATCGCTATTCAACTGTGTCTCTATTTTGAAGTCAATACTGTAGATTCACGACATCTCATAGACCTTCCACAGCATGCTGAGTTCTAAATTCCATATTCCCCAACTGACAATATAAGCCATCGCATCAAATGCATCAACATTAATACTGAACCCAACGCATATCCATTCAATCAACTCCAATTTCACATACCTTGTAACCTCTGTGCCTCTGACCAGGACTTCATGGAGTTTGGTTTCATTTCACTCCTGTCTATTTCACAATTCCGACCTCGATTTCTTAACACATGGTTCATTTCAACTTTTGAACGCATGGTTCTAAATTCCACTGATTCTGTGCTTCCATTTGATTCTGTAATTCAATTATCAATTCATCTAACCTTTCAATGCTTGCATAAACAGATTATTGGTTCAATGAATCCAGTGCTCCTTCCTTGCACGATTTCTTCTGCGTCCAGACTCTACACATCGACTTACAGTTCTGGACAATCGGGTCTCCTCGCCTTCGATTTATGTCAAAACACAACGTTTAAATAACATATATCAATTTTACATGAACAACAGATAATTACTCATCGAATTTACTATAAATCCACCGCGCCTTCTAATTCCTTTCATGTACAGCTTCAACTTTCCTTACGGCACTTACAGTTCCTCTGCAATCTGCAATTTCAGAACTATACCTTCGACCCACGGCTTCGGTCTTCCTGCCCAATCGAATTTCATTCGACTGTACACCACTCGGAACTTTTGATTCATTCCATTAAACAAGTTCAGATTATATCAATAATCAGTTGCCGTGACTTGCGTCTTAAAAAAAAAAAAACTCATCGATGCTTATTGAAACAAACTCATCGATTCTCCTTGAAACAGATTTTGTCTCAATCTTTAACGCTTCAATGCTCCAACTTCTGGTTACTCAGCATTTAAAACAGGTCAGTTCTCCTCAATTTTAAAATAGATAAACAGTCCTAAAAACCTTGCGCCTTCCAATTTCATTGCACCAACAACTCGTCCTCCTTCCACTATGTTACATCCTTGAGATTCCAACCTTTGATCTTTGGTATGCAGCTTTACATCCATTAATAAAATGTGATTTTTTTTATATTATTGCATCACTTTGATACAACCTCCACTTAGAAGCAGCTTGAACTTTATTTTAAGAGAGCGACCACATATATTCCATGAAATATCAATGGCAATAATCATAAATGCAGTGTTACATCATGAAATATCGATGGAAAAAATCATAAATGCAACGTTACATATAATCGACTATCACAGCAACCAACCCAACCGTTATTTGAACATTCATGTCGATTTCTATAAATTCTGCGTTATATGACCATCACAGCAAACAACCCGAATGTTCATACAACAAACAACCCAAGCGTTCATATCTACCATCTCAGCAAGGAATCGATGGCTATAACATTCATATCGATTTCTCTTTGCAACAACGATTCTACTCAGCTTGCAATCAAACAATAGTCGGTCATAGATTTTTAACAAAGTGTTACTTTCAGGTACACTGCCAAATGTCGAATATAAAATTTCTGGACAGGCTCACACCATTCAGCGACCAACACGAACTGTAAATCAAATTTATACTTACAAACTTTCATATGAAACACGCCATTTGTAATTCAATTTTTATATAACGTAAAAATCAATGTGACACAGTGTTTTACTCCTACAACTTCCAGATCCACGCAATTCAGAAATCGAAGACTGCCAACATACTCTCAATCGTAGCTTCAGGCGATTTGTTCAACTGCTTCAACGCAGTTCTGCACTTGCTGAATGTTATACACTTCACCACGGACGCAGACCGACTTCATCAATCACAGCTTCAACTCCACTCAATGCCACTTCTGCTACTTCACAATGAACCAGGTTTCAGCTCCACTCAATGCCACCATCTGAGATCACAAAACGCTGTTACCATTCGCCGCTGCGCCTGTCACCTGCAATATCCCAGATATGCATACAAGGCATGTGGGAAAATCGAATTTTATTCAGAAAATATATGGACGAAAATAATATTGCATGGCTAATAAGCATTAGCTGCCCCTCTCTGCAACTTCAATAGATATTTCAAATTCTCTCACACAATCTATCCATATATTCAAAACAAATATCCTTTCCTCGCTTTCCGATACCAAAATGATGAAGGAATTCTTCTAGAAAGCAGAACTTGCATATAAGAATACAAGCTGCTTTCACGAACTCGAAAATGCTCAAAGTTTCTATAATAAAATCATGAAAAAACATTCGACTCAATTTTACATGAAGGAAAAAAGAGCCATACAAATCAACTCCCTTAACTATATTAAAATTCCGTGGCCGGATATTACTTTGGGGCGGCCTCTTGGCTCTTGGCCCTTTAAACCACTCCTCACTCACTCCACTCTTAACTATCTCAGCTTCTTCAACTATTCAAGTGTGTTCTCCTCACAATAACCACTCATATTTATAAATAAATAATGAATTTAATTCATTCCAAAAATCTCTCCACCTAATCCTCAACTAAATCTAAGTTTAAATTCATTTTTAGGTGTGGACTCAACTAAGTCCCGTACATAACACTCCTACTCCCTAAATTTTCTACCTAATTCTATTTTCTCTCATATCCTTTTAATTAATAAAAGAATATTTACAAAATCCTCACTTTTATAATTTATCCCCTATTTTATTTAAAAATAACAAATTAATTAATAAAACAATTAAAATGTCACACCCCCCCCTTTATTACATATTTAAAAAATGAAAATTGGCCTTGATGCTCTTGCATCGGACTCCCAAGGTTGAAATTAATCATGATCGCTCGATCATGTGTTCGGATCTGTGTATGCCTGGATCCCATATCTTGTGCTCGCAACTTCCCACTTGTCGTTGCTTCTATCCCGTTGTTCTTCTCCAGTGTCTCCACACTTTATGCTTTTCGCATTGCTCCCATCGGCTATGCTTTCACAATCTTTTTGTCTGTCTTTCTCTTGTTGCTTCTTCTTTGTTTTTACTCGCTCACTGGCCTCTTCGGGGATATATTCATCATTATCCTCCTTATTAGTTCAATTTCTCGATCCAATATATTTCCTCCGACGATCAGCAATAAAACCTCGTACTCACAAAACAATTTTTAGAATAAAAAAACATAAGGCTTCGAAAGTGCCCCTTATCTGTCGCGACAACATTTCAGGTATGTTGCTCCGAAATTCCCTCATCCATCAAAGCACATCGAGTATGTCTGATTCAATTCCTCTGTGAGACTATCAATTAGTCCCTCCTCCACATCATCTCGGTTGAAAAATTTTTTCCCTGATTTCTGTGTCTTTCGATAACTTTCCCCTGAACATAGATCCTCTCGCTTTTCCAACTCTCTTCTCCGAAGATCTAACTTCCGATATAAGTGAACACTCTCAATCTGAGTAGAACTCGGAAATTTTACACAATTTTCCATACCTTCACTTGCTATTGACCAATCATCGGATGGTCCTTCTTCCCCCGCTTCAATATTCTCGCCGAATATTTCCATAAGACCCCTCTTGTCTTCATTTCCTCCCTGAGATCTTGCTATCTCAACATCATTCTGAAACAAATTTCAGATTCAACTCTTCCTCCTTAACAAACTTCAAAGTTTGTTTCAACACTCTGTGATGTACACCGTAATCACCCACCAATCATTAGTCTTAAACACATAAGACCTTGTGGTCTCACCGAATGCTTCGATCGACATCTCTATTTGTTGTTATGAATCCTTCATTTGATTCGGTTCTTTCCGTAGATTTCCCTTCTGTCTCATCACTACTTCTATTCTCCCTCCGGCAATCTTCCCCGTATTTTTCCGGTTTCAACATCATTACATTGTAAAATTTTGTCAGCAATCCCATTAAACAAATACACTTGTTTACCTCCTTGGAATTTTCCTTTAGCATTTCCACTTTGTTCCTGCTCCATAACAACTTCGACTTGTTGTCTTATCCCAAACAAGGATTCATCTATGATTTCTTCGTGTTGTAACCAATCAACACATTCCTTCTCTAAAAGGAATTCTCTACCAGACTTTACCTCAAGAATTTCATTCTCCTTTGTGACAGTTCCATCACACTGTTCATTGTCTTTCGCACATCCTGAAAACATACATAAACTGTGAGAAAAATTGCAAGGCTTCATAGCCTCACCTACTTCTCTTATTAACACATCTTCATATGCTTCGAACTATCCCAATAGTTCATGAGATCTTCTCCACCGATCTCTTCACCCCAGAATTTCGCCATGTTCCGGGCCACAATGGAAACATCCATTTTTAACTCAGACCCTCTTTCGAGTTCTTCAGAACTCAACATCTGCTCAAGCTTCCTCAGCTCCTCCATCAACTGTATGTTTACCTGTTTTTCCCTCTTTGCATGTAGCTTCTGCCACTTCACCTTCTTTCTCATGGTCCAACCATGTGTCTGGTATCTCACATTTCCCTGCAACAAATCCATTAACAATTCAAGGTGAATTTTTATCTCGACCTTCTCCCGCTCATACTCTTCATCAGATCTCCGAAAATGACTATCAATAATCATCTTCCCCTCCTTTGTGAACTGCATCCGTTCACGTGTGGAATTCATTTAAGCCACTTCCCCGCAATCCTTCGCACTTGTCATTCATCAAAATGAAACTTCTCCTCCTGCGCTTGGCTTCTCTTTGTCCTGGGACCAATCCCTGGCAACCTTTTTGCTACAATTTGCTACAAGCAACACCGTAGCATGCATGTGTTACTTGATAGTAACCCAAAGGGCTGCAAATCCACATTCACACTCTCAGATGAATATAAAAATTCATTTCAAATTAATGCCCCAGTAAAATTTTAAATCTAGCAAACCCGCCAAACCCACAAACACACACTCTCTTCAATTTTCCAAAGAAGAATGTAACTCTATCGATGCTTATTGAAACAAACTCATCGATTCTCCTTGAAACGATTTTGTCTCAATCTTCAACACTTCAATACTCCAACTTCAGTTACTCAAAGCATTTAAAACAGTGTCGGTTCTCCTCAATTTTTAAATAGATAAACAGATCCTAAAAACCTTGCGCCTTCTAATTTCATTGCACTGACAACTCGTCCTCCTTCCACTATGTTACGTCCTTGAGATTCCAACCTTTGCTCTTTGGTATGCAGCTTTACACCCATTAATAAAATGTGATTTTTTTATTATTATTGCATCACTTTGATACAACCTCCACTTAGAAGCAACTTGAACTTTATTTTTAAGAGAGCGACCACATATATTCCATGAAATATCGATGGCAATAATCATAAATGCTAGATGTTACATCATGAAATATCGATGGCAAAAATCATAAATGCAGCGTTACATATAATCGACTATCACGAGCAACCAACCCAACCGTTATTTGAAAATTCATGTCGATTTCTATAAATTACGTTATATGACCATCACAAACGAAACGACTCGAATGTTCATACGAGAAAACAACCCAAGCGTTCATATCTACCATCTCAACAAGGAATCGATGGCTATAACATTCATATCGATTTCTCTTTGCAACAACGATTCTACTCGACTTGAAATCAAACAACAGATCGGTCACAGATTTTTAACAAAGTGTTACTTTCGAGTACGACTGCCAAAAGGTCGAATATAAAATTTACTGGATGAAGCTCACACCATTCAGACGACCAACACGAATTGTAAATCAAATTTATACTTACAAACTTTCATATGAAACACGCCATTTGTAATTCGACTTTTTTATATAACGTAAAAAATCAATGTGACACGGTGTTTTACTCTGCAACTTCCGGATCCACGCAATTCGAAATCAAAGACTCGCCAACATACTCTCAATCGCAGACTTCAGAGCGATTTGTTCAATCGCTTCAACGCAGCTTCACACTTGTCGAATGTTATACACTTCACCACGGACGCTAGACCGACTTCATCAATCACAACTTCGACTCCACTCAATGCCACTTACGCTACTTCACAATGAACCAGGTTTCGGACTCCACTCAATGCCACCATCCGAGATCACAAAACGCCGTTACCATTCGCCCGCTGCTCGCCACTGCAATATCCCGGATATGCATACAAGGCATGTGGGAAAATCGAATTTTATTCAGAAAATATATGGACGAAAATAATATTGCATGGCTAATAAGCATTAGTCTGCCCTCTCTCTGCAACTTCAATAGATATTTCAAATTCTCTCACACAATCTATCCATATATTCAAAACAAATATCCTTTCTCGCTGCGATACCAAAATGATGCAGAATTTCGCTACAAAGCGGAACCCGCATATAAGAATACAACTCGCTTCACGAACTGCGAAAATGCTCAAAGTTTCTATAATAAAATCATGAAAGACATTCGACTCAATTTTACATGAAGGAAAAAAGAGCCATACAAATCAACTCCCTTAACTATATTAAAATTCAGTGGCTAGATATTACATTGGGCGGCCTCTTGGCTCTTGGCCCTTTAAACCACTCCTCACTCACTCCACTCTTAACTATCTCGACTCTTCAACTATTCAAGTGTGTTCTCCTCACAAAAAACCACTCATATTTATACATAAATAATGAATTTAATTCATTCCAAAAATCTCTCCACCTAATCCTCAACTAAATCTAATTTAAATTCATTTTAGGTGTGGACTCAACTAAGTCCCGTACATAGCACTCCTACTCCCTAAATTTTCTACCTAATTCTATTTTCTCTCATATCCTTTTAATTAATAAAAGAATATTTAAAAAATCCTCACTTTTATAATTTATCCCCTATTTTATTTAAAAATAACAAATTAATTAATAAAACAATTAAAATGTCACACCCCCTTTATTACATATTTAAAAAATGAAAATTGGCCTTGATGCTCCCGCATCGATCTCCCAAGGTTGAAATTAATCATGATCGCTCGATCATGTGTTCGGATTTGTGTATGCCTGGATCCCATATCTTGTGTTGCAACTTCCCACTTGTCGCTGCTTCTATCTGTTTTTTCTTCTCCAGTGTCTCCACACTTTATGCTTTCGCATTGCCCCATTGGCTATGCTTTCACAATGTTTTCGTTTGTCTTTCTCTTGCTGCTTGTTCTTTGTTTTACTCGCTCGGCGGCCTCTTCCGGGATATCTTCATCATTATCCTCCTTATTAGTTCAATTTCTCGATCCAATATATTTCCTCCGGCATCGGCAATAAAAAGCTCGTACTCACAAAAAAAATTTTTTAGAATAAAAAACATAAGGCTTCGAGTGCTCCCTTCTCATCGACGACAACATTTCGAGTATGTTGCTCCGAAATTCCCTCATCCATCAACACATCATTATGCTTTGATTCAATTCCTCCGTGAGACTATAAATTAGTCCCTCCTCCACATCATCCGGTTGAAAAATGTTTCCCTGTTCCGTGTCTTTCAAGTAACTTTCCCCTGAACATAGATCCTCCTCGCTTTTCCAACTCTCTTCTCTGAAGATCTAACTTCCGATATAACTGAACAATCTCTACTGGAGTAGAACTCAGAAATTTTACACAATTTTCCATACCTTCACTTGCTATTGACCAATCATCAGATGATCCTTCTTCCCCCGCTTCAATATTCTGCTGAATATTTCCATAAGACCCCTCTGTCTTCATTTCCTCCCGAGATCTTGCTATCTCAACATAATTCTAAACAAATTTCAGATTCAACTCTTCTTCCTTAACAAACTTCAAAGTTTTTTCAACACTCTGTGATGTACCTGTAATCACCCACCAATCATTAGTCTTAAACACATAAGACCTTGTGGTCTCATTGAATGCTTCAGTCGACATCTCTCTTTGTCTGTTTCGAATCCTTCATTTGATTCAGTTCTTCCGTAGATTTCCCTTCGTCTCATCACTACTTCTATTATCCCTCTGGTAATCTTCCGGATTTTCCTGGGTTTCAACATCATTACATTGTAAAATTTTGTCGGCAATCCCATTAAACAAATACACTTGTTTACCTCCTTGGAATTTTCCTTCAGCATTTCCACTTTGTTCTCGCTCCATAACAGACTTCGACTTGTTGTCTTATCCCAAACAAGGATTCATCTATGATTTCTTCGTGTTGTAACCAATCAACACATTCCTTCTCTCGAAAGGAATTCTCTACTGACTTTTACCTCAAGAATTTCATTCTCCTTTGTGACAGTTCCATCACACTGTTCATCGTCTTTCGCACATCATGCAAACATACATAAAGCTGTGAGAAAAATTGCAAGGCTTCATAGCCTCACCTACTTCTCTTATGAACACATCTTCAGATGCTTACGAACTATCCCAATAGTTCATGAGATCTTCTCCACCGATATCTTCACCTAGAATTTCGCCATGTTCGGGGCCACAAATGGAAACATCCATTTTTTAACTCGACCTCTCCGAGTTCTTCACAACTCAACATCCGCTTGAGCTTCCTCGACTCCTCCATCAACTCGTATGTTTACTTGTTTTTCCCTCTTTGCGTGTAGCTTCGCCACTTCACCTTCTTTCTCATGGTCCAACCATGTGTCCGGTATCTCACATTTTCTCTGCAACAACTCCATTCACAATTCAAGGTGAATTTTTATCTCGACCTTCTCCCGCTCATACTCTTCATCGGATCTCCAAAAAATGACTATCAATAATCATCTTCCCCTCCTTTGTGAACCGCATCTGTTCACGTGTGGAATTCATTTAAGCCACTTCCCCGCAATCCTTCGCACTTGTCATTCATCAAAATGCAACTTCTCCTCCCTCGCGCTTGGCTTCTCTTTGTCCCCGGGACCAATCCACAGCAACCTTTTTGCTACAATTTGCTACAAACAACACCGTAGCATGCATGTGTTACTTGATAGTAACCCAAAGGGGTCGCAAATCCAAATTCACACTCTCGGATGAATATAAAAATGCATTTCAAATTAATGCCCCAATAAAATTTGAAATCTGCAAACCCGCCAAACCCACAAACACACACTCTCTTCAATTTTCCAAAGAAGAATGTACCTCAATTTCCACAACTGCGGGAAATCTAAATTTAACATGAGGAAGCTATATTACTTAAACAATGATTATAGAACCATTGGAACACCCATTTCAATTGAAATCAAACCAACATTAGAACATTCCACAGATCAAAGGTTCAGATTCCGTTCTCACCTCAAAAGAGCTTGAACCAACATTCGAAGTTTACAAAGCTTCATTTAAATGCGCCACGGCCAACATATATCCACATCTCCAAATCAAATGTTATGAATATTTACTAAGCTTTGGATTTCAAGACCCAATTCAATGGGCTCTTCCTTCTCTGGATTAACTCTCAATTGCCAACAACTATTGTTTCGGACCCATACATCAATGGTGAATAAAAAATTGTCAATAAACATTTCATGAAATGCTCACGGCAATACCAACACCCAAAGTAATACTTCGTCCCGGCAATTAACACATAGCAATTCAATTTATCATTTACAAGTGAGGCGATACCACCGGTTT
This sequence comes from Pinus albicaulis, assembly GCA_034641835.2. NCBI lineage: Eukaryota > Viridiplantae > Streptophyta > Pinopsida > Pinales > Pinaceae > Pinus > Pinus albicaulis. Next base: position 280,913,561 of record CM076575.1, read on the forward strand.
AGCGCCTCAAATCCTTCTTTCTTGCTCAACGCTCATTGAAACTTCTGCATTATCGAATTTTTTATTTGATTCACGATTTCACTAACCCTGACATTTTTTTCGGCTATTTCTAATTGAATTCTCACAACAATAATAAATGCGGATTTCAATAACACTTGGGCTCACAATTTAACTTACCATTTTAAACCATATGCTTGCTTCATGGATACAATGCCGAGTAATTCTACCTCTTTCATCTCTCGCAATCAATGTGCGCTTTTCCTTCACGATTCTACGCATCCGAATCTCTCGCATCCTTTATTTCAATGTATTCTTCCCTAATGCGCTTAGAGATTAAGCAACCTCTCGCGTCCATCTTTTGCCGTTGCATATTCAATTCAAATCCGTGAATGCCACTACTCACAGTTCTATTTACTTGGTTCCATCGCTATTCAACTGTGTCTCTATTTTGAAGTCAATACCGTGCATTCACGGCATCTCATAGACCTTCCACAACATGCCGAGTTCTAAATTCCATATTCCCCAAGCTGACAATATAAGCCATCGCATCAAATGCATCAACATTAATACTGAACCCAATGCATATCCATTCAATCAACTCCAATTTCACATACCTTGTAACCTCTATGCCTCCAACCAGGACTTCATGGAGTTTGGTTTCATTTCACTCCTGTCTATTTCACAATTCCGCCCTCGATTTATTAACATATCGTTCATTCCGACTTTTGAACGCATGGTTCTAAATTCCACCGATTCCGTGCTTCCATTTGATTACGTAATTCGATTCTCAATTCATCTAACCTTCCAACGCTTGCATAAACAAATTATTGGTTCAATGAATCCCGAGTGCTCCTTCCTTGCACGATTTCTTCGCGTCCGGACTCTGCACATCGACTTACGAGTTCCGGGACAATCGGGTCTCTTGCGCCTTTGGTTTATGTCAAAACACATCGTTTAAATAAAATATATCAATTTTACATGAACAACAGATATTTACTCATAGAATTTACTATAAATCAGCTACGCCTTCTAATTCCTTTCATGTACGACTTCAACTTTCCTTACGGCACTTACAGCTTCCTGCCGCTAACCGCAATTTCGTAACTATACCTTCGACCCACGGCTTCGGTCTTTCCCGCCCAATCAAATTTTATTCGATCGTATACCACTCGACACTTTTGATTCATTCCATTAAACAAGTTCGGATTATATCAATAATCGATTGTCGTGACTTGCGTCTTTAAAAAAAATAAACTCATCGATGCTTATTGAAACAAACTCATCGATTCTCCTTGAAACATATTTTGTCTCAATCTTCAATGCTTCAATGCTCCAGACTTCAAGTTACTCGGCATTTAAAACAGGTCAGTTCTCCTCAATTTTAAAATAGATAAACAAAGTCCTAAAAACCTTGCGCCTTCCAATTTCATTGCACCAGCAACTCGTCCTCCTTCCACTATGTTACGTCCTTGAGATTCCAACCTTTGCTCTTTGGTATGCAGCTTTACATCCATTAATAAAATGTGATTTATTATTATTATTATTATTGCATCACTTTGATACAACCTCCACTTAGAAGCAGCTTGAACTTTATTTTAAGAGAGCGACCACATATATTCCATGAAATATCGATGGCAATAATCATAAATGCAGTGTTACATCATGAAATATCTATGGCAAAAATCATAAATGCAACATTACATATAATCGACTATCACAGCAACCAACCCAACCATTATCTGAACATTCATGTCGATTTCTATAAATTATACGTTATATGACCATCACAACAAACAACCCAAATGTTCATACAACAAAGAACCCAAGCGTTCATATCTACCATCTCAGCAAGGAATCGATGGCTATAACATTCATATCGATTTCTCTTTGCAACAACGATTCTACTCGAGCTTGCAATCAAACAACAATCGGTCACATATTTTTAACAAAGTTTTACTTTCGTATGTCGCTAAAATGTCGAATATACAATTTCTGGACAAGCTCACACCATTCAGCGACCAACACGAATCGTAAATCAAATTTATACTTACAAACTTTCATATGAAACACGCCATTTGTAATTCGACTTTTTATATAACGTAAAAATCAATGTGACACGAGTGTTTTACTCCTAAAACTTCCGGATCCACGCAATTCAGAAATTGAAGAGCGCTAACATACTCTCAATCGTAGCTTCGAGGCGATTTGTTCAATTTGCTTCAACGCGGTTCTGCACTTGGTGAATGTTATACACTTCACCACGGACGCGGGACCGACTTCATCAATCACGGCTTCAACTCCACTCAATGCCACCATCTGAGATCACAAAACATTGTTACCATTCGCCCCTGCGCCTGTCACCTGCAATATCCCTGATACGCATACAAGGCATGTGGGAAAATTGAATTTTATTAAGAAAATATATGGACGAAAATAATATTGCATGGATAATAAGCATTAGCTGCCCCTCTCTGCAACTTCAATAGATATTTCAGATTCTCTCACACAATCTATCCATATATTCAAAACAAATATCCTTTCCTGCTCTGATACGAAAATGATGCAGGAATTTTGCTAGAAAGCGAACCCGCATATAAGAATACAAATCGCTTCACGAAATCTGAAAATGCTCAAAGTTTCTATAATAAAATCATGAAAAACATTCGACTCAATTTTACATGAAGGCGAAAAGAGCCATACAAATCAACTCCCTTAACTATATTAAAATTCAGTGACCGATATTACATTGGGCGGCCTCTTGGCTCTTGGCCCTTTAAACCACTCCTCACTCACTCCACTCTTAACTATCTCAGCTCTTCAACTATTCAAGTGTGTTCTCCTCACAAAAACCACTCATATTTATACATAAATAATGAATTTATTTCATTCCAAAAAATCTCTCCACCTAATCCTCAACTAAATCTAATTTAAATTCATTTTAGGTGTGGACTCAACTAAGTTCCGTACATAGCACTCCTACTCCCTAAATTTTCTACCTAATTCTATTTTCTCTCATATCCTTTTAATTAATAAAATAATATTTACAAAATCCTCACTTTTATAATTTATCCCCTATTTTATTTAAAAAATAACAAATTAATTAATAAAACAATTAAAAATGTCACACCCCCCCTTTATTACATATTTAAAAATAAAAATTGGCCTTGATGCTCCCGCATTAGACTCCCAAGGTTGAAATTAATCATGATCGCCCGATCATGTGTTCGGATCTATGTATGCTTGGATCCCATATCTTGTGCTGCAACTTCCCACTTGTCGTTGCCTCTATCTCGTTGTTCTTCTCTAGGTCTCCACACTTTATGTCTGCATTGCCCCACTTGGCTATGCTTTCACAATCTTTTCTTTGTCTTTCTCTTGTTGCTTCTTCTTTGTTTCTATCGCTCTTTCGGCCTCTTCTGGGATATCTTCATCATTATCCTCCTTATTAGTTCAATTTCTCGATGCAATATATTTCCTCCAAGCATCGACAATAAAACCTGTACTCACAAAACAATTTTTAGATTAAAAAACATAAGGCTTTAATGCCCCTTCTACTGTCGACAACATTTCGGTATGTTGCTCGAAAATTCCTTCATCCATCGATACATCGTATGTCTGATTCAATTCCTCTGTGAGACTATCAATTAGTCCCTCCTTCACATCATCTGGTTGAAAAATGTTTCCCACGTTCTGTGTCTTTCGAGTAACTTTCCCCGAACATAGATCCTCTTCTTTTCCAACTCTCTTCTCTGAAGATCTAACTTCCGATATAATTGAACAATCTCAAGCTGGAGTAGAACTCGGAAATTTTACACAATTTTCCATACCTTCACTTGCTATTGACCAATCATCATATGGTCCTTCTTCCCCCGCTTCAATATTCTACTCGAATATTTCCATAAGACCCCCTCTGTCTTCACTTCCTCCCGAGATCTTGCTATCTCAGACATCATTACGAACAAATTTCAGATTCAACTCTTCTTCCTTAACAAACTTCAAAGTTTTTTTCAACACTCTGTGATGTACTCGTAATCACCCACCAATCATAAGTATTAAACACATAAGACCTTGTGGTCTCACTTTGAATTCTTCGATCGACATCTCTCTTTCTTTCGTTCGAATCCTTCATTTGATTCGAGTTCTTCAGTAGATTTCCCTTTCTGTCTCATCACTACTTCTATTCTCCCTTTGGCAATCTTCATGGATTTTCATGGTTTCAACATCATTACATTGTAAAATTTTGTCGACAATCCCATTAAACAAATACACTTGTTTACCTCCTTGGAATTTTCCTTCGACATTTCCACTTTGTTCTGCTCCATAACAGCTTCGACTTGTTGTCTTATCCCAAACAAGGATTCATCTATGATTTCTTCGTGTTGTAACCAATCAACACATTCCTTCTCCGAAAGGAATTCTCTACCATACTTTACCTCAAGAATTTCATTCTCCTTTGTGACAGTTCCATCACACTGTTCACCGTCTTTCACACATCCTGCAAACATACATAAGCCCAGTGAGAAAAAATTGCAAGGCTTCATAGCCTCGACCTACTTCTCTTACGAACACATCTTCGGATGCTTCGAACTATCCCAATAGTTCATGAGATCTTCTCTCATCGATCTCTTCACCCGAGAATTTCGCCATGTTCGGGCCATAAATGGAAACATCCATTTTTTAACTCGGCCTCTACGAGTTCTTCTAAACTCAACATGCCGCTCGAGCTTCCTCGGCTCCTCCGTCAACTCGTATGTTTACCCTGTTTTTTCCCTCTTTGCGTGTAGCTTCGCCACTTCACCTTCTTTCTCATGGTCCAACCATGTGTCCGGTATCTCACATTTTTCCTGCAACAACTCCATTCACAATTCAAGGTGAATTGTTATCTCGACCTTCTCCCGCTCATACTCTTCATCAGATCTCCGAAAATGACTATCAATAATCATCTTCCCCTCCTTTGTGAACTGCATCAGTTCACGTGTGGAATTCATTTAAGCGACTTCCCCGCAATCCTTTGCACTTGTAATTCATCAAAATGCAACTTCTCCTCCTGCGCTTGGCTTCTCTTTGTCTTGGGACCAATCCCTGGCAACCTTTTTGCTACAATTTGCTGCAAAAAACACCTTAGCATGCATGTGTTACTTGATAGTAACCCAAAGGGCTGCAAATCCACATTCACACTCTCAGATGCATATAAAAATGCATTTCAAATTAATGCCCCAATAAAATTTGAAATCTGGCAAACTCGCCAAACCCACAAACACACACTCTCTTCAATTTTCCAAAGAAGAATGTACCTCAATTTCCACAATCTGGGCAATCTCAATTTAACATGCGGAAGTTATATTACTTAAACAATGATTATAGAACCATTGGAACACCCATTTCAATTGAAATCGAACCAACATTAGAACATTCCACAGATCAAAGGTTTATATTTCTTCCTCACCTCAAAAGAGCTTGAACCAACATTCGAAGTTTACAAAACTTTATTTAAATGCGCCACGGCCAACATATATCCACATCTCCAAATAAAATGTTATGAATATTTACAAAGCTTTGGATTTCAAGACCCAATTCAATGGACTCTTCCTTCTCTGGATTAACTCTCAATTGCCAACAAGCTGTTGTTTTCGAACCATACATCAATGGTGAATAAACAATTGTCAATAAACATTTCATGAAATTCTCACGGCAACACCAACACCCAAAGTAATACTTGGTCCCAGCAATTAACACATAGCAATTCAAGTTATCATTTACAAGTGAGGCGATACCACCGGTTTAGTGCCTCAAATCCTTATTTACTGCTCAGCGCTCATTGAAACTTCTGCATTATCGAATTTTTATTTGATTCACGGTTTCACTAACTCGACATTTTTCTTGGCTATTTCAAATTGAACTCTCACAACAATAATAAATCTGGATTTCAATAACACTTGGGCTCCCAATTTAACTTACCATTTTAAACCATACGTCGATTCATGGATACAATGCCGGTAATTCTACCTCTTTCATCTCTCCAATCGATATGCGCTTTCCCTTCACGATTTCTGCATCCGAATCTCTGCATCCTTTATTTCAATGTATTCTTCCCTAATGCGCTCGGGAGATTAAACAACCTCTGCGTCCATATTTTGCCGTTGCACATTCAATTCAAATCTGTGAACGCCACTACTCACGGTTTCTATTTACTTGGTTCCATCGCTATTCAAGCTGTGTCTCTATTTTTAAGTCAATATCGTAGATTCACGGCATCTCATAGACCTTCCACAACATGCTTTGAGTTCTAAATTCCATATTCCCCAACCGACAATATAAGCCATCGCACCAAATGCATCAACATTAAAAGCTGAACCCAACGCATATCCATTCAATCAAATCCAATTTCACATACCTTGTAACCTCCGTGCCTCCGAATAGGACTTCATGGAGTTTGGTTTCATTTCACTCTGTCTATTTCACAATTCCGCCCTCGATTTATTAACACATGGTTCATTCGACTTTTGAACGCATGGTTCTAAATTCCGTCGATTACGTGCTTCCATTTGATTACGTAATTCGATTCTCAATTCATCTAACCATCCAACGCTTGCATAAACAAATTATTGGTTCAATTAATCCAGTGCTCCTTCCTTGCACGATTTCTTACACGTCCGGACTCTACACATCGACTTACGGTTCTGGACAATCGGGTCTCCTGCGCCTTTGGTTTATGTCAAAACACAGTGTTTAAATAACATATATCAATTTTACATGAACAACGAGATACTTACTCATAGAATTTACTATAAATCGCTACACCTTCTAATTCCTTTCATGTACAGACTTCAAATTTCCTTACGACACTTACGGTTCCTCTGCAATCCGCAATTTCGAACTATAACTTCGACCCACGGCTTCGGTCTTCTGCCCTAATCGAATTTCATTCGATTTGTATACCACTTAGGCACTTTTTGATTCATTCCATTAAACAAGTTCAGATTATATCAATAATTAGTTTCCGTGACTTGCATCTTTAAAAAAAATAAAATCATTAATGCTTATTGAAACAAACTCATCGATTCTCCTTGAAACATATTTTGTCTCAATCTTCAACGCTTCAATGCTCCGACTTACGGTTACTCGGCATTTAAAAGCAGGTCAGTTCTCCTCAATTTTAAAATAGATAAACAGTCCTAAAAACCTTGCGCCTTCCAATTTCATTGCACCAGCAACTCGTCCTCCTTCCACTATGTTACGTCCTTGAGATTCCAACCTTTGCTCTTTGGTATGCAGCTTTACATCCATTAATAAAATGTGATTTTTTTTATTATTGCATCACTTTGATACAACCTCCACTTAGAAGCAGCTTGAACTTTATTTTAAGAGAGCGACCACATATATTCCATGAAATATCGATGGCAATAATCATAAATGCAGTGTTACATCATGAAATATCGATGTCAAAAATCATAAATGCAGCGTTACATAGAATCGACTATCACAGCAACCAACCCAACCGTAATTTGAACATTCATGTCGATTTCTATAAATTCTGCGTTATATGACCATCACAACAAACAACCCGAATGTTCATACAACAAAAAACCCAAGCGTTCATATCGACCATCTCAGCAAGGAATCGATGGCTATAACATTCATATCGATTTCTCTTTGCAACAATGATTCTACTCAGACTTTGCAATCAAACAATAGTCGGTCACATGATTTTTTAACAAAGTGTTACTTTCGGGATCTGCTGCCAAATGTCGAATATACAATTTACGGGACGAGGCTCACACCATTCGGCGACCAACATGAACTGTAAATCAAATTTATACTTACAAACTTTCATATGAAACACGCCATTTGTAATTCGACTTTTTATATAACGTAAAAATCAATGTGACACGAGTGTTTTACTCCCTGAAACTTCTAGATCCACGCAATTCAGAAATCGAAAGATCGCCAACATACTCTCAATCAGCGACAGACGATTTGTTCAATCGCTTCAACGCAGATTCTGCACTTGCTTGAATGTTATACACTTCACCACGGACGAAGGCCGACTTCATCAATCACGACTTCAGCTCCACTCAATGCCACATCTGCTACTTCACGATGAACCGAGTTTCGAGCTCCACTCAATGCCACCATCCGAGATCAAAAAACGGCGTACCATTCGCCCTGCGCTGTCACCCTGCAATATCCCGGATACGCATACAAGGCATTTAGGAAAATCGAATTTTATTAAGAAAATATATGGACGAAAATAATATTGCATGGCTAATAAGCATTAGCTGCCCCTCTCTACAACTTCAATAGATATTCCGGATTCTCTCACACAATCTATCCATATATTCAAAACAAATATCCTTTCTGCTCCGATACCAAAATGATGCGGGAATTACGCTAGAAAGCAGAACCCGCATATAAGAATACCACCGCTTCACGAACTACGAAAATGCTCAAAGTTTCTATAATAAAATCATGAAAAACATTCGGCTCAATTTTACATGAAGGCGAAAAGAGGCCATACAAATCAACTCCCTTAACTATATTAAAATTCTGTGGCCAGATATTACATTGGGCGGCCTCTTGGCTCTTGGCCCTTTAAACCACTCCTCACTCACTCCTCTCTTAACTATCTCAGCTCTTCAACTATTCAAGTGTGTTCTCCTCACAAAAACCACTCATATTAATACATAAATAATGAATTTAATTCATTCCAAAAATCTCTCCACCTAATCCTCAACTAAATCTAATTTAAATTCATTTTAGGTGTGGACTCAACTAAGTCCCGTACATAGCACTCCTACTCCCTAAATTTTCTACCTAATTCTATTTTCTCTCATATCCTTTTAATTAATAAAATAATATTTACAAAATCCTCACTTTTATAATTTATCCCCTATTTTATTTAAAAATAACAAATGAATTAATAAAACAATTAAAATGTCACACCCCCCTTTATTACATACTTAAAAATGAAAATTTGCCTTGATGCTCCTGCATCAAACTCCCAAGGTTGAAATTAATCATGATTGCCTGATCATGTGTTCGGATCTGTGTCTGCTTGGATCCCATATCTTGTGCTGCAACTTTCCATTTGTTGCTGATTCTGTTTGTTGTTCTTCTCTAGGTCTCCACACTTTATGCTTCATTGCCTCACTGGCTATGCTTTCACAATCTTCTGTTGTCTGTATTTTGCTACTTTTTCTTTGTTTTACTATTGCTGGCCTCTTCCAGGATACTTTCATCATCATCTGCCTCATCAGTTCAATTTCTCGATCCAATATATTTCCTCCAGCATCTGCAATAAAACCTGTACTCACAAAACAATTGTTAGAATAAAAAACATAAGGCTTCAGTGCCCCTTTCTCTGCTGGCAACATTTCAGTATGCTGCTTTGAAATTCCCTCATCTATCAGCACATCAGTATGCTGATTCAATTCCTCTGTGAGACTATTAGTTAGTCCCTCCTCCACATCATCTGTTTGAAAAATATTTCCTTGTTCTGTGTCTGTCAGTAACTTTCCCTGAACGTAGATCCTCTGCTTTTCCAACTCTCTTCTCTGAAGATCTAACTTTTTGTATAACTTAACAATCTCAACTGGAGTAGAACTCAGAAATTTTACACAACTTTCCATACCTTCATTTGCTATTGACAAATCATCAGATGGTCCTTCTTCCCCCACTTCAATATTTTGCTGAATATTTCCATAAGACCCCTCTGTATTAAATTCCTCCTGAGATATTTCTATCTCAACATCATTTAGAACATATTTTAGATTCAACTCTTCTTCCTTAACAAACTTCAAAGTTTGTCCAACACCCTGTGATATGCCTGCCATCACACACAAATCACTAGTCTTAAAAACATAAGACCTTGTGGTCTCACTGGATGCTTCAGTCGACATCTCTCTTTGCTGTTGTGAATCTTTCATTTGATTCAGTTCTTCTGTAGATTTCCCTTCAGTCTCATTACTACTTCCATTCTCCCTCTGGAAATCTTCCTGAAATTTCCTAGTTTCAACATCATTACATTGTAGAATTTTGTCAGAAATCCCATTAAACAAACACACTTGTTTACCTCCTTGGAATTTTCCTTCAGCATTTCCACTTTGTTCCTTCTCCATAATAGCTTCAACTTGCTGTCTTATCCCAAACAAGAAGTCACTTGTGATTTCTTCCTGTTGTAACCAATCAACTCATTCCTTCTCTGAAAGGAATTCTCTACCAGACTTTACCTCAAGAATTTCATTCTCCTTTGTGACAGTTCCATCAGACTACTCACCATCTTTTGCACATCCTGCAAATATACATAAACTGTGAGAAAATATGTAAGGCTTCATGGCCTCATCTGTTTCTCTCGCCATTACCTCTTTAGATGCTTCTGAACTATCCCAATAGTTCATGAGATCTTCCTCACTGATCTCTTCCCCTAGAATTTTGCCATGTTCTAGGCCACAAATGGAAACATCCATTTTTAACTCAGCCTCTCTGAGTTCTTCACAACTCAACATCTGTTCGAGCTTCATTAGCTCTTCCATCAATTGTATGTTTACCTGCTTTTCCCTCTTTTTGTGTAGCTTCTGCCACTTCACCTTCTTTCTCATGGTCCAACCATGTGTCTGGTTCCTCACATTTTTCTGCAACAAATCTTTTAACAATTCAAGGTTAATTTTTATCTCGACCTTCTCCTGCTCATACTCTTCATCAGATCTCCAAAAATGACTATCAACAGTCATCTTCCCCTCCTTTGTGAACTGCATCTGTTCCCATGTGGAATTCATTTAATCCACTTCCCCACAATCTTTTGCACTTGTCATTCATCAAAATGCAACTTCTCCTCCTGCGCTTGGCTTCTCTTTGTCCTGGGACCAATCCTTGGCAACCTTTTTGCTACAATTTTCTGCAAACAACACCTTAGCATGCATGTGTTATTTGATAGTAACCCAAAGGGCTGCAAATCCACATTCACACTCTCAGATGCATATAAAAATGCATTTCAAATTAATGCCTCAATAAAATTTGAAATCTGGCAAACCCGCCAAACCCACAAACACACACTCTCTTCAATTTTCCAAATAAGAATGTACCTCAATTTTCACAATCTGGGCAATCTCAATTTAACATGAGCTATATTACTTAAATAATGATTATAGAACCATTGGAACACCCATTTCAATTGAAATCGAACCAACATTATAACATTCCACAGATCAAAGGTTCAGATTTCATCCTCACCTCAAAAGAGCTTGAACCAACATTCAAAGTTTACAAAACTTCATTTAAATGCGCCATGGCCAACATATATCCACATCTCCAAATCAAATGTTATGAATATTTACTAAGCTTTGGATTTCAAGACCCAATTCAATGGACTCTTCCTTCTCTGGATTAACTCTCAATTGCCAACAACTATTGCTTCGGACCCATACATCAATGGTGAATAAAAAATTGTCAATAAACATTTCATGAAATGCTCATGGCAACACCAACACCCAAAGTAATACTTGGTCCCAGCAATTAACACATAGAAATTCAATTTATCATTTACAAGTGAGGCGATACCACTGGTTTAGTGCCTCAAATCCTTCTTTACTGCTCAACACTCATTGAAACTTCTGCATTATCGAATTTTTATTTGATTCACGGTTTCACTAACCCAGCATTTTCTCGGCTATTTCTAATTGAACTCTCACAACAATAATAAATATGGATTTCAATAACACTTGGGCTCACAATTTAACTTACCATTTTAAACCATATGCTGCTTCATGGATACAATGCCAGTAATTCTACCTCTTTCATCTCTGCAATCGATGTGCGCTTTCCCTTCATGATTCTGCATCCGAATCTCTGCATCCTTTATTTCAATGTATTCTTCCCTAATGCGCTCAGAGATTAAACAACCTCTGCGTCCATCTTTTGCCGTTGCACATTCAATTCAAATCTGTGAACGCCACTACTCACGGTTCTATTTACTTGGTTCCATCGCTATTCAACTGTGTCTCTATTTTGAAGTCAATATTGCAGATTCACGGCATCTCATAGACCTTCCACAACATGCTGAGTTCTAAATTCCATATTCCCCAACTAACAATATAAGCCATCACATCAAATGCATCAACATTAATACTGAACCCAACGCATATCCATTCAATCAACTCCAATTTCACATACCTTGTAACCTCTGTGCCTCCGACCAGGACTTCATGGAGTTTGGTTTCATTTCACTCCTGTCTATTTCACAATTCCGCCCTCGATTTCTTAACATATGGTTCATTCCGACTTTTGAACGCATGGTTCTAAATTCCGCTGATTCTGTGCTTCCATTTGATTCTGTAATTCGATTCTCAATTCATCTAACCTTCCAACGCTTGCATAAACAAATTATTGGTTCAATGAATCCAGTGCTCCTTCCTTGCACGATTTCTTCTGCGTCCGGACTCTACACATCGACTTACAGTTCTGGACAATCGGGTCTCTTGCGCCTTTGGTTTATGTAAAAACACAGCGTTTAAATAAAATATATCAATTTTACATGAACAATAGATACTTACTCATAGAATTTACTATAAATCCGCTGCGCCTTCTAATTCCTTTCATGTACAGCTTCAAATTTCCTTACGGCACTTACAGTTCCTTTGCAATCTGCAATTTCAGAACTATACCTTCGACCCACGGCTTTGGTCTTCCTGCCCAATCGAATTTCATTCGACTGTATACCACTCGGCACTTTTGATTCATTCCATTAAACAAGTTCAGATTATATCAATAATCAGTTGCCGTTGCATCTTTAAAAAAAAAAAAACTCAATGATGCTTATTGAAACAAACTCATCGATTCTCCTTGAAACAAATTTTGTCTCAATCTTCGACGCTTCAATGCTCCAGCTTCTGGTTACTCAGCATTTAAAATAGGTCAGTTGTCCTCAATTTTAAAATAGATAAATAGTCCTAAAAACCTTGCGCCTTCCAATTTCATTGCACCAGCAACTCGTCCTCCTTCCACTTTGTTACATCCTTGAGATTCCAACCTTTGCTCTTTCGTATGCAGCTTTACATCCATTAATAAAATGTGATTTTTTTTTATTATTGCATCACTTTGATACAACCTCCACTTAGAAGTAACTTGAACTTTATTTTAAGAGAGCGACCACATATATTCCATGAAATATCGATGGCAATAATCATAAATGCAGTGTTACATCATGAAATATCGATGGAAAAAATCATAAATGCATCGTTACATATAATCGACTATCACAACAGCCAACCCAACCGTTATTTGAACATTCATGTCGATTTCTATAAATTCTGCGTTATATGACCATCACAGCAAACAACCTGAATGTTCATACAACAAAAAACCCAAGCGTTCATATCTACCATCTCAGCAAGCAATCGATGGCTATAACATTCATATCGATTTCTCTTTGCAACAACGATTATACTCAGCTTGAAATCAAACAACAGTCGGTCACATATTTTTAACAAATTGTTACTTTCAGGTACGCTGCCAAATGTCGAATATACAATTTCTGAACATGCTCACACCATTCAATGACCAACACGAACTGTAAATCAAATTTATACTTACAAACTTTCATATGAAACACGCCATTTGTAATTCTACTTTTATATAACGTAAAAATCAATGTGACACAGTGTTTTACTCCTGCAACTTCCAGATCCACGCAATTCAGAAATCGAAGACTGCCGACATACTCTCAATCGCAGCTTCAGACGATTTGTTCAACTGCTTCAACGCAGTTCTGCACTTGCTGAATGTTATACACTTCACCACGGACGCAAACCGACTTCATCAATCACAGGTTCAGCTCCACTCAATGCCACATCTACTACTTCACAATGAACCAGGTTTCAGCTCCACTCAATGCCACCATCTGAGATCACAAAACGCTGTTACCATTTGCCCCTGCGCCTGTCACCTGCAATATCCCAGATACACATACAAGGCATGTGGGAAAATCGAATTTTATTCAGAAAATATATGGACGAAAATAATATTGCATGGCTAATAAGAATTAGCTTCCCCTCTCTACAACTTCAATAGATATTTTAGATTCTCTCACACAATCTATCCATATATTCAAAACAAATATCCTTTCCTGCTCTGATACCAAAATGATGCAGGAATTCTGGTAGAAAGCTGAACCCACATATAAGAATACAACTGCTTCACGAACTCTGAAAATGCTCAAAGTTTCTATAATAAAATCATGAAAAACATTCAGCTCAATTTTACATGAAGGCGAAAAGAGCCATACAAATCAACTCCCTTAACTATATTAAAATTCTGTGGACAGATATTACATTGGGCGGCCTCTTGGCTCTTGGCCCTTTAAACCACTCCTCACTCACTCCACTCTTAACTATCTCAGCTCTTCAACTATTCAAGTGTGTTCTCCTCACATAAACCACTCATATTTATACATAAATAATGAATTTAATTCATTCCAAAAATCTCTCCACCTAATCCTCAACTAAATCTAATTTAAATTCATTTTAGGTGTGGACTCAACTAAGTCCCGTACATAGCACTCCTACTCCCTAAATTTTCTACCTAATTCTATTTTCTCTCATATCCTTTTAATTAATAAAATAATATTTACAAAATCCTCACTTTTATAATTTATCCCCTATTTTATTTAAAAATAACAAATTAATTAATAAAACAATTAAAATTTCACACCCCCCTTTATTACATATTTAAAAATGAAAATTGGCCTTGATGCTCCTGCATCAGACTCCCAAGGTTGAAATTAATCATGATCGCCTGATCATGTGTTCGGATCTATGTATGCCTGGATCCCATATCTTGTGCTGCAACTTCCCACTTGTCGCTGCTTCTAACTGTTGTTCTTCTATAGGTCTCCACACTTTATGCTGCATTGCCCCACTGGCTATGCTTTCAAAATCTTTTGTTGTCTTTCTCTTGCTGCGTCTTCTTTTTTTTTACTGATGCTAGCCTCTTCTGGGATATCTTCATCATTATCCTCCTTATTAGTTCAATTTCTCGATCCAATATATTTCCTCCAGCATCAGCAATAAAACCTGTACTCACAAAACAATTTTAGAATAAAAAACATAAGGCTTCAGTGCCCCATCTGCTGCTGACAACATTTCAGTATGTTGCTCTGAAATTCCCTCATCCATTAGCACATCAGTATGCTGATTCAATTCCTCTGTGAGACTATCAATTAGTCCCTCCTCCACATCATCTGGTTGAAAAATGTTTCCCTGTTCTGTGTCTTTCAGTAACTTTCCCTGAACATAGATCCTCTTCTTTTCCAACTCTCTTCTCTGAAGATCTAACTTCCGATATAACTGAACAATCTCAACTGGAGTAGAACTCGGAAATTTTACACAATTTTCCATACCTTCACTTGCTATTGAACAATCATCAGATGGTCCTTCTTCCCCCGCTTCAATATTCTGCTGAATATTTCCATAAGACCCCTCTGTCTTCATTTCCTCCTGAGATCTTGCTATCTCAGCATCATTCTGAACAAATTTCAGATTCAACTCTTCTTCCTTAAAAAACTTCAAAGTTTGTTCAACACTCTGTGATTTACCTGTAATCACCCACCAATCGTTAGTCTTAAACACATAAGACCTTGTGGTCTCACTGAATGCTTCAGTCGACATCTCGCTTTGCTATTCTGAATCCTTCATTTGATTCAGTTCTTCTGTAGATTTCCCTTCTGTCTCATCACTACTTCTATTCTCCCTCTGGAAATCTTCCTGGATTTTCCTGGTTTCAACATCATTACATTGTAAAATTTTGTCAGCGATCCCATTAAACAAATACACTTGTTTACCTCCTTTGAATTTTCCTTCAGCATTTCCACTTTGTTCCTGCTCCATAACAGCTTCGACTTGTTGTATTATCCCAAACAAGGATTCATCTATGATTTCTTTGTGTTGTAACCAATCAACACATTCCTTCTCTGAAAGGAATTCTCTACCAGACTTTACCTCAAGAATTTCATTCTCCTTTGTGACAGTTCCATTACACTGTTCACCGTCTTTCGCACATCCTGCAAACATACATAAACTGTGAGAAAAATTGCAAGGCTTCATAGCCTCACCTACTTCTCTTACGAACACATCTTCAGATGCTTCTGAACTATCCCAATAGTTCATGAGATCTTCTCCACTGATCTCTTCACCCAGAATTTCGCCATGTTCCGGGCCACAAATTGAAACATCCATTTTTAACTCAACCTCTCTGAGTTCTTCAAAACTCAACATCTGCTCGAGCTTCCTCAGCTCCTCCATCAACTGTATGTTTACCTGTTTTTCCCTCTTTGCATGTAGCTTCTGCCACTTCACCTTCTTTCTCATGGTCCAACCATGTGTTTGGTATCTCACATTTTCCTGCAATAACTCCATTAACAATTCAAGGTGAATTGTTATCTCGGCCTTCTCCCGCTCATACTCTTCATCAGATCTCCGAAAATGACTATCAATAATCATCTTCCCCTCCTTTGTGAACTGCATCTGTTCACATGTGGACTTCATTTAAGCCACTTCCCCACAATCCTTCGCACTTGTCATTCATCAAAATGCAACTTCTCCTCTTGCGCTTGGCTTCTCTTTGTCCTGGGACCAATCCCTGGCAACCTTTTTGCTACAATTTGCTGCAAACAACACCTTAGCATGCATGTGTTAGTTGATAGTAACCCAAAGGGCTGCAAATCCACATTCACACTCTCAGATGCATATAAAAATGCATTTCAAATTAATGCCCCAATAAAATTTGAAATCTGGAAAACCCGCCAAACCCACAAACACACACTCTCTTCAATTTTCCAAAGAAGAATGTAACTCAATTTCCACAATTTTGGCAATCTCAATTTGACATGCGGAAGCTATATTACTTAAACAATGATTATAGAACCATTGGAACACCCATTTCAATTGAAATCGAACCAACATTAGAACATTCCACAGATCAAAGGTTCAGATTTCGTCCTCACCTCAAAAGAGCTTGAACCAACATCCGAAGTTTACAAAACTTCATTTAAATGCGCCACAACCAACATATATCCACATCTCAAAATAAAATGTTATGAATATTTACTAAGCTTTGGATTTCAAGACCCAATTAAATGGACTCTTCCTTCTCTGGATTAACTCTCAATTGCCAACAACTGTTGTTTCGGACCCATACATCAATGGTGAATAAACAATTGTCAATAAACATTTCATGAAATGCTCACGACAACACCAACACCCAAAGTAATACTTGGTCCCAGCAATTAACACATAGCAATTCAATTTATCATTTACAAGTGAGGCGATACCACTGGTTTAGCGCCTCAAATCCTTCTTTACTGCTCAGCGCTCATTGAAACTTCTGCATTATCGAATTTTTATTTGATTCACGGTTTCACTAACCCAGCATTTTCTCGGCTATTTCTAATTGAACTCTCACAACAAGAATAAATTTGGATTTCAGTAACACTTGGGCTCAAAATTTAGCTTACCATTTTAAACCATACGCTGCTTCATGGATACAATGCTAGTAATTCTACCTCTTTCATCTCTGCAATCGATATGCGCTTTCCCTTCACGATTCTGCATCCGAATCTCTGCATCCTTTATTTCAATGTATTCTTCCCTAATGCGCTCATAGATTAAACAACCTCTGCATCTATCTTTTGTCGTTGCACATTCAATTCAAATATGTGAACGCCACTACTCACGGTTCTATTTACTTGGTTCCATCACTATTCAATTGTGTCACTATTTTGAAGTCAATACTGCAGATTCAAGACATCTCATAGACCTTCCACAGCATGCTGAGTTCTAAATTCCATATTCCCCAACTGAAAATATAAGCCATCGCATCAAATGCATCAACATTAATATTGAACCCAATGCATATCCATTCAATCAACTCCAATTTCACATACCTTGTAACCTCTGTGCCTCCGACTAGGACTTCATGGAGTTTGGTTTCATTTCACTCCTATCTATTTCACAATTCCGCCCTCGATTTATTAACACATGGTTCATTCCGACTTTTGAACGCATGGTTCTAAATTCCGCTGATTCTGTGCTTCCATTTGATTCTGTAATTTGATTCTCAATTCATCTAACCATCCAACGCTTGAATAAACAGATTATTGGTTCAATGAATCCAGTGCTCCTTCCTTGCACGATTTCTTCTGCGTCCAGACTCTACACATCAACTTACAGTTCTGGACAATCGGGTCTCCTACACCTTTGGTTTATGTCAAAACACAGCGTTTAAATAACATATATCAATTTTACATGAACAACAGATACTTACTCATCGAATTTACTATAAATCCGTTGCGCCTTCTAATTCCTTTCATGTACAGCTTCAAATTTCCTTACGACACTTACAGTTCCTCTGCAATCTGCAATTTTAGAACTATACCTTCGACCCACGGCTTCGGTCTTCCTGCCCAATCGAATTTCATTCGACTGTATACCACTCGGCACTTTTGATTCATTCCATTAAACAAGTTCAGATTATATCAATAATCAGTTGCCGTGACTTGTGTCTTTAAAAAAAAATAAACTCATCGATGCTTATTGAAACAAACTCATCGATTCTCCTTGAAACAGATTTCGTCTCAATCTTCAATGCTTCAATGCTTCAGCTTCTGGTTACTCAGCATTTAAAACAGGTCAGTTCTCCTCAATTTTAAAATAGATAAGCAGTCCTAAAAACCTTGCGCCTTCCAATTTCATTGCACCAGCAACTCGTCTTCCTTCCACTATGTTACGTCCTTGAGATTCCAACCTTTGCTCTTTGGTATGCAGCTTTACATCCATTAATAAAATGTGATTTTATTATTATTATTATTGTATCACTTTGATACAACCTCCACTTAGAAGCAAATTGAACTTTATTTTAAGAGAGCGACCACATATATTCCATAAAATATCGATGGCAATAATCATAAATGCAGTGTTACCTCATGAAATATCGATGGAAAAAATCATAAATTCAGCGTTACATATAATCGACTATCACAGCAACCAACCCAACCGTTATTTGAACATTCATGTCGATTTCTATAAATTCTGCGTTATATGACCATCACAGCAAACAACCCGAATGTTCATATAGCAAAAAACCCAAGCATTCATATCGACCATCTCAGCAAGGAATCGATGGCTATAACATTCATATCGATTTCTCTTTGCAACAACGATTCTACTCAGCTTGCAATCAAACAACAGTCGGTCACAGATTTTTAACAAAGTGTTACTTTTAGGTACGCTGCCAAATGTCGAATATACAATTTCTAGACAGGCTCACACCATTCAACGACCAACACGAACTGTAAATCAAATTTATACTTACAAACTTTCATATGAAACACGCCATTTGTAATTCGACTTTTATATAACATAAAAATCAATGTGACACAGTGTTTTACTCCTGCAACTTCCAGAGAAACCACCAATAAGGATAATGGATCTCAAAGTACTCAGTACAATCCATGAAGTGTGAATGAATGATTTGGAGTCAAACACTTCACAAAATCATTCGATCAAAGGTCAATGATGCAACCTATCGTCGAAGGTGAGAAACCTGTCATTAGGGCATGCAGATCCCAAGGTACTGATAGGATTCTGGATCAAATTTCTAGATGATGTTTTGTTGTCGATAGAAAGTGACCTGTCGTAGGAAAGCCCACGACACGAAACCATTAGATCAAGTTTTGAAGAAATTTTAGCAAGGACTGACTCAGGGATGGTCAATGCGAATGGAGACAAATGTTTGCAATGAATTGATGGTGAACTGTCTCTTGAACACATAACGACACTACAGATGGTTTAGTGACAATTGACTAAGCTAATACCCAGAAACCAGCTGAATACTTTCAATGTGGTTTGATTAACTGTTAGACAAAGGATTTTCCCAACCCAATATTGAGTGTGACAAAAGTGTCGTGATCAAGAGTGGTATACTACTTTTTGGAACAAAGTGTGACAACTGGATTCATTTTCTCTCTTTTTCCCCCACCATTTTGGCAAGTACCTCTTTATTTGTGACAAGCTTGAGGAGGATAACATTTGCTTGTTGTATAAGCTCATCCTTCGGATGAGTCCAACTTAGTATTAAAATCGAACCCTAAGAAGGAGTGGTTCGTTCCTTTTTGTAATTGATAGGCCCTTTACTGTTAAGTTTTAACGAGACCAGTATAGGTGAAACTCAATGTTTTTCAGTTTTAGGGAGTCAGAAGAAAAACTTAAGAAAACCTCACGTGTGTACTTTTTAGTAATTTTAGTCTCTCAAGCCCGAAAAAGGATAAAATAATGCAGGAGAGAACTCTATTGACCATGATTAGTCAACATATACCTTTTTCGTAAATATTCCATTTCAGTTCGAAAAAGGGGTAAACTTATACTGAAAGGATGACTGTTCATTTCCTTTAACGAGTTCGAATAGTCAAGTACTCAACAATATTTTCATGTTTAGAGAGTCTGAAAAGGGCTTCAAAGAGAACTCCATGGTTGCGCTTTTTCGTAATTTTCAAGAGCCCGAAAAAGTGATAAAAGTGTACTCATCATCAAAATAATTCTTTTTACCCAAAAAACCTATTTTCTGCACATAAAATCGAAAAATTAAACATATATGTTTCCAATAAGTAAAAACATTTTGAAAAATAACTTTTTAAAGTGGAAAACAAATAAAATAATATTTTATTCATTCAAAAAATATTATAAAAAGTAGTTCAACAAAGTCATTTTCACCTTTCGTATTTAGAGTTGAAAGTTGAGAGATCTTGGCAGAAAACGTTCCAGAGATGATAACGGGAGAACTGACTGCTCAAATCGAAAATCGTCAAATTCAGGTAATCTACAACACTCTTATCTTCATTTTCATCCATTTGAATTCTCTTTTTAAGTTTTGAAATCATTTTTTAAGAGGAAAATAGGTTCAAATTTCCGCAGGTCATGTATTGGTTACCTGCGGACCCCGATAATTTTCCCAAAGGTAAATTATCGGGCTACCGTAGTTTTTATGAAGAGCGCGTATGGGGGTCCGCACTGTCTCTATATAAAAACTACGGAGGCATAGTGAGAAAAGGAAAATTATTAAATTATCTAAAAAATGGTTGAAAATTCTCACTCTAAAAGCTTCTAACCTTCAAATGCGTCCATTTGCAGATTATTCCACAATGTTGGAGTGGAGAGAACGCAAGCACAAAGAGTTAGACGATGCTGCTATGAATAATCTGGCCACAATGCGTGTGTTGAGGAATTTTGGATTGTCTAAATTCAGGGAAATTTAGGGCAATTCAGGGCATGAGGGAACAAGTGGAACTAATGCCCTGGCTGGTGAATAAATGGGACGTCCAAGAACAATGTTTTATCATTGGTGATCACAAGCTAGAACTTGAGCTTGAAGACATTTACTTTCTCACTGGTTTATCCAAAAGAGGGGAACATATCTCTTTGTTTGGAGCTAGGCAATGTGTTCTGCCTATTGCTAGCTATAAACAAGAGTTCTGCAGTGAAGAAGTTGATCCCAAATATAACCGTATAGATATAAAGACTATCCTACGTCTTGATCTTAAAGTCATTGCGTTCACCGTGACCAGGTTGTGTGGAAGCGTAGCTCCACATGTGGCTACCAAGTCTCAGATGCAGACATTAGTCGATTGTTATAGAGGTACTATTTTCAATTCGTGTGAAGGGGTATTGGCAAATATGAAAGGCCAATTGACCAGAGAAAAAAACTCGAAGTTGAAAAAATTTGGGTATGGTGCCAGCTTGGTTTCTTTTGCTTTGGAGAGGATTCCATCCCTCGCCCCTCAACTGATCTCTGTTGATTCTGGTGAACCTAGAGAGTCTCGTATGGTACACTGGGTTGCACTGATGTTCCGTCATGGTGGCGATGGTTGTGTGGTAGTTCGATTCATTCCAGCATATTTTCATTGGCTTCAAAACCAAATCTTTGATATTGAGGATTTCCCGTATGCGGGCATAGATTTCCGAGATGATCTCAAGATGTCCTTACCGCCAGGGGCACAATGGGATGAATCAAGTAAATGAACCATTTTGATGTGTTTTAACTCTAATTTTTATTTTGTTTTTTGATCATCCAATACTGATAACAAAATTTTAAATGCAGATGTTGGTCCACGAAGGCCAGCCACTCTTCGCCGCTTCGAAAGGAAGCCAACAGAGCCTGTTGCACAACCACAAAATTAGGCAGCAGAAATCCTTACTGACTTGGAGCACAACCTAGAGAGGTTGAATATAGATATCCCAGAGACATCGACGAATGATATTCCTCTTCGTCTCCAGAGACACGTTACTGGTGTTCCTGGCTATTTTAGGAGATTCCTGCGCAGGGTGGTGTGGGCGATAGTTTACTACCATGATCATCACCACATATAATGGATGATCATTGCGGAGTATTGTATTTTGTTTTTTGTATCACTATCTTTCAGACCATAAGGTGTTTTAAAACTATGATTATAGACAATGTAATATTTTTGAAAACAAAAACTCCTATCTATGATACTACTACTTTTTCTGGCTATCTTGTTCAACACATATCGAATGCTGTTTTGGTTTACTATTTCAATGTTGAAAGTGTCTATTTATAACACTGTTAGCTAATGCATTAGCCAATGTATTTAAATTTCTTGGAATGTGTTGATATTCGATGTAATCAAATTTCCTTTCCAAGAGACGAACCTTCAAAAATAATCTCAATAACACTGAATTTTTAATTGCGTATACTCTGTTTAAATGTAATACAATGAGTTCTAAATCTAGCCTAATGATCAAACATCGAATTCCAAATGAAATGACACTAGATAATAACTCAATCACTGCGCTATATTCTGCAACATTATTCATTGTTTGACCAAGGCTTACCCCATGCATAGAAACGAACTCATTAGTGGGTGAATAAATAACCTAGGCTATGGAAGAAATATTCCGTGTACTACGACAGGCACCATCAGCAAAACCAATGTATGTTTGAAGGGATGTCGACATCTGAAATATCAAGAGTAATCAAGATAAGCAGTTATAGTAGTAAAATCAAACTTAAACTAGAGACACTCATCTAATATAAGGCATCTAACTTAGAAAAATAAATAATGTAAAAGTGAGATCTTCACACAAGAATCAAGCATAATATCTCTTTAGATAAATTCTATTTCTGGGTTTATCTAAAGAGACCCTGTCATGATCAGTCAATTCATAAGCCCCTTTTGCAAGCACTCGCTTGACAATGTAAGGACCATGCCACGTTGGTTCGAATTTCCCAGCTCCTAGATTATCGTTAGATTGGTCGTATACCAAGACTAGGTCACCTTCTGAAAAAAAACAAGGTGTAACACTTCGATCATACTGAGATTTAACGTGTTTTTTATGAGCTTCAGCTGCTAATGAAGCGGTGCGCTGAGTCTCAGCTAATTGTTCTAATTACAAAAAGCGTTTTTCCTCTTCAGAGGTAGCTGGTAGTAACTCTATGGCTAATTGGAGTGACTGTATTTCGCATTCAATGGGTAACACAGCTTCTAAACCGTAAACTAGTTGAAAATGAGTGAACCCTATTGCAATTTTTGCTGAGGTTCGATATGCCCATAGCGCTGAAAAAAGCATGGTATGCCAATTTTATTTATGAATTACGATTATCCTTTTAATCATGGTGGTTAAAACTTTATTAACGACTTCAACCTGACCATTAGCCTACGGGTAATATGGAGTAGAGTTATCATGGCGCAGGCGAAGTTGATCAGAAAGTTCGGTCATCATGATATTTCAAAAATGACTCCCATGGTCAGTAATAATAGCTTGGGGTACACCGAAACGAGCAATTACATGATTGAATACAAACGTAGCTGTAGTTTTTCCATATGTTGCAAATGCAGGCATCGCCTCAGACCATTTGGTAAAGTAATCTACTACTAGAATAATATACCCATGCCCCCTGGCCGAGTGAGGGTTACATGTAATGAAATCAATGCCCCATTTTGCAAAAGGACCAACAACAATTATGGGGTGAAGAGGAGATGGTGGTGCATGCATCTTTCGATCAAATATCTGACAGTTGTGGCATTTTCGGACCACGAGAATGAAATATTTGAATAATGATGACCAAAAATAATTAGCGCGCAATATATTTTGGGCTGTGGCATACATAGACATATGACCACCACACGATCTAGAGTGGCAGTCATTCAAAACTTTTTCAGCCTCTTCATGAGTTAAACATCTTCGAAATACAGAATTCGCACCACGACGATAAAGTGTGTCTCCAACAATATTGCATTGCTGAGATTGGTAACAGATCTTTCATCGATTTGAACGTGAGAGTCCAGGTCGAAAGGTTTGGGTTTGGAGATAAATGATGATATCTCCATACCATGGATTATAATGTAATGATAAGAAACAGAGATTCATTAGCAATCAGATGCTCTACCATAGTTTCCGTCTCAATATTTGGGAAGTCACACATAAGTTTGGCGAACACCAGTGATTTCTTTGATTTGGATTTTTCAAATTCTAAATCAAACTCCTGAAGGATAAAAATCCATTTAGAATATTTTCCCCCGAGTAATTGTTTAGTCAAAATGTACATCATCGGGTTCCAATTAGATATCACTGTTTTTTTTTGTAAAAAAATGTAATGACAAAATATACAGCTTGAACTACTGCCAAGGCCAATTTTTCCACATGCGAATATTTAATTTTGGTCGGATTGAGATTCCGACTGAGATAGTAAATCACATGCTCATTATGGAATTCATCCTCTTGAACTAATACCATTCCAGTGGTGGAATCAGAGGCTGCTAGGTATAAGAATTAATCTTGGCTGTAATTTGGTGGATGCAATAATGTTTCATAGGTCAACACATGTTTCAAAGCATAAAAATATCGATCAACGATCTCATCCTAAATAAAAGGAACATTATGTTTCAACAACCTTGTAAAACCTTTTGTTAACTCAATATAGTTCTGGATAAATCTACGCAGAAATTTTTCTTTCCCTTGCAAACTTTGGAGTTGGCAAAGTGTGGAAGGAGGAGGTAAATTGATAATAGCCTCAACCTTTGATGGTTCAACATGAATGCCTGCTTTGGAAACAACAAATCCTAGCAATCTACCAGATTGCACATAAAAAACACATTTGTGGAGATTCAATCGAATCTTATAATGCCTACATCTCATAAAAATTGCTCTTAAATGGGTAGGATGATCTTCCCTGTGCAATGAATGAGCAGGTAAATCATCGAGATAAGGCTTCACAATGTGTTTAATGTCCTGAAAAGCATAAGACATTGCCCTTTGAAAAGTTGCACTAGCATTCTTTAATCCAAAGGGTAGTTTACAATAAGAAAAAGCTCCCCAAGGACAAATGAATGTTGTTTTTGGTTGATCAACAGGGAGTATTTTTATTTGATTGTACCCAGAAAATCCATCCATAAATGAGTACATTTCATTTCTGGCACAATCATCAATGATTTGATCGATATAGGGAATTGGATAATTGTATTTTCGACAGGCTTTGTTAATATCCCTATAGTCGACACATACTCATATAGTTCCTTGTATTTTAGTAACATGAACGATATTAGATACCCAATCCATTAAAGGAATTGGATAAATAAAACCCTCTTTTAGTAATTTCTCAACTTCGGCTTTAATAGTAGCAGCTTTTTGTGGATGTATCGGACGTAATCTTTGCCTGATAGGTTTAGCATCCGGGTAAGTTTTTATTTCATGAATGAAAATCTTGGGATCAATTCCTGGCATTTCTTCATAAGACTAGGAAAATATGTCTCGGAATTCTTGAAATAGGGCTTTATATGTAGTAATTTCTTCTAACGTACAAGAAGCGCCTATATGAATGTTTTCAACAACTCGTGGTTTAACTGATATGTCAATTGGAACCGTCGAAGAAATATTTCCCAAATTGATTTCAAAATCCAAATTTGTAATCGATATTGGACTCTGGGGTTCTTTGAAATAGTCAATTGTAAAAATAGATGAAAAATTATTTTCAAATAGATCAAGCTCAAGTAAAAATGATGACCTATGATGAAGATCATCACATGGTAATTCATCTATGGACAAGAATTCACGAATGCTTTCATATGTATGAAATACTTGTTGAAAAGGATCAGGAATTGATGTTATAGCTGAGCTTGATCGTGAAAATGATTTCTCATTGATCACATTCTTTGGATCAAAATCAATTGATGAAGGATTGGAAAATGACTGTACTGCATGATATGATATCTCAAAAGGACTCAAAGGAATCTCGCCATTGAAAGAATCTAGTTCTGACTCTAAAGGCACTATCCAAGGGTCATCAAATGGAATAGTGCTTGATGTAATCATATTGATATTAGAAATAGTACATGGTACGTTAGGTGGAGGCATAGAAAAAGTTCCCATTAAGGCATAATCTTTGATTAAACCTACTCCAACATCCTCATGAGGGATAGTCGATTTTCCAACATGTTGAATAATATCCGTAGAAGCTGGGTTAGACGAATAATTTGAGAGCTGATCGATTTTCACATTATTTCCTTGATGAGGAAACATGATTAATCGAAATATTGATGACACGACAGTAGTCATAGCATAAGACCAACTTCGACCCAGAAGAAGGTTGTAATCTAGAGAGGCATCAACGACTTCCACATCTAAATTAACAGTTTTACCTTTGACCTCTATAGGTAGATCCTGCAAAATTCCATATGGATGGAATCCTCTTCCATCAAAAGCTTTGAGAATTGTCGGAGATTGGTTAAGTGTCGGAGAACCAAGTGATCTCCAATAGTTTAACGACATAATACACGTAGACGCTCCCTCATCAATTACAGTACGAAAGCAACGTCTGTTTTTACTAGTACTTGAATCTGAAAAGCAATTTGATGAGGGAGTCGTGGTGTAAAATTTTCTAAATCGAAGACCATGAGGTTCCAATCTTGAAGATCTACAACTCCAATAGTTGATAAGAGTAATTTCCTTTGTGCCAGACATGATTGCAACACTTCTAAGGCCGACATTGCTGAAGGAGATATTGCTAAATCCTCAACAATGTTGTAGTTTTGAGCAGCTCTCGCATGTGGATTGAAAGCTAATTTCTGAAGTACACCTTTAGCAGGCGGTTTAATTACTAGATCAGGGTTAGGTTTCTCAATGTGAAGTGGATCAGAAACTGGAGGAAATGTAGTTGGTACTGAATTAAAATTTTATGCTTCTTTACCAGTAACAGGATTTTTACTTCCATAGTCTTGCGATCGAGTCACAACCATTACTAGAGACATCATCAGAATATCTGCTCATGTATTAGAAGAAGATCCATTCATTTTTCTATCTTGAATAGGAAAAGGATCCTTCAAGACAACGGGCATGGGTGAACCTTTGACAAACTTAGATAACTCAGACCTATGCGGGCATTCCTTGGTGAAATGATCCTCGTCATAGATAAGACAAGGATAATGAGGTTTTCGTTTATCATCAGACGACTCATTTTCTCAGTTTTTTCTTTGGGAGATGAAGTCCATTTACTTTTATTCTTCCCTTTCTTATTATTTCCAGATTTAGACTTAATTGTAGATGAATCTACAATGTGAATGTCGACATAATTTTTGAGGGAAGAATCTCCTTTTGGTGAATCAGGTAAAGTTATTATAGGAGAAGTAATCTTGGAAGATTTATTCTTAGTCTTATTAGTACTAATTGAACCAATTACACCATCATTGGCATGAGAGTCCGAGGGAGTTGCTGTTATCTGACCAGGATGCGGTAAACCTGGAATTTTCTCGTACAAAGTACCTAACTGTGTATATACTAGGTCAAGGTACTAAGCTTGAGCAATGAATTTTTCTTTTGTAACAACTCCTCCTTTAGCTACATCTTCAATAATTTTTGGTAGTAATTATTTTATAAACCATTCTGCCAAAATCTGATCTGGAATAAAAACTTTCACCAAACGTTTTCTATGTCTCCATTCATGTATGTGATCTGATATGTAGGTAGATGTAGATTGTTTTAGTGAATTTAATAATTCTGTTCCATTTTCATATCTGATTGGTAACTGAAAATGAGTTAAGAAGGCGGTTGCTAAGGCATTGAAATTGTTAAATGAGCCATGTGGTAATTCAATGTACCATTTGGCTGCTAATCCTATCAACATTCTCTGAAAAATTCTTAATCGAATTGAATCGTCAATCAAAGAGTTGGATGCACACCAGAGGTGATAAGTCATGACATGGTTAGAAGGATCCTCTCTTGATTTACCTTCAAACTTCGGGATATCACTGGGAAACTTATTTGGCATTGGTGGCCAATACAGAAGATAATAGATTGGATCATTTTTAAGGCGCGATAAATCAGGTAAATCCAAAGTTGCTATGAATGGAAACCGACGGTTAGGGTCTTGTTGATTAAATTGATAACCTTGTGGAACTATACCAGTTTCAGGAGGAGGATATCCAGGATATCTTGGAATATCCTATGCATTTGGAATCGGAATGCCCCCTGGATAACCAGGATTAACCGGACCATACTGGGGTTGAGTAGGTATCTGATACATGTACCCAGGGTACGGTTGTTGCTGGTATGCTGGATTTTGTGCTACAGGTCCATATTGATATGACCCTTGTTATGGTGGATAAAAAAACTAAGGTTGGCTTGTTATAACTATACTTGTAAGAGGTTGACCTGCAGGCATATAAACAGTAGTCTAGACTGTAGGTCCAAAATGTGGGGCAGAAACCTGAGAAATCGGTACTGGTACCTGAGGAGCTGTAGAAATAGGAGTTGCAGATACTCCAGGAATTGGTGTGGTAGCTTGAACAGAAGTTGACGCAACAGTTTGCGTTGGAATTCTAAGTGTACTCGGACCAGGCTGCTGAATTATACCTGATGCAGGTACCTGAACAGTAGGTTGAACAGGTTGGACAGGTTGTTGGATGTGAGTATAACCAATCGGTTGTCTAGGTTGATAATAAGGTACTTGCATATTAGGTTGCAAATTTTTTTGAACTTGGGATGGATCCCACATTGTATTAGCTCTGGGATACAAAGGTCCCATTGAACGTTGTGGATAGGAAGGACCATAACCAGGTTGATAATTTGGAACATATGTTGGATAATTAACTGGATAATTCCCACCTCCATGAAACAATTGTTGTTCTGGGTAGAACTACTGCCCTAAAGGAGGTTGTGGACCTTGAGTTGGATACTGACCTTGAGGTTGATATTGAACCTGAGGTACGTACTGACCTTGAGGTATGTATTGCCCTTGAGGTTGATATTGACCCTGAGGCATGTATTGACCTTGAGGTTTCCTCCCAGGTTGTAAATTACTAATTTGAGGTTGCCCCCAGGCTATAAATTACTACCTTGAGGATCAGGGTTTGGAATGTTTCCAGATATCATATAATTTTGTTCCACATTTACAGTTTCAGTATTTTATTCATTAAGACCAAATGATGGTGTGTGTTTGTCGGGAGAAGGAGCTGCTCCTGATAAAGTACCAGAAAGTGACTGGTATCCTGCATGGACAGACGAACCACCATATAGATATGTTTCTAGGGTTGCAGAAAACATTGATGACTCACCATACATGATTAATGGAGGTATGTAACCTCTCGGTATAACGTAAAAGGGAATTCGGGGTGGCGAATAGTTTAGAACAGTATTGTGTAGAAAGTCTACCAACTGAGAATACCGAGGATCCCGTTTGAAAGGACTATAATAAATCGATTCATTTGGCCTGGGATCTAGAGTTTCCTGAGTTGAAGGAAGAACAAATTCTTCTTCAGTGTCAGTAACTTCTTCAATACTAATGAGACCAGGAGGAAGATTTTTTGTGATCCGATACTTCACTTTGGGTGAATCAGGACGATTAGGGTTGGATCAAGGAATGGAGAAGTAATCTCAGATATAACTGTTACGTTCTCTAGTTCAGAAACTTCAGGTTCTGAATCTGATAATTCACTAGTTGTAGAAACAAGTTTAGTGAGTTCAGAAACAGAAACTCTATGTGGAGTACTTTTTGCAGTGCAAGGTTGATCTACTTCGTATTTAGGATGAACAATTATAGATGTTTATTCGTGTTCAGTGGATCCAGTTCCTGATGTCTGTCATTTTTCAGATTTAAGTCTTTCTAACTGGCTTTGTGTGTACTCAGGGGGTTTCCCCTGCATTCTACATGATTGTCAAGGTAATTCAACCAAAATTAAAACTTTTAACACACGAAATCAAAGAAAATTTCAACAAAATATCTTAAAGTATCTAAGGAAACAACCAAATGGATCACACGCCTAGAAAATCTAAGAGATCAAACCACACACAAACAATATATTTCCACACTAAAAACACTAGTTGGTGATGAAATCCAACATCGTAGAATTTTAATGTAGAAATGGCGGTTGGAACAGTTTCCCCGACAACCTGCTTAATGAAACAGACCAGTGCAAATTTCTCCACTTAAACCATCTCGAGTGAAGAGAACCCTATGGAGAGTCCAAGTGAGTCTAGCCGACGTATGTTCCAGGTACAGTGGGACCTCCCCTCCACCGTCACCTTGGGAAAGAATCCTAAAGTTTATTGCCACTAAGGTCACCAATTGGAACAAATATACCTAGGGGAACAGTCTATGATCCGATATACACGCAAGGGCAGAGTAACTAGCTCAATACCCTTGAAGGCTCCTTAACATAATCCAAGGTTTACCGACAAGTGACCCCAGGCTCCTCGACCATGGTCTATCCGAGGTTTACTGTTTTTAATACGTGCACATCTGCTATCTTTCTCAATGAGATAGATATGATTACCTCACTGGTTCGAACATGATCTCGTGCTTAACTCTTTTAATAAGAGCTTCCCAGAGAATATATGCTATAATTGGATTTTCCTACTGCAAATTTACTACTTGTTTTTTTAAACTGCCCTGGAATGTTAACTACAACCTATTCCATGACACTAGCATGAGCTATGTTGGTGAAAAGAGCCCTAGAAAATATAAAATTTCTAGATTGATTTTAATTAAGCGGTACTTTTAATTTGGCTGTTTCTTAGGTCAAAAGATATGGAAGTGAAACTTAGATGATGTTTAATGACCTGACTCAAAAAATATGCTAAAATGCATCTATATGAAAAGCAACTCATTTATTTTCAATGAAACCTATTTAGAGGAAAGATTTGAGAGATTTCAATAACTTTCAAAACATCAATTCTTTATTTGATAAACAAGAAACTTTGAAAAGAAGACAATTCCATGAGAACTCAATTTCACAGAAAAAATATCACTTGTTCAAAATTAAATTCCTTTTATCATTCAAATCATAAACTAGAATCTAACTTCTTCCAAAAGAAAACTAAAACTCTTAAAAACACAAAATTCAAAACCAAAAGAAAACTCTAATTTTGAACTCTATATAAATGGTTTTGAGGATGTTTATGCTTAGTTTTTAATCTAACCAAGAACTTTCTTCTTATCTCAGCAAGAAATAAAAAACATCCAATAATGGTTTTAAAGTGAAATTCAGACCTTATCAAGCTAAAAGGTTTCCTAAATTTGCAAATGAAAATAAAATCTAATTTTCATAAAAGCAAGATTTGCATCAAGTTCAATGGCTCAACAAGATAACAATGACATACCAATTAGCTGAGGTATATAAAGGTTTTTTATTCAGAGAAACAAGAAAATAGGGAAAACACACTCATACAATGCAAATCAGTTGAAAAGATCACTTCAAACTGAAAAATTGCTGAAAGAGACTCACACAAAATACTTTGATAGTCAAGAAAAGTTGGGGTAATTACAGGGAATCAAGTAATTACACTCCTGAAAACAGAGTTTTTATTTTTTTCAAAAATTTCCAGAAGTCCGCAGTTTTTAATGGAACAAGGTGCGGTCCCGCACTGTTTTTCACTAAAATCTGTGGAGTCTACCGCTCTGTTTTTAAACAAAAAGTGCGAAAGCCAGAAAAACACAAAAAAATAAAAATACAGATTTACAGTCAGGGATTCTAATGAGTCATTTACCCAACCCAGTTTTGAATTAATCAAAATCAAAGAATTTTTTCAAAAGTCAAACTGAAAATTAAAAAAGAAAACTAAGTTCATCAATTCCCCAGTATGGTCGCCATTTTGCTATGCGGATAAAATCCTTCTTGCGGACAAGAACGATCTCCCTAGTATCCTAAGGATATCTAGAAACAAACAACCAAATGCAAACCATTTTCTCTAGACTATTGTGATTCATAATTATTAATTAACTAAGTAAGAGGATATGCTACTACCTAAAGTCCAACGCTTGCTGTAATCTTCAATCCAGTCGCTCCAAAAGAGGTCAATTCAACATGTAAGACCTGCATTCAAAGACAGGAAAAAATATTAAAAGCACCTGCAAGATATAGTAATTCATAAACACTAATCTATCTCAGTGATCAGGGAATCCAAGAATTAAATTACTGAAATAGATACATGAATAACTTAATGAGAAAATAGAATCCATTTGTATTAACTTGTATGATAAGAAGTAACCTTACAACCTTGTCACCTTGATGTCATACAGGTTCTTCCGGGGTCCTGAACAGCCGTTTTCCATCAGTTTGACAAGCCTTCTCCTCTATGAACTAGCATAAAACTGTAGATATGAGTATGTGATCGTTCTCATACCAATAATGCCAAGTATAAAGAGTATGATTTCTTCATAAATTCTCTTCTATAAGTTAAGAAGTACCCTTGAGAGTGAAATATGAGTTCAATTTATAGGGGAATGAAGGAGGTTTCAGTTCCATAAAGAGGGGGATAAAGTCCTCTCATAAAGGGATTTTAGCTCCAAATACCAAGGGATAATCTCCATTAATGAAGGGATAGAGGTTCATGAATGAAGGGGCGAAGCTCGACCTGATTACACTTCTAGAAGCCTCCAGCTGGGAGAATATTCTGTTAGGGTCCCGTGATTTGGCTGATTGGCAAGCCAAATGACAGTGTAACATCAAACCAAGCTTTGGAGCCCGAGGACCTAGCCTTCCTGGACTCAGAGAGGGCTCTCTCTATATGTGTAAGGAATATCTATGTGTTTGCTTATCGTGTTCTGATTTTAGGCTAGTTATGGAGTATGTTTTTTGGTTTTGGTTTTTTAAGTTGTGAGGGATGAAACTGATCAAAGATATAAAATATATGACAAGATGTAGATTAACTGGGCTATGGGGTCAAAAGGTCAAGAAAGCCATTAGATGACGATACAGGGCTGTTGAAGGGCCGATTTGATTCAAGGTAGAAAGGATCTTTGGGAAAAATGGAGTAAATGGACATCAAGTTTGTGAACAACAAAGAGTTTCAGGCATCACTGGTTCAATAGATAACATAAACATGGTAAAGAAAACCCTTAATCATGCAAAATGTAACTATAAACTAATCGACACATAGAAACAAATATTCAAGCCATGCATAGAAGTATAAGACCCTCTAACTTTGGGAAATGGCTATCAGACTTTGGGGAAAACATATAAGACGGACTAACAACTCAAAATACTATGTCGGAATGCCTAAACACAGTCTTTAAGTTATTGGGCACTTTCACCAACAAGCTTTCATAGTTTTAGACAAAGGGCTAGATCGGAACTAGGCCTCCTTGGTTCAACAAGATGATAATATAATCAGTCAAAGAGATAGTTTCATGGACAGGACTATGGACAGTCATAGGTAAGCAGGGCACACCATACATCCTACTTAACATGCATAGAACTATGAATGAAACTAGCAACAATATCCTCAAGTTGTTAAAGAGCAGTTAAGAATTCTTTAGTGCAACTAAGGAAGAAGAAAACATGAAGGCTATGAAGTTTCAGGAATTTTGAGGTGCCTCCATGGGCATATCTCAAATTTAATCTCTACTGAACTATAGCAAGCAAGAAACATGTATCATGAATGAAAACTAGAAGACAACAACAAAGCAAGAAACACTATACCATTCTACCATGTCATGGAATCCATCAACAATCCTTCATCATCCATCCAAGAACATTCAAGAGGCAATCCAAAAGCATAACACAAGTATTTTCTCCAAAGCTCATATGACCATATATTGCTTCTCTTCTCAAGTTCAGCCTTGTTTACAATGAGAGCTTGTGGAATAAATAGGTTCAAGTGAGGAAAACCTCATGGTTCAACTTCCATCCTCATTGGCCTAATCAAAATATCTAAACTTGTCCTTGAGGCTTTGCAAAGCCCAAGGCACAAAAATATCTCATAAAATATCTAAAAATTGCTAAAAAAGGGAATTTAATTGACTTTGCATCATTTTCCAAGTGTAAAAATAGCTAAACGCACATTTGGAAAAAGCAGTTTTTTGAGGTTCAAAAATTACAAAAATACTTCAAATTTATATCAGAAAAGGTCCCCTGACTTGCCGGAAACATTTGGTAGCCTTCCTGATGTCGAAACGAGGCTCATGATAGCTCGTTGGAAAGCTCTGAGTGTCTAATTTCCAGCGCAACTTAAATTTCTCCAATCCGATGCCCAAAAGTCCTCCAAATCTGCACCTGTGTGTAAAAAGCCAGAAAATGACAGTTTGCTGATAGACCAGGAAGAGTGTGCAAAATGCGAGCCTTTTTCGTTGTTTTTAAGGGGAAAATGATCTCCAAATGATCTAAAAATCACTGAGGACCTGCTCATGAAATTATGGCATCTGATGGTACCATTCTACTCCCTTGACGAATCCTCAAAATGAAATGGCGAATTTATGAGTTTTTGACCAAAAACCCAAAAATGTCAAAAAACCAAAAGTTGTCAAAATGGGCTCAAATTTGGGGTGTATGACCCTCAAGGGTCCTTGGAAACATGTTCCGAAGCTGAAACCAAAATATCAAGTGCTGATGTGCCTTTCTTCTCTTTCCGTGCCGGGCGCTTCTTGAAACTGCTGTTTATCACTACGGAGTTACTGTTGTTCAGCACTATTCCCCTCTTTTTCTTGCTGCTGCTCATCTTTACCACTGTCATGCTGCTCCTGTTGCCTTGCCTAGAGGGGCATCTTGATCTAGATGTGCTCCTGAAACACTAAACTTCTTCAAAGTCTTTGGAATGCCTTCTTTAGTCTGTCTTGGGCAGCTTTGTCTCAGTTTGTTAACTTACTGTAAACACTAATGGTTTTAAATGTAGTGTGAAAATACCCTTTGAACACACCACTCTTTTCCCCCTCCCAAAAAAACACCTTTCATTTGGGATGTTACTCAACAAGCAAACTTAAGAAAAACACAGTTAATAAGGATAAGCAGTCCAAGTGAAATTCCTGTGATTTTGTGGTAAGGTCACCCTGCCCTTTAAAGTTCTGAGGCCAACAATATATTCATGTGTCTTTGACCAAGGTAAAACCACAATCCTCTTAATCTCAAAACCATGCTCCGTCTTTCTCTGTATTCCAATTTACCAGTGGTTTCAACAACACAAACATAGTTAATCACAAAGTATACCTACATAGTCAAAGGTTACTGTGTGTGCAAGATAAAGTGGTAGAGCTTGCAAAGTTTGGTGTGAGCTTAAAGATATGTAAGAGCTTTAAACAATCAAGACTTTTAAACCAAAGCACTGCTTCCTTTTACTGTTCTTTGCACCAGTTTGATAAAAACACTTCTAAATGTAATGAGATTTACTCACTGATTCTGCCTTATGAAAGATCAAAAAATGTTCATATGATGGCTGTGTTGAAAGCTGAACTACTGTTTTCACCCTAGTAACACCTTATCTCTCCTTTCTGTTTTCAATAATGCACATAGCTGACAGATTTTTTACTTTGTTTCATCATAACAGGGTTAGCTTCTATGGATATTCATATAGATGCAATTTCAACTCTTTGTAAGCAAACTTTTCACCTCCTTAACATCACCAGTGTTGGCCATATCAGTCAAAGTCAAAGATGTCTCCTTGTCAGTGTCTTCACTGGTTTCTTCTCCTTTATTTTTAGCAGACTGCTGGGAAATTGGCATATCTCCTGAGCTGCCCATTTGAAAAGCTTTCCCAAGCTTATTGAGTACCACTGGATCATTTTAATACTTCATCATTGTACGAGGCCCACCCTTTGAAATGTCATCCAAAACAGGCTTTAAAGCAGGATCTTTCTTAAGCTGGGCCATCTGTGCTTCAAATTGCATTTCTGTACAGGCTTCGACCACATCTTAATCATATTCATTACTGTTGGATCCTGCATCAGAGATTGTGAAATTTGAATTGACACTTCATTATCAGCTTACTGCAACCATCTTCAAAAATGGCGCTCAACACATTTGACTTACTCCATGACCCTTAATGCCTCATAACCCTATCTAGCATCTTGATTCAAAGGGAGAGTAACACAAAAAATCCCTTGAAACATCATGTCAATCTTTTGTTTGCACGTTGGAGCAACTTTGAAATGATTTGGAGGCGTTTTAGGGCTTATTATAGGCGCGTCGCTTTTGAAGGGAAGAGTGCCGCGCAAGAAAAGGGCTGTCGGGTCGACTGTCGGGCCGACAGGACCGACGCGCACAGGCGCACCCCT
The DNA here is from genome assembly GCA_034641835.2 of Pinus albicaulis. NCBI lineage: Eukaryota > Viridiplantae > Streptophyta > Pinopsida > Pinales > Pinaceae > Pinus > Pinus albicaulis. The sequence goes on from CM076575.1 coordinate 280,950,098, forward strand.
ACAGGTGCGCCGCGTGCACGTTAGAGCCCTTTGAAAATTCCGCTCCAGGCGCGCTGCACACAACTTTGACCCAAAAAACTCTGTTTTTTCTGCTCACCATTTCTTCCTATGGTTTTATAGCAGCAAGGGGAAGTTTTGTTGGTGCTTTGAGAGATTCAAAGCGAGCCTGCAATGATCTTCATCCTTTTTCTTGAACACGAAACCAAAGTTCCTTTGTATTTGCTAGGTGAGGGATTGTCGGAAGAAAAGTTTGAGAATCCTCCTCTTTAAACAAGACTTAAAAACACCTGTTTTTGGATATGAGCTACAGTGGTAAAGACCACTCGTTTTATAAACCTGACCTCCTCTTGACATAACAACGAAACCCCTTTTTCAGAAGAAAAGCTTTCATTGTTTGTTATTTGCAGGGCAAAATGTTTTCCCTTTTTGTAGCAGTGGCATGTGGATTTTGCCTTTAATGATTTCTATAACTTGAAAAACTATGCCACAGTCCTTTTTGTACTTGATGAGCTTGTATACCTGTTTGCAAGAGACAAGCTAAATCAAATACATTTTTGCTCTGGGTATTATGATATAATCTTGTCTGTAATGTAAATCTAATCGGGTGACAGGTGTTGCTTGACTGTAGATGCAACTGTTAGGTGTCTTTGAGTTCTTCTTCTTTGATTGTGGATAGAAAACAAAACAGGAGATGATACACCAGAGTTAGAAAGTGAAACAAGGAGAGCTGCCCCTTTGTTTTCTGTGAAGGAGGTCTTCACTGTCTCATTGCAGTGCTCTTTGCTGAGGGGAAACTGAAATGTCACCCACTTGCCTTGGTCAACTTATGATAAGTCATTTGAAAGATAATCTCTGTGAGTAGGGAGATTAGTACTCTTTGAAAAACAACCATCATTTCTTTTGCCTGTGTAATGACATGACTTGTCAGCCTTTCTTCAATTTGGTTTTGTTGGAACAGCAGGCTGTCTATAAATAGAATTGCTTTACTAATGATATGTCTCCCCAAAGGTTTAAAACTTCATATCATAACCTTTTTATACTTTTGTGTTGAGAAGAAAAGTATGTGAGATGTGAAAAAGCAGCTATACTTACTCACAGATACCAAGGCTCTTTTTGGCCACTTTCTTCTAATGGAGCTCTGAAATCACCAAACCTGCTGCATTTGAAGGATACACTTGTTTTTGTGGTGGAGTGTAGATTGTAACAACTGGACTTACATTGGTGCTTTGACTGATATTAAGGTGTCTTATATCTGGGGCTGTGTACTACTTTCCTGCCTCTTCTTTATGTTCATCCAGAAACCATGGACTGTATTTTACATTTCAACAGAAACAAAAGAACACACAGGGGTCTTTTTACTGAAGTATATTCCTGCTCAAGACTGATTGGAGCTATTCATATTAACACCCCTGCAGAGATATTTTTTATGATAGATTTGATTAAAGGAGTCCTTTTTTGATGCGCCCTGATGATGACTGAAACTTCAAATGATTCTTTTTCTTAGGACACAAGACCAAAAACTCTGTTTTCTTTTGTCTTGCACATTTTAGATCTTAGCCCTGCTTTGATCATCACTTTCACTCAGAAACCTAGAGTCACTGTTTTACTGTCTAGTAAAAAACAAGCCTGTGCTTATAGTAAGTTTTGCAATCCTTGAAGTCAATATTGACCATCACCCTCTGCTTGTAGATGAAGGAGGCGCCTCAACCCTCTGCTTGTAGATGAAGGAGGTTCTTGGCCATGACAAATTACTAGTATGTTTGACAGTGGTGTCTTTCTTCTACTGTGATTTCATGCTGGATGGAAGCTGCAGGGTCTTGATGAGTAACTCCTTACCCTGCATATGTATCTCAGGCTCATGTTTGACATTGAGAAGCAGTTGTTCTTCTAAATGTGTATTCAAGAATTTTCTCCTGAGATGAAGTTATATTTCCTGTCTTTGTAAAATCCATAAAACACTGAAAAACACCTAATAATCAGCTTGAGACTGTGGTCTACGCAGTGCTAAGACTTAGGGGTGTGTAAGTGGCGCGACTTAGGGCTGTGATCAATTTCATTTGCAAAGTGGGAGGTCTGTCATGATTGGTCTGTATCAGATGGAGGTTTTTTGGCCTTTTGATGGTTGCCAAGGGTACAATTTCTTAAAGCACCACTTCCTAACTTAGGGGAGGCTTTTGAAACAGACATTGGATTGTCCTTTTAGAGCTGATGGGTAGACCAATAAGGCTAAAGCTAAATAGGATGGTGATAATGATTTTTAACCTTGACATGGGCGAGCTGAAAAGCAGGAGGGCGAAAAAGTTTTATGAGGGTTTTCTAGATGACAAATTGACATATGGAGATCAACTTCTAGAAAACTCAGCTATGGATCTAGTCATCACTAACAAGTGAAAAATACTGATGACTAACATATTCGACTAGCTAGGCTTCTAGAACTTACTTTTTCTTTTATTTTACCTTTTACAGGGGTCCGAAGTTTTAGTAAGCAGAACGTGTGGGATGTGCCGTAGGTTATAGAGCAAGAAACCACAATACCACAGGTAAGAGCTAGGAAAAGTGCAGAGTTAGGTTTTTTCAGGTTTTAATGAGCTTTTCTACAATTCCAAGAGTTGGTTTAGGAACTTTATGGTTTTGGACCTCTAAGGGAGCAAAAAATAGGTATTGATGAACCCATACAGATAGCTAAATGTCATGGTGACAAATTTCAGTGTAACACCGATTCCACATACGTAAGTGTATAGGATCGTACTCCTCCTACCTTTGAGTATATTGGATGGTGCTCCACACATGAAAATTATATGGGAACGCTCTCATCAAACAATTACACATTAGACAACACTGCTACAGACTACACTTCCATGTATTGTCATGTATATTTTGGTAGTCTTCTATAGGTTGTTATCCTCGCCATAGGTAACCGAGTCGATTGCCTTGTATACCATGATACACCAAAAAAATCACTCAGGGAGATTTCCTGCATGTACGTTAAGTCCTTAGTTCATCAAGGTGTATATTACAGTTCATGGTTGCTTGGTAAACCTTTATGCCTATTTTTACCCCTTTTTTATTTTCTTTTTTGTTAATTATTTAAATTTATTAAACCAACGTGGAAGAACAAACACCCCCACTCCGTCGTTAGTGTAGAAAGAAAAATAAACCTCCTCTTCCACCAGAGGTAATTCCTGGTCATCATCAGAATCATAAGAACACGCAAACTACCAAATCAGGAACTTTGGAGACTACTTCTGGTCCTCCTCCTGAAATTGATCCACCAAAATCTTCCTTCTCTTTAAGTTTTGAGCCTGAGATTACATATACTCTTGTTAGTGAATCTGACACAATCGAAACATAATTACCTGAACCTTCGTTGCCTGAGATCATTGAACCTGACTTCATTGAGTCTGATACCTTACTACGTGAGGTTATTCAACTTGAGGTACCTCTATCATATTAACATGTTGCTTCCTCTTCTCTTCCTTTGTCTTAGACACAACTGCAGGCCATATACCTTGGACCCGATGGTGAGCCTCTTCCATACTGTTTTGTGAGTATTGAAGAGATCCCACAGGAAGAACCTCATCCCTCCTCTCCTATTCATTTGAGAGGGTTAAATATTTATGAGGATTATCCTTTTCCTCCTCTTCAAACTCCATATGAAGCTCCTTTATTTGATTATGTTCCTTTCATTTCACCCGTGATTTTCTTGTGACAATAATCTTTGGGATCATTAGCCATGACTGAATATGCTATGGTTTCCCAACCTGTCTCCACTATGTCTGAGACATCAAATGTTGCTTCCTCGTCCACCAGAGAAACATCTCTATGGTGGCTCATCCATCCCACCTGGTTATCATTCATAATTTGGTTCCTTCTCTGGTGCGACATCCAGTCCTTGGACTTCTCCCATGACATATGTTTCTAGAATTACATCTAACACTTCTTTAATGAGCATTATACAAACTGCTCCTTCTCCTCCAAGTATACCTATAGTTGAACAATAGTCTGGTCCTTCTAGAGGGAAGTTTCCTCCATTATCCCCTCCTCCTTTGGCAGGGGGCAACCTATCGTTAGTACACCTCAAGTTAGTGCTCAACCTTTATCGAATCCACCTCATCCTAGTTTCACTGCTAATGTTTGGAAATCTAATTTTCCCGGCCAATCTAGTCAAGTTAAGGTTACATGTGTATATTCTCAACCTATACCATTTTCATCCCAAATTCCTACTCATAAATTTGTACCGTTGCAATCTTAAATTAATGTAATCCAAACTTTACAAGTTGCTATGATTCAATCCGTTCCAATGGTATCTGGTACCTCCTAGATATCGCTCACTCGGACTTTAAAAAATTACAGTCTCAACACCTTGGAAAAACTATCCCTCAAATTCCTGTAGGGAAAACTGCATATGGTATGGCGCAACCCCCACTGAACTTTCCTTATGTGGGTATGATGCACAATCCCATGGGGCAACAATATCAACCTTTTAAAGGTATCCCTTAGACACCTTATCTAGGTCAGAAAATCCAAACTCAGCCATTCTAGAATTTTCAAGGTTATCCTAGAGCTGGACAACAAGGATATGCATATACTGGTTGTTAAAATCCTCTTAATTCTGGTACCCAGGTTCCTCTTTATTAGAACCCTCCTGATTATGGAACGCAAGTACCTGTTGCCTAGGCTATCCCTTATTATCCAAGTTGTCCTCCTCCAAAATTTAAAAGGCAGTTTCCATTTGTGCCTACTCCTTAACTACCATATTTGACTCGACTCACGAATGAACCTATTGCTCATTCTCCTTGGTGGCTGATAATTCCTTCCAAATTTCCCTATGATATTCCCAAATTCAATGGGAATCCTAGAGAAGACCCTTCTACGCATGTATTGACTTATCATCTATGGTGTTTCTTGAACTCCCTTAATGACAATTCGACTCGATTAGGTCTTTTCCAACATACGCTTACAGGTACCACAACTAAATGTTATATTGATTTACCTAGAGCTTCGTTTCACGATTTCAGTTCCTTAGCCACTACCTTCCTAACACATTTCCAGTTACCCATCAGATATGAGACTTGAACAAAACTTTTGACCAACATCAAATGATCAAATTTCACTAACATCTCAGATCACATTCATGAGTGGCGATGTTGTCGTTGGTTGGTTAATACATATGTTCCCGATCAATTGTTAGTGGAATGGTTCACTAAATATATATTAGCACCTATAACAGAGAATGTGGCTAAAGGTGGAGTCATGACTGAAGAGAAAGTGATTTCTCGTGCACAATATTTGTATCTCATTTATACCCAATTGGGAACGCTTTACGACAAAATACCAAATTCTCTAAGACATGAGAACATTGTTCCTCAACTCCCTAGTAAAGAATCTCATGTTGTTGATGGCGTGATTGGTTCTGCGAGTTCACAATCGATGAGTAAACCATCTGGTGCTTCTCTCACTACATATGACAAAACCCTTCGTCCAATCCTCCTGCGACTTCTACTTCTGATATAATGTTGTTCATTATGATAAAGGTAAATATAAGCAGCAACCAGGAAGTAAGAAGAAAGGTAAAGGAAAAAATAAGAAATATTCTTCAGCACAAGATAAATAAACAAGTCAGTCCTTTGATGAGAAATGAAAGATTTGTTATCCATGTTTGATTTGTAATGGGGAGAACTTTCCTCGTGACTGTCCTCACCATGTGGAAGTGAACCATTTTTTTGAAATATTCCACTTCACCTGTTGTGTTGCTCGTTTCCTAATCTAGAGACTCGCATGGTTGTTCAGGATCCTACTTCCTCTAACATGGTTTTAATGCTTTCATCCACAAAGCCTAAATATGATATTATAGTGGCTACCTGAAATAAGGACTATGGTAATGCCAATCTCTCGAATGGTCAGAAAAATGATCAACCTATCAGTTTGACACCATCTTCATCAGATCCTACCCCACCTTTGATTCCTACAAAATTTACCATTAATCCTCTGAAGGGCGTTATTCATAAATCTTCTTTCAACCCTCGTGTGGGAGATACTCAAAATTACAATGTAGTTGAAGACTTGGTTCAACCCCCATCAACTATGTCGACTCTTGAGGTGTTGCAAAATTGTCCTTCCCAGAAGAAGGATTTTCTTTATGCTATCAGATGTGTTGATCCTTCGAATTCCAACCTAGTCACTTTTAATCATGAGAACTATTCCTCTCGAATCCTGGCTCAATTGGATTTTATGATCTAGGTTGTCATCTGTGGTAAGAAAATTCATCATTCTATTGTGGACGATGGAGCCTCCACCTATATCAAGTATTTATCTTGCTGGAAGGTGATTGGTTCTCCTCAAATGAGTCAGTTGCCTACCACATTGGAAGCTTTTGATGGACGAACATATAAACCATGTGGTATTTTGAATTCCTTACAAGTGGAATTAGAGGGAAATATTGTATCCATAAAAGATGAATTTATTGACGAACCCCTTAATTATAATATTCTATTGTGTCACACGTGGGTTTACGCTATCGTTGTTGTCATTTCGGCCTATTTCCGTATGATTTCCTTTCCTCATAAGGGCGAAATTATGGCCATCGACCAACTCACCTTGTTCACCTTTGATTCTAATGTTACAGGAGGTGTCTCTCTTGTAGGGAAACTCTACATTATTATCAACATATCGGGGTTAGACTACTCAATGATTCCTCTCTTATGGGAACCTTTTCGCTTCCTCCTCCTTCATTTCCCGACATCTCACCTTCGGGTTCTTATATCAATATGATATCGTCTTCTACTATTCCAATTTATCCATGGGTAGTACCATATGAGACTAACATCGATAGTTTTAGTGACCGAATGTCTCATATCCCCATCGCACTTGATTACGAAGCCATTTATTCGACATGTGCAACTTGTTCTAATTCCTTCTCTTCGATTAATTTGGTTGACCATTCACTGGATTATGGAACATATTCTGATATATTGATTCAAGAGGATCCTCTAATTTCTTCAAGTTCAAAGGTCTCATTTTTTCCCGGAAATAATGCCAAGTGGTAGAGGCCATCGTTATGAGACTGACAATACCTTCAGTTTCTCATTTGGTCTCCGGATGAAGGAGAAATCATCCATCAAAGTTTATGATGAACAAATGCAGGTGCAGGTCTATGGTTGTGGTTGTGGTTTTCAAATACATAGGCATTGGTTTCAAATGTTAAAACCTATGGTTTCGTAACCATATGACATTCCAAATATTAAAAATATGGTGCACATTTTTAATGTCAAAACTACATGGCACCTAAGCTTCGAACTATATGGTGGGTGCAAGGGATATATATATGTTTTTCAAACTATATACCTACATAGTAGGTGGGTTCAAAGGCATATGGTATCAAACCATGGTGGTGGAGTTTTAATAATATCAAAACCATATGGTGAATGGTTATAAAGTATGGTGCAGAATTATGACAATGTTTAAACACGTTCATGTTACATGGCGCATAAGTGGCAGAGGTGGAAAACACATGGTAGCTTACATCGTCAAACGGACCACCAGGGGTTGGTTTGCCACGAGGCGAAGTCAAAAAAATATGTGGCACGATAGGTAGAACGACGTGGAGAGTCAACTAGCCACAAGGCGGAGTTGTTGTAGACCGTCGTATGAGTATGCAGTCACTGTAGAGGGTTCATAACTGCTACTTCAATAGTACTGTGCAACAGGAGATATGTCAAGCCACAAGGTTGTAAACTGTTTGACTGTCAGTACCTGAAAAAACCACAAACCAGATCACATGCAACAGGTTCATGTTACCACTAGGTTAAAATGATATGGTTAAGCATTGAGTTCATAATTTCATTGATTTCCATTGCCAAGGTTTTGGACCTATAAGTAAACACCATGTGTTATACCGCACGTATTAAATTATAACAAATTTATACCATGTATTATATTCTATGCCTAGAAATATGAAAAGGTATTATGGTTATGCGCCAAAGTAGGTTGGGGTGTTAATGTTTTATGATTAAAGGGATGCACTAACCTAAGGTTGCATTGGGGTGTTGAAATACCATTGCATCGAGACCTAGGTTTTTCAATCTAATAAAACAACTTGCATTGTATAGCTCAGGAGGTTTGACCCTGGAACACTTATACAAATTTTAGCCATTGCACCAGTGTAGAGGGGAGTGAACAATGAAACTTTGGACAAAGATTTATGTATGCCTACAAATTCTCTTTTGAGAGTATCTTGGCCATCCTTGGGCCTTTTTGAGAAAGGAGACAGGCATTGGAAAGCTGAGACAATGGGATTATTTTCTACAGTAACTAGCAGTGCCTGCGTGCACAGAGCAATTGGTGAATTTCCATGTAATGAATCTTTTTGGAGAATTCCTAATATAATAGACGCCCACTTGGAAGCACACTCAGAGACGTAGTCTAGGAAGGACGAACTCCGTAATCAATTTTTGATGTGTTTGCATCTTTTATTGCTGTTGTTTATGCTTATTTGTTGTTCTCGATTTTATGTTTAAGACATAATAATAACTTAGTTTCCTTCATTCATTCACATAAAAGAAACCTTATTTTGTCTGATGAGATTGCAAAAATAGTTAATCATGTGTTTTCAGATCATATTTTGGTATTAGAGCAAGGTTAATCATGTTTAAGTAGGATATTTGCCAATGAATGTTGACTAGAGCCAGGTCGCAACGTGGAGAAGGAAAACTCGAGGAGACAAATCAAGAGATTGGAAAGAGGAAAGTCACTCGAAAGATGACAAGGTAAAATGAAGGAGAAGCTCCGGAGCCCAAGACCAATGAGTAATTTTAGCAAATGTTCCTCAATATGAAAATGATGATTGCATAAATCTATGAAGACAAGAAGACTAGATGTGCAGCTTCGTCTTCTAAAGGCAAGAAGGAGAAAAAGGGCAAGGAGAAAACTAATGGTAATAAATCTGGTGCTTCTCCATATTCGTCTTCTAAAGGCATGAAAGAGGAAAATGACGAGAATAAAACTAATGGTAGTGAACCTCCTTATTCTCCATCTTCATATTCTTCTTCTTCATCTTCTGATGATTCAAGTTCATATTCAAAATAAAAGAAGAAACATAAGAAATATCCTTTATTAAATCTTGATGTTAAGTTTGAACTGCCCATATATGATGGTGAAATGAATTCTGAAAAGTTAGATAACTGGATTAAACAACTTGAAGTGTCTTGTAGAATTCAGAATATTGTTGATGATTCTGCGAGAATTCAATTAGCTACACTTAGAATGGGGGAGAAAAAATTTGATTTGGTGGGAAAGTAAAACTCAATCATATTTAAAGCCTAAAGGAAAATTATCTCTTCATGGTCTAAGTTTATTAAAGTTCTTAGAAAGCAATTATTATATATGCAATAGATTGTAAGGATTGACAGTGTTTAAGGAAAGGTAAAGGACAGAGTGTGCAAGAGTTTACACAAGAATTCAGGAAGAAGGCATTAACACTTGATATTCCATTAAACACACGAGAAACTTTGTTAAAGTATCGGAAGTTTGCATTCTTATTTGCAACATACATTGCTTATGTTTAATCCAACTGACTTTGATGAAGTATGTGTGCAAGCAATTGATATTGAAGCACGGGGTTGGTAGTTTCAGTCAAAATTTTCAAAGAAACCATTCAAGCATTCAGAGAACAAGGATTCTAAAGAAGACAAGGGAAAGAAATCGGCATCAACTAAGAATGAAGGAGAAAGGCCTAAATGTACTCATTGTTAGAGGGTTGGACACGATGAATCCAAGCGTTGGAAGCTCCATATGGAACTCAAGACAAAGTTCCTTAAGAAGAAGGGTGAAATTAAGGCTAATGTTGCATTCCAACAAGACTTGGGATCTGACTTTGGTGACGAAAAGAAGATCACCGCTATGGGTCTGACAGGTAATCCTTCTGAAGCTATTTCTATTTCTGCTTGTTTTGCATATTCTTCAAAATCTAATAATATGGTTGAAGATAAGAACATGATTAAATTGTTTCACATAAGGATAATATCCAAGAACACTAAAATTGACACATTATTTGACAGTGGATCACAAGAAAACTTAATATATGAGAAATTAGTAAGGAAATTGGACTTGGAAACTAGGAATCATCCAAAACCTTACCCTTTAAGATGGTTAAAGGAAAAAACTCAAATGCATGTTACAAAACAGTGTGGATTAAAGTTTTCAATCACAAATAATTTTGTTGATGAAGTTTATTTAGATGTGTTTCCTTTGGACATATATGGAGTTGTGTTGGGTAGTCCTTATATTTATGATCGAGATGCCATATTCTATAGAAAGGAGCATAAGTATCATGTCTTTAAAGAAGGAATTGAATACATTGTAGGGCACACAAAAGTAAGACAAACTTGGATTTAATCAATGTTGGTCAAATGAAAAGACGCATAAGTTCAAGTAAAAAATATTTTCTCATGTTTGTTAAGAAACAACCTAACGATAAGTATGATGCTTTTCAAGGATGTGATTCTCAGTTTAAGGACACATTGGTTGAAATAGTAGATTTTTATGAAGAATTGTTTAAAGAACCAAAAAGTATCCTTCCTAAATGAGAAATACAACATGAGATTCAATTACTATCTGTTGCACCTATTCTGAATATTGGCATGTATCATATATCAGTCATTAAACTGGATTTAAGAAATGGTTACCGTCAGATGTGTATTGCAGAGAATGTTGTTTGGAAAACTACATGTAAGACAAGACATGGGATTTATGAATGGTTGTTTATGTCGTTTCATTTATGCGATGCTCCAGCAACTTTAATAAGAGTGATGAATGATGTGTTTTGTTCTTTTCTTAATAAGTTTGTCATAGTCTATTTGGATGATATTCTTATTTTCTGTTCAAGTTGAGAAGTTAGAAGTTTAGTGGGTACAGGTTAGTATTGGAGGAAGTTTGTTTTTAATTTATCTTTAAATGCATTACCACTTCATGCTTTAACAAGTTTTAAAGCCTCCTTTGAGTGGGGAGGGAAACAACAAAACACATGTGAAACTTTTAAGAAAAAAATTGTAACAACTCCACCAAACCTTCAACAACCATTTGAAATAGAAACTGATGCTAGTAGGAGGTATGAAAAAGAAACAATGATTCATACATATCATCAGCCACTTCAATACCTTCAAACTGAAACTAAGTTGCAGTAATCTCGAAATTATAAATGCATGGGTTTTTTGTAGTAGGTCCACTTAGTAATCAATTATAAGAAAGGTACAACAAAAAAAGTAGCTAATATGTCGTTGTTGTTGTGGATTAGTCGCACAGGTGTACGAAATCGCACAAGCTTAGAGAGTGTGGTCTACTCTCTAAACTATTGGTAACAGGCAGAAAGTGGGGGAACTCAAAAGCATAAAAATTAATGGAAATAGTATGCTAATGTATGCTCTGGTTAAACTAAAACAAAAAAACACAAATATATAGAAGCTATATAGAGAGTTCCAAACAATAATAATGCAAACGATGGCTCGATGGCCTCTTCTTATTAAATGTTCGAAATGGAGAAGAAATTTTACCCACTTTCCAAAGGGCACCTAGGCAATGGCTCTAGGTCCTGATGCAAGGATGTTGCCTTCCAAGCCCTGCCTCTGATGCAGTCTCACTCTCTCTCTGTTGTGGTGGACTAAGATGTTGGGTGGCCAACTATCGAGTCCTCTTTAGCTCCAGCTCCGGGTCACACAAAATGCTGGTGTTGCTTGGGAAACTTTGGCCAGCATAACCTTGTGATCACCATTTATTCATCTCTTGGTGGGTTTATATAGATGAGCTTCAAATCCTCCTTCCCTCCCTTGGTACATGATGGATGGTGACCCAAGGGAGAGGTGTGATTCCATTGTGTGCTCACATAATGTCTAAGGAGGTGCTGGTGGTTGTCCTTAGGCGACTTTCACATAAGGAGTAACTATCCTTTGTTTGTTGTGGTCCCAGAAAGTGACTTTTTTCCATTTCCAAGAATGCGCGCTTATCGAGAAAAAAGGTGCGCAGAACGTGATTTTATCGAAGGAAATAGCACGCATTTGAGCATTTATGACTAGTTCAAATTTGATTTTCTTAAAACCTTAGATATTTTAAATACTTCTTGATTCCAAATTTATTCTCGTCTTGTAAATCCTTGGGCTTGACATTAATTGATGTCGTCTTCTGCTGTACAATTTTCCAGTGTTAACAGTTGCCCCCTAATGTGTGAGGTCTAGGAAGAACTGTATATCTGAAATACATTATAGTTTCTTTTTTGTATCGTACAGAGAGAGAGAGAGAGAGAGAGAGAGAGAGAGGTTTGCGTGTATTTTTGGAATTGACAACACCTTGCACTGTTTCCGAGATAACCATGGCCTAAGGGACCCCCTGCAAGTAGACAAAATATACAACATATTTACAAAATTTCAACGAGGCGAGCATGTCCCATGCTCGTGATGCTATGGCTAGTTAAACAAAATTGACAGATACATGTGTTGTCTGTGCCACTACTGTGGTAGTGATGCTGGTGGTTGTTGACAATAATTGCTAACGCCCTCAGGGCGTTTTTTCTTTGACGATAGGTGGAATGTGGTACCCATATGCGTAATCCTAGTATGGCATATCACTGTGCCATGTATGCATATGTACTGGCTGGGACCTTCCCGTGTAATCATTTTTGTCAGAGATTCTTATGAAGGCACGGGTCTTCGACGGATCTTGATCAAAGTGCAATGGTTGTAAGGTACGATACCATCGTGACATGAAAGCTTTTGCTGTAGTCGAATTTCAATAGGATCAATGACATCTGTGGACAATGGTGTCTCCCATAGTGCCACCCGAGGATACCCCTTTTCATGGGGAGGGGTCATCCAAGGTACCGCTTCTTTTTTGGAAGAGAGGTGTTGAGGTCAACAAAAAGGAAGCCTTAACCGAACCATGAGTCACCGACTTGAGGGGTCGGGGATCAGGATATGATGGGTTTAACATAGGCATGTTGGTGAGCGGTGGCTGTAAATGGATGATGGGGATTCAGTGGCCCGAGGTCGAAGTATACTTGAGCAGTTTGGCGGCAGTCATAGGTATTTCTGAAGGAAAAATCCTTGGAGTCGGTAGGATTTCCAGGGTAGGTGTGAACCGGCTATGATTGTCGTAATGGTGCGTGCATGGGGGGTGAAATACTTCGACCAAGGGAGATGGGGAACTGCTGCCATGGGATAAAAGGTGAAATATGAGGGCGAAATGGCGAAGGGCATCGTTTGCGGTCTTTATACACTTACCAAAAGAATAAAATAATGGGGTTTGGTTTGTACAAAACACAGAGACGGGTACCCCAAAACATGAAAGAGGGTCGCTCACTGAAGGTGTGAGGTCAATGTTTTGATGAGGGTAGGGGTCCCATAGGTTGGTCTCATGTGCGGGGTTGATGAAGCGGAAGATGTCGCAAATGGGATTATGCTGACGGAGGCAAATGCGGTGCGCGGAGGTGCGCTTTCAATTTGCTTGTACAACTTGATCGTCTGGGAAGGGGGTTTGAATGGTGAACTTGACCTTATGCATAATATGTGGATGGGCATGAGTTGCTTCCCAGACTAAAATGGTATGGCCATGGCGTCACTTGTGTGGTGATGTATGGTCTACTTTGAATGATGATCGCCATGGAGGGGAGGCTCTACCGACCATCACAGGCGTTTATCATATGCAGGGTGAGGTGATGATAAACGTGGTCGGGTATGAGGACCCTATGGTTTATTTCTAATGGAGAAATGATGTCAGGATATGAAAATTTCTCTGGGACTCTATCATGCTGAGGGTAGAATGATACCTGCTCTGGAACTTTCAGTGGATGGTGTTGTGAATGGTTTGCGGGTTCTTCCTGCAAAAAAAAAACAACTACCTCAAGTGAAAGCATCTTATTTTCATCCAATATTATTGAAAAACATGAATTTTGGAAAGGAAGATGGGAGGGTGCATACCTGTTGGCGCTTGAAAAAATATATTTCCGGAAATAGAATGTGGGGCATCGCTTTCTTTCGTCATGGTATACTGATGATGGTGCAACTTATGGTTTGCAGAACGGACCTTCTGATCTCCTGTTATGGACCTCTAAAGTTCTGGAAAAGGGTGATAAATATGGGATTATGGCCCTAGTCCTATTCATTTGTACTTGCTGAGTTTTGGGAGATCATAGGTGATTGTAGAGCCTTTATTTCCATTGCAGTCAGCATATGTACCAGGGATTAGCGATATTATGCCAAGGTAACTTCCATGATGTCTTGCATTTCAATTTTTTCAGTTTGGTGATGCCGGGGGCCGTACAAATTGGTTTTGTATGGCCTCAAAGGGGATTTTTGTCCTAGATTGCGTGGGCAATGTAGGCAAAGAGGCGGCCCCCTTGCTCTTATTTTCGAGGGACAACCGTGTGAAGGCGCGTTGTTCCCTCCTTTTTGCGCGTAAGGGCGCGCCTGTGAACAAAATAGGCGTGCAAGGGCAGGGTTTTTGTAAAAACTTGGGTTTTTGTTGTCCCTTTTGATGTTTCTCCTCTGTACTGATGGGTGCCTGTTGCTTGGCAGGTTGGTGTGGAGAGATCGAGATTGGCCCAAGATCCAGACCACTCTGGCTATTGATGTTGGGGTGCGCTGTCAGTTGGCCGCATGGGGCCTTCTGAAATTTGCTGAGAACGAGTTCCTTCGGTCACAGGACCGATTGTTACGTTATATCATACAGCATTGGCACCGGAGGCACAATATGTTCGTCCTGAGGGGGATGAACTTGATTATCTGTCCAGATACGGATATATACTTTGTGACCAGATTACTTCCTCAGGGTGAGGCGCTGAGGTATCCACTCCTTGCTGGACGAGTGAACACGGACAGGTTTCGGAGGAGGCATTGCGGTGGTGTGCTCTTACTGAGGGGTGCATCAATATCGCATCAGTGATAGATGTGGCTGAGCGGTGTGACCTGGCCATTATTGTACAACTGGTGGGGTCGTTTTCTCCACATCAAGCATAAGGCCCCCAGGTAGGGGTTTTGCACCATTTGAGGAACGAGTATTTTTTCAATTTTTCCTGCTTCTGTTTTGATGGTATGGTGTCGCAACTGAATAGGGTCCAACATGGATCCAAATCATTTGCATACGCTAGCATCTTATGTAGAATTATGTATGAGAGGGTCGTGCTGCTGAGGCCCGTTGTGATTGTGCCTATTGGGGGGCTGAGGGAGCCACGCATGAGGAGGTGGGCTCTAGTGATGCCACGCGGTGGTGGTGGCATGGTGGGTCATTATTGGAATGAAATGACGGAGGCCTAGTTCGAGGCCAATCCGCAGATGTTTTTTCCATACCCGTATGCAGGGATGGACTTTCAGGGTGATCTAGATATCGGTCTCCCTTTCGGTTATGTTTGGGGTCTCGCACGTATGTGCTATATTTCTACATTTGTTCGATTTTTTATGTACTTGAGTGTTTTTTATTGAAACTGACATTATTTTGGTTACTCATGCATATGTTGGCGAGGTGGGATGCCGAGTGGCCCGACTGGTGGGTCATGATCCTCTGCCATGACCATCGGGTGGTTGGGGAGGAGGTGCTACAGGTGGACTGGGTGGTGGTGCCAGTGGACCTGGCGGGGATGGTGCTAGCCCTTTTGGTGAGGGCAGTAGCTCAGCTACAGCTCAGGTAGTGGTCCAGTGAGCTTTGTTGATGTAGCTGAGGCACGCATCGCTGTACTTACGACTCAGGTGGTCGCTCTAGAGGACTTTCGGGGTCGAGTGTACCGCTTTACCCAGGGGATGCCTGCTCGTGGTTTCATGGACGACTTTGAGGAGGCCTGGCTAGAGATGGTGATGGCCCACCAGAGGGATTATCGACCCACTCTAGGATGGGTAGCTATCGCAGTGGTGACAACAGCTCCGGTGGTGGCACCAGGAGCAGTGGTGGGCCTAGGTGCTCCTCTTGAGGGGGCACCCCCCTATAGTAGTTTTGTACACAGGGAAAGCACCCGTTATGAGGATGCTTCCCTTATTTTTGACGACCGTTGTATTTTTGGGCTGGCCAATGGGCCAGTGATACTATTTTTGTACTCAGATACACATATTTTTTGATATATATATATAAGAGATCTTTTTGCGGCTCTACATGGTGTGCTATCTATTTCGGTTTATGCATTTTGTGTTATGCTGATGGATATCTATGTTTTTGGTTTTTTATGTATGGTAGTTTATTTGCAATGCATTCCAGTCTAGGATATTGTTAGCTATGTGATCAACTGCTTGGTTTTGATTCCTTGATACATGTGAGAATGTAATGTAATCAAATTGTCTGCTTAATCTTTTGGCACACAAATATTTTCTAAACAGGTTTGTGTCTCTGGTTTCAAATGTTTTGTTTAACTATGATACCACTAACTAGGAATCTTGGTAGACATGCATATGGTGGATGCCCTGATGGAGGTCCTCACACATAAGTTTGATAACGGCGTCATACTCTGCCTGATTGTTGGTTGCTGATCCGATGCACACGCCGTTTGAATACAGTGGTGATCGGTCAGGGTGGTAGATGATCCAGGCGGCTGCAGCTAAGTTTTGAGACCATCGCGATGCTCCATCAACAAATACGAAATAGGGTTCAAGTTGGTGATCCATGGTGGTACTTTGAGCGTGTTTAGGTCTTTGGGTCAAAAATATTTTGGTATTGGGATTTTTGTGTACTCTAACTCTAGGGGATAAGGGCTACTGGGGCCCTTATGGGTAGAACTTCTTGACGTAAAGGTCATTGAAGGGGTTAGTGAGGTAGGTCCCGTTTGGTTATGTCAAGATGTATGCCCCCTGCCAGAGACAATGTTTTATGATATACGACCCTTTCCACAAGGTTTCTAACTTTCTTGGCCCTAAGGCCTCTTTTGCAACATCATAGCGAAGGACTAACTCTCCCTCAGTAAATGAGTGAGGGGTGATGTGGCAGTCGAATGATGCTTTTACCATTTTTTTATGGGCCTCATTGTGTTGCAGTGATTGTTGCCTCTTTTCGTCAACTAGCTCTAGTTGTACTAGGCATTGTTCTAGAGGTTGGGTGTCATCAAGGAGTTCGATGGCGGTATGCAAGTTTTGGATCTTGTGGAAATCTATGCAAAAGCGTAAGGTGCCTTGGTCTTTTGCGACATGAATAAAGTGGGATTCCTGTGATGCAGGGGCGGTTGAAATCCTGTCTCAGGCGTGTGATGATACAAGTCGTATGTGGTGAATTGTGTCACTGGCATGCGACAGGGGAAGGATATCAGTAACAGTGTCCTGTGTGAGCCTAAGGTTGGATTTCCCGCTAGGATAGTCGATTTCCGATAGGTGGAAGTTGTTTTTATCACAGAGGTGCCTGAACGCTTTTAGCAACGAGCATACCTCTAGCGCATGATCATGACTGGTGCAAATGGTGCATGGAATCACAGTGCTGACAGAGTAGATAGTCTGAGATTCTACACTACTCGATGTTCTTGATGTGGACACTTTGAAAGGGACGGTTGTGGACCAGGTTGTCTTCTACTTCCATTTTTGCGTCGTAGGTTGATACTTTTCTCCATTTTTGGTGGGTGGTTGACTTAATGCCGCTCCAGCTGCTCTCAGCTTGGGGAAATGTGTACACTTAAACGCATGATGAAAGTGTGAGCAAATTCGGCAATAAGTGTGTGTGATCTTCTCTTGATTAGAGAGAAGTTTTTGAGAAAGAGGCTAGATTATGCGGAGACTGTTTACAAGGGGTTTGAGTTCTCTGCATTGGTTGACTCGGTGATCGTTTATATCACATAGGCCGCATGTTATCCTAGACTTGGCCCGGGGTATACGTGGTTGGTGTGTGGTCTTATCAGGCTTGACACACCACTGCGGTGGTGGGGACGTTGGGTCAATGATGTATTTTTTATGCCATTCTTGGAGATCTCTCGTCCTCTTTTCTACAAAATTAATCATGTCGATAGTGGGACGGATCTGTGACACATAAGTACAATGTCGGTCATAATGATTACCCTGACATATCAGGTAAAATATCTGTGATATGGGGGTCCCATCGTGCTTGGTCTGAGGCCAGGCGAGGTACCAATGTCGCAATGCTACTAAGTCAGGGTAGTGGACTACTATATGGTCCGTCTGCTTGCATAACGTGCATGCGGGTGGGTTTCGTGAAGTGCCTTTAGGGGTAACTATGGGTTCCCTGCTAGGCCATTATTTGGCTGACAAGAATATGGTAGACCCATTCATCTCCTCTACTTGGGTCATGGAGCTGCAGATGGATTCGGCATCCATACCGTCTTCTTGGGAAAGATGAACTATGGCTGAGCGGAGGCTAGCAAGGGCTAGCTGGAAGCGAGGTATGTAGTGAAAATCCTCCAATAGGTGATTGTTAGCACATAATGGGCATGTTAATTGTGCTGCCCATAGCCCCATGTAGTAAACCCTTTCGATTGGATACCATCTGTGAATGAGTTCCATTGAGGCACACTCTTCAAGGTAGTGGCCATGTTCATCACATAGCGTGCAACGTATAATGGGCATTACTAGGGGACGCTCTACGAATAGGTGCTCCTCTTGTAATTATGGGATGGTACGCGGCTCATCATTAATAGAATGGGTGGAGGGATCCTCTTGATAGGATCGCTCGACCGCATGTAAGGCGTCTCTATATCGTGGTATTTTTGGAAAATGATGGGTATAGTGCCCATAGGTGTCACAGAGAGTGCATGCGTGATTGGTACACAACGGTTTGCCTATACTTGTGGTGGTAAGTTCCTTTTTATGGGAACGTCATGTCGAGGTGCATGCCTCGCAGTCGAGGAGTGGTTTTAATTCGTCCAACTTCGGGCATATGTGGGTAGGGCGTCCTGTGACATCACATATAGTGAAGGCTGATGAATCCCTTTGCATGGTGGGGGCCACCACTTCCTTTCCTTTCTTGGTGATTTTCTTGGTCGTGGTCACCGGTTTCGCAATGGGAATTTCCCTTGCGAGGGCGGTTTCGACTGCTGCTTGGGTAGGTTGGGGCTCCTTGAGACCAGGGGGATTTAACCCAAATGCAGTAACATTGGTAGCTGTCGTTCCTGGAGGGGGAATGAGATACCACAATTTGAATGCCAATGATATATTTGGTAACAATAGTGTTGCCAAGACTTGCTAGGAGGTGAAGCCAGGAGGTGGGTAGAGGAAAGGAGTTTGGGAGGCGACGTAGACTAGGGAGGCTGCAGTAGCTAATTCCTCGGTGTCGTTACTGCTTGAGTCCGTGTCCTGACTAACCTCAGTGCTTGATGTGGACATCATGCATACCGGGGCCCCTGTGGCATCTAGCGATACCTCAAGGATAATGGGAGGATCTCCTAGGAATGACCCTAGGACGAATGACAGTTTGAATTGGCCAGGGTTATATTCTTGATACCGTGAAAGACCATCTGTGGATGTATCTACATAGTGTAGAATTACATCCATGTTGGTCAAGGGAGGCTTTTCACTATGCATTAGATGGTCTACTGTGATGATTCGATCCTCGTGGGGGAACATCATGATGCGGAAAATGGAGGATGCTATGGTAGACATGGCATACATGTAACTTTTCCCAAGGAGTATATTGTAATCCAAGTGAGCATCCAAGACTTCGATGTCTATGTGGACCATCTTGCCGAATAAGCAGATTGGTACATTTTGGAAGAGACCGACGAGGGTTGAGGGACGACCGTCATATGCTTTGAGTGTGATGACGGAAGGTTTAATTTCGGGGGCTCCTAACTTCTGCCATACATTCTTTGACATGATGCATGTGGATGCACCCTCGTCAATGACACATCGGTGAATAGTGATATTCTATACCGATACTGGTATTTGAAAGGCGACCATGGATGGAAGCCTAGGGGTGGCTTTATCTAATTCAAAAGCCATCATGCGCATGTTGGCAGGGTCGACAGTGCCTAATGTGTAAAGTAGGGCTTTCCGTCGCTTTGGGCATGACTGCAGTACTTCCAATGCGGACATAGCAGCAGGTGATTGAACTAAATCGTCTACGATGCTGTAATTGTGGGCCGCTTGGAGTAACTACCTGCTCGCCTATTAGGCCCTTTTACCATTTTTGGCAACGGTTCCAAAGGAATCTTTGGAATGGTTAAAGGTGCAGTCGACGTGGTCGTACTAGCCCCTAACATACTGGTGTCTGGTGGGGTGTCGTAGCTGCAATTCGGAGTTTGGAAAAACATTTCTTCCCCAGCCATGTAAATTTCATGGTTGTTTTTTTCGGAATCTTCGGGGTTTTGCTACTTACTGCTGACCATTCCTTGATGGGGGAAGGGTTATTGCATAACCGCAGTTGTCTGGGAAGATCCTCCTTGTCCTCGGTTACTCTAAAGATTTTTAAGCTCAGGGAGTTCAGGACAGTGGTGAGTATAGTGCCCGTACTCACCACATATTGAACAAGAATGGTTTGTTCATAGAGGTGGCCTTTTGCCTTGCCTTTAGGCATTGCTTGGCTCCTGGTTCTGATTTCGGTTGGAGTTACCTCTAGCCTGGGATCGCAGTGGGCACTTTTGGTTGTTGCCCCCATGTCCAGGGTTCCATTTGGGTTTATTTTTTACCTTTCTCTTAACCACGTTAGGAGGATAATTCTCCTGATCATACTGGTGTGGTTGATTTTGGGACGGTTGCACAAAGTTCACCTGTACATTGTTTTGCGTAAGTGGGTTATGTGCTTGGGACTGAGCATATTGCTATCCCATGTTTGCACCTGGCCGTTGGGGGGAGTTATTTTGTCAGTTTTTCTTCCTGTGTACTGGGTCCCCTCAGCCGGAGGATAAGGTCCTCCTTGGTGATACGTTGGCGCCCTATTAGTCAAATTTTGCTGTTGCATATGATGAATTTGAAATCCGGGTTGATACATGTTTTGGGTAGACCCATGTGTGTAACCGGGATTTTTACTGCTGCTGCCTAGGTACCCTTGGGTCATTGACCCAATAAGTCCATCTGCAGAGTTAGACGCGCCTAGAAATTCTTAATAATATTGCAGGCGCGGGGCGTTGGGCAGGATATTGTATATGTATCCTGATTTCGTGTAGATCAGTTCAAGCTGTTGGGCTTTACTGATTTCATCCTCTTCGGATGTGGGGTTACGTTGCACCACATCCTTTGAAATCTCCGTCGTCAGAGTTTTCAAGAATAAATCTAAAAGGACTGGGTCGTCGAGTTGTGCTTTGCATAAACTGTGACGCTGCCTCCACTCATGGAGATGCTCTGAAACATGGGTAGAGGGGGATTGTCTGAAATGAGTCAGTAACACCATTCTCGAATCGTGGTGAATGGGAAACTAAAATTATGTGAGGAACGTGGTAGCGAGGGCGCTAAAGGTTCCATGTGAAGCAGGAGGTTGCTCCACGTACCATTTCGCGGCTACTCTCGTAAGAGTGCGTTGAAATAGCCTCAACCGAATAGTATCGTCAATGATGCTATTCGGTGAGCACCACAGGTGAAAGGTCATTATATGATTTCCTGGATCTTCCACTTGCTTTCCTTCAAACTTTTGTATGTCTAAAGGGAGCTTCGTGAGCATGGGAGGCCAATTTGGGTCATGTGCGATGGGGTCATTGGTGAGCTTGGTCAAATCTGGTAGATTCAACGCCGCTAAGAAGGGTGACTAGGAGGTTGACGCCATGGAAACATGTGAAGACACGAAGTTCTAGTTAGAACGAGGGTTAGTCTGTGATGTACCCTGTTGTGAATTCAGCTGGCTTCCCGTATGGGATGCGCTCCTCTACCCCCCAGGGGACGAGGGGGGAGTGGTGTGCGGTGTGGTGTTGGGTGACCGGCTAGGGTTCCCAACTAAGGTTGCTCCAAGAAAGGAGGAACCAACCACTGTGGCAATGTTCCGTCTTTGACACCTAAACGACGAAAGACATGGAACCCCTCCTGGTAATGGGGGGAGGTCCAAAAGATGACTGGACCGACGAGGTTCTGTTGGAACTGTTTGAGTGTCGACCAGGTTAGGTTTTGGAAAAATTTTAAAGGGATCAAGTCTGTGATCACGAAAAATTTATGGCCACATACGTAAAAAAAAGTGAAAATGAAATGAATTTTCCTTTAACTTAATCTATGTGATCAATCAAGAAAAAAAATAGTTTTGTTTGTTTGCGCGTGATACTCAAAATCCTAGAAGACTTAATATGTCCTCACACACTCAAAAGTAACTGGGCCTTGAGAGGATTTCTTGCGAGTGCTCACACAACGTGTTGTAAGAGCTGGGGACGTCCCCAGTCAGCCGAAGAGAATCAACCAAGGTAAGGGTAGAGGGTCTGGCGATTGCCTGCACCATCACCTATAGGGTAAAGGATGCCCTAGTTTTGGCCACTAAGAACCACCGTCCTACGTGAGCGTTCAAGTCTTGGGCTTCTTGGTAGTCAGCTAACAATACCGAGTATCAGTCGGGTCAGGTAGCCCCACCGCACGCACTGCGCCTAAGCCTAACCCCCTCTGAATCGGGTCTCTGCCGCACTTGGGTTTTATTTTCCATGGGATGATAGGTGGATTTTAAAGCTTCCTAAATACACAACTTCTATGTTTCAATGTGAAGTATGATCAAGGAGGCTTATTGGATGCCTACCCCCTTGATCCTAACTTAATCTATAAATTATCTTGTGGCCCCTGTGGGGAGAATTTAGTGAGTTGGTTTGAGTAAGGGTGAAAAGTGAAGGTTAAAAGAAGGTACGCGCTTCTAGGCATGGAGATGTATATTATCGTCGAGTGAGACTCAAAGGATTGAATCCCAACAAAGCAAGGTGGATGGAGATTGGAAGGGTGAGGGAGTTGTACCCTCACCTCATGTATTCTTAAAACCAAACTTTTTGTGGTCCAAAATCTTCCAGTGGAGAGGAATGATCCAGGAGGATCCTCTAATTCCTCCAATTTCAAAGGTCTCAGTTGTTCCTAGAAATAACGCCAAGTGGTAGAGCCCTTCGTTCTGAGACCGATAGTAACTTCGGTTTCTCATTTGGTGATCGAGATTTTATGTAGGAATGCAAAAAAATACACATATATCCATAGATACAGAGATGCAGCGGAAATAATGCTTCATTTTATTAATAAAACAAATGACTGAAATAAACAGCTAGGACGTTGGTAGGCGTATCTCTGAGAAGAGATGTGGTGGCTACAGGCCTCTGAACTATGTTACAATGATACATAATGGAAAAAAGCGATCTAGGGCAATGGTAGCGTATCTCTGAGAAGAGATATGACGGCTACAGGCCTCCCCACTATGTTACAGAACTGAAATGATGGGAACAAGCGAACTAGGGCACTAGTAGCACTTATCTCTGAGAAGAGATGTGTCGGCTACCAGCCCCTGAACTATGTTACAATGAGGCTCTAAGGCCTATTTATTGTTGAGAAATAATGTAAAATCTGAAACGTCCAAAAACCTAGCCCTAGGAGATGAAGTGCCAAAACTGTGGGCCCCGTTTGGGTAAGTTGGTGTTTCAACTTCTCGGGGACGTAACTTTGGCATCCGATCTCCGTTTTACGCGCTCAATAGCTCGTTAGAAAGATCTATCCGAGGACTAAAACTTTTGAGTGATAAACATCAATCTACAACCCATGTTTCTTCCCGTTTTCCAAAAAAGCGTCGTTTAGGGCCTCAAAACGGCTCCAAAAGTTCAGGACCCGAACAACTGCTATAAAGAGTAAGTTGTGCTGAAAATTAAAAACTGAAATAATTGATGGTGGGGGTTCAAATGGACTCAGTGGGTGGCCACCAATATCCACCTTGATCATTAAGTCCCCAAAACAGCTTCATGAGTGTAGGACCTGAAAACCTGCTAAAAATAGTAAGTTGTGCTGAAGCTGAAAAAATGAAAGAATTGATGTTGCGGGTCCAAATGGAATAGGTGGGTGGCCACCAATATCCACCTGGATCATTCCTCCCTCCTTAGAAAGCAATTTTCTCCATTGCCTTAAGTTCCTCCATGGGGGGGGAGGGGGGGCAAATTCCACTGAACTTGGTGTTGGATCTGTCCAAGATGTCGCGGACCTGTTGGCAGACGTGCTAGATGTAGATGTGCCGCCGGTGGGCAGCCGTTGAAGGATCTGGGAAAATTAATCCATCATCACGTTCCTTGGTTTCTCGAGGGCCTCCTCAAGCAAGATTTTGATAGGATCTCCTGCTCCCTCGTCTTTCTTTGCTTCCGCAATGGGGGGTCGTTGGGGTTATGAGGTTGAACTCCTTATACCCTGGTCGCGTTGGGGACATGAAAAGAAAAACAAAGAAAGAGCAGACCACTTTGATACCACTGATCTGTATTTTATGCAGGAACGCAACAAAATACACTTATATCCATAGATACAGAGATGCAGCGGAAATAATGCTTCATTTTATTAATAAAACAAATGACTGAAATAAACAGCTAGGGCATTGGTAGGCGTATCTCTGAGAAGAGATGTGGCGGCTACAGGCCTTTGAACTATGTTACAATGATACATAATGGAAACGAGTGAGCGAGGGCATTGGTAGCGTATCTCTGAGAAGAGAAGAGATGTGACAGCTACAGGCCTCCCCACTGTGTTACAGAACTGAAATGATGGGAACAAGCGAGCTAGGGCACTGGTAGTGCTTATCTCTGAGAAGAGATGTGTCGGCCCAGCCCTTGAAATGTGTTACAATGAGGCTCGAAGGCCTATTTATTGTTGAGAAACAATGTAAAATCCAAAACGTCCAAAAACCTAACCCTAGGAGATGAAGCGCCAAAACTGTGGGCCCCGTTTGGGTAAGTTGGTGTTTCAACTTCCCGAGGACGTAACTTTGGCATCCGATCTTTGTTTAACGTGCTCAATAGCTCGTTCTAAATATCTATCCAAGGACTACAACTTTTGAGTGACTGATGTTGCTCCTCGTTTTCCAAAAAAACGTCGTTTATGGCCTCAAAACGGCTCCTGAAGTTCGGGACCCGAAAAACTGCTATAAATAGTAAGTTGTGTTGAAACTTACCAACTGAAATAACTAATGGTGGGGGTTCAAATTGACTCGGTGGGTGGCCACCAATATCCACCTTGATCATTAAGTCCCCAAAATGGCTCCGGGAGTGCAGGACCTGAAAACCTACTAAAAATAGTAAGCTGTGCTGAAGCTGAAAAACTGAAAGAATTGATATTGCGGGTCCAAATGGAATAGGTGGGTGGCCACCGATATCCACCTGGATCATTCCTCCCTCCTTAGGAAGCAATGGTCTCCATTGTATTAAGTTCCTCCATGGGGAGGGGGGGGGCAAATTCTGTTGAATTAGGTGTTGGATCTGTCCAGGATGTCACGGACCTGTTGGCAGACATGCTGGATGTAGATGTGCTGCCGATGGGTAGCTGTTGAAGGATCTGGGAAAATTTATCGATCATCAGATTCCTCTGTTTCTCGAGGGCCTCCTCGAGCAAGATTTTGATAGGATCTCCTGCTCCCTCGTCTTTCTTTGCTTCCGCCATGGGGGGTCGTCGGGGTTGCGAGGTTGAACTCCTTATACCCTGGCCGCGTTGGGGACATGAAAAGAAAAATAGACAAAGAGAAGACTTCTCTGATACCACTAATCCTGATTTTATGTAGGAATGGAACAGAATAAATATATAGCCATAGATACAGAGATGCAGCGGAAATAATGCTTCATTTTATTAATAAAACAAATGACTGAAATAAACAGCTAGGGCGTTGGTAAGCGTATCTCTGAGAAGAGATGTGACGGCTACAGGCCTCCCCACTGTGTTACACAACTGAAATGATGGGAACAAGCGAGCTAGGGCATTGGTAGCGCTTATCTCTGAGAAGAGATGTGTCGGCTACCAGCCCCTGAAATGTGTTACAATGAGGCTCGAAGGCCTATTTATTGTTGAGAAACAAGTTGTAAAATCCGAAACGTCCAAAAACCTAACCCTAGGAGATGAAGCGCCAAAATTGTGGGCCCCGTTTGGGTAAGTTGGTGTTTCAACTTCCCGGGTGTTAGACTCCTATACCAATAGGTATCATATTTCATGATTGACTTGATGGGCTATGTAATATGTTCATACCTTTTTCTTGTTGCAAAGGTTTTCCATATTGTCAAAAAATCAAAAAAATTTAAAAATGTAAAGAGGGTATACCCTAAAAGAAAAAGCAAAGGGTGAAAAGAATAAAAATGGCCAAAAAAGTAAAAGAAAATGAACCCCGCCAAAAGAAAGGCCAAGGAAAGTGTGCAAGTCTAAATGCCACTGCTTTTTGCTCTTATGTAATAAATAAAATTGTGTGCAACTTGTATTTTATGCCACAATTTATGAACATTCAAACAGTTTAAACTTGGCTAGTTCATTTTTCAATTTTATGTTTTAGAGATAGAGAATAAAATTTGACCAAAATGTTTAATCTTGGCAGATAAGTAGATAGGTAGAGTAAATAAAAGGAGCTCAACAGCTTAATCTGAGCCCTTGGATGTAATAAGGTTGGAATTAGATAGATTTACATATGTAAAAGAAAAAGTGTGATAAGGGTTTTCCAGTTCAAGTGCACCCTAATAAAGAAGAAAAAATGGTAGGGTAAAGTAGGTAGGGTAGGTATATGTTGTTGCAGAATTACATGTGATGAATAATGGCTTTAGATGTGTTAAATCTTTTACTATCATCACAAGTGCAAAGGCAGACAATACACTGCAAGAATTTCAAGCAAAGCAAAGTCAGATTATTAACTTCCCTTCTCATTTTTCCCTAAAAATTTCACTAATTTCCCCTAAGTACTAAGGTATTTGAAAATTGGAGGGGCTCAAGGCATTTCCTTGACTTTTGGAGAGACCGTACCCTCAGCCCAATAATTGAAAAAACCTAAGTACTTAAAATCATTCATCATGACATTCATTCACCTCTAAGAAATATTTTCCTAAGTAAAATCTCATTTTGCTTAGGAAAATCATGCAATATTTCATAAAAAACCCATTCATAAAAGCATAAGTTAAATAAATTACCTTAATGTTTTATACTTAGCGCTTCCGTTCATTTTTTTCATATTAATTTCTAATTTTATTATTTAAATCCCCATACAAATAAACCCTTTCCCGTATTATTTTAATTATATCCCAAACAATTAATATCCCGCCCCTTTTGGTTGAAATATAACCTTAATACTTTGATTAATTAAATCTAAATACAAATCCACATCCCCGCCATATCAATAAGGGTTAATTAATCCTCATGATTAATTAATAACCTGTATCCGCCAATAGAATCACCCCCGATATGATTAATTATATTAAATCACATTGGGCCCACCCTGTTATCTTTCCGCCATCTTCCTTTCCCGAGGACCGTCCGATCAACTCCTCTCAGATCTATGGTTATTACTCATATCGCTAGCCATCCACGTCCGAACGATAACGCGCGATGGCCAAGCGGTTTTTTGGATCGTACAATGCCATGCGTCGTTCATCGTATGGAATCGCTCGCCCTCCGCTGAAAACCGCCCTCCCTCAAAAGCGGTGCGATGGAAACCGCTTACCGCTTGCTTCCCCTGACAAAACCTCCGTACCTGCTGACGTCATCCATTAAAAAATTAAAAACCCGCCAAACTTTTGACTTTGTGAATAAAAAAAATGTGCCCGCATCATTTTCATTATTCTGTGTAACGACCAGAGTCTCATGTAGAAATTCCAAAACCAACTGTCGAACGCCATCAACTGCCACCTTGCCAAGGAAAATTGCAGCCGAGCATTCAGAATTCATCTGCCATAGCTAATACCTGTTCCAATTACTGTTCATTTCCCAGGATAACAGGTATTTACCTCAATTCCCGTCAAACTCTGTAAAAAACCAGGTTTTTGTTTTGAGTTGGTCAGCAAATTGGAAAAGGATCTTACATTGGAGAAGCCTTTAAAGGAAATAAATGAAATTCTTTGGGACAACATCATCCAGTCAATAAGAGATGTCTGGCCCTCAATTCAAATAATGCATGAGCAGAATGATGTAGTCAAACTGGCTATGGAAGAAGTCCTAAGAGCAAGAGAAGAATTGGGAAACAGGCCTAATGAAGCCAATGAACTTATTCGTTTTCTAAATACTCAGAACATGCAGCAACTTGAAGAACTTGGAATTCAAGATAGGACAAGAACCATCTTGGAAATAAAAATAGTTTTTACCAAAAGAACTCTGATGCAGAATCTAGAAAGAATATGCTCTGATATGCAAGAAGAAATCACTGCCTTCAGAAAAAGATTTAATATTTTATTGAATAAAGGATTGCCCAGTCCTTTAGTTTCAGAAGATAAATTGATGGACCTTGAAAGTTATGCTAAAAAACTAGACAAGCATGTTGACAATCAGGCCAGTACTTCAACTAGTTCATCAACAGCAACATTTCCTATAGGAAAAAGTCTTCATGATAGATTGGAAAATTTGTTTTATCTTGAGCATGAAGTAAAGCATTTGTTCCCTGTTCAACCTACTTTCTTTAGGTATACAGAGACTGATGAAACTCTCAGAAAGCTGCAAAGGACCAAGATACCGGAAGATAAATGGTGGGAAGAAATGCTAGAACTTTTGTAAAAACTATCCTTACATGAATTTTTGATTATGTACTACATGGTAAGAAGGATAAAAGGATGAATAAAGGTCAAAGTGTATCAGAGCATTCAAAGAGTATCAGTAGAACAGAGCAGCCAGCACAGAACTACCGAAGAGGACAGCAGCTAGCCAAATCATAGGGCCTGCCTCCAGCACATTCTCAAAAGAAGGAAACAGCACAACATCAGTTATCATTTTTTCTTATCTACGAGACCATCTGTCTCTAGTTTATTTTAATATACTTATGAGTCATCCTAGATTATATCTCAAGTTGTTATGAGATATTTTTTGTAACTTTTTGTATAAATACTCCCTCAATCGGAGTATTAGGGGTGGATTTTTTTTTTAGACTTTGCTGTAACATTGACTATTTGGAATAAAGTGTTGTTGGAGAAATTTTTTGTGGCTAGCTGGATGAGGAATTGATGCGAAATACTTTTTAGAGGATTCTTGTGTCAGACTACGGATCAATAAGTCATCTATCTCTTATGTGTTGAAGTCTTTATATTTGTTTACTATATCATCTGTGTTTCATTTCTGAATGATTAACGTAAAGGAATAAATCAGAAAGTGCTTAAGTGTAATCTGATTTTAAACGTTGTTATTCTAAATGTTTTCTTCTAAACTGGTTTAAACAGTGAATTCTTAATTGCTCCTGTTTTTCTAGTTTAAGCATTTTGATTATTTAGTGAAGAATACTTAACTGCTCTTTATTAATAATCACTCAATTTCCCTCTTTCAAACGTGTTGAAGGATTCTTAATTTCCCTTCATCCATTTGAGTTTCATCCCATTCACTTTAAGATCTATAATTGTTCCCTGTTTGATTACCTTGCCCTGTGAAACCCTCTTTTGTTAAGAGACTTAATCTGGTTAAGCCATATTTTTGACTCCATTAGCCCAATGGACTAAATTACTCAATCTTACCCTTAGCTATTGAATTCCATCACTCAAACTCAAACAAAACCCCTGGACTTTATAACTAGCCTAGTATCTCCTAAAAACAAAGCTAAATTTTACAGAGAGAGCCCTCTCTGGGTATAGATTGGCTAGATTCTATACCTAAAAGTTGGTTTGTGGTTACCTCGGACCCCTTTCCTCTTCCCAACAACTTCAAGGAAAATCTGAGTGATAACATTGGGGACGTAACTTTGGAATCCTATCTCTGTTTGACGCGCTCAATAGATTATTAGAAATATCTATCCAAGGACTACAACTTTTGAGTGAGCAACATCGGTCTATGACCCATGTCGCTCCACGTTTTCCCAAAAAATGTTGTTTAGGGCCTCAAAGCGGCTCCAGAAGTTCAGGACCCGAAAAATTGCTATAAATAGTAAGGTGTGCTGAAACTTACAAATTGAAATAACTGATGGTGGGGGTTCAAATGGACTCGGTGGGTGGCCACCAATATCCACCTTCATCATTAAGTCCCCAAAACGGATCCGGGAGTGCAGGACCCAAAAACCTGCTAAAAATAGTAAGCTGTGTTGAAGCTGAAAAACTGAAAGAATTGATGTTGCGGGTCCAAATGGAATAGGTGGGTGGCCACCGATATCCACCTGGATCATTTGGTCTCTGGATGAAGGAGAAATCATCCGTCAAAATTTATGATGAACTGGTGCAAGTGTAAGTATATGGTCGTCGTTTTCAAATACATGGGCATTAGTTTCAAATGTTAAAACCTATGGTTTATTAACCATATGACATTCCAAATATTAAAATAATGGTGCACATTTTTAATGTCAAAACTATATGGTACATAAGCTTCAAACTATATGGTGGGTGCAAGGGATATATATATATATATATATATATATATATCTGTGTGTGTGTGTTTTTTTCAAACTATATAACTACATGGTAGGTGGGCGCAAAGAAATATGGTATCAAACCATGGTAGTAGAGTTTTAATAATATCAAAAACTTATATTAAAAAACCATAAGGTAAATGGTTATTAAATATGGTGCAGAATTATGACAATGTTTAAACAGGTTCATGTTACATGACACATAAGTGGCAGAGGTGGTAAACACATGGCAGCTTACACCGTCAAATGGATCGTCAGGGGTTGGTACAACGACATGGAGAGTCAGGTGGCCACGAGGCGAAGTTGTTGTCGATTGTTGGATGTGTATGCATTCACCATATGGGATTCATAACTGCCAGTTCAACAATATTGTGCCATGGGATATATGTCAAGCCACGGGGCTGTAAACTGTTTGACCGTCGGTACCTGCAAAAACCATAAACCAGATCACATGCAAAAGGTTCACGTCACCGCTAGGTTAAAAGGATATGGATAAGCGTCAAGTTCAAAATTTAATTAATTTCCATTGTCAGGATTTCAGGCCTATAAGTAGACACCATGTGTTAGACCACATGTATTAAATTATAACAAAAATATACCATGTATTAAATTTTATGCCCAGGAATATGTAAAGGTATTAAGTTTATGCGCCAACGAAGGTTGGGGTGTTAATGTTTTATGATTAAAGGGATGTGCTAACCTGAGGTTACGTTGGGGTGTTGAAATATCATTGCATCGAGACCTAGGTTGTTCAATCTAATAAAACAACTTACCTTGTATAGCCTAGGAGGTTCGACCCTCGAACCTGCCCAAGGCCTTATTAAAATTTTAGCCATTGCACCAGTGCAAAGGGGAGTGAACAATGAAACTTTTGACAGAGATTTATGTATGCCTGCAGATGCTCTTTTGAGTGTATCTTTGCCATCCTAGAAAACCTCTTTTTTGAGTGCAAAACTTGAGGAAAGGTTTACACCTCGAGATATTTGATCCCTCTCGGCGCTTGATAGATCTAGAGTTAAGATGGATCTAGGCTGGTTTTAGTTGTGTGCAGGCGAAAAAAATCTATCACTAATATGAGCAACATATGATTAAATTTATCAATAATATGTAAATACATCTAATATGAATATAACCATTTTAAATATGCTAAATATGTATGAGATTTATCGATTCATTTTAATTTTAAATTTACTTAGTTACCTCAGTTTGTTGAGATGATAAATATTGTAAAAAAACTTTAATGATGAAAAATGATGAAATAAAAATTTTGAATGCAAAGTGATAATGTAAGAATATTGAATGATAGAAAATGTGAATAATAACAATGTAGTCAATTACAAATAGTCTTTGATCAATCTCAAACTATTCTTATTTTCACCCTTGTTAGTTTTTCCATCTTTTCATATCGATTATATGAAAAGGATAGTTGGACTCGTAAACCATTTAAATATTTAGCTTGATATGTTGTAGTAAACATCATACCTTGTCTCTCTTGCTCTCCAATATTAATAGTTTTAATTACTATAACACAAAAATCAATGTACATTGTCAATAATTTTGTATGCTTACACTGAAATCAATGCACACTATTAATCCAATGACTTTAAAATTAATGTATCATCATACATCCTATTACATCAAATCAGAAATCAACATATACACTGAAATCAATGCATCTAATGCAAGAAATCAAATAAGATTAGAAAATAATATCTACACTGAAATAAATGCATTTAATGCAAGTAATAAAATAGGATTAGAAATCAACATCTACATTAAAATCAATGCATCTAGTGCAAGTAAGAAAAAGGGATTAGAAACCAAGATCTACTGAAATCAGTGCATCTAGTGCAAGCAATCAAATCTGATTAGAAATCGCCATCTACACTGAAATCAATGCATTTTGTACAATCAATCAAATAGGATTAGAAATCATCTACATCGAAATCAATGCATCTAGTGCAAGCAATCAAATATAATTATAAATCAACATCTACATTGAAATTAATGCATCTAGTGCAAGCAATATAATAGGATTAGAAATCACCATTTACACTGAAATCAATGCATTTATTGCAAGCAAACAAATAGGATTAGAAATCATATACATTGAAATCAATGCATATAGTGCAAGTAATCATATATCATTAGTAATAAACATCTACACTAAAATAATTGCATCTAGTGCAACCAATCAAATAGGATTAGAAATCACCATTTACACTGAAATCAATGCATCTAGTGCAAGAAATATTTTTCCCTCCCTGCCCCCAACAACTATATGTATATCTCCCTCAATCTCTCCTTCTGTGTCTCTTTATCTTACCCCGCCAAACACACATGCTTTCTCACTCCAAATCTATCAATCTCTTTGTCCCTCCCTCCTTGTCTCCATCTATCTCTTCTTTCTCTTCACCTTACAACTATATCTATATATCCCTTTATCTCCCTATATCAACCCCAAAAAATACACTCCCTTTCTCCAATATATATATCTATCACTCCCTCCTCATCTCCCCCTCTCTCTCTCTCTTCCCCTTCCCTCCCTCTCCATCACTTCTATCTCTCTTCCCTCTTGATATCCTATCTCCCCATCTCTCCATATTCATTATCACTCCATCTCTCTCTCCACATTTCACTCTCTATGTCTTCATTCTTACCTCCATCTCTTTCCCCCTCCATATCCATCTCTCTTTCCCCAACTCTCTTCACCCTCTCTCTTCCTTTCTCTCCCACCTCTCTTTCTATATATCTTCACCTTCCAACTTTGTTACGATATGCCTCTCTCTCTCTTTCTCCCCTCCCTTCTCTCCATCTCTCCTTGTTTGTCTCTTTATCTCACCCCATAACATACACACTCTCTATCCATCTCTCCCTTGTCACTCCCTCTCTCTCTTCACCTTACATATATATCTATATATCCCTTTGTCTCTCTATATCAACCCCAAAACATACACTCTCTTTATGTATGCCTGTAGATGCTCTTTTGAGTGTATCTTTGCCATCCTTGAAAACCTCTTTTTTGAGTGCAAAACTTGAGGAAATGTTTTCACCTCGAGAGATTTGATCCCTCTCGGCAGTTGATAGATCCGAAGTTAAGATGGATCTAGGTTGGTTTCACTCGTGTGCGGGTAAGAAATTTATATCGCAAATATGAGCAACATATGATTAAATTTATCAATAATATGTAAATACATCTAATATGAATATAACCATTTTAAATATGCTAAATATGTATGAGATTTATTGATTCATTTTAATTTTAAATTTACTTAGTTACCTCAGTTTGTTGAGATAATAAATATTGTAAAATAACCTTAATGATGAAATACAAATTTTGAATGCAAAGTGACAATGTAAGAATATTGAATGATAGAAAATGTGAATAATAACAATGTAGTCAATTAAAAATATTCTTCATTGTGATCAATCTCAAACTATTCTTATTGTCACCCTTGTTAGTTTTGCCATCTTTTCATATCGATTATATGAATAGAACAGTTGGTCTCGTAAACCATTTAAATATTTAGCTTGACCTGTTGTAGTAAACATCATACCTTGTCTCTCTTGCTCTCCAATATTAATATTTTTAATTACTATAACACAAAAATCAATGTACATTGTCAATAATTTTGTATGCTTACACTGAAATCAATGCACACTATTAATCCAATGACTTTAAAATTAATGCATCATCATACATCCAATTACATCAAATCAGAAATCAACATATACACTAAAATCAATGCATCTAATGCAAGAAATCAAATAAGATTAGAAAATAATATCTAGACGAAAATCAATGCATTTAATTTAAGTAATAAAATAGGATTAGAAATCAACATCTACACTGAAATCAATGCATCTAGTGCAAGTAAGAAAATAGGATTAGAAACCAAGATCTACTGAAATCAATGCATCTAGTGCAAGCAATCAAATATGATTAGAAATCACCATCTACACTGGAATCAATGCATTTTGTACAAGCAATAAAGTAGGATTAGAAATCATCTACATTGAAATTAATGCATCTAGTGCAAGCAGTATAATAGGATTAGAAATCACCATTTACATTGAAATCAATGCATTTATTGCAAGCAATCAAATAGGATTAGAAATAATCTACATTGAAATCAATGCATATAGTGCAAGTAATCAAATATCATTAGTAATAAACATCTACACTAAAATTAATGCATCTAGTGCAAGCAATCAAATAGGATTAGAAATCACAATTTACACTGAAATCAATGCATCTAGTGCAAGAAATATTCTTCCTTCCCTACCCCCAACATCTATATGTATATCTCCTTCCATCTCTCCTTCTTTGTCTCTTTATCTTACCCCGCCAAACACACATGCTCTCTCACTCCATATCTATCAATCTCTTTGTCCCTCCTTCCTTGTCTCCATCTATATCTGCTTTCTCTTCACCTTAAATCTATATCTATATATCCCTTTGTCTCTCTATATCAACCCCAAAACATACACTCCCTTTCTCCAATCTATCTATCTATCAATCCCTCCCCCTCTCTCTCCCCCACTTCTATCTCTCTTCCCTCCTGCTATCCTCTCTCCCTCTCTCTCCATCTTCATTATCACTCCCTCTCTCTCTCTCCACCTTTCACTCTCTATGCCTTCATTCTTACCTCCATCTCTTTCCCCCTCCATATCAATCTCTCTTTCCCTACCTCTCTTCACTCTCTCTCATCCTTTCTTTCCCACCTCTCTCTTTATATATCTTCACCTTCCAACTTTGTTATTATATGCCTCTCTCTCTCCTTCTCCCATCCATTCTCTCCATCTCTCCTTGTTTGTCTCTTTATCTCACCCCTTAACATACACACACTCTCTCCATCTCTCCCTTCAAATTAGGGGAATTTTGAGGTCTCAAATGGGCCTCCTAAGGAAAATGTACAATCAAAATTCACTTTATGAGAACCAATCACATTTTAGGGGATGACATCATCCCTAATGGTTGAGGTGGCATTGTTTGAGTTAAAGGTACTTACTGTTGAGATTTTGTGTATTTGGGGTAGAATCGGTTGTGCTCTAGCTCCCAAATTTTGAGGAAGGACTAGAGTACACTTGATCTACAAGACCCAGAAATGGATTTGGGAAATTTCAACTGGTTTAGGAGATATTAAATTAATTAATTATTTTAATGTATTTCCTAAGTTAAAACTTTGGGAACTTAAATAATTAAAGTGAATTTAATTAAACATATGATGAAATTGTGTTAAGTCACACAGATGAAGCTTTGTTTTAATCTTAGCCATTGATTCAGGATTTGATCATGGTCATTGGTTTCCCAATGAGAAAAGTATAAAGGAAAGGCTTGGGGTCATTTGTAAAGACACACAGAGGCAGAGCACTAAAGCTAAGCTAGGATTATAGGGCGGGTTTGCTAAGAATTCTCAGAAGTGTTTTAGATACAGAGAGGGGAGTTTAAGCCAAGGGGATGATCTGATTCTGGGGTCTAAAATCAACACGAGGCAGAGATCATCTCAAAGAGAAAATGGAGAGAAACAACATCAAGGACAACATAGTCCCTCAAGGATAGTTTAATTTTAAGCTGGAAGCCCTCAGGGGTTACACAGACCCTAAAGGGCAGTGTAAGAACTGCATCACCTAGTCTGGGGTAATGCAGCCCTTTTCGAAGCAGCGCTGAGGGACGCAGGGGCTTCAGAGGTTGACGCAGAGGCTTCAAGGGCAGTGCTAGGGTTTCTAGGCCCTAATTTTGGTTGAGTCTTGTAAATATCATTTGAGGGTGTGGATCAGTCATTATTTTTGCTTCAAAACAACCAGTGAGATGTAGATCTATTATCTCTCTGTCAGGTTGTCTAGATCTAGAACCCAGATTTGTTGTATTCAGAAAATTCTTAATAATAAAACCCTCCAGCAGCCAGAAGATCAGTTTTCCCACATTGGGTTTTTCCGAGGACTATTTATCCAGAAAATATCTGTGTCACTTTGTCTATGTGTGCATGTACTTGTTCTAGATCTGAATTGGTGAAGATCTGTTATGTTTTTTGCTTCAATTTTAATCTGAATTTATTCAGTTAATAACTTATCTAAGTAGGAGGAGCATAACCAGATGAACAGTAAAATTTTCTGCATAAGTGTAAGATTCAGGAATTTTCACATGGTATCAGAGCAATTGCAGATCTAGGAGGGTCACTAGCAAGAGAATGAAGGTTCTAGCTGCAGAAAGCAGCTATAAAAGTAGCAGAAACCCATATCTGAAGGGACAACATAGTTTTCAGAGGCAGATTCACGCAAAGGGAAGGGTGACACAATCTAATGCCATCTCCTTGCAAGCCCAAGAAATTACTGTGCAGAGGCAGCTCAGAAACAACGTTGGATTGCGAGCCAGTGTGACGCAGATCTGAATCTGTCAGATCTAGAAAAGACTAAAGATTAGCTGCTGAAATTCAGAAGGCACTGGTGGGGTTAAATTTCTATAGTTTTCAGATTTTTAGCCTAAACACAAGTGACAAAGAGCAGGAGGAGATCAGTTTCTCAGAGAATTTCTCGCCAAGGAAACTTGCAGATTGATCAGAGGATCAAAGAGAGATGAATCAATGTTGATTTGGTATATTTACAAGGAGGGAAATCAGTTGTTAGAGGGAGCAGAAGGTGTCTATTTTTCCAAGGGCCTTAGATCCAGTTCTCTAGCAAAGAGAAATGGAATTTCGAACACATTTCTAAGTAGATGGCTCCTCATGGACTGCGTGATAAGGATAGATTGGATGGCCTCTCCAAATTTTCAATTTGGAAGGAAAGGATCTTGATATTCCTTAAGGCATATAATCATAGAGACCATGCACAACAAACTCTGGCCATGACGACCGATCCAAATCTCCTACGGAAGCATAAGGAAGCTACTGGGCATGCCAAGTGGTTGATCATGGACGAAATTAAGGACCATATTGTACCACACTTAGCTGAGAAAAAGACAGTTAATGAGATGTGGAAGGCCTTAATCTCCCTATATGAGGGAAAATATGTCCAAAGGAAGATGTTGTTAGAGACACAGATGAGGTCATTCATGATGACCAAGGGAGAAGACATGGAGCATTTCCTCTTCAGATTGCAGTCGATCAGAGATTAGTTGACTGCAACGGGTGTTAAGGTGGAAGACGATGTGATAGTTAGAACTTCTCTCAATGCAATCATAGATGAGTGGGAAACCTTTGTCCAAAGTATCTTGGGCAGAGCAGACCTCCCAGATTGGGCCAAATTGTGGGAAATTCTACGTCAAGATGAACTCCGCAGATTCACCAAGAAGCAGCATAGCTCTGGATTGAGAAAAATGAAGAAGGAATAGGAATAAGATGTAGCCTTGGAATCGAATAGGCAGCAGATAAAGAATAAGAAGGATCTGTCAAAGATCAAGTGCTTCCAGTGTGGTGAAATGGGACATTTTGCCAGCAATTTTCCTCAGAAGAAAAATAAAAAGGAGGCTTCTTCTTCCAAGGTTGTTGCGGCAAATGATGCAACCATGAGCGCTCATGAACCACGAAGGTGGGGCGACATGGATATGTAGAGGAGCTACATAGTCTAGGGCAGGATCCTTGAGCAGCTCATCTCTTGGATCACATGTGAGCTACGAAATCCTTAAGAGAGTAGCGGGATAAGAGGAGTAGTGGATGCATAGATCACAGATGAAGCAGAGGCAGATCTGAAGAATGGGAGGAGAAATGCAGAGTAGAGTATCAGCAGCAACACAAAGGCTGATGTGACTTCAATAATGCAGAGCAGAGCTACTTACACTATGCAGAGTTTCAGTAGCTCAAAAGGATTCAGAAGGACAGCGCATTGCAGCAGTAGCATGAGAGATTTCAGCACAAGGGGCTGATGTGACTTCAATAGTGCAGAGGGAGTCTGCTGACACAGTGTAAAGCTATATTTGTGCATCATCCTTCAGATGCCAGCATAGATATGTAGCCTATGGAGCTTCAATAATGAGGATGCGACCCATCTGAATTGTTTGTCAAATATTGGGCAGGAGATTCAGTTGTTTCTCTCAACAACTGAAGTTGCAGTACAACAGATTAGCAGTGGTAGTGCTATGAGAAACACAAATGCAACATATTGAGAGGGAGCTACAGTACAAAGGTTGCAGTGGCAGTGGCAGAGTCATGGGCAGCAGTACAGAATGGCAGTAACAATGCAGAGTTGAGTGGCAACAGGTCAAGCATCAGTAGCACAGAACGAGTACCCAAAGTCTTGTAATGCATAGTGTGATGTATTGCTTCAGCACACCCTTGATTCTAAGAGGGAGTGTTGAGATTTTGTGTATTTTGGGTAGCATTAGTTGTGTTGCAGCCCTAAAATTTTGAGGAAGGACTAGGGTACACTTGATCTACAAGACCCATAAATGGATTTGGGAAATTTCATTTGGTTTAGGAGATATTAAATTAATTAATGATTTTAATGTATTTCCTAAGTTAAAACTTAGGGAACTTAAATAATTAAAGTGAATTTAATTAAACATGTGATGAAATTGTCTTAAGTCACACAGATGAAGCTTTCTTTTAATCTTAGCCATTGATTCAAGATCTGATCATGGTCGTTGGTTTCCCAAAGAAAAAAGTATAAAGGAAAGGCTTGGGGTCATTTGTAAATACACACAGAGGGAGAGAATTGAAGCTAAGCTGAGATTCTAGGGCAGGTTTGCTAAGAATTCTCAGAAGTGTTTCAGCTATAGAGAGGGGAATTTAGGCCAAGGGGATGATCTGATCCCGGGGTCTAGAATCAACAAGAGGCAGAGATCAGCTCAAAGAGATAGCGCATAGAAGCAAGAGAGCAGCAACAACAAGGACAGACAATGCAGTCCCTCAAGGATAGCGTGATTTTCAACTGGAAGCCCTCAGGGGTTACGAAAAAGACCCTAAGGGGCAGCGTAAGGACCGCATCACCCAGTCTGGGGTAACGCAACCCTTTTCGGAGCAGCGTTGAGGGACATAGGGGCTTCAGAGGCTAACGTAGAGGCTTCAAGGGCAGTGTTGGGGTTTCTAGGCCCTAATTTTGGTTGAGTCTTGTAAATCCCGTTTGAGGTTGTGGATTAGTCATTATTTTGGCTTTAGAACATCCAGTGAGATGTAGATCTATTATCTCTCTGTCAGGTTGCCCAAATCTGGAACCCTGATTTGTTGTATTTAGAAAATTCTTAATAATAAAACCCTCTAGCAGCCAAAAGAACAATTTTTCCACATTGGGTTTTTCTGGGGACTATTTTTCTACAAAATATTTATGTCACTTTGTCTATGTGTGTGTGTACTTGTTATAGATCTGAAATTGTGAAGATTTGTTATGTTTTTTGCTTCGATTTTAATATGAATTTATTCAGTTAATAATTAATCTAAGTAGGAGGAGCATAACCAGATTAACAGTAAATATCACTGCATAAGTATAAGATTCAAAAATTTTCACACTTACTTATCACATTCTCAATGGTAAATAAAAACTCATAGTTAACCATGGTAATGCTCTCAGTATTTTTAAAATCATAAAGTAAAGTACTCATAATAAATGTCATTTCACACTTTTTGAATAAAATATTATTATTGTCATTCATATTTATTGAAAGAAACAATGCATATCCCTACACAATCTTCATATCTTTACACACTTTTCAATATATATTATATTTGTATATTTTCATATATTTATTTTTAAATTATATATTCATCTCTTCTTCTTCTTCTTCTTCTTCTTTCTAAGTAAGATTAAATTCTATTAGTGAAACATAGTGTACATGGAGCTCAGGCCTCTGTAGTTCAAGCCTAAATCAACGGCATAATTCGCAGAAAAACAACAAAAATGGAGCTGCCCACGCAGGGGAAACCAGCCCATAGATATTTTGATTCGCTAGCTCACATGAGGAAACCAGCGTTATACAGAAAAAATTTACTGTGCCAAACATAGATAACAACATATAACAAGACCTTGATACTGAAAGCAGTAAACCGGAAAAAACCTGGGAGCCTAGGTGTCATGAGGCATAGGAGGAGTCTCTTCTACAATGAGACACCTGTATTCATTGACATCGGCGTCCTGGGTAGCAACAGCTGCATGGCGGGGCTCCATGGCCTCACCATCTTTTCCCATGGCCTGTTTGCTCTTCTCCTTGTCGTCCTTTCTGTATCCAGAGTTGCTGTTGCTGTCCGAGCACGAATTTTTCTTTCCAGAGTCATGATAACCCTTATCATCTGCATGGGAGTCGAAGTCACTACCTGAGAGCTTCTGAAAATTGGGCGGATCGTGGCTGGGAACCTTAGCGAGCTCCTCCCTGAAGGAAACCTAAATGGTGGCGAAAACGCGGGGATAGTCTAAGGAGCATTGGAAATGGAATTGTGCAGAGCTAGAGGTATGCAGGGTGACAGAGGAGACCAGACGGGGCAAAGGCGGAGGAAAAGGTGCTGCGGCAGAAGGCTGAGCCGAATGACAGGGCTAACCAACCGAGCGGTCGCGCCCACTTCGGGTGGCTAGATACCTGCCCAAGGAGTGTTCCAGTGAAGAGGACAAAGAGTCATAACGGGAGGAGAGTGATGGACGGGCAACGCGACCTCTGCTACTGCCACGCTTGCATCGCATGCGATGCCTGAGCCGAGGCACAATTGCGCAGTAAGGGTGGGGGACGCTTTGGGCCGAAGAAGAAGTAGGGCGGTGGCGCCACAGAGACGGAAGCTCAGAGGTGGTGGTGAGACCAGAGGCAGCTGAGAGGTTCAAGTGACAAAGGACGCTCTGCGAGTAGTGATGGTCGAGGAGGAATTCAATACAGCAACGAAGGCTACAGCGGTTCCTTATTGGCATGCAGAAGCTCGGCTCCGCGAGTTCAGGGGGACAGCAGCTTCGCAGAGGATGGAACCGAGGAGGCATAGAACCAGGAGGTCGAAGAGCATAACCAGACAGAAGAGAAAGGGTCGTCATTTTGAGGCGGAGGTAGCAACCTCAACGTTTGCAATGAATTGAATGTTCATCAGGGTGACAGCTAGAGCACTTAAATGCTTGCCGGTGTGGCTTATGGGTGGCCATGTGGCCATGCCATGCGCTAACCCAGCAGCCCAGCGCTGTAGAACCCTCATAAATCCCCCATATCCGGGACATCTCATTTTATTTAATATTACAATTTCAAATTAATTATAAGTTAATATCTATACATATATATTATATATATGAAATAAAAATAAATAAAAATGTAACCTTGTAATTTTAGGTTAAATCAAATCTATAATTAATAATATTATAAAACTAATAGCAATACAAATATTATTAAAAAAAATAAAAATAAAAATAAAAAAATTAGTTTAGCATGATGAAAAAATATATATTACTTTTGTATGTTTAAAAAAGTTGTATTAGTTTTAACATAGTTTGGAAAAAAAATCTAAATTTCAATGTATATAATCTTATATTATACTTATAAATATAGATTGAATCTATTTCAATACATTTTTTTTTAAATTTTAAATACAACTCAATGTTATATATAATATTATGAAAAATAATCTAAATGTTATAGAATATATCATATTCATTTTTATATTATATATTATTTATTCCTATGTTATAAATCAAATCAATTTAATATGTAATGTAAAATTCATACATAAAATAATATATATATTATATTATATTATATTATATTATTTTTATATAGTATATTATGAAATTATGAATTTATATTTATATTCTATTTTAAGTTATTTAAGTACAAGGAGACGGTGGCGATAGTAAGGGTTTTAGTCAGGGTTCAGCAACTCTTTGCTGCGGTCGAGAGCGTCGATCTTGGTGCCTCAGGCCTGGCGAAGTCTTGCCTCAGTGTAAACCTTGTGGTCTCAGCACTCAATCTTGCAGTCTTAAGGGAACACAGAGATTCTGGAACTCTCGCAGCTCTAGAAGCGGTTCTGGTTTCTGCTACAAGCCTGGAACTCTGGATCTCATCTCCACGAGCCCAAAATTGCAAATGAAGAGCCGTGTATATAGATCTGGTACTCAATAAGAGGGAAGAGACTCGACTGTGGGTTAATAGCCAGACAGACCAACTAGATCTGTCTCTCCTAGGCAATGAAGAAGCTGAAAATAACTGGGTGCAGGGCTTTTTCAATGAGGGCAAGGAGATCAGCGTGTTTTGGGGAAGAATACCCATTGAAAACTGCAAGAATATTCAAGGGCTTATGAATATTGGCGTTGTTGGGAATGGATCGGGCTTCAACATTAGATCTAGGGTTTTGGGATGTCGATCTGTCAAAACCCAGCAACCAGTGGCTGGATCCAATGCTCCTATGCCTTTTCTGATAAGAAAAAACACAGCCCTGACCAGCGACCAGTGGGCATTGGAAAAACAGCTCTGGGCCGTTTTGGGAGCTTTCTCCCTAGGCAAAAAGAACTTTAAGGCGGCGCTGATGACTGGGGAGGTTGGGATGGAGAGTGATGACGCACATAAGGGTAGATCACACATCCCTCTCTCAGGCCATCGCTGGACCAGTATAGCATGGGCAGACGAAGACCTTTCACAACAGAAGACAAAGATCTTCGGCAGACTGGGGCATGGGCAAACCAGAACCCAACGGATCCAGAGTCGGGAAACGAAGTGGTCCAATCTGCCTATAAATTGGACGCATCCTGAGTACCCGCAGCCCAATCTGGAACTGCGACATGGATTGTCACCTTCAGACCTCCGGCAACAGGTAAATTCAAATTGTTTCCAGATTTTCATCAAATCTCCTACAGGCAAATCTTATTTAATCTGGATACAAGCAGATAATTCCATTGTGCACCTGAAACAACAAATATGGGAATTGATGGGATATCCGGTCCCGATTCAACACCTGGTCAGTGGCATACACTCTCTTCAGGACAATAGGTCTCTGAAGGAATATGGAATCAAAGCCGAAATGACCATCTCACTGAACCTTCGGCTGCGAGGGGGCGATGCACATCAGGGAATACCAAGTTCTGCAGGAGGAGAAAAGGGGAAAAAAGCCACACTTCAGCAGCAAACAAATGGTGGCCTCTCCTACAAAAACATCCTCCAAGGTGACAAAACTGCAGGGCCACCGCCTGCTCAAGGAGGAGCTGTCCCACGGCCATACATTGTGGAATAGCTAGGACAAACACCTACCTTTAAAATTGATACTCTAGAAACTGAGGATTATGTCAAGACATATGAAACGTAGGCACTAAT
Source organism: Pinus albicaulis (assembly GCA_034641835.2). NCBI lineage: Eukaryota > Viridiplantae > Streptophyta > Pinopsida > Pinales > Pinaceae > Pinus > Pinus albicaulis. The sequence continues at coordinate 280,993,650 of CM076575.1, forward strand.
CTGCCGATTTAATTGCTTCTGGCCAAAACCAATGGACCTCTTCCATTGGATCTTCACACAATGGACTATGGAATGTGACATTCACCTCTGCTCCAAAGGGTTCTTCATTGTTAAGTTTGAATCTACGGAGGTCAAAGATCTCGTCATTAGATCAGGACCTTGGTTTTGGGGCACTACGGGTCTATTCCTGACCCCATGGTTTCCATATTTTGACCCAAATACCATGACAGTGGCCAGAATGCCAGTATGGGTCCGCTTATACAATCTCCCTCTCCATTTTTGGAGTGACCAGGTCCTGGAGGGAATTGGAAACAGTATTGGAAAATACATCAAAACTGATACAGAAAGAATTGAGGAGAGGATTTATACCTTTGCACGGATCTGCGTCGAGGTAGATTTGAGTAAAGGACTGCCGGAGAATATTATGTTGTCTTACAAGCAACAGAACTGGCTGTAGGGACTAGATTATGAAAATACTGCATTCAGATGCAGAATTTGTAGGATGAAAGGACACCTTCAAAGCTCATGTCCAGAAGCAAAGAAAGCAAACAATAAAAAGAAACAGAAAGGGAAACAAAGAAAAGGATGGCAATATCCCCCTCCGAATTCAAAGGACGAAGAATCTGGAGTAGAGGAGGATCCCACTCCCACTGGAAATATTGAGACTACTCAAGGACAAGAAGCTCAAAGGAAAGAAATATCAGGCCAAAAGGACCCTTAGTACCACCAGAATCAGTCAGAAAGGACAAACGAGGATATGGGTGTCGGAGGAGTCAAACGACATCACTCCTCGAATACTTCAGATTCAGATAAGGATACAGGACCCCAGATAACAGAAAATCAGTTAGTCCTTGTAACGACTACACCTCCCCAGAGCGAGTGGCGCAAGGTCGAGAAGAAGAAGGGGAGGAAAACCTGAGTTGTGGGACAGTTACTCACTCTCTGGCTGCAGTGGTTCCTTTTATGGGCCATCTAGTTTTTCTCTGGCTTTCTCTCTCGACTCTTCTCTCTTTTTTCTCTCTCTCTCCCTCTTTTATCTCTTCTGCATTGGTAGCCTTGCTACGACGTTTTGTGTGCCAAAGCACATGAGCCCTTTGGGCAGTTGTCTGAAATTCTTATGCATATGATCCATGTAAATTTTCATTTTTATAATAAAAAGTTGCTGATTTGAAATTTTTTATTTTATTTTTTTTTATTTTTTATTTTTTTTTATTTTTTATTTTTATTTTTATTTTTCTGTAGAAAAAAAAAAGTTATTTAAGTACAAGAGACAAATGCATTAGTTGTTTAATGAGAATGGCTTTTTCTTGAAAAACTCATTATTATTTATAGTCACATCAATAGAAGTTTTTTTATTAATTTTATTTTGGTATAATTTTTGAATTGAATTTAACTATGGTTACAATGATTGTGGTGCAAAAAGTGAATTGCAAATTCATAAATATTATTTTGTTGATTTAGCTATTATTTTATTATTTCCTTAGGAGGTCCATTTTAGACCTCAAAATTCCCCTAATATGTCACTCCCTCTCTCTCTTCACCTTACATATATGTCTATATATCCCTTTGTCTCTCTATATGAACCCCAAAACATACACTCTCTTTATGTATGCATGCAGATTCTTTTTTCAGTGTATCTTGGCCATCCTTAAAAACCTCTTTTTTGAGTGCAAAACTTGAGGAAAGGTTTGCACCTCGAGAGATTTGATCCCTCTCGGCGCTTGAGAGATCCAGAGTTAAGATGGATCTAGGCTGGTTTCAGTCGTGTGTGGGCAAGAAAAATCTATTGCTCATATGAGCAACATATGATTAAATTTATCAATAATATGTAAATACATCTAATATGAATATAACCATTTTAAATATGCAAAATATGTATGAGATTTATCGATTCATTTTAATTTTAAATTTACTTAGTTACCTCAGTTTGTTGAGATGATAAATATTTTAAAATAACTTTAATGATGAAAAATGATGAAATAAATTTTTTGAATGCGAAGTGACAATGTAAGAATATTGAATGATAGAAAATGTGAATAATAACAATGTATTCAATTACAAATAGTCCTTATTGTGATCAATCTCAAACTATTATTATTGTCACCCTTGTTAGTTTTGTCATGTTTTCATATCGATTATATGGAAATGACAATTTGACTCGAAAACCATTTAAATATTTAGCTTGATCTATTGTAGTAAACATCATACCTTGTCTCTCTTTCTCTCCAATATTATTAGGTTTAATTACTATAACACAAAAATCAATGTGCATTGTCAATAATTTTGTATGCCTACACTGAAATCAATGCACACTATTAATCCAATGAATCTAAAATTAATGTATCATCATACATCCAATTACATCAAATCAGAAATCAACATATACACTGAAATCAATGCATCTAATGCAAGAAATCAAATAAGATTAGAAAATAATATCTACACTGAAATCAATGCATTTAATGCAAGTAATAAAATAGGATTAGAAATCAACATCTACACTGAAATTAATGCATCTAGTGCAAGTAAGCAAATAGGATTAGAAACCAAGATCTACTGAAATCAATGCATCTAGTGCAAGCAATCAAATATGATTAGAAATCACCATCTATACTGAAATCAATGCATTTAGTACAAGCAATCAAATAGGATTAGAAATCATCTACATTGAAATCAATGCATCTAGTGCAAACAATCAAATATAATTATAAATCAACATCTACATTGAAATTAATGCATCTAGTGCAAGTAATCTAATAGGATTAGAAATCACCATTTACATTGAAATCAGTGCATTTAGTTCAAGCAATAAAATAGGATTAGAAAACATCTACATTGAAATCAATGCATATAGTGCAAGTAATCAAATATCATGAGGAATCAACATATACACTAAAATCAATGCATCTAGTGCAAGCAATCAAATAGGATTAGAAATCACCCTTTACACTGAAATCAATGCATCTAGTGAAAGAAATATTCTTCGCTCCCTCCCGCCAACATCTATATGTATATCTCCCTCCATCTCTCCTTCTTTGTCTCTTTATCTTACCCCGCCAAACACACTTGCTCTCTCACTCCCTATCTATCAATTTCTTTGTCCCTCCCTCCTTGTCTCCATCTATCTCTTCTTTCTCTCCACCTTACATATATATCTATATATCCCTTTGTCTCTCTATATCAACCCCAAAACATACACTCTCTTTCTCTAATCTATCTATCTATCACTCCCTCCTCCTCTCCCCCCCTCTCTCTTTCTCCTCCCCTTCCCTCCTTATCCCCCGCTTCTATCTCTCTTCCCTCTTGCTATCCTCTCTCCCTTTCTCTCCATCTTCATAATCACTCTCTCTCTCTCTCTATCCACCTTTCACTCTCTATGTGTTAATTCTTACCTCCATCTCTTTCTCCCTCCATATCCATCTCTCTTTCCCTACCTCTCTTCAATCTCTCTCTTCCTTTCTCTCCCACCTCTCTTTATATATATATTCACCTTCCACCTTTGTTGCTATATGCCTCTATCTCTCCTTCTCCCCCCCTTCTCTTCATCTCTCCTTTTTTGTCTCTTTATATCACCCCCTAACATACACACTCTCTCTCCATCTCTCCCTTATCACTCCCTCTCTCTCTCCACTACTCACTCTATGCCTTTCTTCTTCCCTCCCTCTCTCCCCATCTAGCTTTGTCTCCCTATCTCCCCCTCCAACTCCATCTCTGTATCCTTCCCTCTCTCCTCCTATCTCCCTCCCTCTCTCATCCTCTCTTTCAAGTCACCTCTCTTTTTCTTCCTCTCTCTCACCGTCTCTCCTCCCTCTGCCCCCCCGCCCACCCCCCGCCCCCACAATCCTCTATCTTACCCCATCACTTTCCTCCTCTCTCTCAAGTCCTCTCTCTTGTCCTTCTTCTCTCTCCCTTTCTCTCCCTCCTCCCTATATTACCCCCCACCCTCCACTCGCTCTCTCTCTCTCTCTCTCTCTCTCTGCCCTCCAATCCTCTCTCTTCCCCCATCACTCTATCTCTCTCTCCAACTATGTTACTATATCTCTCTCTTTCTCCTTCTCTCCCCCCTTGTATCCATCACTCCTTCTATGTCTCTTTATCTCACTCCTAAACATAAATAATATCTCTCCATCTCTCCCTTGTCACTCCCTCTCTCTCCACTTCTCACTCTCTATGTATTTCTCCCCTCCCCTCCCCTCCCCTCCCTCTCTCTCTCTCTCTCCTCCAATCCTCTCTCCTTCTCTCTCTCCCACCTCCATATTTATGTCTCCCTCTCCCTCTCCTACCCTTCTCTACCCCTCTCACTCATCTCCCTCTCTCTATCTTCTTTCCTCCTCTCCCCTCTCCTTTAGTTTATCTCCATCTTTCCCTTATCACTCCCCCTATTTCTCCACCTCTATCATATGTCTTTGTTATTCCCTCCCATATATATCTAGAGTTAATATATATTTTAATATGAATATTAGATGTAATAATAATAATATTATTAATTTTAATATTAATATTTTAATATTAATGTTAGGGTTAATAAATTATTTTTTGCATGGTATTAATAATAATTTGGTGGATGGTATTTGACGCATAGGGATGGTATATAATTATATGTTGATTTCTAATCCTATGACATATATTTTTATTTATTTACCTTACCTCTTTATACCTCTTTTATATTTATTTATTTACCATACCTCTTTTTATAAATATGGTATTTGGCCCATGGTATTAATAATAATTTTTCCCATATTATTTGGCCCATAGGCTTCGCCTAAATAAAACCTCTTTTTGAGTTTTTGTAAATATAAAGAGGTTTATGGAATAAATATAAAAAGAGATTTTTATTTATTTACCATGCCTTTAGTTTATTTATATTTTTATTTATTTATCATACTTCCTCAATAAGTATAAAAATAGGTTTTATTTATTTACCACACCTGTGGTTTATTTATATTTTTATTTATTTATCATACTTCCTCAATAAGTATAAAATAGGTTTTATTTATTTACCACACCTGCGGTTTATTTATATTTTTATTTATTAACCATATCTATTTTTTTAGTGTTCCCAAACTTCTTCATATTTTAAATTTATATACTCAAAATTTATTTTTAATGAATTTTCATTGTTTATTTATATAATTATGTAAGTCATTGTTTAAGCGGACATTATTTAGATTTTTTTTTGTAATTTTTTTGTTTTTTGGCTTCTGACATACTTACACATTGGGGTCACTGGTTGTGAATGCTAAAAAAAAAAAATGGTACGGATAAAAGTATTAAAATCATATTTCTAAACCACATATATAGGTGTGAATTACTTACCTAGTGGTTAAAAAAGAAAAGAAAAGAGAGTGAAAATTACAATCTATATAATTTATAAACTATGAGATATTATGGGATTCAGAGAGTTTCTGGATACCCTAGAAAAGAATCTATCACAATGTAAATTCACAATTTACTTTGTGAATCTCATAATACCTCTATGATAAACCCTTACCATATGGCAGAAATTTATTACCCTGGAGAAGAACGAGACCATGCTTTTGGTCGGTGAAACTGGAAGTGGACACAATGGACAAATAGTGGTACAAATTTTATTACGAAGGATTTACAATGGAAAATTCCTAGACAACCGAAAGAAATGATACAAAAAAATTCAGATTGAAAATTCTCAGACACATGAGAGAAATGTGATAAAATACTTTAGAATAAATTCACCATGAAAATTTCACTGCATCGGGGATAAATGCTATACAAAATTTCAAAATAAATGTGAAATTGTTTTTATGACATTCTTTGTCTGTTGAGATTGCGGTATAAATTTCAGAAAATGAGTCTACTGAAATTGTATGGCCGCACACACCAATGATAAAATATAATGTTCACTCTATGAGGGATAAATGTTATACAAATTTTCAAAATAAATGTGAAACTGTTTTTATAACATACTTTGTCCATTGACATTGAGGTAGAAATTTCAGAAAATAAGTCTACTAAAATTGTATTACCGCACACACTAATGATAGAATATAATGTTCACATGTTTTTATAACATACCTTGTTGTATTACTGCACACACCAATGATATAATATAATGTTTAGATGTTTTTATAACATACCTTGTTCGTCAAGATTGAGGTAGAATTTTCAGAAAATGAGTCTATTGAAATTGTATTTCCGCACACACCAATGATAGAATATAATGTTTAAATGTTTCCATGATTGAGGTATACTTATATTTGTTTTTATTTTACATTATTATAGAACTGAAATTTTATTCTTATTATTATAAATATATCCATTACAAATGTATTGAGCCGACATTACAAAAGTTTACAAACTTTCTTACATTACATCTATACATGTACCCTACACTGGGTTGTAGAGCGCCTCTCGGCGCAATAACAAAGTTATACCATGTATTAAATTTTATGCCCAAGAATATGTAAAGGTATTAAGGTTATACGCAAAAGTAGGTTGGGATGTTAATGTTTTATGATTAAAAGGATGCGCTAACCTAAGGTTACGTTGGGGTGTTGAAATATCATTGCACCGAGACCTAGGTTGTTCAATCTAATAACACAACTTACCTTGTCTAGCCCGGGAGGTTCGAACCTAGAACCTGTGCGAGGCCTTATAAAAATTTTAGCCATTGCACCAGTGCAAAGGAGAGTGAAAAATGAAACTTTTGATAGAGATTTATGTATGCCTGCAGATGCTATTTTGAGTGTATCTTAGCCATCCTTGGGCCTTTTTGATAACAGAAACATGCATTGGAAAGCTGAGACAAAGGGCTTATTTTCTACAGTAACTGGCAGTGCATGCGTGCACAGATCAGTTGGTGAATTTTCATGTAAATAACCTTTTTGGAGCATTCCTAATATAACGAACGCCCACTTGGAAGCGGACCTGAAGACATCTAGGAGGGACGAACTCCGTAATCAATGTTTGTTGCGTTTATGTATTTTATTCCTATTGTTTATGCTTATTTTTTGTTCTCAAGTTTATGTTTAAGGCATAATAATAACTCAGTTTCCTTCATTCATTCACATAAAAGCAACATTAGTTAATGTTTGATGATATTGCACAAATAGTCAATCCTATGTTTTCAGATCATATATTCTCTCGCGTATTCCCTACTTATGAGAGCATCATGGATATCATGATGTTAGACAATGTGCCTTGGGATGATCATCACCATCATTCTTCCTTACCATATTCCATTGAGTATAATCTCAATGATTTGTACCTACCTAATATCGTCGAGTCTTCTACGAGTTCCTTCTTTATTCACAAAGTCTATTCTGAAAATAACCTCTTCAATATCGAAGAGACGATACCTCTTGATATCTCTATTAAACCGAGTATTGTCGAAAATATACACATTAGTGCGTCATGTTATCCATGTGAGATTAAGAACTATAAAGCCCTATTTTAGGAGTTTTTAGATGTCTATGTCTGGACTTATGAAGAAATGCTACGTATTGACCCAAAAATAGTAGTGTATGAGATTAAAACATATCCTGATGTTAAATCAATTTGACAACTCCTTCGTCCGGTCCATCCCAAGAAGGCAGTCGCAATTAAAGTTGAGGTTGAAAAACTTCTTCATGTTGGTTTCATATATCTTGTTCCTTTGACTGATTGGGTATCAAATGTCATCCCTGTCATGATGTAATATCCCCAAAAGGGACTGCTTAGCAAGGCATTCCTGAAAAATGCTTTTTTCAGGAATGTATGCTACAGGATTGGAAACCAACCCTTAGATCCCTTAGATATGACAATCTAAGACCTGAATCCAAGAGGATATAAAAAAAAAAATCCTCCTAGGTGGGTTAAATAGGTCTCTCACACCTAGTACAGCTTGGAAAATTCCCTAGAATGGGACTGCAACAAGGTTAAATAGCACTGCTTCAGAAATAACGCAGTTCAGCAAGGTAGCAGTAGTAGGCCAATATGGAGGCTCAATAATGTCATATACATCAGCAAATCATAATTATATTGAAGCCCATGAGTCTTAGAACAGAAAATAGGAGACTTATATAGAAAGAAACCCTCAAAAAGAGGTACTACAACACATAGAATTGACTGCAAAGGCTTGATAACGTTATTTTATTGAGTGTACTACAGAAATAGATTACAACTTAGATCTAGAGAAAAATAATGCATGAACGATCAGATATATGACAGATCCATACACTATAGTGTCTCTACTTTACATTCCCCTTGGGGATTTCAGCAAATCATGAAGCACATGGAGTAGATATGAGATTCTATGGAGAAGATCTGCAGATATATTCAGAATTTCTGAAGCATATACAGGAGTATTCAGTTCAGATTTGAATATGACATGGAATAGAACAGAAACCCATGGATCACCACAGTGAAGGGAAAATCCCCAACACCAGAGATCACTCCTCAAACTTTTCCAAATCACCCTGCAACTTTCCTCTTTGCAGATCACGCAGTACTGGAAGAGGGATTGCGCTGTAGGCTTGAAGAATAGTTTGGCCCGATGCTAAGATGTAGATCTGAAGCTCAAATGATCCAGAACACACTTGCCAATGGGATATAAAACTCCCACTAAAAAGGGTCACTAGATTGGCCTAGATCTGAGTAGATATAGCCTCCACTTGATGCAACTTACAAATAAAACCAAACCCTCAACAAGATCTGCGTTGTAGTTGGAAGTAGAAGCTTGGCCTTAAGCCTGATAGTGGTCAAGAAATACAAGTCTCTTCCAAGAGCTACTCAAGGAAAGAGAAGGATTCCTAAACAGGAGATCCTTGTGCTAAACAACACTATTCTCTGCTAAACAGCCAAGAGAATGAGAAATGTCTAAACAGACATATTCTTCAGAAATAATATGGTCTTCAACAACCCTTATCTTGTTGTCCTCCTCTTCCTTTTATAAGATTGAGATCTTGCAAAACCCTAAACCATCTCAATGATTTAGCTCCTTTCACATGTGTGGCCTCCATCTAAAACTGCGTTGTGCATCTAGGATGTTCATTGAATCTGGACAGATTTTTTGATTTGGTCCTATTGACCCAGTCAAAAGTCTCAACCCCTTTCACACATAAGGGTGTTTTATTAAAGTAGCCCAGATTTAGCCTTTTTCACATGGGGCATTGATTTATTCACTGATTTTAGGAGTTTTTATGTTCCTCCCTTTTACATTTATTCATGAACATAAAAGTAAAGAAAAATTTAATATTCCAATTAGCTTGAGGCTAATTGGGAATATTATAGTCCTCCCCTCCAAAATGTTGCTTGTCCTCAAGCAACTCACAAGGACTTTGCAAAATCTCCAATGGATTTGTCTCCTCCCAAGAATACAATTTTGCCTTTGGTGAATAACTCAAATAGTTGTCATCGTGAAGAAGTGGGAGATACATAGAAAGAAACATATGTTGTCCATTGGTCTTCTCAAGGCATGAGAGATGATAAATGATGGGTGATTCAACCCCCATGAGACACTCCAATCTCCATGCTATCGTCCAAACAAAGTGAGCCATCCTAGGTAGCTCATGGAAATAATCAGCAATCCCCTCCTTATGCAATGTATAGGGGTTGCATGGCTGGAAATGAGAGGTAAGAATGTTCAAATTACGTTGTCTCTCCCTCCATTTATGATAAATGTGGAGCTGTTGATTTTGGGCTGCAATAATATAGTCCTCATGAAGCCAACAGATACTTGGAACCTCATGATTCCCTTCATTGATTCTAGGGACCCTTCTTGCCCAATCTTCCATGCATATAGTGAATAAAGTGCCATCACCATATGTGCTCCAAAAGAAACATGGACTAAGTGTCATATGATGTATTGGATGGTGACAATAGTCCCTCCATTGAGACCAGCGTTGTTCTTCTTCTTGCTGCCTCAAAACATAGTACAATAAGTGGCCACCCAACAAACTTATTGCTGCCATAAGCTTCTATAAAGCTTGAAAATAGTAGAGGATAAGAAGTGTTAGCTGAATATGACTCAAGTAACACTTGTCTTGCCAAAAATCTTCCCATGTGAGAGAATTTTCCCAAAGACATAAGTCAATCATATGGCTTCTTACATAAGGAAACAAAAGACATAGTGTAGCAGCCATACAATGTTCCATCCTCTTCTTGAAGTATGCACAAGTATGGGAAGTTTCATTCCTCATGGACACATCCAACCCATTTTTCATCCCTCCCATCATGTTCTCAACAAAAATCAGAGCATCATTATCATCATGATACAAACAAGCTCCCTTATGCCTCCTCATGTGAGAGTTACATTTTCTCCCAAACCCAAGTACATACATGATCATGAGATACATTCCAAAAATAAATACATGTAAGTACATGAGATACATCCCAACCAAAAGTATGGACATGAGATTTAACATGTGATGTCCAAACTTTCTTCTTGTCAACCAAAGCAACCATGCCTTCTTCTTATGCATCCTCCCATTGAAACACAAGGCATGAGACAAGAAAATATGAGTCTTTGGGTAGTACCCACACTCATCCAAGAGAAACCAGTGCAGTGCATCTCCTGCCTGCCTCAGATCAAGATGTGGTAAGTGGTTTTCCCACTATTTACTTGCTGCCCATAACATATCTCCATGGCTGAAAGTGGGAGATATATTTGGTGCCTTAGGAAAGCACCCATCATGCTGCAAAATCTCCCTTTGTTCACCAAGGGAGTGGCTATAACCAGAAATAGTTTTGGCCCAAATTTGGACATGAAGTTTATAAGGTATAACACTCCTCTTAGGAGTCATAGCCTACATATACATAGTAAAATAATGGATACAATCAGAAAATAAAACATGATTTACATAAGTATGCTCTTCACCAATAGTTCTCCTTATACAAGTGGAGTGGTGTATGGATATTTATCCTCCTCCCAAGTTAGGAAGAGTTCGCTGAAATAACTCTATCTTAGAGTCTTTTTGTTGCTCCATCTCCACAAGGTTCATGCATCTTTGACAATGCTGATATGAAGTTTATAAGGTACAACACTCCTCTTAGGAGTCATGGCCTGCATATACATAGTAAAAGAATGCATACAATCAAAAAATAAAATATGATTTACATAAGTATGCTCTTCACCAATAGTTCTCCTTATACAAGTGGAGTGGTGTATGGATCTTTCTCCTCCTCCCAAGTTAGGAAGAGTTGGCTAAAATAACTCTATCTTTGAGTCTTTTTGTTGCTCCATCTCCTCAAGGTTCATGCATCTTTGACAATGTTGATATGAAGTTTATAAGGTATAACACTCCTCTTAGGAGTCATGGCCTACATATACATAGTAAAAGAATGCATACAATCAGAAAATAAAACATGATTTACATAAGTATGCTCTTCACCAATAGTTATCCTTATACAAGTGGAGTGGTGTATGGATCTTTCTCCTCATCCCAAGTTAGGAGGAGTTGGTTGAAATAACTCTATCTTAGATTCTTTTCGCTGCTCCATCTCCACAAGGTTCATGCATCTTTGACAATGCTGATATAGTTATTTTTCAAATCTCTCCCAATAATAGCTCCTCAAGATGATGTTGTTGAGCTTCATAGAATATGTGTGGCTGAAATAGAACTCTTCATAAGCCCTTTGTAGTAACTTCTCCTTGAGCTTGGAAGCTCTAGACAAGAAGATCCTACCATGATTATAGATGACTCCATCAAATATTGAATAGTTATCATCATGTATCAAGTCATCAAGAATTATGCAAGTATGAAGATCCTTGGAATATTCCACCAAGAGTTGGGACTCCCAATATGGATCTAGGCTTCCCAACAATTACAACGTTGTAGAATTATGAAATGAAGTATCTGTCATATCATCATTCTCCTCTTTGACATGCTCAATGCCAAAGTCACATGTTGGAGTATGGTAGTTCCATCTTTGTTGCCTCTCTTGTAGCTGATCTTGTGCAAAACAAGATTGAAGAATAGGAAGATCAACCTTCTTTTGAAAGGTTTCTCTCTTCCAAAACTTCCATAGTTTGGCCCATGCATACAAGAGTGTTGGCCCCCTCTTGTCTTCTTCAGAAATCTTCTTTGTATGTGGAGATACCATTTACTGCCCCAAATATATGGAGTGGCCATTTGACATCATGCTAATGCCATCATAGATCTCTGAGTTCTTCTTTTCCAGCGCAAATAGATGAGTGAGAAATAGAAAAATCAATTTCATAAAATTGTTCAACCCTCCTTAGAATCCATCAATAGATCTCAGCGTTGCGGTAGCCAAATATGTCACTATTGCAAAAGGTTGAGAGAACACTTTATTCTTCTTAACATCAGGGGGTCTCCCTGGTGGAATGCTTCCATGTAAAGAGACATCAATATCTGAAGTAGACTGTATGGATGGTTGGACTGATGTGTCCCTTCCTTTGTTGCATTTATTAGTCTCCTTCTCATGAATAGAAACCCCTTGAAATAAAAAAAGGTGCATGCTCCTCACCATTGGATGTTGATCCATCCTTCCTCCTCTTGCTTGAAGCAAGGTATCACTGCCCAATATTGCTGACACAAAATGCTCCTTGGGAATCGTTTGCAAAGATGAAAAAGCTCTTTCCCTTGAAACAATAACTTCATGTCCATACCCATGTGGTGATGGGTCTTCTTCTGAAGTGACAACATTGTTATTTTCCTCTTGTTCTTCCTTCTTGTTGATCATAATCTGTTTCCCATAAAATTTCACAAGCAATCTGGCTCAGAACTCTCAAATTTCCCTGTACAGCCTTGGAAAACCATTCTCAAGCCTGTCGTTACCATTTCCCTCCTCCAAAACATAGTATAAATGGCTGAAAATCCATATTTGAAATATTTAAAGCGTAGCTCCTTCGACCCTAGCCCCTCTGTCTTTTCCTCCATGTAACCTGGACGCTAGACCAGGCGCTAGTCCGACGGGCGCTTATCCAATACATATCGGGTGCACCCTGAGCCGTCGATCTGTGTAGATCGAACGGTGTTTTCTCATCTCTGCCGCGCCCGTAGCCTACCTATTCACCATCCGATCAAATCATAAATCTACGGTTCGTAATGCGCCTGTCCTGGTGGTCCCCACGCCCAAAACACTGTTCAAAACCAGTGGTTTATATCGCACCGCCTTTCGGCGGTAGGCGGTAATTCTCCACGGGCCAGCGATTCCATTCAACGCCTGCCACATGTCTTCGTGTATGGCCCTGAAACCACTCTCCATCGCGTGTTATCATTTGGACGAAGACGAGCAGTGATATTCATCACAGCCGTCTGATCTGGGAACCTTCATCCGACGATCATCGTGCTCTGAAACTGCATGAGGTTTAACGCAAGAAAATTACATCCCTGGCCCACTGTCCATCGCCCACGACGCTCTTTCGACCGTCGATCTCCTCCTGAGATCGGACGGCCAAGATTTCATTATCCCAATCCCCGCTGTTGACCCGGTCTTCCTCCACGTCATCATTCCACGTGTTATCTCATTTCCTCCTCCGCCATTTATATATTTCGTTTATACGTTATATTTCAAAATTTTCGCATTACAAACTCTGGTCAGCCCTTCCGCCATCATTTCCACTGCGTTTTCTTCGTCACCACCTTGCATGTCTTCGCCGCTTCATCACGTCGCCCTGTTACACAGTCGCTTTCATCACATTGTCGTCCCCCATGCATTTATTTTCTTCACAGCTTTGTGTTTTTTGCAGGTGTACAGCGACGAAGAGTTATCATAATTTGCAACATCCATTACAAGATCCGAGCACACGTCAAAGGACCATTTTTCAGAGCATAATTATGAAGAAATTCCTCGGAAGCCAAATCGACAAGACTCCAATTTAGAAAGCAGGGTCCAAATTTGTCAAACCCTGCAGGGGCATTCAAGGCGCCGATTTCACAGATGAAGATATCAATGGGGCAGAGAAAGAATATCAGTGATCGGTAAAGGATTAAATACAGGTAGTTGAAGATTTTGGGGGGCTTGTTCTAGCCTTGTGAAGCAAAGTACCAAATTGAAGATCCAGCACATCATTCGAAAGATCTACACACAGAAAACAAAGTCCTCAAGGATTTATTGCAACAGAGTTTTCTTTCCAAGCAAGGATGGATATTTGTGTGATTTTACTGCTTTGCCGTGTCCCAGGAGATATTTCTACCCAGTGCATTTATTTCAGTTAGCAGGCCACAGAGTTCAAACAACACAGCATATTCATTCAGCAGCATGGGCACAAATGTTTCCGCCATCTTGTTTTAATTATACAAATCAAATGTTCATCACCTACCTCTTTACTAGGTTTTGGTTTCTCCTATAAAAACCATGAAGAAAGGCATTGTAAGGGTTCCAGATTTTTATCAGAAAATTATGCAGTGAAAGGCTTTTTGCATACATTTTGTAAAGTTCTTGTATGAAGGCTCAGAGCCCATAGGGTCTCAGTGGAGGAGTCCTATCTGTCAAAGAGGATTCTGGTCTTTGGTATTTCACAGTCTGTAGCTCTCTTTATTGTGTTATATTAATAGAACATTTCATTTCATCCACCTTTCTTGTATCATGTTTTGGAATGTGAGTGGCTCACTGATTTTTGGTATGGATTCATCCTAGTTGATGCCCATGCTCGGGTTAGTCAAGCGCTTTAAATATGGCTCATGCATGATATTTTGTTCCATTACTCATCTAAACCGTGTTTCTGTTATATTAGTTGCTTTGGGAGGGTGCTTTTAAAATGCTATTATCATGTATGGATTCTTAGATTGGTAAGCCCATGCATGGTGGTATTGTATATCTGGGTATCAGCTCAATGTTAACTAGTATCTTCTCAATATTTCTTTCACTACATACACCTTTTGATAATTTATGTCTTTGAAGTATTTCTGAATCGGCCCGCTTTGCAGTAAATTGTCTCTGAATTGTCTGTTGCTTTCGTATTGGAGTTCTGCATCTTGCCTCTGCAGTATCTCTTTTCCTGTGTCAGTTTCTGATATTTTGGTCCCATTCTATTTCATTTCCCTGTTTACAGGAGATAGCATGTGAGCTGAAGTTGACAACTTGATCCATTATATTATAGGCTCCTTGATATGCTAAGATGTCCTAGGCACTGGTCTATCACAACTCTAGGTTGTCTCTAGGAGCTACAACACTTCTCATCAATATTTGAGAATGCCTCATTATCAATGAGAGACCTTGGATCTTGGTCCTCCTTTGAAAGAGGAATCTCCATGACTTTATTTTGAGAAGAAATATCTTCATGCAATGGGGATCTTTCCCTTGACAAGGTATCACAAAATTTTTTAACCCCTTCAACAGAAATCTGAAGTGGAGTTTGCACAACAGATCTTTCCAACTCATGCAAGGGTGTTGCATGCTCATGCTTTGCTAGCTCAATCAAAGATGTTTTAGTTTTTTTTACATAAAATCTCTTCACCATTATCCTAGTGAACTTTGCATAAGTAGATATATTTGCATTCTTCAATGAAAAGGATTCAAATAGCCACCAAGCATAAGCTTTACCTTTAAAATGCACCGCTGCTACCTTAAGGGCTTCTTTCTCTGAAACTTGATGTAGATCCAAATATGAGTCTAGTTGATATATCCATGCTTTGGCCGTGCATGTAGAGGATCCATCAAAATTTGGCAAAAAGAATCTACCTCTTCTCCTTCTATTGTACTTGTTGGATCTCCTTTCCTCCTTGAGCTGGAAAAACTCTTGGAAGCTCAAGTTCTCCTTGATTTTCCAAGATTTAGATTCATACTCCTGAAGATAATCACTCAAAGTCTCCTCCTCTGGGGCATCTTCTTCCTTCATCTCTCTTGCAGTAAATCTGGGCATAGAATAACGTTGTGGATCTGATTGTGTAGCTGAGTGCTTGCACATATAAGATGAAGAACTAGGGCTTTTTTCATGTTAAGATCTTCTTGAGGGACCTTTATGTCTTGCCCTCTTCATTTCTTTGATTTCTCCTTTAAGCTCATATAGAGTTTGGAATAGAGTTTTTGATAACTCTTTCCCTTTCATTCTTCCAGATAAAGGGGTTTTACCCTTTTCTTTTGTGTCTTCAGTGTAATCATACTTCTTCTTCAGTCTCTTCTTTTCATGAAAAGACATATTGGCTCCTTTTAAAGAAAGCACAGGTTGTGCCAAGAAAGTTTTTTTGATACCACTGTAATATCCCCAAAAGGGATTGCTTAGCAAGGCATGCCTGAAAAATGCATTTTTCAGGCATGCCTTGCTACAGGATTGGAAACCAACCCTTGGATCCCTTAGATCTGAAAATCTAAGACCTGAATCCAAGAGGAGATCACATACAAATCCTTCTAAGTGGGTTAAACAAGTCTCTCACACCTAGTATAGCTTAGAAAATGCCCCAGAATGGGATTGCAACAAGGTTAAATAGCATTGCTTCAGAAATAACACAATTCAACAAGGTAGCAGCAGTAGGCCAATATAGAGGCTCAATAATGTCATATACATCAGTAAATCAGAATTATATTGAAGCCCATGAGTCTTAGAACAGAAAATAGGAGACTTATACAGAAAGAAACCCTCAAAAAGAGGTACTACAACACATAGAATTGACTGCAAAGGCTTGACAACATTATTTTATTGAGTGTACTATAGTAGTAGATTACAACTTAGATCTAGAGCAAAATTATGCATGAAAATTCAGATCTATGACAGATCCATACACTATAGTGTCTCTATTTTACATTCCCCTTGGAGATTTCAACAAATCATGAAGCACATGGAGTAGATCTGAGATTCTATGGAGCAGATCTGCAGATCTATTCAGAATTTCTGAAGCATATATAGGTGTATTTAGATCAGATTTGAATATGACATGGAATAGAACAGAAACCCATGGATCACCACAGTGAAGGGAAAATCCCCAACACCAGAGATCACTCCTCAAACTTTGCCAAATCACCCTGCAACTCTCCTCTTTGCAGATAAAGTAGTACTGGAAGAGGGACTGCATTGTAGGCTTGAAGAATAGTTTTTCCTGATGCCAAGATGTAGATCTGAAGCTCAAATGATCCAGAACAGACTTTCCAATGGGATATAAGCCTCTCCCACTGAAAAGGGGCACTAAATTGGCCTAGATATGAGTAGATCTAGCCTCCACTTGCTGCAACTTACAAATACTACCAAACCCTCAACAAGATTTGCGTTGTAGTTGGAAGTAGAAGCTTGGCCTTAAGCCTGATAGTGTTCAAGAAATACAAGTCTCTTCCAAGAGCTACTCAAGGAAAGAGAAGGATTCCTAAACAGGAGATCATTGTGATAAACAACACTATTCTCTGCTAAATAGCCAAGAGAATGAGAAATGTATAAACAGACATATTCTTCAGAATTAATATGGTCTTCAAAAACCCTTCTCTTGTTGTCCTCCTCTTCCTTTTATAAGATTGAGATCTTTCAAAACCCTAAACCATCTTAATGATTTAGCTCCTTTCACATGTGTGGCCTCCATCTAAAACTGCGTTGTGCATATAGGAGGTTCATTGAATCTAGACAATGTTGTTGATTTGGTCCTGTTGACCCAGTCAAAAGTCTCAACCCCTTTCACACATAAGGGTGTTTTATTAAAGTAGCCCAGATTTAGCCTTGTTCACATGGGGCATTGATTTATTCACTGATTTTAGGAGTTTTTATGTTCCTCCCTTTTACATTTATTCATGAACAGAAAAGTAAATAAAAATTTAATATTCGAATTATCTTGAGGCTAATTGGGAGTATTACACATGAAGAAACAAGGGACAATCCATGTATGTGTCAATTATTGAGATGTAAACCGTGCTTTTCTAAAGGACAATTATCTGACCGTGTTTATTTATCAGATTGTTGATGGTTGTGCCAGTTGTGAGATATTTTCATATGTCAATGGTTTCTATGGCTATAATCAAAACAACATTCTCCCAACGAATCAACCTAATACTACATTTATTTGTCCCTGGGGTACTTTTGCTTACTAGAAACTCCCTTTTAGTTTAAATAACAATGGGGATAGATTTCAATGGGCCATGGATTACACTTTCCATGACATTAAACTTATGGTGCAGCCTTATTTGGACGATAGCTCTCCTCATTATAAACATCGAGTTGATCACCCGATGCATCTTAGGGCCATTTTCCTATGGTGTAAACACTATAATATTCGACTTAATCTACACAAATGTGTGTTTTGTGTTAGTTTTGATCGACTTCTTGGTTTTTCCATTTCAAAATATGGCATTTGTATTGATCCTTTGAAATTTCAGGCAATCATCAATCTATTTTCACCTTCGTCTCTCGTTCAGCGTCAATGAGTCGAAGGGAAGGCTAACTTTTTATAGAGGTTTATCCCTAATTATGTTGAGTTGACCAAAGGATTTACTCACCTGCTTACGAAATGGATTCCCTTCCATTTGGATGACGTTGTTAAAAAACTGTTTGATACCCTGAAAGATGCAATTGTTTGGGCATCTATCTTATATCCCCCTGATTATCAGCGTGACTATTTCCTATATCTTGTTGCTACAGTTACTACTATAGAAATGGTATTGGTACAGGAAGACGATCTAGGGACTAAAAATCTCATCTACTATTTGAGTCGGAATCTCAATGATACCGAAATAAAGTATAACCACATGGAAAATTTAGTTTTGGCATTCGTTTAAGTCGGTCAAATGTTTCGTCATTATATCTTGCTCCAGAAAACTATGGTTGTTTCATATTGCAACCCTATGACATACATTTTGTCACGTCAATTGATGGGAGGAAAATATCATAAATGGAGCGTTACCCTACAAGAGTTTGATTTGGAGTTAATCAAATTCAAATCAAAGAAATCCTTAGTTTTCGTTGAGCTAATATGTGACCATCCCTTCGATGATTTTGAATTGATGTTTGAGGATTCCATCCTAGAAAAGTCATTATTTCTGATATTTTCATCTGAACCTTGGTATGGAGATATCCTTATATATCTTTAGATCCGGACTTTCCGGCCCGATACCTTGGTATTTGATGCCAAGCCAAGAACTACATCGACGTTGATAGAACCCTTTATCATTGTGGTATTGATGTGATTTTTCGAAGGTGCCTTACACATGAGGAGGTTGTTAAATTCCTCAATTAATGCCACTCGAGGGCATGTGGTGGTCATTTTTCTAGATATGTTACTGCACAGAAGATCCTACGTGTTGGTTACTTTTGGCCCACCATATTTCGTAGTTGTATTCTCACCGTCCAAAACTATCATGCATTCCAGATTTATGATCATAAGACCCATGATCTGCCAACTCCATTGCATCTCGTTAGTATCGATTTCATGACATGTACCCTCACTCGATGAGGCAACATGACTATATCATTGTAGTGGTAGATTATTTACTAAATGGGCCAAGGTGATTCCTACATTTAACAATACTAGCGAAATGACTGCATATTTTTTCTTTAACCATGTTATCGCGCGGTTTGGTGCTCCATAAGCCATAGTCACACATCATGGAAAGCACTTTCACAATCACATGATGACCAAACTGACTACCAAGTTGGGGCTTTCTCATGAAATTTATTCTCCCTACTACCCTGAGGCTAATGGGCAAGTTGAGGCCATTAACAAAGTTCTCAAAACAATGCTTCAACCTATGATAGGGGTCCATAAATTGGACTAGAATTTGATTCTTTATGTTGCCTTATGGGCATATTGAACCTTTGTTAGGACTGCTACTGGATTCACCCCTTTCCAATTGGTTTATGGTTTGGAAGCAATCCTCCCAATTAAATGTGAGATTCCATCATTGAAACTGGATATAAAACTTCTTCCTACCACTTCCATAGAAGAGGAACATCTCTTACATCTGACCCATTTAGATGAGACTCAGCGAGATGTTGTCATGGCTAATGAAGCCTATAAGAAACATGTCAAGGTGCAATATGACAAAATTTTCAAGCCTCGCGTCTTCTCTTAAGGATAACTTGTCCTTTTATATGACCAAGAGTCTCACAAATTAGGATCAAGGAATTTCCAACCTATGTGGCTAGTTCCATACATTGTCAAGTGTGTTATTGCTAAAGGGGCCTATGAGTTAGTGGATTTTGATGGAGTCCCATTAGGTAGCCTAGGAATGGTTTGTACCTTTAAAATACTATGCTTGATCTCATGCGTACTACACTATGTACATATTGTTTATAGGTGTGTTGAGTGTGTTTGTAGTGTGTCTCTTCAAAGTTTCCTATGGTTTCTATTGATCCCATTTACGTTTGGTTTGTATATGTCGGCATCCCTTAAACCATATGTCAGTTATGTTGATGGTGTTATTCATAGTACTAAGAACCTATCCTCCGTAGCATGGGCTATATTTTCTCCAATTGGAGAGTTAGTGAGTCTATGAGGGATTTGTATCGTCGTTATACCCACAACATTGTTCAGTATAGCACAGTGGTCAAGCTATTATATGATGTTATTTCATATGGTATTTGTCGTTTAGTCATCAGACTTGACTCACAGCTTGTGGTACTACATTTGGCTAATGTATATTCAGTCAAAAGTCCCACCATCATTCACATGTTCTTAAGGGTTTTCCTTCTAGAAATAATTTTTTATTTCATCCAATATCAAAATATTTCTAGAAATCTAAATACACTGACAGATGTGCTAGCTAATCATGTTTTAGATAGAAATTTGTAACAAATGTCAATAAGTTTCAATACACATCACATCCATTCAAAACAAAAATGGGAACATAGAAACACTAAATATATATATAAAGTTTGGTTTTACAAAATTTGTGCCTGAGACACATATGGCTACACAACCCATATCAAAAACTAAATGCAGATACGACTATGAAACCCAACAGACTAATCATAGTGCTCATGATAACATGCCACTGCATGCGTTATCTTGCGCAATAGTCAATCAATATAGCTAGGCACTACAATAGTGTATCGTTGAAGTCGTATACAGATCTGATCGACCACGATCTCATTTATCCCGTGTGTCAACCCCTCCATATGGCGCTCCACCTCTTCTAGGGTCTCGGATACATTGAGATCTTGTAGTGCATCTCATCCTACTGCAACAACCTATATTGGTGCTACTTCCTGTTTTGGATCTCCTGCATGATGCACCTTCATGAAAAAATAAATAATTTAGTCTCGAAAACATTAAAAACACAAAAAAAATTGTAAAACTCTTTAAAAAAATTAATGGTTAAAATATCTTACCCATTCCGTGTGTCAACCCCTCCATGTGGCGCTCCACCTTTGCTAGGGTCTCAGATATATTGAGATCCTGTAGTGCATCTCGTCCTACTGCAACAACATGTATTGGTGCTACTTCCTATTTTGGATCTCCTGCACGATGGAGATATGAAGCACCTATGGGTCGAATGGGCCCAACACCTTCATGAAAAAATCAGTAGTTTAGTCTCGAAAACATCAAAAACACAAAAAAATTCTAAAACTCTTAAAAAAATTTAATGGTTAAAATATCTTACTCATAGCACCACATTTCTCACCCTCAGGAAGCACGAGCCCAAGTTCATCGCATAAATCCACCCCTATGTACAGATAATCATCTATTATAATGAATTATACACACAGCCGCCTAAAAAATGTTGGTGAGAAGCTAATCGCCGATAGACTTGCATGTTGGGATATAACATATATCCACCTCCTAATCCGTGGATTCCTCAGAGATATAGGCTTGGGCGTGATATGTTGAGGCTGTAATAATGGAATCTGCTCCAGGGAAAAAGAAACCAAAATTCAACCATAAAAAAAAAGAAAAAAAAAGAAGGTTTTCCCTCTTTTTCTTTCAACAATTGTTCTTTCATATTGACCAATACCCCCTCACTCCAGTTGAAGATTTTTGGCTCCAAACACTCTAAACCATACTACATGTATGGTTTTTTAGCTACATGAAGTGTTGCGCTACCTTCTAATCTGGAAATGATAAATAAAATTGTTCTCAGAGGCAAACGAGTCACATCTCTAATGTTGATCTTTCCATCTCTAGTCGGTTGGACTCAAGGTCTAAAATAAGTGGAAATATAGAATTTCATTATTTCTCCACCCCTTCTCCCACCTAGGAGAGATATGGGCACACCTCTCATGCATAAACCTGTCAGAAAATATATGTCTTCCACTTTTATCTTGAGCAGATGTTCCCCTAATCTAAATTCTTGTGCTTTCTCATCCCATGAATGAAAAAAAGAACTCAAGTAATTCCATTTGTTGCCTCATGCCAAGTGATCTGAAAGGACTGTATTAGTTTTTTTGTCTTTTCAGTGATAAAACATGTGCATACTTGTCTCCATAGTTTGCTTAAGTATTGAGGATTTTAACGATGAAACATAGATGATTTTGTGAATTAGAAGCATGAAAATAAGCCTAAATAACACTGAAAACAGTGTATAATAGAGAAATAAAACCACACATAACATTTACACAGTAGGCATGATGAAGCAGTTCACGCCTCCTGGGCTACATCTACTGGTCCAACTCCCAATGGTATGTCCATCTTTCATTATCATTTAAAATTTGCAAATACATGTTCTTACAGACCTCTAATGGTTGTTTCCTCTGCACCAATGGCTCCAGAATGCTCCAATTAGTCTAGATTGACTCTTCATTCACTCCAATTGGGCGAAAATTGACCCTCCAAGTCTTTTGCCCAGTAATTCCTAGAAAACCTCCACTAATTTTGGTGAACTGCACTTAACAGCAGTTACATTTGGAAATTTCCAAAAATTTTGGGGCACTGCTATTTCTTCGTCAGTTCTAAACCGTAACATTAAGGTTTAACTGTGAGGGGATGGCCACATGTTAACCCTTGAAACCTAGCGATTACATTTACGCTGAGTGGAATTGCAGGCGATAATTGTGGTAAGTTCCTTTAAACTAGAGTTTGGAGGTTGTGTTAATCAAAACCAATGGCATAATAACAGCACGGTAAAGGCAACATGTGATAGGTTTAAAACATGAAATGGTTTCGGAATAATGTTGTCGGAGTTACCGTTGCAAGAACTCCGCCATGTGACAAGTTTGAACTTTGAAACGGTTTTCGATAACCCCAAGAAAATAGCATTAACGGTTTGATGTTGAGGTTGGTTGCAAATGTCATGTGACCACGTTCAATGGACCGTTGGCGGGTTGGGAGCACCGGTGGTTCCAACCCCCATATGCATAAGTTCTAAACCTTAAATATATCCAGTGAACTAATATAGTTAAGAAACATTGTAGCGCAGGAGGTTAAGTTGTGTGGATGTCATGTCGGAGGTCGCCAGGTCGAACCCTGCTGAACTCCAATAAATTTTACACTACCACTAAAGGGACAAGTGGTGGCCTCAAGGCTGGCCACGTGTCACCCTCCCATTGGTCCATCAAATATAAATTACAATTCCAACATCAAATCACAATGCGACACTTGTCAGCCTCTGAGTGGCTACAAGAAAAGGAATATTATTTGGAATATTCCTTTTTTTTCTGAATGTGCACCCTCATGATGACTAGGCATCCTAGTCAAACGTATCCCAAAATTTCGTTGTTTGGGAAATTGATCATAACGCGATATCTCCCTCATACGACATCAGTTTTTCGAACAGTTCACGGCGCCAGAATCAAGAAGACGAGATCTACGCAACCATCCTGGTTTAAACCCGATCCTGTAACTTTCAATTTTGAGCAAAATTTATTAACTCCTGATCACACCTCTACATTGGGAAGCTTTTGGACCCCAAAAGACTTGATTACCTATTCAATAGATGAGGGTACAACTCCCTCATCTTTCCAACTTCCATCCACTTTGCCTTTCTTGGCTTACTCCCTTTGAGCCCAACTCGAAGGTAGTCAACACTTCCCCTCTTGGATGCTCTGTCCTCCTATCAATAATTGTATCTTCCTTGAGCTCATCTAGAAATTCTGGCAAGAAATATTCAATAGAAGGCAACTGAACATCACTTCCTTGATCATCGATCAAAGGTGTCTCATACAAATGTAAGTTTTCAACATTAAAAACTGAATACATTTGCATATATGAAGGCACGTCAAGTTGAAATGCATTATTACCAACTTGCTTTATGATCTTGAATGGACCATAGCGAATGGGTTTGAGATTTTTATTTTTCCCTTGCATCCTTTCTTTGCTTATGTGCAACCATACCTCATCTCCTTCTTGAAACATGTGATCAACTCTATGTTTGTCATGCCTCTCCTTGTATTTTCTTTGAATTTTCTCAAGCTAAGCTTGAACTTGTTGATGTATAATCTGAATTTGCTCAATGAAATTTCGATTGCAACATCCTTCTCAAATATGAAGTCTAATGGCGATTTTGGCAAATACCCGAAGCATACTTGAAAAGATGATGTATTTGTAGAAGAGTGATTGGCCCGGTTGTAAGTGTGTTGAATGTAATGCAGTTTCTAATCCCACAACTGGGATGTTTGTTACAATATCCTCTCAATAGATGCACAATGGTTCTCTTCACCACCTCGGTTTTTCCATCAGTTTGAGGATGAAAAGCAATACTCTTTTTCAACTTTGTGTCCATCGTACTCCAAATATTAGACCAAAAATTCCTAATGAACCTGGAATCCCTATCACTAACAATAGAAGTAGGCAATCCATAACGAACCCATGCATGTTAAAAATAAAGTTCAGCAGTAATGGCTTTCTTACATGGCATAAGTATACGCATTTTACTAAATCTATCCACAACTAAATAAAGATAATCATGTTGTTTTCTTGACATAGGTAGACCTCCAAAAAATTCCATGGAGACACTCTCCCATGTCCTTGATGGTACCGGTAGTGGCATGTACAACCCAACCTTCCTATTTCTAGGCTTGCTTGTTGCAGACATAGAACAACCTCTTATAAAACGCGACACACTATCTATCATGTGAGGCCAATAGCAATACCTCTGTAGATGCCCCATTATTTTTCTTACCCCAAAGTGTCCAGCAATAAGAGATGAATGAGCTTCTCTCATGACACTTAGCCTCTATCCTTGTGATATACACAACTTTCCCAAATGAAACAGAAAATTGTTATGCATGTGATAATCATTTTCTTCAACTTGATTCCCTTCACTCAAACTAACATACACATCTTGAAAATCAACATCATGTGAATATTGTTCTATGTAACTCTCATGTACAATAGGATCATTTTTGGGTAAAGTAGAAGCACTTATAATTGGTCTTGAAAGCATATCAACAAATTTATTGAAAATACCTTTCTTGTACCTTATAACCAAGTGAAACTGTTGAAGAAATCCCATCCACCTGAAATGTCGTGATTGCTGCAATTTTGTTTGTGACTGCAATTACTGTAATGGTTAGTGATCGGTATGTATAATCGTCTCTTTACCCATCAAGTAGTGTTTCCACTTCTTGATGCTTTGTACCAACGCATACAGTTCTTTTTCATATCTAGGATAATTAGTTACAGCACCATTGAATGTTTCAGAATGAAAAGCAATATGCTTACCATGCTGCAAAAGAACTACGCCCATGGCATAATCACTAGCATCAGTTTGTATCTTGAATGGTTGTCTCAAATTTGGTGATGCAAGGACTGGAGCGAAACTGATCTTTTACTTTAAAGCTTTGAAAGCTTGTTGTTGTTTTCCTCCCCATTGGAATCCTTTCTTCACACTTTTCACTGCATGCATAGGAGTTGTTATGGCAGAAAAGTTAGAACTAAACTTTCTCCAATACTGCATTGCACCTAAGAAACTTCTTACATCTGTTACTGTTTTGGGAGTGGGCCAATTCACAATGGCTTTCACTTTAGAAGGATCAATTCTCAATTCGTCTCCTCCTATAATGTGTCCCAAATAAACCAAAGAAGTCTTTCCAAACTCACACTTTGACATCTTAAGAAACAATTTCTCTTTCTTTAAAACATCAAGCACTCTATTCACATGCAGTCATGTTCTTCTCTTGTTTTGTTGAAAATCAATGTCATCTAAATACACAATCACAAATTCATTAAGAAATGGATGCAAAACCCTATCCATAACATGCATGAAAGTCATCGGTGCATTACACAAACCAAATGGCATAACCAACCACTCAAAGAGTCCTTGTTTGGTTTTGAATGCAGTTTTCCATACATCACTTTATGTAATTCTTACTTAATGATATCCACTTCGTAAATATAACTTAGCAAAAAAATTTGCTTCTTTCAGCTGATCAAGAAAATCATCTATCCTTGGGAGTGGGTATCGATTCTTTACCGTTATCTTGTTCAAAGCTCTGAAGTCTACACACTTGCGCCAAGTCCCATATTTCTTCGGAATCAAGATTATGGGTGAACTGCATGGCGAAGTGCTTGGCATTATGATTCCTTTGTCCAACATCTCCTTGATTTGCCTCTTTATTTCAGAATTCTCCATTATTGACATGCGATACATGCCGATGTTTGGAAGAGGAAAATCTTGTTGCAACTGAATCTCATGTTGAATCTCCCTTTTTTGGAGGCAATCCTGTTGGCCCCTAAAACATCTCATGATGTGCATCAACTACATCATATAAATCTGATTTCAACTTAGGATCAAAACCATCAAATGAATCATCATTAACATCATCTTTAGGCTTAATCATTAGAAGAACAAAATTCTTACTTGAATTGACTAACCTCTTTACCTGTCCAGCATTTACCATAGCAATGTTTGTCTTCTTGTGATGTGCTCTAACGATGTACTCCTTGCCATCTTTGAATAAATGGTATTTTTTCTCATGGAGATGAAAGATCGCTTTCCTGTCATACAAGTAAGGACTCCCCAACACAATACCTATTATGTCAAGTGGAACCACATTTATTTCAACTGTGTCAACAAAATGTGCAGTTATTGGAAACCACAATATACACTTCTTTGAAACCTGTAAATTTGCATCCTTACAAATCCAACCAAGTGGATATGGTTTTGGATGTGGTATGGTCTCAATATTAAGTTTCTTGACCAAGTCTTCAGAGATTAAGTTTTCTTGTGACCCACTGTCAAACAATGTGTCAATCTTAGTATGTTTGGATATGACCCTCACATGAAACAGTTCAATTCTTTCTTCTTCATTTGGAGCACGTATGTGACAGTTTGATCTACTAGTACTGGGTTTAGTTTCAATTTATTTCCCCTTTATGTTCTTCAATCCCATGGCTGTAATTTTAGATTTGTCACCTGAATCCTCTCCTAAATCATGTTGAGTTGTAGCTGCAATTTTCTTTTTCCCTTTGTTGTTGAAATGTTTGGGCCTCTTTTTAGGATGTAATTTCCAACAATTGTTTTCATTATGGCCTTCTTTTGAACAGTATTTACAAACCACTTTTTTCTCCCTCTTTCTTAACAGATGCATTATTTTTTCTTTTACCTTTTGAGGTCTTCTCTTTGTTTTTCCCCTTAAAGGTTTGTTCCTACCCTCATTAGAAATGTTGCTCCCTCTAGCTTCTAGATGTGTGGTCTGAACACATACTTCATCTAGACTTGTGGGGTTAAACATGAGGATAGTATGTTTTAGGTAGCTATGTAAGCCTCTGATGTACTTGAGAAAATTATCTTGGCCTTGCAAATCTACCCTTAATAAGAGAGCTCTTATCCTAAATTCTTGGGTGTATTCTTGCACATTCTGTCCTTTCAATTGTCTAAAGTTTTGCCAGTTCATTATGGCTTTCTACATATGAGCTAATGGATAAAACTGTTGTTTTATTGCAGTAATGAAATTAGTCCATGATAGAATAATCTTACCATGCTTCTTGATATCCTCGTTTGTCTTGGCTTCCCACAAAACAAGTGTTGCACCTTCCATTCTCAAAGAAGCTAATTGGATTTTGGTATCATCATCTTGAAGGTTCTGGATTCTCAAATAGACCTCCAATTGCCTAGTCAAATTATCAAGCTTTTATGCATTGACTTCACCATAAAACATTTGTAATTCAGACTTAACATCGATTTTTAGAAAAGGAATTTTACCAATGTTCTTTGACTTGTCTGACTGATGTATTGAAAATGAAGTAGAGGATGATGATGAAGAGGGTGAGGATGGTGTCTTTCCACTGCCTCCATTTCCTCCATTTCCCTTCTTTGACTTATCTTCATCATTGTGACCTCCTGATGATCCCTGTCCTTCCTTGTGAATTTTGGATCCTTCTCCTTCCAATTTCTCATTCCTTTCTTGATAAAGGATTCTAACCACCTCAATCAAATCAAGAAATGCTTTCTTTAACACTCTTTCTTGCTCTTTGGGATCAAATTCTTCATCGATTTCTCCTTCCTCTCGAGGCATGCTTAATGTTGCTTCTGCTTCATTAGGAGGTGAACTAGGTGGTGGATATTGTGGCAATATTCCTCTCCTTTTCTATGTCTCACTTTGAGACCCTCTTGCTTCCACCAATGTGCCTTCTCCTCTCTTGAGCTTGAGCCTAGTAAGCATGTGAAAATTGCAAACATTTAAACAAATATTTGCACAAAACAACACCTGATAATAAAATCTAGCTCTGATACCAACCTGATCTGAAAGGATTGCATTAGTTTGTTGTGCTAAGTGTCTTTTCAGTGATAAAACATGTGCATACTTGTCTCCATAGTTTTCTTAAGTATTGAGGATTTTAACCATGAAACATAGATGATTTTGTGAATTAGAACCATGAAAATAAGCCTAAATAACACTGAAAAACGGTGTCTAACAGAGAAATAAAACCACACATAACATTTACACAGTAGGCATGATGAAGCAGTTCACCCCTCCTGGGCTACATCTATTGGTCCAACTCCCAATGGCATGTCCATCTTTCATTATGCTAAAAAAATTTCAAATACATGTGTTTACAGACCTCTAATGGTTGTTCTCTCTACACCAATGGCTCTAGAATGCTCCAATTAGTCTAGATCGACTCTTCATTCACTCCAATTGGGCGAAAATTGACCCTCCAAGTCATTTGCCCAGTAATTCCTAGAAAACCTCCACTAATTTTGGTGAACTGCACTTAACTACAGTTACATTTGGAAATTTCCAAAATTTTGGGGCGCTGCTATTTCTTCACCAATTCTAAACCATAACATTGAATTTTAACTGTTAAGGGAAGGGGGTGGCCACATGCCAACCCCTAAAACCTTTCGGTTGCATTTACGCCGAGCGGAACTGCAGGTGATAACTATGGTAAGTTCCTTTAAAGAGGAGTTTGGAGGTTGTGTTAATCGAAACCAACGGCGGGCTAACCGTGTGGTAGAGACAACATGTGATAGGTTTAAAACATGAAACAGTTTCAGAATAATGTTGTCGGAGTTACCGTTACAAGAACCCCGCCATGTGCAAGTTTGAACTTTGAAACGGTTTACGATAACCCCGAGCGGATAGCCTTAACGGTTTGACATTGAGGTTGGTTGCAAATTTCATGTGACCACGTTTAATGGACCGTCAGTGGGTTGTACTGCCAGTGTTCCCAACCCCCATATGCATAAGTTCTAAACCTTAAATATATTCGGTAAACTAGTATAGTTAAGAACCATTGTAGCACGAACGATTAAGTTGTGTGGATGTCATGCCAGAGGTCGCGGGATCGAGCCCTGCGAACCTCCAATAAATTTTCACTACCACTAAGGGGACACGTTGCAGCCTCAGGGTTGGCCATGTGTCACCCTCCCATTGGTCCATCAAATATAACGCACAATTCCAACATCAAATCACAACACAACACTTGTCAGCCTCTGACTGGCTCTTAGAAAAGGAATATTCTTCAAAATATTCCTTTTTTTGCTGACTGGGCATCCTATTCAAACCTGTCACAAAATTTAGTTTCTTGGGAAATCGATCAAAACGCGATATCTCCCACATACAACATCGATTTTTCGAACCATTCACGACGCCAAAATCAAGAAGATGAGATCTACACAACCATCCTGGTTACAACCCAATCCTGTAACTTTCAATTTTGAGCAAAAATTATGAACTCCTAATCGCCAAGTAACTAGAAAATTTTCAAAAATCCACAGTTTTTAAGTGCCTGAATGGTGGAAGGATCATTTGTTGCATTTAAGTCTTGTTCTTCATGTTCTCTTTATCTCCATATAAAGGCCCATTTGTGCTGATGAAGACTTGAAACATCAACAAGGGACTCATTAGGATCCTTTTCATGTAAAAATTTTGACAAATTTTGAGAGAAACTACTAAATTTAACTTGAGAATTGCACCCAATCATGCCATATTAGGGAGGACAGTGTGTTTCACCCCTACCTGCAGGGCATTAGAAACTAGATGCAATGTTCCTTTTGACTTGAGGATCCTGCGTTGGTCCAAGGGAAATTTTTTCAAAACCTAGAGCCCTCAAAAATCCAAAAAACTTGCATGAAAACACAAAATGAAATAATGAAATGAAAGAGAAAGGTTTTAGCTCCTACTTGGAAGTGAAGATGTTTGAAATGATCCTTGGCCACAATCAACTACAAAATATCGAGGGAAAAAAGTACTTAGAGCTCTCACTTTTGAAGGTAAATGTGAAATGGTAAAAAATGAATAGTCATTTTGATTACTTATGGTCACGTTTTCATTATTTTATCATATTTAATGCTTTTACCTAGTAATAGTGTTTTTTTTTTTAATCATGAAACAAGTATTGTTATCATTTTTGTGGTGTTCTGAGCAGGTCGAGACTTGTTTAATGGATTTTATCGTGTTTTAATAGATCAATTTAACCGAGGAGTATATACTTTTATCACTTTTTTGGACTCTGTAAATTCACGAAAAAGGAGCCCCTTGGAGTTATCTTTCAACTCTTTTCAGACTCCCAAAATATGAAAATATTGTTGAGCACTTGTCTTTTCTAACTTATAAAAGTGAATGAAAATACGTCTACTCAGTACAAGTTTAACCCTTTTCCAGATTGAGATAGACTATTTACGAAAAAGGAATACCTTAGTCGAACATTGCTAAGAGGTTCTATTGGGTATTGTTTTCTGCCTCTTCAGACTCAATGGACTATCTACGAAAAGGAACATTTGTATTTTTCCTTTTTGGCTCTTTTTAAAACTCTCTAAACATGAAAAAGATATTGAGTTTTACCTTTGTTGTACTCATCAAAACATTAAACAAAGATCAACTTGTCGAACATGACGAGATTGAACCACTCCTTCTTACGATTAGTTAAACATACTCAGAAGGATTCATCTGAAGGATGAACTTAAAGATCAAGCATATGTTATCCTCCTCAATCTTGTTAAAAAATAAAGAGGTACTAACAAGTAAGGTTGGGAAAATTGGGAAAACACGGTATTCCACTTGTTAATGGCAACGAGTCGCTCTTGAACATGACACTCTTCCACCTCATATCCGTGGTTGTTGGGTTGGGAAATCTTCTTGTCTTTTGGTTCATCATACTGTTTGCAAAGCCTCCATTTTCGGTTTTGGGTCAATGATGCCAATTCCATTTAGTATTTTCATTGTGTTCAACATTAGTCATTCAGTCGATATCTGCTACAATACTCTTAATCCTTCATTCCATGTATGCCATTCCTGATCCAGTTCTGTGTCAATATAATTCTATCTTAAATCATGATACCTGAATCGTGTCATTGATGGGGGATACATCAAGGCCCTCCTACAATGAGTCTCTTCCTATAGACATCAACTCATTATCTAGGAAGTTCACTTAGAAATAACCCCTCGGTACCTTAGTCCTTTCATACATCAATGACAAGTTTCCTCGCTCTCAGCGAGAGGTTTACTTCAATGGCATTCGACCAAAAGATTTTGTGTGGTGTTTGACGTCAAATCATTTATTAATATTCACACCATACAAATTGTATTGTAGTACCTTGAGAGCCATTAACATCATCGGTGGTTTCTCTCACATCTGTTAATGAATGACATCATTTTTCAGTAATGAGATTGTGTCTACCATGTTTGAATCCAGCTCATTGATTCACATGGTTAGACTCGTATTTTAGACGGTCATGTGAATGAGATAGAACACCCCAGATCTAGTTTCATCCGTCCAGGCTTCGATTTTAGGATTAATACAAGATCATGATGTATGATGGCTATGACCACTCAGACAATCATCTAGTCATGCGTCCACCATTTGTCATCAGTGGACACATTTTTTTTATCATTGTACATGTAATGTTAGCTTATGTGTTTATTATGGGTATGCCTCCCTCAGCAAAGATGTCATTATGTAAATCTATTGTAAAAGAAGATGATCTCGTCGATTTTTCTTGATCCTAAATTGCCAAAAATTAAAGCACTTCAGTCATCAATTTCCATTTCTGACTTTGCGCTTTAGGGGGAAATCTGTTATACGCCATTTTGTCACATCTGGACAATCGACCTACAAACTATATCAATCAACATCCTTTTACCCCTTGACATCATCATTTTACAAATCCCTAGGCATGACTCTCCTTAATTGTATATTTTCTACCTAAAATCAATCATTTTAAGGACCAATGCAGTTTGTAAGCCTGTGGACCTATGTTCACTAATAGGTTATCCCTTATTGGGCAGGGTTGATCAACAGCGGGTTTCCCTATTTTGGGGGTGTGTTGATTCTAGAAATTTGGGAAAAATAAAAATATTTCTGAAGCTTCCTCTCCTAAAACCTTCCAAGAGTTGTTACAAGTATTCACCTTAGATAAAAATCTTGAATCCTATCCTATCCTACCTTGGAGTTTCCATCCATTATCCTTTGATCTATTCCTCCCATTAAGAGTGGATCTCAAGACTAGATTGGTAAATGGATAAGAACTCCCAACTTACCATCCTCTTCTATATATTTGTGTCCATCCACAAGCTAGGGGTTGGATTTTGGAGATATATTCTACCCTCATGTTGTTGTTGTGAAGAGTCATTATTCTGGTGACATATAGGTACACTTTGTGGCAAATAAGGAAAATTCAACTTGGAGGAGCTCTTCTACAAGATCAACCCCTATATTTGGTTGTAACTCACTCCATTTCTATGAATGCAAATAGTTTTTTGTTTTCCTATATGTGATGTCATGATTTCATGTATTTCTATGCCATGTTAATCCATTTAATGAAGTGATTAGATGATGCTAGGTAGATGTCGTATATCATTGGCTTGTGTTGTTTGATTGTGTAGGTTCTAATTAGAGTGACCGGAGCTAGGATTGGATCATTCAAGCCAAGGGAGGAGTTAATAATACGATGGATCACATGTACGATTCATCCTGTTATCTATTTACTTCAAGGGAAACATTAGCTTCTTTGTCTTTTTGTTGTTTAGGGTAGGCCACCCAGTCTTGGGAAGATAATTATATCCACATTCGTAGATTCTTTATAACACAAGGCAAGGCTGAAGAAAATTGTCACACCTGGAAAATGTCATGCAAATGACAACAAGAGAACCAAATACACACATGCATGTATGATGCATGCGAAATCTAGCGAGAAAACCACACACGCAAATCGATACCTGCAAATCATCTCACTATAGACGCTTGATCCTGCTCTTCCTTGCTTGATCTTTGTTATTCTCTCGCATTCTTTGATTTTCTTAATCCAATGTTGATGTGCTTCAATAAAACTCTAATTTTCCAAGAGTGTGAAAGAGATAGAATAGAGAGAGCTCCAAAACTAAACTGACAAAAGGTACACTAAAAAAAGCCATGAAATGATCCTCATAAGACTTTTTATCAATGAGGGCTCTAATTTCTTCATTTTCCAGTATTTTCCTTCATTTTCCTCCTCACATGAAACTTGTGACCTTTCACATTAATTTTCTCCTATTTTCCATTATTTTCATAAATAATATGATAATTAATGCCTCATGCCTTTCCAAAGCCTTTGTCATTGGCTTTGCCAATTTCCTCTTAGCCATAATATACCAAAATGGACACCCACACTAGGATGCTTCGTCCACCATTCAACTTGGAATACGCGTCTCGTGACCTTGGGCTTATTTTTTACTTTATTAACTATTATTACATGGATTTTTGACTCAGGGCTGTTACAGGTATGGTCATGGATGATGCTAAGATGTTGTTTTATGGATATGCCTATGATTCTACATGTACGTGATAATGTGGATTGATCTTTAAATAAGCCTCTCCTAAACATCAATGAAGCATGGATTTTATTTTGGTATCTATTTGGTTTATCTGACATGATACCCTTGCAAGAAGAAGAGAGTCAAGGATGATGAGAAAAATGGTAGACTACAGTTCCCATGACTCTCCCTACATATCAGTTGGGCAACAAGGAGAAGAGTATTCTCCTATTATATCAGATACATTGAGGAGCTTGAGGGAAAAGATTAGAATTTGCAAAGAAGACAATGACAAGTTGGTTGAGGCTCAGGAAAGACTTGCAAGGGCTCAGGAGAAGCAGGTAAAGTGAAAGTAGTGATTCCTCAGAGCTTGTCAGAGTTTCAGAAACAAGGAAATTTGAGGATCAGTCAAGAGAAAACTAATGGATCCTATGGTAGCAATTCTTGATTCGAATACAGGTTAGATAGAGGGTACACAGTTAGAGGTGGCATATCATTGGATACACATGAAAGTAAGACTGGTATGTATGGGAATCATTATATTTCCTCATCTAGGAGACATCCCACAATCATTATTATCATCATCCTTATAGGAGGAGGGAGTATCTGCATGAGGAGTTTAATAAAGTGAAGCCTTCTACATTTGATGGAGAGATGAAGAAGTAAGAAGATGGAAAGGGTTGCTTGGGATGAAGAAATTCTTCAGATTGCATAATTATTCGGAGTACATGAAAGCCAAGATAGCCACCTTCAGTATTAAAATGGAATGCATATATCTTGTGGGAAGACGTAAATAATGTCAAGGGAATTCGGGAAGAAGACTTGATTTGGGATGATTTCAAGAGAATCTTCAAGAAGAAGTACTTATTAGAGAGGTACTATGATGATAGATCTAAGGAGTTTTATGAGATGCAGATGGGTTCTATAACATATGATGAGTATACTATCATATTCTTGGAGTTGTTGAGGTATGTGCCTTATCTCAAGGATGAGAAGGCTAAGATTCAAATATTCATCAGTGGATTTCCAAAAACATATAGAGACCGAATTGAGTTTGATGAGCCTAGATCGTTGGAAGAGGCCATTTGGAAGTTGGAACATTTTTATGAGCAGTAAAAGTGTAAATTTGAGCTTAAGCGTGCTTTGAAAGGAAATGATAAGGTTAAAGGGAAGTGGCCACTGAAGCGAGGAATACCTCAAGATGCAAGTGAGAAATAAATTATTAATCCTTACAAGAATTTCAATGTGGTTGAGAAGGGACATGGGTCGCATCTTGGAGAGCAGCAGACTAGAGGTGATAGTAGGGGACCGTTGCAGTGTTGGATATCTAGCAAAGATCATCACAAGAAGGATTATCCATTGTAGAGGGTGGTGTGCCTCAGATATTTAGTGCTTAAGAGGTGCAATTAATTGGGGATGTTGGTCATAACATTCCTCATATTTATGCAGTTGTGGACAACAAGAAGGCAGATCATCAAACATCCATTATTAAGATGGAAGGTAATATTTGTGGTCGAGTTGTTTCTATTTTCATTGATCCTGGATCTAATTATAGTTATGTTAATCCTAACCTGGTGGATAAGTGTGGGTTGAGAAAATAAGTGCATGCAGAGTCTTGGTTGGTGCAGATGGCTAAAATTACTAAGAACAGAGTTCATAATTGGGTAAGGGCTTGTGCATTTGAGTTGAATGGCATGCACACAACAAAAAATTTGAATGAACTACCATCGGGATCATATAGTATGCTTTTAGGTATGGATTGGTTGTATCTCCACAAGACTAAAGTAGATTGTTATGAGAAGGTTATTGAGTGTCTGGATGATAATGGGGAAAAGAGAATCTTCCAGGGAAAGAAGAAGCCTACATCAGTGAGGATGGTCACAACTGTGCAAGATAAGCACAGTTGTATGAAGGGGTGTATGATGTTTGAAATTCATATTTCTAGTGATAAGGGTAAGGATGTTGAGGATGCAGAAATATTCAAGAGGTATCATGTATTGCAGCAGTTTCTGGATGTATTTTTCGTGGAAATTCTAGAGTTTCCTCCTCACAGGCAAGTGGAATTTTCTATTGAGCTAGTATTGGGGGAAACACCTACATCAAAGACACCTTATAGGATGAGAACTCCAGAGTTAGTAGAGTTGAAGTTGTAGTTGAAGGAAATTCTTTATAAGGGATATATTAGTCTAGGTGTGTCGCCTTGGGGTGCACCATTATTATTTGTGAAGAAGGATGGTAATCTCAAGTTGTGCATCGATTACAGGAAATTAAACAAGGAGACGATCAAGAACAGGTACCCATTGTCAAGGATTGATGACTTGTTTGATTAGTTGAAGGGAGCAACATTGTTCTCAAAGATTTATATGAGATGAGGATACCATCAGGTATGCATCAAAGAAGAGGACATCTACAAGACTGCTTTCAGGACTAGGTATGGGCATTATGATTTTTTTTTAGTTCCTTTTGGTTTGACTAATTCCCCAACTACTTTTATGTGCTTGATGAATTGTGTGTTGCATCCTCATTTTGACAAGTTTGTTATTGTTTTCATTGATGATAAATTGATACATTCTAAGAATGAGGAAGAGCATGTCAAGCATTTAGTAGTAGTGTTGATATTGCTAAGAGAGCATAAGTTTTATGCCAAGCTTAGCAAGTGAAATTTATTTCAAACATAGGTACAATACTTGGGACATGTTGTTTCCAAGGAAGGAATATCAGTAGATCCACAGAAGATAAAGGATATCATGGAGTCTGTTAGCACTACAATTTTTCAAAAAAAATCAAAGTCTGGTCGTCATTGTAAGTTGTGTCTTTGATCCTCTCTTTTCTCCTAACCTATGGTGGAGAGCCCTGGACGGTTAAATTGTATGAATATTTATCACATTTTAACAAAATAAAAAAATAATTTTGAGTCCAATAGTCTGTTTATGTTACAAATTCATTAGGGTAAAGTCTCTTTTAAATAAGTCTTTTAACTGTTTTCAGTGGTTAAGGTCATGAGTTCAACTTAAAAAAAGAAAAAGTATTATTCTTTCACTATGAATTCCTATCCGAGGTTAAAGACAGAATGTTAGAATCATGAATTATGTCAATAATAACACAAGATTAGCTACTCTTTCCTTTAGAGGTAACTATCTTCTTCAAAATTTATGGTTTTATAAGTAACACAAGAATCGCTGTCTTTTTCAAAAAGGTACCAATTACCTGCAAAATTAGTACAAGGAGACAAAGGAAACATTATTCAAATGAAACAAGCACTGTTATTCAAATATTTAAGACATGTTAAAGCAAGGGGTGTTTCTCACCTAAAGGATGGTTATTTTTCTTTGAAGGATGCATTAAAAGGGTGGTTATTTTTCTGCTAAGGTTACACAAATATATTGCTACTCATTAAAGGGTATATGTGTTAAAGTGCAGTACGAGTAGCAATCATTAAGAAATGTGATGGAGTTTGGTGAAATGAGTTGGAAACAGGTTTAAATCATTTGTGTTTTCGTGTCATTCCCTCTCACTGAGTTTTATGGCATGCATAACTTTGCCTCCATTCACTCTTGTGACAGTTGCAGTAAAACATTTTTTCTCTAGTTTAAAACAATTTGTTAACAAGTGCCAGCAAGTAGGGTTTCGTGGAGGGTATTTGTTCCTCATTTTACAGTTGTGCATTGGTGGTTAGGTTAACAGCAATAAGGGTGGGAAAAGGAGGTAACGTGAACTGTTCAAAGCCAGCTAACACTCATTTTTTTTATCATCGTGCTTAGTATGAGTTCAAAGAAGCAGGTTGGTACCAGTTTTTAAGGAAATTTTCAGGTCAGAATGTGGTCATGG
The DNA here is from genome assembly GCA_034641835.2 of Pinus albicaulis. Classification (NCBI taxonomy): domain Eukaryota; kingdom Viridiplantae; phylum Streptophyta; class Pinopsida; order Pinales; family Pinaceae; genus Pinus; species Pinus albicaulis. The sequence continues at coordinate 281,031,421 of CM076575.1, forward strand.
CTCAAGCATTTTCTGAGACATTTGATGGAGAAAAGGTCAGGATTGGGTCTCATATCTTTAATATTACTGAAATCATCATTGTAAGGGCAACTCATACTTCAGCAATAGGTGAGTCCTAGCATAAGAATAACAAACCTCTCCTTAAAGTTGATTTGAATGTTTATTTAAAGCCTAGGCATGAACATATTGGTTGGATTCCTACCATTCATATTTCATACTTTAAGCATGAGTGGTAGCATGTCATTGCTATTGTACAGCGTTACATAACCTGTGAGGGTATGTTTTCAACTTTCCACAAATACCAGATGAGGTTTCTAGCCCATATATTTGGCACCAAACCTATGAATCTACTATTTTTCCTTCACAGATCCTTGTTATCAATGTCTCGAAAGATACAGAAAACCCCAGGCTACTCTCTTCATAATATCTATCACAGAGGGTTGATTAAGATACTAGTAGTTTATCACTTGAGAAAGAAAAGAACTACGTGGGAGAAATTTTTAGCAGATGAGTGATTTAGCAGTTTTTATACAAGAAAAAGAGTAGGAAGAACCAGAAACCTTAAAACTCAAGAACAACAGCCAAACACACCCCTACATCAACTCCTTCACAAGTTGGCCCACCTTAAATGTCATCTAGTGGGTAGACTAGGACCTTAGCCAAAAATTCTAGAACCACTACATCTACACCAACAATACAACTAGAAAATGAGGTCTACACTAGCAGTTCATTGAAGGAGCCACAGACCTTGAGGTATTTCATGCAAGAGTGTAGAAACAAACTCAAACAAAGAGATACCCTGCTTGACAAAGACACTGTCTAAAAGCAAAGAGGAGGCAGCTTCCTCTTCAAAGGGTAAATGCAGGAGAAGACTCATTATGATAGAGGGACCTTCAGTGGAAGTCAGCCCTAAAGCCTTAACATCAAGCCCTATTCTAGAGGCTAGACAGGAGAGTCAAAAAAACAATACCATTTCATTCAAAGAGCCTACTCTTTCACAAGACTTTTCCTCACTCAAGAAGGGGAAAAGCAAAGTTTCAAAGACTATCACAATGGAATAACCTACCATAGCTCATATTTTCTCATCTATTGGTTCTTCAGACAAGAAGAAGAAGAAAACTATAATTCATTCATATTCGTCTTTTGAGGAGGATAGTAGCGAGATAGAGTTCATTGAGTTAGAGTTAAAAGAAGGATAGTAAAGAATATTCATACATGGTAGAAAGAGGCCTTTATATATTCCAAACCCATACATTAAAAGGCCTCACACTAGGCCCAACAACAAGCTCAGATTAACAAGTAAAATCATTGCCAACTCTCCTCTCAGGGATGAATTCATAAACATTGATGATATCCTAGAAAATGAAACCAGGAAGAAAAAGATTCAGCAGAAAAATCAAGCACAGAAGAGGAGGTCAAAAAAAGGGTAACTAAAGCTGAAGCTATCAAGATCTTTGCTTCTATATTAGATCTCTGATGAATGGCTATATAGAACATTTAAAATCTGAAGGAACATTTTATTTTTGGTTTATACTCAGTATTTTCGGATATAGCTACCCTTTTCATAAAAGGTAGCTATTATTTTTGGATTTTATATGGAGAAGAAAAGCTACTTTTTGGTTTAGTTCTCACAAGAATGACACTAAAGATGATGAAGTGAA